>CM038793.1:78070231-78773841 GCA_021764765.1 Vicia sativa | reverse complement strand
TGGCTCCTAATTTTATAATTGATAAATCTGAAGGGGATAATGAAGTAGCTCTAACCTTTTTCTTTACTTGAATACAATCTTCATTCTCATTCTTCTAGTATCCTGAAGCTTCTTGTGCTAAATCATTAGCTTCTTGATTCTCTCGCCGGGGTATGTGTCGAAGGCTTGCTTGTTCGAACCGTTTCAACAATCTTATGGCAATCACAAAGTACATGATCAAATTCTCCTTAACGCATCTATATTCTTTTGACACTTGTTTGATTACCAATTCAGAATCTCCCATAATTTCGACACTCCTTGCCCTCAATTCTAGTAGTAGTTCAACCCCAGCAATAAGGGACTCATATTCTGCTTCATTGTTAGTGCAAATACCGTCGATGGTGTATTTGAACTCTGCTGGAATTCCACTAGGAGAAATTATAACTCCACCAATTCCTGCACCATTTTTGTGACTGGAACCGTCGAAGTATAATTTCCAAGGTACTAGATCAACAAAATTCTCTGGCATAGCCACCATAGAATGGTCGACTAAGAAATCTGCCACTATTTTCCCTTTCATTGCTTTTAAAGGCATATACGTTAAGGAATACTCAGTTAATGGTAAAACCCATTTACCAATTCGACTATGCAAAATTGGTTTAGACAACATGTGTTTAATAATATCGAAATGAGACGAAATATAAACATCAACTGGCTTTATATATAGCATCAGTTTGATACAAGAGAAATACAAACACAGGCATAGTTTTTCTATGTCACTATACCTAGTTTCAGGACCATTTAACATGCGACTAAGGTAATACACAAGACGTTCGACATGGTTATCGTCCTCTTGAACTAACATACTACCTATGGTCGAATCTGAGGCTGCTATATACAACCTTATAGGCCTATTTCTAAGTGGAGGCGCTGATATAGGAGGCTTCATCAGATACTCCTTTATTTTGTCGAAAGCTTCTTGATGCTCCTCTTGCCACACAAATTCTTCATTCTTCAGTCGAAGCAGTGGTGAAAACGCCTTCGTTTTGCCACTTAGGTTGGAAATGAATCTCCTCAAGAAATTGACTTTGCCCAACAATGAGTGAAGCTCCTTTTTGGTCGATGGCGGTTTTACGTCCATGATGACTTTGGTCTTGCTTTGATTAACTTCAATGCCTTTCTTATGCACCACAAAACCAAGAAAATCCCATGCCTACACACAAAAAGCACACTTTAATGGATTCATTTTCAACCCATATTCGCGCATCCTTTCGAAAGACTTCCAAAGGTGCTCTAAGTGCATCGGTTTATGATAAGTGCCAAAATGTAGTTATTTTGTATATATGTTTTGTGGCACTTATCTATTTTTGTTTGTTAATAATCGTTGAATAACCCCAATTTTTGTTGTAAATACGTTTTATTGTGTTTTGCGTACATAATGTACCGTTTGATAGTTTTGTATCTATTTTTGTAGGTATTTGTTGCATATTTGGAGCATGGAGGAATAAAGTGTCGAAGAAACGGCTCCGAAGACGCATTTTTGGAAAGAAAAATAGCAACTTTTGCGCTTAGCACGGGTTTGGCGCTTAGCGGTGAAGCGGTTAATGTAATAAAATAATAAAGTAAGTCGGCTTAATCTGTGAGATTTTGTTTATAAATACTTTTCAAAGCAGTTTTTAGGTTATGGTTTTGGGGTGGTTTTGATCCCAATTTCCATCAACCTTCATTTTTGGTAGATTAGCTTAGAAAACAACATTAGGGCTTGCTCATGGATGATTGGAGGTTGATTGCTCTTCGATTGGCTTTGACAACCAGTGTAGATTTGTGGTTTATCTCTTCTCCTCTTTGTATTTCTCTTTTGTTGGGTTTGTATGTATTTCTACTCTTAACTCCTGTATATTTATCGCCATTGGTGTTATATAAAGCTTGTTTTACGAATTTGTGTTGGTAGTTATCTTGGGTTTTTACTCTATGTTAGGGGTTTGAGCTTTACTAGAGATAGATTGCTTAAATTCTTACCTAGGATGATTATCATTAGTTTCGATACTAGAAATGGGTTTAGATCTAACATTCACTATAGAGTATCCGAACTTAATGCCTCTGCGTTGGTGAAGTATGCTAGAGATGGTTATGGAGGTGACACAGTTGACTTCTGTGTTGTTGAGATAGGCTAAACATGGCTATTGAGATGATTTAGGAGGATTCTCAATTTGGGTTAGAAATAACCAAGGTTGTGAGAGGTATGTGATGACACGGACGAGTATCGTAGGCCGAGTATGACATGGGTGGTAGATTTAAGTGCTGACGGTGGTTTACATTCGTTAGGACAATTGTCTATCCTTTATACTTTTTAGTTCATTTACTTTTTGTCTTTTAGTTTCATTTCTTTTAATCACAAACTCATTAACGGTAGAATTGCCGAACGACGAATCAATAAACAATCTCTGTGGACACGATACGATATAACCTAACCGGTATATATCACCCGGTAAAAATAAATACCAACTCTTTGCTTGCTATCTTGCAACAAAATAAGCCGTTCTTTGGGGATTGGTTTTATTGGTTTTGTACTGCGATAATTCTGTTGTTTTTGAGTTTTGTAATTAATGTATATGTTGTATAGACTTTGTATATGAACTTGTATATTATTACTTGTACATGTTGTGTTTACTTTCCATACTTGTACATATGTGTGTTTTTCCTTGTTTTCAAGTATTGTTGTAAGTTGTCTCGTATTTGTAACGTTTATTGTGTGGTTTTTAGGACACTTTCTTTAGGTTTGCTCGGTGTGGCAATACCATGGCATGACGAGAGGAGGTTACTAGTGCTCACACAATAAAGGCGTCGAGCTTACGACGTAAATCAAACATGTGTGTTTATGTTGTTTAAGTGTGTGGTGACTTGTGTTTTGACAAGTTGAAATAGGACTTGCTCTTGATTTCAAATTTTCACTTTTCAACTTGTTAATTCCTTTTCACCAATTGTGTGTATTGTTATTTGCTTTAGTTTTGTTATGTCAATTTGTTATTTTCCACAAGTTTGTAGTGTTTTAGCTTGTGGAAGTGTGTATGTATTGTAAATATTGTTTAGATGTGTAAATGAGATTGTATAGGTGTGTAAGTGGAGCTTGCATAGTAGTTGAACTTTATTCTTTGTCATTTTTACTAAGCTGGCATGGCGGCTTAGCTCTGCTATCTGAGGGCATGAATTCTTTTAAAATTTCACTTGGTTTTCCTTTTTCCACTTTCACCAAGGCTTTTGTATTGAATAAAATTAGTATTGTTTTTCTAATTCTTTTGTTGTTGTTTGGACTCAAATTTTGGTTCGGTAACTTGAAGATTTTTGAGGTAATTTTCCGAGTTTGATCGTTTCAACCCGCGGATGTATGGTAATGATAGTTTCAAAGTTGGTACACGTCAGGTACTCGTTTATTACTTTCTATAGCATAACATGTTTAGGAAATTTATCATTTGTATAATTACCATGCTATTCATTCTTTTTGCATTACTTGCTCATGAATTGAATCACTTTAGTACCATTTTTAACCATAAATGTGAGGAAGCTTTCCATTGTTTACATATGAGAGTCCACATTCTTGTTTTAACTGGATTTTATTATGCTTAATCTTTTGTTTTGTGTTGATTGTATGATTGCAAGAAAATGATCAAGGCATCTTGTTGATTTTGAACATAACTACCTTGGCCAAATATTCAATTCACCTTGTGAGTGTGTGAACCTTTGTTACCCCCTTTGAGCTTTTATCGATATCCATGTTTATTTGAACTTGATGCTTGTCTATGAGTGTCAATTCACTTTTTTTGTATGGATGTTGATTTATTTGTTTCTTGAACCCTCAACTATATGTTGTTGTATAAATTTTTACCTTATCTTAGAAAGTAGGGAGTATTCACATAATGATGTTGGTTGAATTCAAGTTGAGGAGAGAAATGTTTATATACTTATATTATGGTTGGTATGAGGTTAAGAGAAAAGCAAAAAAAAAGTGAAAAAGAAAGATTAAAAAAAAAAAAAGTGAAAAGCTTTGAAAAAGAAAAACAAAAAGAGTAGGAATAATGTTATGTTAATAAGTGAGGTGTGTTTGGTGTGAAATTTGTGATGAAGAATAAGTTTGATAGAAATTATATTGTTTGGAACTTTGTGAATTGATCACTCCCTTAGGTTTAGGCAAGTTTTTGTTTCGATTAGCTTTAGGACTTATCACTTGTTTGTTAACCAAGCCACATTACAACCTTGAAAAGCCCTCGTGATTCTATCATTTGTATTTTCAATACGTTTTTGGATGAATGCATAATTTAGTCTATTGTTTGCAAGATTGTGGAGGAGTGTTTTTTATTCCTCACCTTTGTGTGTTCTTCATCTACCGATGAATTTTTGCTAGGTGTGATTCATGATTGAGCTTGGTTTGTTTTAGAATATTTTGCATGATTTTTGTACTTAGGATTTGTTTCATTTATATGTTATCATTGTAGGATAGTGGTAAGTTTGTATTTGTCGTGTACGTTTTTTGTTTGAACCATACATTTGTTTTTCCGTTTTCAAAAACTTGTTGATTCGTGATTCTTTGATTATCATCTTTTGTTTCTTCGAGTTATTTGACTTTGTTTGAGGACAAACAATGTGTCAAGTTGGGGAGAGTTGATAAGTGCCAAAATGTAGTTATTTTGTATATATGTTTTGTGGCACTTATCTATTTTTGTTTGTTAATAATTGTTGAATAACCCCAATTTTTGTTGTAAATACGTTTTATTGTGTTTTGCGTACATAATGTACCGTTTGATAGTTTTGTATCTATTTTTGTAGGTATTTGTTGCATATTTGGAGCATGGAGGAATAAAGTGTCGAAGACACGGCTTCGAAGACGCATTTTTGGGAAGAAAAACAACAACTTTCGCGCTTAGCGCGGGTTTGAGCGCGCTTAGCACGGTGAGACAGTTTAATGTAATAAAATAATAAAGTAAGTCGCGCTTAGCGCGGTCTGCGGGATTTTGTTTTATAAATACTTTTCAAAACATATTTTTAGGTTATGGTTTTGGGGTGGTTTTTGATCCCCATTTCCATCAACCTTCATTTTTTGTAGATTAGCTTAGCAAACAACATTAAGGCTTGCTCATGGATGATTGGAGGTGGATTGCTCTTCGATTGGCTTTGACAACCAGTGTAGATTTGTGGTTTATCTCTTCTCCTCTTTGTGTATTTCTCTTTTGTTGGGTTTGTATGTATTTCTACTCATAACTCCTGTATATTTATCGCCATTGGTGTTATATAAAGCTTGTTTTACGAATTTGTGTTGGTAGTTATCTTGGGTTTTTACTCTATGTTAGGGGTTTGAGCTTTACTAGAGATAGATTGCTTAGATTCTTACCTAGGATGATTATCTGTTAGTTTCTGAATACTAGAAATGGGTTTAGATCTAACATTCACTATAGAGTATCTGAACTTAATGCCTCTGCGTTGGTGAAGTATGCTAGAGATGGTTATGGAGGTGACACAGTTGACTTCTGTGTTGTTGAGATAGGCTAAACATGGCTATTGAGATGATTTAGGAGGATTCTCAATTTGGGTTAGAAATAACCAAGGTTGTGAGAGGTATGTGATGACACGGACGAGTATCGTAGGCCGAGTATGACATGGGTGGTAGATTTAAGTCTGTGACGGGTAGTTTACATTCGTTCCGGACAAGCTGTCTATCCTTTATACTCTTTAGTTCATTTACTTTTTGTCTTTTATTTTCATTTCTTTTAATCACAAACTCATTAACGGTAGAATTGTCGAACGACGAATCAATAACCAATCTCTATGGACACGATATGATATAACCTAACTGGTATATATCACCCGGTAAAAATAAATACCAACTCTTTGCTTGCTGCTATACCGCCGCAACAGTTTACTATTCAACTTAATTACGATATCGTCGATGTAAACTTGCATGAAATTTTCAATAAAGTCATGGAACATAGTATTCATTACCCTCTGGTACGTTGCTCCGACATTTTTCAAGCCGAATGGCATAACCACCCACTCATAAGTGCCTAACGCCCCTGGGCAACGAAACGCCGTCTTCGGCACATCATCATCTGCAATAGAAATTTGGTTATAACCAGCATAACCATCAAGCATACTTAAATATTCAAAACCAACAGTAGAGTCGACTAACATTTCAACCATTGGCATAACATACTCATCTTTAGGAGTGGCAGCATTTAGATCTCTAAAATCAATACACACTCTTAATTTGCCATTTTTCTTAATAACTGGCACAACATTAGCCAACCATTAGACATACCTTGCAGTTCTGATGAACTTGCTTTGGAGGAGTCTTTCCACTTCCTCCTTGATCTTCGACATGACTGCAGGTGCAAACCGTCGAGGTGTTTGTTTTACTGGCTTCTTTCCAGCTTTGATTGGTAGCTTTAATTCGACCAAATCCCTGCTCAAACCAGACATTTTATTATAGTCCCAAGCAAAACAATCTTTAAATTCTTTTAATAAAGAAATTACCTCAGCTTTGAGTTTTGGGTCGATGTTGGCGCTGATATAAGTAGGCCTTTTATCACCTTTTGCGCCAAGGTCGATTTCTTCTAGAGGGTCTTGTGGCTGCATCTTTTCAGGCACCATGGGATCCTTCTCGAAACCTAATGGTTCGTCGTCGTATATGCAGTCCAGACGCTGCTCATCGACGCTTCTGCTAATTATGACACTCCTGTCTGGGGGTTCTAGCTCTATAGCCAGAATTACTTCCTCTGACGCTGGAAGTTTAGCAACTTCTGTTGCCATCTTTGCTTCTTCAGCTTCCATAGCCGAATTCATTATGTTTTCCGCAATATACGCCAAAATCCTTCGCAGGGCTTCTAGCTCAGGCATCACTTTCATGCTGATTTCCCCAGCCTGTCGGTGCGGGTTCTTCATATGGGTCTTCCAGATACTCGGCATCCCACGTAAACCCATGGGTTTCATGCAGTTTCAATGAAACAAATGCCTCATGTAGATTGGCATACGTGTGTTCTACTGGATGGCAGGGAGCAATATTGGCCAACTTCCTGTCAAATTGGTTTTGGCCCACAACATTAATTTCTGCCATGAAATACCCCTGATCACCTTCAATGTTCTCCACAATGCATTCTTCGCGCCATATGATCAAACGCTGATGCATAGAAGAAGGCACAACCCCAATTCTATGCAGCCATTCTCTGCCCAGAAGTAGATTGTAACTTGGTCGACCCTGGATGACCATAAATATTCTCGGCCTAGTAATTGAGCCGACAGTAACATCCACCTGAATTACTCCCATGGTGGTTTTTGTTCCTCCTTCGTAGTCTGCCAGAACCACGTTGTGAGGCCTTATGTCGGTGTCGTATTTACCGACTCTCTTCAGGATGTGATGTGACATTATATTCACTGTAGCGCCACAATCCACCAACACCTTGTTGATGGCTGTTTCTTCTACCTTTGCTCTGATCAGTAATGGCTTTAAATGGCTTCTCATGGCCATATCTAGTTTCTCAAAGAAAGCATCTTGGCTCTCAACAGAGCCATTATTCATCACGAAATAGCAGGTTGGCTTATACAAAGCCATTTCAGTAGCATCAAGGTCGCTAGTGTTTTACACCTCTGTCGGTATGTTGTACTCCTCTGGGAGTATAGAAACCACATTGACCAGAATGTCTAAACTTGATTCAGAATCAGAGGCAAAATCATCATTTGCCTCCTCAGAGCCAAGGTCGACTGGCTTATTCACGCACTCCTTGATCTGTTGGCTAACAGCAGGGTCGACTTTGGGCTTGTACTGTCAGAGACTCTTGCCTTTATTAACATCACTCTGTTTAGCAACAATGGCTTGTCTTTCAGCCTACTTCTTCCTCTGGAAACGTCTCCACTGAGTTCGACTCATTGGATTCTTTCCCATATAGTTTTCAGATACGTGGCTCTTCTTTTGTTCTTGCAGCGATACAAAAAGCTTAGCAAATCTTCATCATCCCTGGGGTAGATGTCAGCTAAGTTGACATGAGGGCTTTCGTTAGTGCTTTCTTCCAACATAACATTGTCAGACACTTCAGTAATTTTGACCATGTTGATGGTCACGGGTTCAGCATATAAGGCCTCTTTGTGCCTTAATGGGTCAGTGTCGATCTTTTTCTTTCTGGCAGCAAATTTCAGACGCCCCTCTTGGAGAGCTTTCTGCACCAGATCCCTGAAAATAAAACATTGAGAGGTTGTATGACCAAGATAATTGTGATATTTGTAAAAACCTCTTTTTTGCCTTTGTTTTAATGGTGGCAATTTAACATTTGGGGGTACTAGAATCTGACCATCTTTAACTAATAAATCAAAAATTTCCTCACACTTGCTAACATCAAAAGTGTATGTTTTTGCAGGAGTTCTGGAACTAGTCTCGATTGTTGGATTTTTTCCCTTGGTAGGAAACAACAACTTGCATTCATATGTTGGCCCTAATTTCAATTCAGCCACATCCACGTCTTCCTCTGTCGGCGACATGTAGTCGACCTCATAAATAGGGTCTGTATCGTCGAAATCGACATAGGCTAATTTCTCTTTCTTAGATTTAGCCTTAGTATGCCTAACTTTCTCTATTCTAAGACGTTCAAGGTGTCGAACCCTGTCAGCCAATTGTGACATAATTTTAACAGACGTTGGATCTATCTTCTTTCTAATAGAATAATCCAAACCTCCAGCATCCATTTGAACAAGTTCATGTTCAGGCACTTGGGTAAAACACCTCGCCTTTAGGGATCTAAACCTATTCAAATAGTCATCTATTGTCTCAGCAAATTTTCTCTTAATGCTTGACAATTCGACCAGACTAATCTTTGAATGCCCCTCATAAAACTGTTCATGATACAGCTTCTCCAACTTCGACCATGAATCAATCGAATCAGGGGGCAAGGTAGTAAACCATGTGAAGGCTGCTTTAGTAAGGGATGAAGGGAAATGCTTCACCCTTAAACCTTCATTATTTTCCATATCTCCTGACTCAGTCAGATATCTGGCAATGTGCTCGACTGTCGATTCGCCCGTTTCTCCGTCAAATTGGTATACTTAGGTATTTTCCACCCCCTGGGGTTTTCAGTTTGTAGGATATACTCTGACAGTGGAGAAGAATACGTTGGCCTTGGCATGGTGGTCATACCATTTATGGCCATAATTCTCTTGACAATGTTAGTCAAATTATTCTCAACGACCAACTTATCTTGTCGAACATGGTCAAGAACTTGGTCAGCCTCTTGGTGTCTTTGCACTAAGACCCTAGGTTGATTAATAACGACGTTCCTTTGAGGCATCGCAGCTTGACCTTGATACACAGTATCTTCTTCTACTGCCCCCATGTCTCCTTGGACATGTACAGGTTGTCGAATTGGATGGACCTGTCGGCCAACCGCTGGGGGGGGGGGCGCCTAAGAAGTTACATAGGCGTATTAATTATGCTATGACCTGTCGGTTTGTTTCAGCAGATTCCCTATTAGTTTCGACAGACTCTTGCACTATGGGGTTAAACACATTCCCCATTTGGTTAGTCAACATATTGACTAACTCATGGTTGCTATCATCCATCAGCTGCCTCATTACCATCACAGAGGTGGTATTTAGGTGTTGAACAAGCATTTCCCTACTTGCCCCTACTACAGGTCTTTGTAAAGGGGCGTTAGCATTTTGCAAGTTATCGGATACAACTGCTACACTAGGGGTCGACTGATATCCCGTCATTAAAGAATACGACATTCCATAAGGGGGATTTGCAACAGTACCAAATCTAGGAATCGTTGTGTTTGGAATGGCACTTGTGGCCACCACAGGCCCTGGACTCACCGGTGTGGTTTGGGGCATGGGAATCGGTACTGAAGCAGTTGGCCCAAAGGCAGTTGTTGTGCTGCCTAGAGGGGGAAATGACGCTACTTGTGACACAACTGTGTCGGCAATACCCAACGTTCTGGATGGAATCTCATCCACGTTCGACGTAGATGCGTGGTTTGTCATCTTAACTGTACGTTTCTTAGTGGGTGGCGGTTTCTTATTTGCTGAGTTTCCACTCCTAAGTTTCATACACTTCTAAGAAAAATTCTAACACTTAGCACTGGTCCCACCAGGTGTGCCAATTTGTTTACTGTCGAAAATGGTAAACAACCGCTGGTCCTCTATGAGTCTTAAAACTAAGGGTTACTAGCGAGATCGACCAGTTGATCTCAAGACACGTGCTAATATTTCTGGTAAATTGCACTACTTCTGAAAGTGAAATTATCCTTGGCCCAGAAACGGTTTCCAGAATCTAGGGAAATAGTGCAATGGCTTTCCACACAGAAGGATTCTGACTATTGGTGACTCGTGACCAACAGTTTACGTTAAGAATGTTTTGGTAACTAAGGCTAGTGGTGACTCGTGACCAACAAGCAAATACACAGAAGTGGAATAAAAAGCAATGAACACAGAGTTAAATGTAAAAAGATTGCATTGAAATAAAAGTTTGGTGATTCACGTACATCAAAGATTGCGTACTCTTTCTTCCTTTAGCGCGAAATTGAGCAGAGTTTTAGCAAGTAATTTGGTAGTACAAATGAACACACCTAATTCTAAACATCCTAACTTATTTATAGTGATTTACAGAAATAACCGCTAAAGCTATCAACGGCTGAGATTTGATCCTTGGAAGTAACTGCTGCCCACGTTTCAGCCTTCATTTAGAACTCATATCCCACGAACTTCTGAAGCAACTACGATCTCTTTATTTGATTTTTTTCCCGCTTCGTGTCTTCAAAGGAACTGCCTTCAGCTTCTGTCCACTTCCTTGAAGCACAAAAACTTCCCAAGTCCACAGCGAACTACTTCGACAACGACATCATCTCGACTAGTTTCCTCTTTTGGCTCAAATCTCTGTCGATTCGACTATTATGTAATGTATCGACATAGTCTTGTTTTCTTTAACGTTGTTTTGCTTCTGGGTGACGTAGTTTGGCCTTCTAAGCCAAATTTCTAACTAACAAGCATTTTTCTGGAACTTCTGACTTAGCTTTGTTAAACATCTTCAGAAGCTACCTCTTTCTAAGATTGGTCCTTAAACTGTAGGGACCTTTGCCTCTGACTCATGCCCTTAATGCACTTTACAAAATTTCAGCTAACAATAGCATGCCGTACTAACTGCATCCGCCCAAAAATATTTTGGTAAATTTGCATAACTAAGCATTGTTCTCACAAGTTCCACTAAAAACCTATTCTTTCTTTCAACTACTTCATTTTGTTGTGGAGTTCTTGGTGCTAAATAATTATGAGAGATGCCATGTTCTTCACAAAATGCTTCAAATGATGCATTTTAGAATTCCCCACCATGGTCACTTCTTATGGATACAATCTTTAGTTATTTTTCAATTTGGATTTGCTTTGAATACTTCTTAAAGGCTTTGAAAGCATCACTTTTCTGCACAAGAAACAAAGTCCAAGAATATCTAGAAAGATCATCAACAATAACTAAAGCATATACATTACCTCCAAAGCTTCTTGTTCTTGATGGACCAAATAAGTCCATATGCAACAATTGTAGTGGCCTTGTAGTGGACACCACATTTTTAGATTTTAAAGTTGATTTGGTTTGCTTTCCATTTTGACAAGCATCACATAATTTATCTTTGAAAAAATTTATCTTTGGTAAGCCAATAACAAGGTCATGTTTGGTTAATTTATTTAAGTCATCCATATGAATACGGGCTGCCCTTTTATGTCATAACCATGATTCATTATTGTTTACCATAAGAAATTTGACTTTAAAAGATAAATCATATAAAGAAATCATTAAGATATTGTTAATTATTTTACCTTTGAGTTTTACCTCATTAGCGACTTCATCAATAATCAAGCATTCATCTTTAGTAAACTTAATCTTGAAGCCTTTGTCACAAAGTTGGCTAATACTAAGAAGATTGTTCTTTAGTCCTTCAACATAAAGAACATATTCAATGGATGTGAAAGGTGGTGCACCAACTTTGCCTTTGTCAAGAATTATTCCCTTATTATTATCTCCATAAGTGACAAAATCCTTGGTCTTTAAGACTAGATTTAAAAATTGGTTTATGTCTCCCGTCATATGCTTGGAAAAACCACTATCAAGATACCATAGATTTGAAGTGTTTTTCAAGCAAACCTACAAAATAAAATAAGTTTTGTTAGGTACCCAAATTGCTTTGGGTCCTTCATAATTAGTACCTTTCTTTACCCACACATAATGCCTACTTGCCACACTAAATTTTCTAATATAGCAAGCATTAGGTGTAATGCCTTTAATACCACAATAAAAACAAGTAGGTTCAAAATCACTTCTATATCTAGGAGGATAACATTTATTCTTAACAAATCTTTTCTTTTTAGGATAATGATGAACTACTTTAGGCTTGTTCACTTTCTCTTGGATTTGTTGGTTACTAGCCTTAACTAAGATAGTTTTGTTGGGACTTGGTTGAGAAAATTTTCAAAAACCAAGTCCACTTTTATCTTTAGGATACATTTGATTGCTAAGAACATTTTCCAATCCAACTTGTCTTTTTTCATATCTTTCTAGGACTCTTTTTAATTGAACAATTTGGAAAGAAAGTGATTCACAATTATTGCATACAAAATTCTGTTTTTCATCACTAATCATCTTTTCCTTTTCATCTTTATATTCTTTTTAAATTGTTTCAACTTTTTCTTCTAAAGATGAAATTATTTTATTTTGAGATGAAACAGTTATATATAGAATTCTACATTCATTTAAGAGTTAATCTATTGAACCTTGTGCACCATTATCATAAAGAGAATTATCATAACTAACCTCTCCATCTTCATCATCAGAATGGAGTGAAGCCATCAATGCTAGATTTGCACTTTCATCACTATCCGAATCAGATGAGGAGCTTATCTCATTATCTTACCATGCAACATAGGACTTTTTATTTTTAAACTACTTTTTGCCTTTGAATCCATTTTTCTTGGAGAGTTTCAGACAATTCGACTTTATGTGACCTTGCTTGCCACATTCATAACATGTGACATCTTGTGTTGATGTGGAGGCTTCTTTATCTTTATGCTTTGATAATTTCTTCCATTTGACAAAGTTAGCATTACCAAGATTATTTTTATGGCCAAAATATTTTCCTAACCTTTTTACAAGAAGCAAGAAGATTTTGATCTTCCTCCGATGCATCTTTATCTTGACTTTATTTTGAATCTACTTTCAATGCGATGCCTTTGAATTTCTTCTCTAAGTTCTCATGATTTTCTAATCTTCCAAGTTCTGTCTCATATTCTTGAAGTTTTCCAAATAATGTTGCGGAAGTCAAATTTGACAAATTTTTATTTTCGTATATCACCGTCACTTTTGGTTTCCATTCCCTTGTTAAAGATCTAAACACTTTAAGATTAAGTTCTTCAGTAGTCTTACCAAGTGCCTTCAAATAATTTGTCAAGTGAACGAATCTTTTTTGCAATTCAAGAATGGTTTCTCCGGGCTTCATTCTAAATAACTCGTACTCTTGACTTAAGTTATTCAATTTTGATCTTTTAAATTCAGCGGTTCCTTCATGAGTTTCTACTGAAGTATCCCATATTTCCTTTGCCATTGTACATGCCGATACTCGAAAGAATTCATCCATACTAAGAGCACCTTGGAGGAGATTAATTGCCTTTTTGTCACAGAGAACTTTTTTCTTGTCATCTTCATTCCATGATGATTTAGGCTTTGATGATCCAACACCATTGACAACACATATCGGAGAAAAAGGACCATTTTCAATAACATCCCATATTTCTTCTCCTTGCGCTTCAAGATGAGCCTTCATGCGAATTTTTCAAAATTCAAAGTATTCAACACAACAATTGAGGCTTGTTGTTACTACCACCATCTTTGAAAACATGTTTTTAATTTACGGAAGCGATTTTGGATCTTTAGGAACAAGTTACCTATAACTTGCTCTGATACCAATTGTAAGTATGAAATGCGCCTAAGAGAGGGGGTGAATTAGGCCTATAAATTTTTTATCGGTTTTATGAATACTTGTTACAATATTTTCTGGTTTGGTGTATGAAAGTATATGAGTGATTATTTCTTTTCTAGTTAAGGTTTTGATAAAAGCGATAAATGCAGAAAAGTAAAAAACACAAGGATGTATCCTGGTTCCCCTCACAGATCGAGAGTACTCCAGTCCCCTTTCAACACGAAAGAGATTTCACTATAGTTAGAATTATTGTACAACCTATTCACACCAATGGTGATGCTTACTATCCAACTTATAAGGAGAACAAAGGCTCTTAAAACCTTTAAGATCTAAAACACTAAGTGCAAGAAGAACTATCCTCTTCAATGCACAACTTGTTTCCAACAATCCTGGACAGCAAGAATACAACAAGTATATATGATTTTTACAAGAGTTTGAATGGAGATGAATAATATATCAATCCCATGATTGATCTTCTATTTCAATATGACAATTCTCAATAGTATAGAAGTGCTCAAGGAATGTATATGATGCTGAAATTTTTCTGAATATCTTTGATAAAGAATGCAGAAAATTTTCAATGAAAATTTTAATATCAAGTACGAACACTTGCTTGAAATTTAGAGAATGAGTGATTTGAAAATTGTAATGAAATAGGTGAATTTGAAATATGAAAATATATGGTTTATATAGAACCTTAATACCTCTTTGAAAGTGTATACAATCATAAAAGATGTCATGATAAAAAGGTGCAAGTCCAAATTCGTGCATGCAATTTTTCAAAGTATTTTCGCACTGGTTCAATGATGTAACCGGTTACTTTAATGGTGTAACTGGTTACATTGCTGTAACGTTAAAAAAATTTCAAAAAAATTGTTGAGGTAACCGGTTACTTGGTTGAAGTAACCGGTTACATTACTGAAAGTTTGCCAAAAATATTTAAAACCAGTTCTGAAAAAATTGAGGTAACCGGTTACGTCAATGAGGTAATCGGTTACACTGAGAAAATTTGGTCTAAAACCTTTAGCAAACTTTATGTAACCAATGCCAATTATTTTTGAAACTTATTTATGTATATGTATGAAAATAAATGCACTTCTTGAGCACTACCATATACTAAGACATGAATTTGGAAGCTTGTACCAGAAATCATGAAGATTATCCATAGCCTTTGAAAGTGAAAACTTGATCCAATGCCTTAGATATCTTTTGCTCATCCTTATTTGATCCAATGCATTTTGTCTTCATCAAAATAATAGAATATTTGGAGAAGCTTGATTTTACAATCTGGAGCATGATAGAGGGAGTATTTAACAAAAATTACTTCACAAACTTTCATTTTTTTTTATTTCTTCCTCTCTTTAACTATTATGACGCTCTCTCTCTCTCTCTCTCTCTCTCTCTCTCTCTCTCTCTCTCCCCCTCTCTCTCTAAATGCTCCCCCTTCTCTCAAAATCAAACACCTCCCACCACGGGCCAGAAATCGCTGTCGTCGGTGGCTCGTCCTTAGCCACCCCAAAACCCCCATGCAACTGTTTACAGTAATTTCTAGTAAACAACCGCTAGTCTTCCAATTATTGGTTACTTGCAGGATCGAGTAGATTGATCCTAGGACACATGTGTCATAATTCATTTCTATATTCATACCCATTATTTGATAAGTTTATATTGTGTGTTGATGTAGAGTGTAAGGCTTTTAAAGATCTCTCTACAACTGTCTATGAAAAATATACTGACTGAATGCATAAAGGAGGACTTCGAATTAAACTTGAGATTTAACAATTGAATGCAAAGATAAAGAGTTTCTGAGAAGATAAAATTTTATGAAAATGTAGAGTGCTCGAATGAAAAAAAGAAAGCAATAAAGTAAAGTTTCTGAAAGATAAAGTGTTTAAGTTTTCTGGAAATGTAAAAACATGTATAACAAAATGTAAAAGGAAATCAAAGGTTTCTAAGAACAAGAGTACTGTAAAAACGAAAGGAATGTAAGAAGACTTGGATTTAAATTATAAAAAGTCATGATGTTCAGTACGTACATTTTGTCTTCCAACTCGTTTCCCTTATGTCACGGTAGTTTCAGTATTTTGAGATTTTTTAGTACACGAATGAACACACTAATTCTAACATAAAAACACCTATTTATAGTATTTCGACCCTAACGGTCTTACTCTAAAATTCTGCCACGTTCGAAGCATGAAGGCTTCTCTCGTTCACTGGCTTCCACGCGTCTTCTACGAATGACGCTTTTATTTGAAATTCGAATCCTATGCCAGCGAAGTATTTTCTTGCCTCTTCGATTCGAATTGTAAATAATCTACTTGGACCGTTCAAATTCTTGCACATTGCACAAAAGAACTCTTTACATCTACACACTAAAAATTCCAGATCGAAGTCCATCATTTATCACTAGAAATCGAAGATCCGTTTAGAACAATGGTTCTATATTTTTAACCAATATTCATCACTGATACCAATGTGTCTTAACTTTTTATACGTTTATTTGAAATATCCCTTTGTTATCCAAATAACCTCTTTATTCGAAATTGCTAGCTAACAAATTGCCCCTCAAGAACATGTATTTCGATAGATATAAAGAAATACTTGTTTTTGAATTACTCATTCAATTTCGAAAACATTAAAACTCATGATGACTACGCTGCACACGATGTCATAATAAGTGTCCAACTTTCTGCAAAATGTCCAATCACCATGCCTAGACATGCAATCATGGCAGTTATAGCTAATAATTAGCAGCAAAAACATCACTTCTCTAGGAACTTTAAAAATCCACCTTTTCCCTTTCCAATGAGGAAGTTACACGTATTCCACCTTTTTTCAAAGGTCAAAAACTTTTAAACCGTTGAGGAATGCTATAAAATCACTTCATCTTCTAAAGTCCAAACTTTTCCAAATTCTCTCAATCTTCAAACAACCCAGATTTCTTATTTTCAGAAAAACTTTTAATCTCCACAATGTCTTCTCCTTCAGCGCCATCTCCTTCATCCAAGAAGTCTGGAAAATCCAAGCAAGGTCCTTCTTCCAGTCTCAGACCAGTAAGCAAGATCATCAATCTCGATAATCAGGAGTTCATAACAACTCCAAAACTCTCTCAAGAATAGAAGGCTATCTATGCTTCCCAGGTAATTATTCCTACTATTGTTCTTGATAAAACCCTAGGCGTTATGGGTCCTTTAATTTCTACGGAACGTCTGGAAAAGACAAAGGGATTTTTTCCCGTTTATTCCGAAACAAAACCTATCGTCAATAAATCTATCCCTCTGAAATTTAAAGAAGATGAATCGGTTGTTAAGCTTTCAAAAACCCTAAAAGAAAAACCCAGTGAAACAGAAACGTCAAAACCCATGAGGGACGTTTTTATTATGGACTATGTTACTGGGAACTTTAAGCCCTTTTGTGCATCCTTGCTTATCAGCCAAATTTCGTAGCCCGTCAATTCAGACTATGCCAAATTCTACCTGAACCTCTCTTTAACAAGAAAAGGGAGATATGTATAGCAGGGGTACCTTACTCCTTCAAGGAAGTTGAGACTCGACAGAAACACTATGCTGGTTTCGCTGATTTTTCATTGATCTTTTTTAATCCTTCTTTTTGTATGAAGAAAGATTTTTATACTTTGTGGACGGCTTATTACTCGAATGATATGTTCAGCACCCTACAAATCCAACAACAACTGACGACAACTTTTTCCCTTGTGCAAGAACATGTCAAAAAAGGTAGATTTACTCATGTCAAGGAAATTCGAGCCTTCCAAAAATATTTCGAAATTGTCTATAATCCCATGGATATACATCGAACCGTTTGCGAAGCAGCAAGAACTTTGAAAGAAAAATTTGAAAAACAACTTTCGAAAATTCGATTTCCTCCTTATGTAAAACCTGAAGATAGGTATTGGTGGGCTTTTAAACATCAACCACCAAAATTTCCCAACCTACCTACTTCAGAGTTGGCTTTGGCCTTTTTCCCCCCATATCCCTGGTGGTTTGTTTGTGGGAACATTTTTCATAGATATGAAAATGATGCCAAAAAACCTGCCCAAAGGGTAATGTGGGCTAAATGTGATTTAGACAATTTCAGGGGGCACCTTCGCTATGACTTGTCAGCCATGTCTATCACGTCTCAAAACTGCGAAGGTGCGGAACTGAAGAAATTAGAAGTTCCCTTATTCTTTTTAAACTTCGTTTTAACCTTGACTGTCTCATACTCTTTCCAGCTGTTGATCTAAAAACATTGTAGAAGGATAAAGTCATCCCTAAGGCAAGCTCAACCTCTACTTCGAAAGCGCCAATGACCACAACTGAAAATCCTCTTCCTGAGCAAGAAAATGACTCCTCAAAAAAGAAAAAGAAGAAGGTAATACTTTACTCACTCCTTTTTCGTTGTCAAAATTACTCTTTTAATTGACTAATCATTTCTTTCCATTTTTCCAGATGGGTGGGTTACCGTCTAAGTCTCCTAAGAAACAAAGACGCGATGGTGACCACTCTGAGAACGAATCAGAAAAGAGTGAAGATATTTCTCCTCTTAAACGAAAGAAGAAAAAGAAAGCCAAGAAGTCTGGCGAAGGCTCTCAACTCGCCAATCCATCCGAAGCGAAATAAATGCAACCGCTCCTAAACCTAAGTCCAAAGGACCTTCGAAGTCTCAGTCTTCAAAGAACGTGATTTCGGAACGCATTGGTAGCAATGCAACTTCTGACGAACAAAAGGTAAATCTTACTTAATGCTTTTCGTGATTACGTCCATGTGAACTTCTTTTATGCTAACCCTTCGTTTCTGCGCAGAGTGTCCCTTTCGCTCCCTCTGATCCTCCTGCCCTTTAGGGCCAAGCTTCAAAATCTGTAGCCTCTCCTCCACCAGAGGGTTTTAACGAGGCCGTCCTAAATAAGGGTTCATCTACTGCTGCTACTCCTACAGAGACTGTCGAAACCTTAGACCAGCAAGAAACTTCACCTCCTCTAACAGAGGACCCTATAACTGGCGAACCAAACACAACGTTCAAAACTCCTGCGATCGAAATTCCTAGTGACTCTTCCCCCAGAAGGATGCACTTTGCCAACCAATCTGAGGAGGAAAGCGAAACGCATACCGTGAGCCGTTATTTCGTGGATGGTGAAGAAGATGAAGTAATGCAAGAGGAAGTGGAGATTCCTGTTCCTGCTGAAATCCCTTCCACAAGAAACCAAGATCCTCCATCTTTGAATGGAGAGCAGAAAGAGGAACTGAAAAACAACAATCCCCTGAAATACACCAAATTGATGCTAGCTCAACGGGATTCTTCTTCTGGCAAAAATCAATCTGAAGATTTGAGCCAAATGAAGGATAATGCCCCTCTTACCTCTGTTGACCAACCTCTCTAACAAGTCAACAAAACTATTCTTGAGGCTTATATTTTTACCATTATGAAAGAGGACGCTGCAGCCTATTATTCTATGAAGAAGTTGCTCTCTCAGACCGATCTCTGCATCTACCCAACTGAAGTAAGCGAAACTATATATGATCTGCAAATCTTGATCAATGAGGTTTGCAGTGAATATATTAGGGCAAATGATACTGATGCCAAGATTCGAACCAAACAAGAGGCTTTGTCTAAAGCTTATGACCAAACTTCGAAACTTTCTGAAGAAGCAGAAGTATTGGAACATGCTCAAATCCAAACCAAAGACAAGCATGATGTTTTGGCTCGATCAATCTTGTTCTGGGAGTCCCAGATTGAAGAGCTTTAAAAGAAAATCGAGGGTGCTCGAAGTGAGCAGGCAACCTTGAGGCCTGTTGATGAAAACGAGCTTGAAACTTTGGTATCACAAAGTCTTCAGCAAATCGAGATAGCTGAACGCATAAACGAGGAGATCAAGGGGCTTGAAAACGTCAAAAATGCTACCCAATGCAAGATCAACTTATGTAAGAGCAAGTTTGCTAAGTTGAGACGAAACGCTCCTTTCTGATTCTTTCGAATGTATTCCTTTAATGCTCTTTATTGTTAAGGATATTTACTATGTACTTTTGTAACTTGAACACAGCCATGTTGGCAATTATGTAATACCATTTTGGCTTTTATTATTATTTGTTTTACTTCTATTTTTCTGTAGTAATTCGAACCTCTTGCAAGCATGGATTATACTTTTTTAAGTATTTCCCATTCACCTTCAAGATTCTTCTATCTTCTACTAATTCCTCTATTTCATAAGCATTATTTGAAAACGTTTTCAAAACACAAAAGGGTCCCTCCCAATGGGGTGACCATTTTCCTAAGAATTTATTCTTTTTATCCATAGGTAATATAACTTTCCATACCAGGTCATTAGTTGAGAACAACTTACTGTTAACTCTTTTGTTGTATGCTCTTGCTACTCTTTCTTTTTGTCTCCTCATAACTTCTAAAGCATGTAGCCTGGCTTCATCTACATCTACTAATTCATTCATCATCATTTCCCAATATTGGTCAGTCGGTATCTCATTTTGTCTTTGGATTCTAACTGACTGTAAATGTATTTCGACTAGCAGTACTGCATCGTGTCCAAATGTAAGTCGAAACGGAGTAGTATTCGTTGCCTCCTTAGGAGATGTTCGACATGCCCATAAAGCTTGGTCCAGAGTTTTGTGCCAATTCTTTGGCTTTCGCCCCACATGTTTCTTTATCAATCCTATTATTACCTTATTAGCTGCTTCTACTTGACCATTTGCTTGAGCATAATAAGGCGTTGATGTGAGCAATTTAAATCCCATTTCTTGTGCAAACTCTTGCATTTTTCGCCCTATGAAAACTGAACCTTGGTCTGTTGTAATACTTTCTAGTATTCCGAACCTGTAAATTATTTGCTTCTGGATAAATTATATAATAGCCTCTTGATCAACGTTTACTAGAGGAATTGCTTCGACCCATTTTGTAAAATAATCTATACCCACAAGGATATACTTCTGTCCTTTGGATGATGTTGGTCGTATTTCACCAATTAGATCTAATGCCCATCCTCTAAAAGGCCAAGGCTTAACAATTGAATGTAGCTCACTCGCAGGAGCATGTTGAATGCCTGCATGAACTTGGCATTCTTCACATCCTTTAGCGAATTCTATGCAGTCTTTAAGCATAATGGACCAATACATGCCATATCGAAACAGTAACCATTTCATGTTGTGACCTGCTTGATGTGCCCCACACGCCCCACTGTGCACACTGGACAATGCTAAGTACGCTTCATTTTCTCCTAAACATTTGAGTAAGATTCCTTCTGGGGTTTTCTTGAAAAGTTCATTTCCTATTAGCACATAAGACAATGCTCTATATTTGATCTTTTTCTCCGTACTTATTGAAGGTTCTTTCAAGTAATTTATTATGGGACTTCGCCAATCTGCATCTGCCAAAGTATCTATACTTAGCACTTCGAATTCTTTCTAATTTGCATAGCCAAGTTTTGAATTTTCCAGGTCCAGTGGTGACAATTTGGTAGCCATTATTCTACCTCTTGTTTTTATGAGGTATTGGAGTTTTTCTTTGGATGTCTTATATCCTGAGGCTATTTGATCCAAGTCATTTGCCTCCTGATTATCAATTCTAGGAATATGTTTGATGTCCACATATTCAAACTTCTTGAATAATCTATTAGCAATAACAAAGTACATGATCAGATTTTATTTTATACACTTGTATTCTTTGGTTATTTGTTTAATGACCAGCTCTGAGTCTCCTCTAATTTCGACTCTGGTTGCCCCCAATTCCAATAAAGCTTCAAGTCCAGCAATTAGTGCTTCATACTCAGCTTCGTTGTTCGAACAAGGAGGACCTTCTAACTTGTACTTGAATTTTGTTGGAATTCCTTCAGGAGAAATTATAAGCACCCCAACCCCACTTCCGTTTTTATGTGTTGACCCATCAAAGGATAACTTCCATGGTTGGATCTCAACATAGTTTAACGCGAAGTCCGTACTCACAGAGTGATCCACTATGAAGTCTGAGACTATTTGTCCTTTCATGGCCTTTAAAGGCTTGAAGGCTAAATTGTACTCAATGAGCGCTAAGGCCCATTTTCCAATTCTACTGTGCATGATTGGCTTTGAAAGCATGTGTTTAATCACATCAAAATGAGATGAAACATAAACATCAACTGATTTAATATAATACTTAAGTTTTGTACAAGAAAAATACAGACAGAGACATAGTTTCTCTATACTACTATACCTAGTCTCTGCTTTATTTAGGACCCTACTAAGATAATAGATGGCTCTTTCGACACCATCATTGTTTTCTTGGGCCAACATACTACCTATAGTTACATTAGAGGCCGAGATATACAGTCTCATAGGCTTATCCTTAGAGGGAGGTGCAAGTATAGGAGGATGCATCAAATAGGCCTTGATCTTCTCGAACGCCTCCTGATGTTGTGCCGTCCATTCGAAATTCCCTTGATTGAGACGGAGGAGCGGAGAGAATGCTTGAGTTCGCCCACTCAGATTAGATATGAATCTCCTTAAAAAGTTGATTTTACCTAATAGAGATTGCAACTCTTTCTTTGTTGATGGAGGTTTCGTCTCCATAATAGCCTTCGTCTTATTCAAGTTAGTTTCGATCCCCTTCTTATGGACCACAAAGCCTAGGAAATCCCCAGCCTGCACAAATAAAGCACACTTAAGAGGATTCATTTTTAAGCCATGTTTTCTCATTCTTTCGAATGATTGGCAGAGGTGATTCAAATGATCCTCATCAGATACAAATTTTACTACTATGTCATCTATGTAAATCTGCATAAATGATTCAATGAAATCATGGAAAATAGTATTCATTGCCCTTTGATATGTTGCCCCATCATTTTTTAGTCCAAAGGGCATCACCACCCATTCATAAGTGCCTAAGGTGCCTGGACATCGAAAAGCAGTTTTGGGAACATCATCTTCAGCAATGAAAATCTGGTTATACCCAGAATATCCATCTAACATACTCAGGTATTCGAAACCCGCAGCAGAATCAATCAGCATTTCTACTATAGGCATAAAATATTCATCTTTAGGTGTTGTGGTATTTAAATCCCTAAAATCTATGCAAATTCGTAAAGAACCATTTTTCTTAATAACGGGTACTATGTTAGCAAGCCACTCTACGTACCTTGTGGTCCTGATAAACTTGCATCGAAGGAGCCGTTCGA
This sequence comes from Vicia sativa, assembly GCA_021764765.1. NCBI lineage: Eukaryota > Viridiplantae > Streptophyta > Magnoliopsida > Fabales > Fabaceae > Vicia > Vicia sativa. The sequence goes on along the minus strand of CM038793.1, from coordinate 78,750,714 downwards.
CCTCTGCCTTTATTTTTTAGAGGATTTTTGGGGCGAACCGTCTAGGCATCTGCTTGATGGGCTTCTTGTCATCCTTAATTAGAAGCCTATGTTCCACCAGTTCCCTCTTTAAACCAGGCATCTCGTCGTAGTCCCAGGCGAAGAAATCTCTGTTTTGTTTAAGCATTTCGACCACCTTGCTTTTTAGACTGGGACTGAGTTTCGCACTAATGTACGTAACTCTTCTTTCGACGCGATCCCCAATATCAACTTCCTTCAATGGATCTTGTGCCAGAATCTTAGTGCTTGTTGACTCTGAATCCCTTTCGAACCCCAGGGGTTCTTGATCATAAATGGCATGTAGCCGTAGATCCACTAGCTTTGAAGTTTGTCCATCATGGGGCGGGGGTGAGTAGTTACCCTCAGGACTTGCTATTTCTTTTTTTGTTTTTTCTTTTTTATCTGTGGCTTCGACAGCCACGTCTTGCACTTCGGCCTCGAGAGCCGTCTTTCTTTTGTTCTCAGCCAAATAAGCCGAAATGTTTTTGTAATAAGTTGATTCAGTCATAATGATCTTCACTTTCCCAGCCAGTTGGCCGTATGGTAGAAGTTTCTGCATCTTCTTCAATCTCCTACCCGTCCCACATAATTTCTCTATCCCATTGGAATCCATTAGGACGGAGGGTCAAAGAATAATAAGCGTTTTTATTGGGCTCAAAATATTCTTCAGGGGGGTGACATGGCCTTATGTTGGCCATATTTCGATCGAAGTTTCTCTTGTCTACGTTGTTGATTTCTGTCATATAGTAACTTTGGTCTACCTCTATGTTTTATACAATCCCATCATCTCTCCACAAGACCAACCTTTGGTGCATTGAGGAAGGTACTGCGCCAATGCCATGAATCCATTCCCTGCCAAGCAACAGATTGTAGTTTGCCTTCGCAGCAATGACCATAAACATTGTTGGTCTTGTGAGGGAACCAACTGTTAAGTCAACTTGTATCACTCCCAAAGTATGACCAACCTTTCCTTCATAATTCGAAGCACCATATTGTGAGGCCTAATATCTGAGTCGTGCATGCCTATCCTTTTTAACATGAAGCGGGGCATCAAATTGACAGCAGCACCACCATCCACCAGAACATTATTCACACCATATTGCTCTACCTTTGCTCTGATGAATAAGTGTTTTAGGTGATTCTTCATTCCCTCATCTGGCTTCTCGAAGAAAGCATTTTGCTCTTCGACTGCTCCATTATTCATCACATAATAACACACTGGCCTATGTCTGGCCATTTCATCCTCATCAGTTTCCTCACCAGCATAAACTTCTGTATCTTGATTGTACTCACAAGGTAGCACAAAGACTACGTTACAGTTTGCATTAAAGAAGGATTCCCCCTCCGATTCGAAATCATCAGTCATCATCTCCTCCTCATTTGCAGCCACCTTTTGTTCCTTATTTTCTCCAGCTTCTTTCTTTGGTGAAAAAAGCTTCCTGGACACTGGGGGTTTGCTCCCAGTCTGGGTCACTGATACTGGGTTATTGGTGCTGGATTCTCCTATCTCCATGGGCTTCGAATCCCTCTCAGACTTTTTGTTTCTCTGGTGTCTGCGCCATTGGGAGCGAGACGTTGGATTCTTACCTTTGTAGTTTTCCAGTCTTATTTCTTCCCTCCTGTTTGAATTGAATTGTTTTTTGTAGGCCATCGCAGACCTGCCACCTCGGTCATAGCTTCGCCACTTTCCTTTTCCCTTATCAGCCTTCACTTGCAGCCATCTGTCAGTGGGGATTTCTGCAGGTAGTTTGAAAGAGACTTTCTTCATTCCCCTGGGATAAGGACTATCTGGCCTTCTTGGCATAGTTCTGCCAGCATTACCAGGATTCTAAGGCATCCTACCCTGGTTCCCCCAGCCTGATGCAAATGGAATTCTCTCGAATGCCTCTGCCATTTCCCTGTCATATACAGCTGCACATCTGGGACATATTAAACACTCTGTTCCAATTTTGTGGCATTGAACCAAGAATTCGAGCAAACTCTCATCAGCTTTTGGGTAAACTTTGTATAGCTGGTTGTCTTGCCTCCAATTAACCCCTGTTCTTTCACGCTGGGCCCTCTCGAACTCAGCAGTAATCCTGGGGTTGCATATGATGTCGCACCTTGGGCACAACAACTTATCATGGTTTTTCTTATGACAGTGAAAGAGATATTCGCGCAGACTTGCATCTTTCCTAGGTAAATTCTCCCTTCTTTGCTCTCTCTCCCTCTCTAAACAGCGTTCGACTTCTTCCATTTCCGTGTTGGGATGTTCGAAGTCCACCATATTTACTCCTAACGTCTGACCATCAGAAATTTTAACCTCTTCGAACTTCACCCTGAGACCCTCAGTATCCTCGGTCAACTTTTTGTCAGTAGCAAGTTGGCCATCAGCAGCCTTCATTACTTCACTTACTATCTTTGCTTTGAGCACCTTTGGGAGGTCATCAGTAGCCTCTATTTCGTTCCTGATCAAGATGAAGTCCCCATCCTCTTCAAATTCCATTTTTGATTCAACCTTCCTCTCAGCAATCTCCACTACATTAATATCCAGAGGTTCGGCATAGTTAGTCTCTGCCATCAGCAACGGATCCGTATCTACCTTCATTGGGTTCTTTCCTTTGTCTGAGAATTTCAGCCTGCCATCTTTGATTGCGTTTTGTATCAGATCACTTAAAAGAAAGCATTGTGAGGTTTTATGGCCTAAAAAGTTCTGATATTTACAAAAACCTCTTTTCTTTCGTTGTTCCAATGGAGGAACTTTAAGATTGGGAGGGACTATTAATTGGCCATCTTTGACAAGCAAATAAAATATTTCATCACATTTAGTTATATCAAAAGTATAAATTTTCTTAGGGAATTTATCATTCTTTTCATTTTCAACAGGATTCTTTCCATTAGAAGGGATGAGAACTTTGCAAGAATAAGGGGGGTGCCTCTTTTAGTTCAGCAAGGTCTATTTCGAACTGATCGAATTCATAAAGATTTTGAGAATCATCTATACTCCTCTCTTCAGCCTCTATATAGGCTATTCTCTCTTTCTTGTGATTTTTACTGGCCCTAGCCTTTTCATCTTTTAATCTTTCGACCTGTCGAACTCTGTCTGCTAGTTGGGCCATATCCCTGAGATACTGTGTATCCAGTTTCTTTCGAATGGAATAATCTAGTCCCCCAGCAGCCATTTCGACCAATTCATGTTCAGGGACCACTGTGAAACATCTAGATTTTAATAAACGAAACCTATTCAAATAATCATCTATTGGTTCCGTGAATTTTCTCTTAATGCTTGCTAATTCTTTCAGACTGATTTTAGACTGACCCATGTAAAATTGTTCATGGAAAAGTCTTTCTAAATAAGGCCACGTATCTACAGATCCAGGAGGTAGGGTTGTGAACCAAGTGAAAGCATTTTTCGTCAGAGAACTTGGAAAGTATTTTATCCTAAGATTTTCATTATTTGCTATATCTCCTACTTCAATTAAATATCTCACTATATATTCCACTGTTGATTCACTCGCGTCTCCTGCAAATTTCGTGAATTTAGGAACTTTACAACCCCTGGGTAATTCTGATTGCAGAACATAGTCTATAATAGGAGATGTGTAATTTGGTCTCCTAAATCCTGAATTTAGGCCATTCTGGGCCATTATTCTTTCGATCATAGTGGTTAGGTTATTTTCTGCCACTAAATTGTCATTTCTAATTCTATGAACAATTTCGTCTGCATTTTGGTCCCTATTTACCATCATTATTTGTCTAGGCTGTTCATCCTGAACTTCCTGAACTTCCTGTTGCCTTAATTTTCCCCTATATTTCTTTCTTCGACCATTTGTCTAGGGGGTCAAATTTGTTCAATTGTGGGTTCTTCATTTCGAATCACCACTGGATTTTGTCTACGTCTTGCAGGCGTATCAGGGGCACCAAAGAAATCTGCTATTCTGGCCATTTGGGCTGCATTTTCTTGGTTTGTCCTATTTATATTCTGAATCAGGGGGTTAAAAATAACATTCATTTCACGGGCTAAGACTCCTACCATATCATGATTGCTATCATCCATCTGCTGCCTAAGCGCTGCCTGACTATTGGTTGTAAGGGTAGGCAATTGGGCAAAGTTTCCTAGATTATGGGGATTTGTACCTAAATGGTTCATTCCTGAACCAGACCCTTGGACTGGGGACGAAGTTGATGCATTATGTAACCCAGCCATAAACGAAGTTGGCATTCCGTACAGAGGGTTTCTGGGTCTCAAGGCCTCAAAGCCTGGAGGCCTAGTGGGGGTTGAATACTGCTGATTCCCTACGTGTGGCATAGTTTGCATTGATGACATGTTCGATGGTATTTCTAATGTACTTACTGGGATCGTATTCAAAACGCAAACGGGGATAGTATTGGATGCATCAATCGAACTTGAAACGATTGTTGCAGCCCCCTGTGGGGGATTTTGTCCCCTATCTTGGTTAGTTGTGTTAACCATTATTTTGGTACGTTGTCTTCTGGGTATATGTGGATTATTATTCTTTATTTTGCCGCTTCTAAGGTTCATATAACGAAACGTGCTCCAAACTCAGAAGATCTTAAAATTTTCTAATAGGTTTGACTAAAACTTTATTATGACACGGTCCCACCGGGTGTGCCAATTTGTTTATAGTGATTTCTAGTAAACAACCGTTAGTCTTCCAATTATTGGTTATTATTGGTTACTTGCAGGATCGACTAGATTAATCCTAGGACACATGTGTCATAATTCATTTCTATATTCATACCCATTATTTGATAAGTTTATATTGTGTGTTGATGTAGAGTGTAAGGCTTTTAAAGATCTCTCTACAACTGTCTATGAAAAATATACTGACTGAATGCATAAAGGAGGACTTCGAATTAAACTTGAGATTTAACAATTGAATGCAAAGATAAAGAGTTTCTGAGAAGATAAAATTTTATGAAAATGTAGAGTGCTCGAATGAAAAAAAGAAAGCAATAAAGTAAAGTTTCTGAAAGATAAAGTGTTTAAGTTTTCTGGAAATGTAAAGACATGTATAATAAAATGTAAAAGGAAATCAAAGGTTTCTAAGAACAAGAGTACTGTAAAAACGAAAGGAATGTAAGAAGACTTGGATTTAAATTATAAAAAGTCATGATGTTCAGTACGTACATTTTGTCTTCCAACTCGTTTCCCTTATGTCACGGTAGTTTCAGTATTTTGAGATTTTTTAGTACACGAATGAACACACTAATTCTAACATAAAAACACCTATATATAGTATTTCGTCCCTAATGGTCTTACTCTAAAATCCTGCCACGTTCGAAGCATGCAGGCTTCTCTCGTTCACTGGCTTCCACACGTCTTCTACGAATGGTGCTTTTATTTGAAATTTGAATCCTATGCCAGCGAAGTATTTTCTTATCTTTTCGATTCGAATTGTAAATAATCTACTTGGACCGCTCCAATTCTTGCACATTGCACAAAAGAACTCTTTACATCTAAACACTAAAAATGCCAGATCGAAGTCCATCATTTATCACTAGAAATCGAAGAGCCTTTTAGAATAATGGTTCTATATTTTTAACCAATATTCATCACTGATACCAATGTGTCTTAACTTTTTATACGTTTATTTGAAATATCCCTTTGTTATCCAAATAACCTCTTTATTCGAAATTGCTAGCTAACAAATTGCCCCTCAAGAACATGTATTTCGATAGATATAAAGAAATACTTGTTTTTGAATTACTCATTCAATTTCGAAAACATTAAAACTCATGATGACTACGCTGCACACGATGTCATAATAAGTGTCCAACTTTCTGCAAAATGTCCAATCACCATGCCTAGACATGCAATCATGGCAGTTATAGCTAATAATTAGCAGCAAAAACATCACTTCTCTAGGAACTTTAAAAATCCACCTTTTCCCTTTCCAATGAGGAAGTTACACGTATTCCACCTTTTTTCAAAGGTCAAAAACTTTTAAACCGTTGAGGAATGCTATAAAATCACTTCATCTTCTAAAGTCCAAACTTTTCCAAATTCTCTCAATCTTCAAACAACCCAGATTTCTTATTTTCAGAAAAACTTTTAATCTCCACAATGTCTTCTCCTTCAGCGCCATCTCCTTCATCCAAGAAGTCTGGAAAATCCAAGCAAGGTCCTTCTTCCAGTCTCAGACCAGTAAGCAAGATCATCAATCTCGATAATCAGGAGTTCATAACAACTCCAAAACTCTCTCAAGAATAGAAGGCTATCTATGCTTCCCAGGTAATTATTCCTACTATTGTTCTTGATAAAACCCTAGGCGTTATGGGTCCTTTAATTTCTACGGAACGTCTGGAAAAGACAAAGGGATTTTTTCCCGTTTATTCCGAAACAAAACCTATCGTCAATAAATCTATCCCTCTGAAATTTAAAGAAGATGAATCGGTTGTTAAGCTTTCAAAAACCCTAAAAGAAAAACCCAGTGAAACAGAAACGTCAAAACCCATGAGGGACGTTTTTATTATGGACTATGTTACTGGGAACTTTAAGCCCTTTTGTGCATCCTTGCTTATCAGCCAAATTTCGTAGCCCGTCAATTCAGACTATGCCAAATTCTACCTGAACCTCTCTTTAACAAGAAAAGGGAGATATGTATAGCAGGGGTACCTTACTCCTTCAAGGAAGTTGAGACTCGACAGAAACACTATGCTGGTTTCGCTGATTTTTCATTGATCTTTTTTAATCCTTCTTTTTGTATGAAGAAAGATTTTTATACTTTGTGGACGGCTTATTACTCGAATGATATGTTCAGCACCCTACAAATCCAACAACAACTGACGACAACTTTTTCCCTTGTGCAAGAACATGTCAAAAAAGGTAGATTTACTCATGTCAAGGAAATTCGAGCCTTCCAAAAATATTTCGAAATTGTCTATAATCCCATGGATATACATCGAACCGTTTGCGAAGCAGCAAGAACTTTGAAAGAAAAATTTGAAAAACAACTTTCGAAAATTCGATTTCCTCCTTATGTAAAACCTGAAGATAGGTATTGGTGGGCTTTTAAACATCAACCACCAAAATTTCCCAACCTACCTACTTCAGAGTTGGCTTTGGCCTTTTTCCCCCCATATCCCTGGTGGTTTGTTTGTGGGAACATTTTTCATAGATATGAAAATGATGCCAAAAAACCTGCCCAAAGGGTAATGTGGGCTAAATGTGATTTAGACAATTTCAGGGGGCACCTTCGCTATGACTTGTCAGCCATGTCTATCACGTCTCAAAACTGCGAAGGTGCGGAACTGAAGAAATTAGAAGTTCCCTTATTCTTTTTAAACTTCGTTTTAACCTTGACTGTCTCATACTCTTTCCAGCTGTTGATCTAAAAACATTGTAGAAGGATAAAGTCATCCCTAAGGCAAGCTCAACCTCTACTTCGAAAGCGCCAATGACCACAACTGAAAATCCTCTTCCTGAGCAAGAAAATGACTCCTCAAAAAAGAAAAAGAAGAAGGTAATACTTTACTCACTCCTTTTTCGTTGTCAAAATTACTCTTTTAATTGACTAATCATTTCTTTCCATTTTTCCAGATGGGTGGGTTACCGTCTAAGTCTCCTAAGAAACAAAGACGCGATGGTGACCACTCTGAGAACGAATCAGAAAAGAGTGAAGATATTTCTCCTCTTAAACGAAAGAAGAAAAAGAAAGCCAAGAAGTCTGGCGAAGGCTCTCAACTCGCCAATCCATCCGAAGCGAAATAAATGCAACCGCTCCTAAACCTAAGTCCAAAGGACCTTCGAAGTCTCAGTCTTCAAAGAACGTGATTTCGGAACGCATTGGTAGCAATGCAACTTCTGACGAACAAAAGGTAAATCTTACTTAATGCTTTTCGTGATTACGTCCATGTGAACTTCTTTTATGCTAACCCTTCGTTTCTGCGCAGAGTGTCCCTTTCGCTCCCTCTGATCCTCCTGCCCTTTAGGGCCAAGCTTCAAAATCTGTAGCCTCTCCTCCACCAGAGGGTTTTAACGAGGCCGTCCTAAATAAGGGTTCATCTACTGCTGCTACTCCTACAGAGACTGTCGAAACCTTAGACCAGCAAGAAACTTCACCTCCTCTAACAGAGGACCCTATAACTGGCGAACCAAACACAACGTTCAAAACTCCTGCGATCGAAATTCCTAGTGACTCTTCCCCCAGAAGGATGCACTTTGCCAACCAATCTGAGGAGGAAAGCGAAACGCATACCGTGAGCCGTTATTTCGTGGATGGTGAAGAAGATGAAGTAATGCAAGAGGAAGTGGAGATTCCTGTTCCTGCTGAAATCCCTTCCACAAGAAACCAAGATCCTCCATCTTTGAATGGAGAGCAGAAAGAGGAACTGAAAAACAACAATCCCCTGAAATACACCAAATTGATGCTAGCTCAACGGGATTCTTCTTCTGGCAAAAATCAATCTGAAGATTTGAGCCAAATGAAGGATAATGCCCCTCTTACCTCTGTTGACCAACCTCTCTAACAAGTCAACAAAACTATTCTTGAGGCTTATATTTTTACCATTATGAAAGAGGACGCTGCAGCCTATTATTCTATGAAGAAGTTGCTCTCTCAGACCGATCTCTGCATCTACCCAACTGAAGTAAGCGAAACTATATATGATCTGCAAATCTTGATCAATGAGGTTTGCAGTGAATATATTAGGGCAAATGATACTGATGCCAAGATTCGAACCAAACAAGAGGCTTTGTCTAAAGCTTATGACCAAACTTCGAAACTTTCTGAAGAAGCAGAAGTATTGGAACATGCTCAAATCCAAACCAAAGACAAGCATGATGTTTTGGCTCGATCAATCTTGTTCTGGGAGTCCCAGATTGAAGAGCTTTAAAAGAAAATCGAGGGTGCTCGAAGTGAGCAGGCAACCTTGAGGCCTGTTGATGAAAACGAGCTTGAAACTTTGGTATCACAAAGTCTTCAGCAAATCGAGATAGCTGAACGCATAAACGAGGAGATCAAGGGGCTTGAAAACGTCAAAAATGCTACCCAATGCAAGATCAACTTATGTAAGAGCAAGTTTGCTAAGTTGAGACGAAACGCTCCTTTCTGATTCTTTCGAATGTATTCCTTTAATGCTCTTTATTGTTAAGGATATTTACTATGTACTTTTGTAACTTGAACACAGCCATGTTGGCAATTATGTAATACCATTTTGGCTTTTATTATTATTTGTTTTACTTCTATTTTTCTGTAGTAATTCGAACCTCTTGCAAGCATGGATTATACTTTTTTAAGTATTTCCCATTCACCTTCAAGATTCTTCTATCTTCTACTAATTCCTCTATTTCATAAGCATTATTTGAAAACGTTTTCAAAACACAAAAGGGTCCCTCCCAATGGGGTGACCATTTTCCTAAGAATTTATTCTTTTTATCCATAGGTAATATAACTTTCCATACCAGGTCATTAGTTGAGAACAACTTACTTTTAACTCTTTTGTTGTATGCTCTGGCTACTCTTTCTTTTTGTCTTCTCATAACTTCTAAAGCATGTAGCCTGGCTTCATCTACATCTACTAATTCATTCATCATCATTTCCCAATATTGGTCAGCCGATATCTCATTTTGTCTTTGGATTCTAAGTGACTGTAAATGTATTTCGACTGGCAGTACTGCATCGTGTCCAAATATAAGTCGAAACGGAGTAGTATTCATTGCCTCCTTAGGAGATGTTCAACATGCCCATAAAGCTTGGTCCAGAGTTTTGTGCCAATTCTTTGACTTTCTCCCCACATGTTTCTTTATCAATCCTATTATCACCTTATTAGCTGCTTCTACTTGACCATTTGCTTGAGCATAATAAGGCGTTGATGTGAGCAACTTAAATCCCATTTCTTGTGCAAACTCTTGCATTTTTCGCCCTATGAAAACTGAACCTTGGTCTGTTGTAATACTTTCTGGTATTCCGAACCTGTAAATTATTTGCTTCTGGATAAATTCTATAATAGCCTCTTGATCAACGTTTACTAGAGGAATTGCTTCGACCCATTTTGTAAAATAATCTATACCCACAAGGATATACTTCTGTCCTTTGGATGATGTTGGTCGTATTTCACCAATTAGATCTAATGCCCATCCTCTAAAAGGCCAAGGCTTAACAATTGAATGTAGCTCACTCGCAGGAGCATGTTGAATGCCTGCATGAACTTGGCATTCTTCACATCCTTTAGCGAATTCTATGCAGTCTTTAAGCATAATGGACCAATACATGCCATATCGAAACAGTAACCATTTCATGTTGTGACCTGCTTGATGTGCCCCACACGCCCCACTGTGCACACTGGACAATGCTAAGTACGCTTCATTTTCTCCTAAACATTTGAGTAAGATTCCTTCTGGGGTTTTCTTGAAAAGTTCATTTCCTATTAGCACATAAGACAATGCTCTATATTTGATCTTTTTCTCCGTACTTATTGAAGGTTCTTTCAAGTAATTTATTATGGGACTTCGCCAATCTGCATCTGCCAAAGTATCTATACTTAGCACTTCGAATTCTTTCTAATTTGCATAGCCAAGTTTTGAATTTTCCAGGTCCAGTGGTGACAATTTGGTAGCCATTATTCTACCTCTTGTTTTTATGAGGTATTGGAGTTTTTCTTTGGATGTCTTATATCCTGAGGCTATTTGATCCAAGTCATTTGCCTCCTGATTATCAATTCTAGGAATATGTTTGATGTCCACATATTCAAACTTCTTGAATAATCTATTAGCAATAACAAAGTACATGATCAGATTTTATTTTATACACTTGTATTCTTTGGTTATTTGTTTAATGACCAGCTCTGAGTCTCCTCTAATTTCGACTCTGGTTGCCCCCAATTCCAATAAAGCTTCAAGTCCAGCAATTAGTGCTTCATACTCAGCTTCGTTGTTCGAACAAGGAGGACCTTCTAACTTGTACTTGAATTTTGTTGGAATTCCTTCAGGAGAAATTATAAGCACCCCAACCCCACTTCCGTTTTTATGTGTTGACCCATCAAAGGATAACTTCCATGGTTGGATCTCAACATAGTTTAACGCGAAGTCCGTACTCACAGAGTGATCCACTATGAAGTCTGAGACTATTTGTCCTTTCATGGCCTTTAAAGGCTTGAAGGCTAAATTGTACTCAATGAGCGCTAAGGCCCATTTTCCAATTCTACTGTGCATGATTGGCTTTGAAAGCATGTGTTTAATCACATCAAAATGAGATGAAACATAAACATCAACTGATTTAATATAATACTTAAGTTTTGTACAAGAAAAATACAGACAGAGACATAGTTTCTCTATACTACTATACCTAGTCTCTGCTTTATTTAGGACCCTACTAAGATAATAGATGGCTCTTTCGACACCATCATTGTTTTCTTGGGCCAACATACTACCTATAGTTACATTAGAGGCCGAGATATACAGTCTCATAGGCTTATCCTTAGAGGGAGGTGCAAGTATAGGAGGATGCATCAAATAGGCCTTGATCTTCTCGAACGCCTCCTGATGTTGTGCCGTCCATTCGAAATTCCCTTGATTGAGACGGAGGAGCGGAGAGAATGCTTGAGTTCGCCCACTCAGATTAGATATGAATCTCCTTAAAAAGTTGATTTTACCTAATAGAGATTGCAACTCTTTCTTTGTTGATGGAGGTTTCGTCTCCATAATAGCCTTCGTCTTATTCAAGTTAGTTTCGATCCCCTTCTTATGGACCACAAAGCCTAGGAAATCCCCAGCCTGCACAAATAAAGCACACTTAAGAGGATTCATTTTTAAGCCATGTTTTCTCATTCTTTCGAATGATTGGCAGAGGTGATTCAAATGATCCTCATCAGATACAAATTTTACTACTATGTCATCTATGTAAATCTGCATAAATGATTCAATGAAATCATGGAAAATAGTATTCATTGCCCTTTGATATGTTGCCCCATCATTTTTTAGTCCAAAGGGCATCACCACCCATTCATAAGTGCCTAAGGTGCCTGGACATCGAAAAGCAGTTTTGGGAACATCATCTTCAGCAATGAAAATCTGGTTATACCCAGAATATCCATCTAACATACTCAGGTATTCGAAACCCGCAGCAGAATCAATCAGCATTTCTACTATAGGCATAAAATATTCATCTTTAGGTGTTGTGGTATTTAAATCCCTAAAATCTATGCAAATTCGTAAAGAACCATTTTTCTTAATAACGGGTACTATGTTAGCAAGCCACTCTACGTACCTTGTGGTCCTGATAAACTTGCATCGAAGGAGCCGTTCGACCTCTGCCTTTATTTTTTAGAGGATTTTTGGGGCGAACCGTCTAGGCATCTGCTTGATGGGCTTCTTGTCATCCTTAATTAGAAGCCTATGTTCCACCAGTTCCCTCTTTAAACCAGGCATCTCGTCGTAGTCCCAGGCGAAGAAATCTCTGTTTTGTTTAAGCATTTCGACCACCTTGCTTTTTAGACTGGGACTGAGTTTCGCACTAATGTACGTAACTCTTCTTTCGACGCGATCCCCAATATCAACTTCCTTCAATGGATCTTGTGCCAGAATCTTAGTGCTTGTTGACTCTGAATCCCTTTCGAACCCCAGGGGTTCTTGATCATAAATGGCATGTAGCCGTAGATCCACTAGCTTTGAAGTTTGTCCATCATGGGGCGGGGGTGAGTAGTTACCCTCAGGACTTGCTATTTCTTTTTTTGTTTTTTCTTTTTTATCTGTGGCTTCGACAGCCACGTCTTGCACTTCGGCCTCGAGAGCCGTCTTTCTTTTGTTCTCAGCCAAATAAGCCGAAATGTTTTTGTAATAAGTTGATTCAGTCATAATGATCTTCACTTTCCCAGCCAGTTGGCCGTATGGTAGAAGTTTCTGCATCTTCTTCAATCTCCTACCCGTCCCACATAATTTCTCTATCCCATTGGAATCCATTAGGACGGAGGGTCAAAGAATAATAAGCGTTTTTATTGGGCTCAAAATATTCTTCAGGGGGGTGACATGGCCTTATGTTGGCCATATTTCGATCGAAGTTTCTCTTGTCTACGTTGTTGATTTCTGTCATATAGTAACTTTGGTCTACCTCTATGTTTTATACAATCCCATCATCTCTCCACAAGACCAACCTTTGGTGCATTGAGGAAGGTACTGCGCCAATGCCATGAATCCATTCCCTGCCAAGCAACAGATTGTAGTTTGCCTTCGCAGCAATGACCATAAACATTGTTGGTCTTGTGAGGGAACCAACTGTTAAGTCAACTTGTATCACTCCCAAAGTATGACCAACCTTTCCTTCATAATTCGAAGCACCATATTGTGAGGCCTAATATCTGAGTCGTGCATGCCTATCCTTTTTAACATGAAGCGGGGCATCAAATTGACAGCAGCACCACCATCCACCAGAACATTATTCACACCATATTGCTCTACCTTTGCTCTGATGAATAAGTGTTTTAGGTGATTCTTCATTCCCTCATCTGGCTTCTCGAAGAAAGCATTTTGCTCTTCGACTGCTCCATTATTCATCACATAATAACACACTGGCCTATGTCTGGCCATTTCATCCTCATCAGTTTCCTCACCAGCATAAACTTCTGTATCTTGATTGTACTCACAAGGTAGCACAAAGACTACGTTACAGTTTGCATTAAAGAAGGATTCCCCCTCCGATTCGAAATCATCAGTCATCATCTCCTCCTCATTTGCAGCCACCTTTTGTTCCTTATTTTCTCCAGCTTCTTTCTTTGGTGAAAAAAGCTTCCTGGACACTGGGGGTTTGCTCCCAGTCTGGGTCACTGATACTGGGTTATTGGTGCTGGATTCTCCTATCTCCATGGGCTTCGAATCCCTCTCAGACTTTTTGTTTCTCTGGTGTCTGCGCCATTGGGAGCGAGACGTTGGATTCTTACCTTTGTAGTTTTCCAGTCTTATTTCTTCCCTCCTGTTTGAATTGAATTGTTTTTTGTAGGCCATCGCAGACCTGCCACCTCGGTCATAGCTTCGCCACTTTCCTTTTCCCTTATCAGCCTTCACTTGCAGCCATCTGTCAGTGGGGATTTCTGCAGGTAGTTTGAAAGAGACTTTCTTCATTCCCCTGGGATAAGGACTATCTGGCCTTCTTGGCATAGTTCTGCCAGCATTACCAGGATTCTAAGGCATCCTACCCTGGTTCCCCCAGCCTGATGCAAATGGAATTCTCTCGAATGCCTCTGCCATTTCCCTGTCATATACAGCTGCACATCTGGGACATATTAAACACTCTGTTCCAATTTTGTGGCATTGAACCAAGAATTCGAGCAAACTCTCATCAGCTTTTGGGTAAACTTTGTATAGCTGGTTGTCTTGCCTCCAATTAACCCCTGTTCTTTCACGCTGGGCCCTCTCGAACTCAGCAGTAATCCTGGGGTTGCATATGATGTCGCACCTTGGGCACAACAACTTATCATGGTTTTTCTTATGACAGTGAAAGAGATATTCGCGCAGACTTGCATCTTTCCTAGGTAAATTCTCCCTTCTTTGCTCTCTCTCCCTCTCTAAACAGCGTTCGACTTCTTCCATTTCCGTGTTGGGATGTTCGAAGTCCACCATATTTACTCCTAACGTCTGACCATCAGAAATTTTAACCTCTTCGAACTTCACCCTGAGACCCTCAGTATCCTCGGTCAACTTTTTGTCAGTAGCAAGTTGGCCATCAGCAGCCTTCATTACTTCACTTACTATCTTTGCTTTGAGCACCTTTGGGAGGTCATCAGTAGCCTCTATTTCGTTCCTGATCAAGATGAAGTCCCCATCCTCTTCAAATTCCATTTTTGATTCAACCTTCCTCTCAGCAATCTCCACTACATTAATATCCAGAGGTTCGGCATAGTTAGTCTCTGCCATCAGCAACGGATCCGTATCTACCTTCATTGGGTTCTTTCCTTTGTCTGAGAATTTCAGCCTGCCATCTTTGATTGCGTTTTGTATCAGATCACTTAAAAGAAAGCATTGTGAGGTTTTATGGCCTAAAAAGTTCTGATATTTACAAAAACCTCTTTTCTTTCGTTGTTCCAATGGAGGAACTTTAAGATTGGGAGGGACTATTAATTGGCCATCTTTGACAAGCAAATAAAATATTTCATCACATTTAGTTATATCAAAAGTATAAATTTTCTTAGGGAATTTATCATTCTTTTCATTTTCAACAGGATTCTTTCCATTAGAAGGGATGAGAACTTTGCAAGAATAAGGGGGGTGCCTCTTTTAGTTCAGCAAGGTCTATTTCGAACTGATCGAATTCATAAAGATTTTGAGAATCATCTATACTCCTCTCTTCAGCCTCTATATAGGCTATTCTCTCTTTCTTGTGATTTTTACTGGCCCTAGCCTTTTCATCTTTTAATCTTTCGACCTGTCGAACTCTGTCTGCTAGTTGGGCCATATCCCTGAGATACTGTGTATCCAGTTTCTTTCGAATGGAATAATCTAGTCCCCCAGCAGCCATTTCGACCAATTCATGTTCAGGGACCACTGTGAAACATCTAGATTTTAATAAACGAAACCTATTCAAATAATCATCTATTGGTTCCGTGAATTTTCTCTTAATGCTTGCTAATTCTTTCAGACTGATTTTAGACTGACCCATGTAAAATTGTTCATGGAAAAGTCTTTCTAAATAAGGCCACGTATCTACAGATCCAGGAGGTAGGGTTGTGAACCAAGTGAAAGCATTTTTCGTCAGAGAACTTGGAAAGTATTTTATCCTAAGATTTTCATTATTTGCTATATCTCCTACTTCAATTAAATATCTCACTATATATTCCACTGTTGATTCACTCGCGTCTCCTGCAAATTTCGTGAATTTAGGAACTTTACAACCCCTGGGTAATTCTGATTGCAGAACATAGTCTATAATAGGAGATGTGTAATTTGGTCTCCTAAATCCTGAATTTAGGCCATTCTGGGCCATTATTCTTTCGATCATAGTGGTTAGGTTATTTTCTGCCACTAAATTGTCATTTCTAATTCTATGAACAATTTCGTCTGCATTTTGGTCCCTATTTACCATCATTATTTGTCTAGGCTGTTCATCCTGAACTTCCTGAACTTCCTGTTGCCTTAATTTTCCCCTATATTTCTTTCTTCGACCATTTGTCTAGGGGGTCAAATTTGTTCAATTGTGGGTTCTTCATTTCGAATCACCACTGGATTTTGTCTACGTCTTGCAGGCGTATCAGGGGCACCAAAGAAATCTGCTATTCTGGCCATTTGGGCTGCATTTTCTTGGTTTGTCCTATTTATATTCTGAATCAGGGGGTTAAAAATAACATTCATTTCACGGGCTAAGACTCCTACCATATCATGATTGCTATCATCCATCTGCTGCCTAAGCGCTGCCTGACTATTGGTTGTAAGGGTAGGCAATTGGGCAAAGTTTCCTAGATTATGGGGATTTGTACCTAAATGGTTCATTCCTGAACCAGACCCTTGGACTGGGGACGAAGTTGATGCATTATGTAACCCAGCCATAAACGAAGTTGGCATTCCGTACAGAGGGTTTCTGGGTCTCAAGGCCTCAAAGCCTGGAGGCCTAGTGGGGGTTGAATACTGCTGATTCCCTACGTGTGGCATAGTTTGCATTGATGACATGTTCGATGGTATTTCTAATGTACTTACTGGGATCGTATTCAAAACGCAAACGGGGATAGTATTGGATGCATCAATCGAACTTGAAACGATTGTTGCAGCCCCCTGTGGGGGATTTTGTCCCCTATCTTGGTTAGTTGTGTTAACCATTATTTTGGTACGTTGTCTTCTGGGTATATGTGGATTATTATTCTTTATTTTGCCGCTTCTAAGGTTCATATAACGAAACGTGCTCCAAACTCAGAAGATCTTAAAATTTTCTAATAGGTTTGACTAAAACTTTATTATGACACGGTCCCACCGGGTGTGCCAATTTGTTTATAGTGATTTCTAGTAAACAACCGTTAGTCTTCCAATTATTGGTTATTATTGGTTACTTGCAGGATCGACTAGATTAATCCTAGGACACATGTGTCATAATTCATTTCTATATTCATACCCATTATTTGATAAGTTTATATTGTGTGTTGATGTAGAGTGTAAGGCTTTTAAAGATCTCTCTACAACTGTCTATGAAAAATATACTGACTGAATGCATAAAGGAGGACTTCGAATTAAACTTGAGATTTAACAATTGAATGCAAAGATAAAGAGTTTCTGAGAAGATAAAAGTTTCTGAAAATGTAGAGTGCTCGAATGAAAAAAACAAAGCAATAAAGTAAAGTTTCTGAAAGATAAAGTGTTTAAGTTTTCTGGAAATGTAAAGACATGTATAATAAAATGTAAAAGGAAATCAAAGGTTTCTAAGAACAAGAGTACTGTAAAAATGAAAGAAATGTAAAAATACTTAGATTTAAATTATAAAAAGTCATGATGTTCAGTACGTACATTTTGTCTTCCAACTCGTTTCCCTTATGTCACGGTAGTTTCAGTATTTTGAGATTTTTTAGTACACGAATGAACACACTAATTCTAACATAAAAACACCTATTTATAGTATTTCGACCCTAACGGTCTTACTCTAAAATTCTGCCACGTTCGAAGCATGAAGGCTTCTCTCGTTCACTGGCTTCCACGCGTCTTCTACGAATGACGCTTTTATTTGAAATTCGAATCCTATGCCAGCGAAGTATTTTCTTGCCTCTTCGATTCGAATTGTAAATAATCTACTTGGACCGTTCAAATTCTTGCACATTGCACAAAAGAACTCTTTACATCTACACACTAAAAATTCCAGATCGAAGTCCATCATTTATCACTAGAAATCGAAGATCCGTTTAGAACAATGGTTCTATATTTTTAACCAATATTCATCACTGATACCAATGTGTCTTAACTTTTTATACGTTTATTTGAAATATCCCTTTGTTATCCAAATAACCTCTTTATTCGAAATTGCTAGCTAACAAATTGCCCCTCAAGAACATGTATTTCGATAGATATAAAGAAATACTTGTTTTTGAATTACTCATTCAATTTCGAAAACATTAAAACTCATGATGACTACGCTGCACACGATGTCATAATAAGTGTCCAACTTTCTGCAAAATGTCCAATCACCATGCCTAGACATGCAATCATGGCAGTTATAGCTAATAATTAGCAGCAAAAACATCACTTCTCTAGGAACTTTAAAAATCCACCTTTTCCCTTTCCAATGAGGAAGTTACACGTATTCCACCTTTTTTCAAAGGTCAAAAACTTTTAAACCGTTGAGGAATGCTATAAAATCACTTCATCTTCTAAAGTCCAAACTTTTCCAAATTCTCTCAATCTTCAAACAACCCAGATTTCTTATTTTCAGAAAAACTTTTAATCTCCACAATGTCTTCTCCTTCAGCGCCATCTCCTTCATCCAAGAAGTCTGGAAAATCCAAGCAAGGTCCTTCTTCCAGTCTCAGACCAGTAAGCAAGATCATCAATCTCGATAATCAGGAGTTCATAACAACTCCAAAACTCTCTCAAGAATAGAAGGCTATCTATGCTTCCCCAGGTAATTATTCCTACTATTGTTCTTGATAAAACCCTAGGCGTTATGGGTCCTTTAATTTCTACGGAACGTCTGGAAAAGACAAAGGGATTTTTTCCCGTTTATTCCGAAACAAAACCTATCGTCAATAAATCTATCCCTCTGAAATTTAAAGAAGATGAATCGGTTGTTAAGCTTTCAAAAACCCTAAAAGAAAAACCCAGTGAAACAGAAACGTCAAAACCCATGAGGGACGTTTTTATTATGGACTATGTTACCGGGAACTTTAAGCCCTTTTGTGCATCCTTGCTTATCAGCCAAATTTCGTAGCCCGTCAATTCAGACTATGCCAAATTCTACCTGAACCTCTCTTTAACAAGAAAAGGGAGATATGTATAGCAGGGGTACCTTACTCCTTCAAGGAAGTTGAGACTCGACAGAAACACTATGCTGGTTTCGCTGATTTTTCATTGATCTTTTTTAATCCTTCTTTTTGTATGAAGAAAGATTTTTATACTTTGTGGACGGCTTATTACTCGAATGATATGTTCAGCACCCTACAAATCCAACAACAACTGACGACAACTTTTTCCCTTGTGCAAGAACATGTCAAAAAAGGTAGATTTACTCATGTCAAGGAAATTCGAGCCTTCCAAAAATATTTCGAAATTGTCTATAATCCCATGGATATACATCGAACCGTTTGCGAAGCAGCAAGAACTTTGAAAGAAAAATTTGAAAAACAACTTTCGAAAATTCGATTTCCTCCTTATGTAAAACCTGAAGATAGGTATTGGTGGGCTTTTAAACATCAACCACCAAAATTTCCCAACCTACCTACTTCAGAGTTGGCTTTGGCCTTTTTCCCCCCATATCCCTGGTGGTTTGTTTGTGGGAACATTTTTCATAGATATGAAAATGATGCCAAAAAACCTGCCCAAAGGGTAATGTGGGCTAAATGTGATTTAGACAATTTCAGGGGGCACCTTCGCTATGACTTGTCAGCCATGTCTATCACGTCTCAAAACTGCGAAGGTGCGGAACTGAAGAAATTAGAAGTTCCCTTATTCTTTTTAAACTTCGTTTTAACCTTGACTGTCTCATACTCTTTCCAGCTGTTGATCTAAAAACATTGTAGAAGGATAAAGTCATCCCTAAGGCAAGCTCAACCTCTACTTCGAAAGCGCCAATGACCACAACTGAAAATCCTCTTCCTGAGCAAGAAAATGACTCCTCAAAAAAGAAAAAGAAGAAGGTAATACTTTACTCACTCCTTTTTCGTTGTCAAAATTACTCTTTTAATTGACTAATCATTTCTTTCCATTTTTCCAGATGGGTGGGTTACCGTCTAAGTCTCCTAAGAAACAAAGACGCGATGGTGACCACTCTGAGAACGAATCAGAAAAGAGTGAAGATATTTCTCCTCTTAAACGAAAGAAGAAAAAGAAAGCCAAGAAGTCTGGCGAAGGCTCTCAACTCGCCAATCCATCCGAAGCGAAATAAATGCAACCGCTCCTAAACCTAAGTCCAAAGGACCTTCGAAGTCTCAGTCTTCAAAGAACGTGATTTCGGAACGCATTGGTAGCAATGCAACTTCTGACGAACAAAAGGTAAATCTTACTTAATGCTTTTCGTGATTACGTCCATGTGAACTTCTTTTATGCTAACCCTTCGTTTCTGCGCAGAGTGTCCCTTTCGCTCCCTCTGATCCTCCTGCCCTTTAGGGCCAAGCTTCAAAATCTGTAGCCTCTCCTCCACCAGAGGGTTTTAACGAGGCCGTCCTAAATAAGGGTTCATCTACTGCTGCTACTCCTACAGAGACTGTCGAAACCTTAGACCAGCAAGAAACTTCACCTCCTCTAACAGAGGACCCTATAACTGGCGAACCAAACACAACGTTCAAAACTCCTGCGATCGAAATTCCTAGTGACTCTTCCCCCAGAAGGATGCACTTTGCCAACCAATCTGAGGAGGAAAGCGAAACGCATACCGTGAGCCGTTATTTCGTGGATGGTGAAGAAGATGAAGTAATGCAAGAGGAAGTGGAGATTCCTGTTCCTGCTGAAATCCCTTCCACAAGAAACCAAGATCCTCCATCTTTGAATGGAGAGCAGAAAGAGGAACTGAAAAACAACAATCCCCTGAAATACACCAAATTGATGCTAGCTCAACGGGATTCTTCTTCTGGCAAAAATCAATCTGAAGATTTGAGCCAAATGAAGGATAATGCCCCTCTTACCTCTGTTGACCAACCTCTCTAACAAGTCAACAAAACTATTCTTGAGGCTTATATTTTTACCATTATGAAAGAGGACGCTGCAGCCTATTATTCTATGAAGAAGTTGCTCTCTCAGACCGATCTCTGCATCTACCCAACTGAAGTAAGCGAAACTATATATGATCTGCAAATCTTGATCAATGAGGTTTGCAGTGAATATATTAGGGCAAATGATACTGATGCCAAGATTCGAACCAAACAAGAGGCTTTGTCTAAAGCTTATGACCAAACTTCGAAACTTTCTGAAGAAGCAGAAGTATTGGAACATGCTCAAATCCAAACCAAAGACAAGCATGATGTTTTGGCTCGATCAATCTTGTTCTGGGAGTCCCAGATTGAAGAGCTTTAAAAGAAAATCGAGGGTGCTCGAAGTGAGCAGGCAACCTTGAGGCCTGTTGATGAAAACGAGCTTGAAACTTTGGTATCACAAAGTCTTCAGCAAATCGAGATAGCTGAACGCATAAACGAGGAGATCAAGGGGCTTGAAAACGTCAAAAATGCTACCCAATGCAAGATCAACTTATGTAAGAGCAAGTTTGCTAAGTTGAGACGAAACGCTCCTTTCTGATTCTTTCGAATGTATTCCTTTAATGCTCTTTATTGTTAAGGATATTTACTATGTACTTTTGTAACTTGAACACAGCCATGTTGGCAATTATGTAATACCATTTTGGCTTTTATTATTATTTGTTTTACTTCTATTTTTCTGTAGTAATTCGAACCTCTTGCAAGCATGGATTATACTTTTTTAAGTATTTCCCATTCACCTTCAAGATTCTTCTATCTTCTACTAATTCCTCTATTTCATAAGCATTATTTGAAAACGTTTTCAAAACACAAAAGGGTCCCTCCCAATGGGGTGACCATTTTCCTAAGAATTTATTCTTTTTATCCATAGGTAATATAACTTTCCATACCAGGTCATTAGTTGAGAACAACTTACTGTTAACTCTTTTGTTGTATGCTCTTGCTACTCTTTCTTTTTGTCTCCTCATAACTTCTAAAGCATGTAGCCTGGCTTCATCTACATCTACTAATTCATTCATCATCATTTCCCAATATTGGTCAGTCGGTATCTCATTTTGTCTTTGGATTCTAACTGACTGTAAATGTATTTCGACTAGCAGTACTGCATCGTGTCCAAATGTAAGTCGAAACGGAGTAGTATTCGTTGCCTCCTTAGGAGATGTTCGACATGCCCATAAAGCTTGGTCCAGAGTTTTGTGCCAATTCTTTGGCTTTAGCCCTACATGTTTCTTTATCAACCCTATTATAACCTTATTGGCTACTTCTACTTGACCATTTGCTTGAGCATAATAAGGCGTTGATGTGAGCAATTTAAATCCCATTTCTTGTGCAAACTCTTGCATTTTTCGCCCTATGAAAACTGAACCTTGGTCTGTTGTAATACTTTCTGGTATTCCGAACCTGTAAATTATTTGCTTCTGGATAAATTCTATAATAGCCTCTTGATCAACGTTTACTAGAGGAATTGCTTCGACCCATTTTGTAAAATAATCTATACCCACAAGGATATATTTATTCCCTTTGGATGATGTTGGTCGTATTTCACCAATTAGATCTAATGCCCATCCTCTAAAAGGCCAAGGCTTAACAATTGAATGTAGCTCACTCGCAGGAGCATGTTGAATGCCTGCATGAACTTGGCATTCTTCACATCCTTTAGCGAATTCTATGCAGTCTTTAAGCATAATGGACCAATACATGCCATATCGAAACAGTAACCATTTCATGTTGTGACCTGCTTGATGTGCCCCACACGCCCCACTGTGCACACTGGACAATGCTAAGTACGCTTCATTTTCTCCTAAACATTTGAGTAAGATTCCTTCTGGGGTTTTCTTGAAAAGTTCATTTCCTATTAGCACATAAGACAATGCTCTATATTTGATCTTTTTCTCCGTACTTATTGAAGGTTCTTTCAAGTAATTTATTATGGGACTTCGCCAATCTGCATCTGCCAAAGTATCTATACTTAGCACTTCGAATTCTTTCTAATTTGCATAGCCAAGTTTTGAATTTTCCAGGTCCAGTGGTGACAATTTGGTAGCCATTATTCTACCTCTTGTTTTTATGAGGTATTGGAGTTTTTCTTTGGATGTCTTATATCCTGAGGCTATTTGATCCAAGTCATTTGCCTCCTGATTATCAATTCTAGGAATATGTTTGATGTCCACATATTCAAACTTCTTGAATAATCTATTAGCAATAACAAAGTACATGATCAGATTTTATTTTATACACTTGTATTCTTTGGTTATTTGTTTAATGACCAGCTCTGAGTCTCCTCTAATTTCGACTCTGGTTGCCCCCAATTCCAATAAAGCTTCAAGTCCAGCAATTAGTGCTTCATACTCAGCTTCGTTGTTCGAACAAGGAGGACCTTCTAACTTGTACTTGAATTTTGTTGGAATTCCTTCAGGAGAAATTATAAGCACCCCAACCCCACTTCCGTTTTTATGTGTTGACCCATCAAAGGATAACTTCCATGGTTGGATCTCAACATAGTTTAACGCGAAGTCCGTACTCACAGAGTGATCCACTATGAAGTCTGAGACTATTTGTCCTTTCATGGCCTTTAAAGGCTTGAAGGCTAAATTGTACTCAATGAGCGCTAAGGCCCATTTTCCAATTCTACTGTGCATGATTGGCTTTGAAAGCATGTGTTTAATCACATCAAAATGAGATGAAACATAAACATCAACTGATTTAATATAATACTTAAGTTTTGTACAAGAAAAATACAGACAGAGACATAGTTTCTCTATACTACTATACCTAGTCTCTGCTTTATTTAGGACCCTACTAAGATAATAGATGGCTCTTTCGACACCATCATTGTTTTCTTGGGCCAACATACTACCTATAGTTACATTAGAGGCCGAGATATACAGTCTCATAGGCTTATCCTTAGAGGGAGGTGCAAGTATAGGAGGATGCATCAAATAGGCCTTGATCTTCTCGAACGCCTCCTGATGTTGTGCCGTCCATTCGAAATTCCCTTGATTGAGACGGAGGAGCGGAGAGAATGCTTGAGTTCGCCCACTCAGATTAGATATGAATCTCCTTAAAAAGTTGATTTTACCTAATAGAGATTGCAACTCTTTCTTTGTTGATGGAGGTTTCGTCTCCATAATAGCCTTCGTCTTATTCAAGTTAGTTTCGATCCCCTTCTTATGGACCACAAAGCCTAGGAAATCCCCAGCCTGCACAAATAAAGCACACTTAAGAGGATTCATTTTTAAGCCATGTTTTCTCATTCTTTCGAATGATTGGCAGAGGTGATTCAAATGATCCTCATCAGATACAAATTTTACTACTATGTCATCTATGTAAATCTGCATAAATGATTCAATGAAATCATGGAAAATAGTATTCATTGCCCTTTGATATGTTGCCCCATCATTTTTTAGTCCAAAGGGCATCACCACCCATTCATAAGTGCCTAAGGTGCCTGGACATCGAAAAGCAGTTTTGGGAACATCATCTTCAGCAATGAAAATCTGGTTATACCCAGAATATCCATCTAACATACTCAGGTATTCGAAACCCGCAGCAGAATCAATCAGCATTTCTACTATAGGCATAAAATATTCATCTTTAGGTGTTGTGGTATTTAAATCCCTAAAATCTATGCAAATTCGTAAAGAACCATTTTTCTTAATAACGGGTACTATGTTAGCAAGCCACTCTACGTACCTTGTGGTCCTGATAAACTTGCATCGAAGGAGCCGTTCGACCTCTGCCTTTATTTTTTAGAGGATTTTTGGGGCGAACCGTCTAGGCATCTGCTTGATGGGCTTCTTGTCATCCTTAATTAGAAGCCTATGTTCCACCAGTTCCCTCTTTAAACCAGGCATCTCGTCGTAGTCCCAGGCGAAGAAATCTCTGTTTTGTTTAAGCATTTCGACCACCTTGCTTTTTAGACTGGGACTGAGTTTCGCACTAATGTACGTAACTCTTCTTTCGACGCGATCCCCAATATCAACTTCCTTCAATGGATCTTGTGCCAGAATCTTAGTGCTTGTTGACTCTGAATCCCTTTCGAACCCCAGGGGTTCTTGATCATAAATGGCATGTAGCCGTAGATCCACTAGCTTTGAAGTTTGTCCATCATGGGGCGGGGGTGAGTAGTTACCCTCAGGACTTGCTATTTCTTTTTTTGTTTTTTCTTTTTTATCTGTGGCTTCGACAGCCACGTCTTGCACTTCGGCCTCGAGAGCCGTCTTTCTTTTGTTCTCAGCCAAATAAGCCGAAATGTTTTTGTAATAAGTTGATTCAGTCATAATGATCTTCACTTTCCCAGCCAGTTGGCCGTATGGTAGAAGTTTCTGCATCTTCTTCAATCTCCTACCCGTCCCACATAATTTCTCTATCCCATTGGAATCCATTAGGACGGAGGGTCAAAGAATAATAAGCGTTTTTATTGGGCTCAAAATATTCTTCAGGGGGGTGACATGGCCTTATGTTGGCCATATTTCGATCGAAGTTTCTCTTGTCTACGTTGTTGATTTCTGTCATATAGTAACTTTGGTCTACCTCTATGTTTTATACAATCCCATCATCTCTCCACAAGACCAACCTTTGGTGCATTGAGGAAGGTACTGCGCCAATGCCATGAATCCATTCCCTGCCAAGCAACAGATTGTAGTTTGCCTTCGCAGCAATGACCATAAACATTGTTGGTCTTGTGAGGGAACCAACTGTTAAGTCAACTTGTATCACTCCCAAAGTATGACCAACCTTTCCTTCATAATTCGAAGCACCATATTGTGAGGCCTAATATCTGAGTCGTGCATGCCTATCCTTTTTAACATGAAGCGGGGCATCAAATTGACAGCAGCACCACCATCCACCAGAACATTATTCACACCATATTGCTCTACCTTTGCTCTGATGAATAAGTGTTTTAGGTGATTCTTCATTCCCTCATCTGGCTTCTCGAAGAAAGCATTTTGCTCTTCGACTGCTCCATTATTCATCACATAATAACACACTGGCCTATGTCTGGCCATTTCATCCTCATCAGTTTCCTCACCAGCATAAACTTCTGTATCTTGATTGTACTCACAAGGTAGCACAAAGACTACGTTACAGTTTGCATTAAAGAAGGATTCCCCCTCCGATTCGAAATCATCAGTCATCATCTCCTCCTCATTTGCAGCCACCTTTTGTTCCTTATTTTCTCCAGCTTCTTTCTTTGGTGAAAAAAGCTTCCTGGACACTGGGGGTTTGCTCCCAGTCTGGGTCACTGATACTGGGTTATTGGTGCTGGATTCTCCTATCTCCATGGGCTTCGAATCCCTCTCAGACTTTTTGTTTCTCTGGTGTCTGCGCCATTGGGAGCGAGACGTTGGATTCTTACCTTTGTAGTTTTCCAGTCTTATTTCTTCCCTCCTGTTTGAATTGAATTGTTTTTTGTAGGCCATCGCAGACCTGCCACCTCGGTCATAGCTTCGCCACTTTCCTTTTCCCTTATCAGCCTTCACTTGCAGCCATCTGTCAGTGGGGATTTCTGCAGGTAGTTTGAAAGAGACTTTCTTCATTCCCCTGGGATAAGGACTATCTGGCCTTCTTGGCATAGTTCTGCCAGCATTACCAGGATTCTAAGGCATCCTACCCTGGTTCCCCCAGCCTGATGCAAATGGAATTCTCTCGAATGCCTCTGCCATTTCCCTGTCATATACAGCTGCACATCTGGGACATATTAAACACTCTGTTCCAATTTTGTGGCATTGAACCAAGAATTCGAGCAAACTCTCATCAGCTTTTGGGTAAACTTTGTATAGCTGGTTGTCTTGCCTCCAATTAACCCCTGTTCTTTCACGCTGGGCCCTCTCGAACTCAGCAGTAATCCTGGGGTTGCATATGATGTCGCACCTTGGGCACAACAACTTATCATGGTTTTTCTTATGACAGTGAAAGAGATATTCGCGCAGACTTGCATCTTTCCTAGGTAAATTCTCCCTTCTTTGCTCTCTCTCCCTCTCTAAACAGCGTTCGACTTCTTCCATTTCCGTGTTGGGATGTTCGAAGTCCACCATATTTACTCCTAACGTCTGACCATCAGAAATTTTAACCTCTTCGAACTTCACCCTGAGACCCTCAGTATCCTCGGTCAACTTTTTGTCAGTAGCAAGTTGGCCATCAGCAGCCTTCATTACTTCACTTACTATCTTTGCTTTGAGCACCTTTGGGAGGTCATCAGTAGCCTCTATTTCGTTCCTGATCAAGATGAAGTCCCCATCCTCTTCAAATTCCATTTTTGATTCAACCTTCCTCTCAGCAATCTCCACTACATTAATATCCAGAGGTTCGGCATAGTTAGTCTCTGCCATCAGCAACGGATCCGTATCTACCTTCATTGGGTTCTTTCCTTTGTCTGAGAATTTCAGCCTGCCATCTTTGATTGCGTTTTGTATCAGATCACTTAAAAGAAAGCATTGTGAGGTTTTATGGCCTAAAAAGTTCTGATATTTACAAAAACCTCTTTTCTTTCGTTGTTCCAATGGAGGAACTTTAAGATTGGGAGGGACTATTAATTGGCCATCTTTGACAAGCAAATAAAATATTTCATCACATTTAGTTATATCAAAAGTATAAATTTTCTTAGGGAATTTATCATTCTTTTCATTTTCAACAGGATTCTTTCCATTAGAAGGGATGAGAACTTTGCAAGAATAAGGGGGGTGCCTCTTTTAGTTCAGCAAGGTCTATTTCGAACTGATCGAATTCATAAAGATTTTGAGAATCATCTATACTCCTCTCTTCAGCCTCTATATAGGCTATTCTCTCTTTCTTGTGATTTTTACTGGCCCTAGCCTTTTCATCTTTTAATCTTTCGACCTGTCGAACTCTGTCTGCTAGTTGGGCCATATCCCTGAGATACTGTGTATCCAGTTTCTTTCGAATGGAATAATCTAGTCCCCCAGCAGCCATTTCGACCAATTCATGTTCAGGGACCACTGTGAAACATCTAGATTTTAATAAACGAAACCTATTCAAATAATCATCTATTGGTTCCGTGAATTTTCTCTTAATGCTTGCTAATTCTTTCAGACTGATTTTAGACTGACCCATGTAAAATTGTTCATGGAAAAGTCTTTCTAAATAAGGCCACGTATCTACAGATCCAGGAGGTAGGGTTGTGAACCAAGTGAAAGCATTTTTCGTCAGAGAACTTGGAAAGTATTTTATCCTAAGATTTTCATTATTTGCTATATCTCCTACTTCAATTAAATATCTCACTATATATTCCACTGTTGATTCACTCGCGTCTCCTGCAAATTTCGTGAATTTAGGAACTTTACAACCCCTGGGTAATTCTGATTGCAGAACATAGTCTATAATAGGAGATGTGTAATTTGGTCTCCTAAATCCTGAATTTAGGCCATTCTGGGCCATTATTCTTTCGATCATAGTGGTTAGGTTATTTTCTGCCACTAAATTGTCATTTCTAATTCTATGAACAATTTCGTCTGCATTTTGGTCCCTATTTACCATCATTATTTGTCTAGGCTGTTCATCCTGAACTTCCTGAACTTCCTGTTGCCTTAATTTTCCCCTATATTTCTTTCTTCGACCATTTGTCTAGGGGGTCAAATTTGTTCAATTGTGGGTTCTTCATTTCGAATCACCACTGGATTTTGTCTACGTCTTGCAGGCGTATCAGGGGCACCAAAGAAATCTGCTATTCTGGCCATTTGGGCTGCATTTTCTTGGTTTGTCCTATTTATATTCTGAATCAGGGGGTTAAAAATAACATTCATTTCACGGGCTAAGACTCCTACCATATCATGATTGCTATCATCCATCTGCTGCCTAAGCGCTGCCTGACTATTGGTTGTAAGGGTAGGCAATTGGGCAAAGTTTCCTAGATTATGGGGATTTGTACCTAAATGGTTCATTCCTGAACCAGACCCTTGGACTGGGGACGAAGTTGATGCATTATGTAACCCAGCCATAAACGAAGTTGGCATTCCGTACAGAGGGTTTCTGGGTCTCAAGGCCTCAAAGCCTGGAGGCCTAGTGGGGGTTGAATACTGCTGATTCCCTACGTGTGGCATAGTTTGCATTGATGACATGTTCGATGGTATTTCTAATGTACTTACTGGGATCGTATTCAAAACGCAAACGGGGATAGTATTGGATGCATCAATCGAACTTGAAACGATTGTTGCAGCCCCCTGTGGGGGATTTTGTCCCCTATCTTGGTTAGTTGTGTTAACCATTATTTTGGTACGTTGTCTTCTGGGTATATGTGGATTATTATTCTTTATTTTGCCGCTTCTAAGGTTCATATAACGAAACGTGCTCCAAACTCAGAAGATCTTAAAATTTTCTAATAGGTTTGACTAAAACTTTATTATGACACGGTCCCACCGGGTGTGCCAATTTGTTTATAGTGATTTCTAGTAAACAACCGTTAGTCTTCCAATTATTGGTTATTATTGGTTACTTGCAGGATCGACTAGATTAATCCTAGGACACATGTGTCATAATTCATTTCTATATTCATACCCATTATTTGATAAGTTTATATTGTGTGTTGATGTAGAGTGTAAGGCTTTTAAAGATCTCTCTACAACTGTCTATGAAAAATATACTGACTGAATGCATAAAGGAGGACTTCGAATTAAACTTGAGATTTAACAATTGAATGCAAAGATAAAGAGTTTCTGAGAAGATAAAATTTTATGAAAATGTAGAGTGCTCGAATGAAAAAAAGAAAGCAATAAAGTAAAGTTTCTGAAAGATAAAGTGTTTAAGTTTTCTGGAAATGTAAAGACATGTATAATAAAATGTAAAAGGAAATCAAAGGTTTCTAAGAACAAGAGTACTGTAAAAACGAAAGGAATGTAAGAAGACTTGGATTTAAATTATAAAAAGTCATGATGTTCAGTACGTACATTTTGTCTTCCAACTCGTTTCCCTTATGTCACGGTAGTTTCAGTATTTTGAGATTTTTTAGTACACGAATGAACACACTAATTCTAACATAAAAACACCTATATATAGTATTTCGTCCCTAATGGTCTTACTCTAAAATCCTGCCACGTTCGAAGCATGCAGGCTTCTCTCGTTCACTGGCTTCCACACGTCTTCTACGAATGGTGCTTTTATTTGAAATTTGAATCCTATGCCAGCGAAGTATTTTCTTATCTTTTCGATTCGAATTGTAAATAATCTACTTGGACCGCTCCAATTCTTGCACATTGCACAAAAGAACTCTTTACATCTAAACACTAAAAATGCCAGATCGAAGTCCATCATTTATCACTAGAAATCGAAGAGCCTTTTAGAATAATGGTTCTATATTTTTAACCAATATTCATCACTGATACCAATGTGTCTTAACTTTTTATACGTTTATTTGAAATATCCCTTTGTTATCCAAATAACCTCTTTATTCGAAATTGCTAGCTAACAAATTGCCCCTCAAGAACATGTATTTCGATAGATATAAAGAAATACTTGTTTTTGAATTACTCATTCAATTTCGAAAACATTAAAACTCATGATGACTACGCTGCACACGATGTCATAATAAGTGTCCAACTTTCTGCAAAATGTCCAATCACCATGCCTAGACATGCAATCATGGCAGTTATAGCTAATAATTAGCAGCAAAAACATCACTTCTCTAGGAACTTTAAAAATCCACCTTTTCCCTTTCCAATGAGGAAGTTACACGTATTCCACCTTTTTTCAAAGGTCAAAAACTTTTAAACCGTTGAGGAATGCTATAAAATCACTTCATCTTCTAAAGTCCAAACTTTTCCAAACTCTCTCAATCTTTAAACAACCTAGATTTCTTATTTTCAGAAAAACTTTTAATCTCCACAATGTCTTCTCCTTCAGCGCCATATCTTGCATCCAAGAAGTCTGGAAAATCCAAGCAAGCTCCTTCTTCCAGTCTCAGACCAGTAAGCAAGATCATCAATCTCGATAATCAGGAGTTCATAACAACTCCAAAACTCTCTCAAGAACAGAAGGCTATCTATGCTTCCCAGGTAATTATTCCCACTACTGTTCTTGATAAGACCCTAGGGGTTATGGGTCCTTTAATTTCTACAGAACGTATGGAAAAGACAAAGGGATTTTTTCCCGTTTATTCCGAAACCAAACCTATCGTCAATAAATCTATCCCTCTGAAATTTAAAGAAGATGAATCGGTTGTTAAGCTTTCAAAAACCCTAAAAGAAAAACCCTATGAAACAGAAACGTCAAAACCCATAAGGGACGTTTTTAATATGGACTATGTTACTGGGAACTTTAAGCCCTTTTGTGCATCCTTGCTTATCAGCCAAATTTCGTAGCCCGTCAATTCAGACTATGCCAAATTCTACCTGAACCTCTCTTTAACAAGAAAAGGGAGATATGTATAGCAGGGGTACCTTACTCCTTCAAGGAAGTTGAGACTCGACAGAAACACTATGCTGGTTTCGCTGATTTTTCATTGATCTTTTTTAATCCTTCTTTTTGTATGAAGAAAGATTTTTATACTTTGTGGACGGCTTATTACTCGAATGATATGTTCAGCACCCTACAAATCCAACAACAACTGACGACAACTTTTTCCCTTGTGCAAGAACATGTCAAAAAAGGTAGATTTACTCATGTCAAGGAAATTCGAGCCTTCCAAAAATATTTCGAAATTGTCTATAATCCCATGGATATACATCGAACCGTTTGCGAAGCAGCAAGAACTTTGAAAGAAAAATTTGAAAAACAACTTTCGAAAATTCGATTTCCTCCTTATGTAAAACCTGAAGATAGGTATTGGTGGGCTTTTAAACATCAACCACCAAAATTTCCCAACCTACCTACTTCAGAGTTGGCTTTGGCCTTTTTCCCCCCATATCCCTGGTGGTTTGTTTGTGGGAACATTTTTCATAGATATGAAAATGATGCCAAAAAACCTGCCCAAAGGGTAATGTGGGCTAAATGTGATTTAGACAATTTCAGGGGGCACCTTCGCTATGACTTGTCAGCCATGTCTATCACGTCTCAAAACTGCGAAGGTGCGGAACTGAAGAAATTAGAAGTTCCCTTATTCTTTTTAAACTTCGTTTTAACCTTGACTGTCTCATACTCTTTCCAGCTGTTGATCTAAAAACATTGTAGAAGGATAAAGTCATCCCTAAGGCAAGCTCAACCTCTACTTCGAAAGCGCCAATGACCACAACTGAAAATCCTCTTCCTGAGCAAGAAAATGACTCCTCAAAAAAGAAAAAGAAGAAGGTAATACTTTACTCACTCCTTTTTCGTTGTCAAAATTACTCTTTTAATTGACTAATCATTTCTTTCCATTTTTCCAGATGGGTGGGTTACCGTCTAAGTCTCCTAAGAAACAAAGACGCGATGGTGACCACTCTGAGAACGAATCAGAAAAGAGTGAAGATATTTCTCCTCTTAAACGAAAGAAGAAAAAGAAAGCCAAGAAGTCTGGCGAAGGCTCTCAACTCGCCAATCCATCCGAAGCGAAATAAATGCAACCGCTCCTAAACCTAAGTCCAAAGGACCTTCGAAGTCTCAGTCTTCAAAGAACGTGATTTCGGAACGCATTGGTAGCAATGCAACTTCTGACGAACAAAAGGTAAATCTTACTTAATGCTTTTCGTGATTACGTCCATGTGAACTTCTTTTATGCTAACCCTTCGTTTCTGCGCAGAGTGTCCCTTTCGCTCCCTCTGATCCTCCTGCCCTTTAGGGCCAAGCTTCAAAATCTGTAGCCTCTCCTCCACCAGAGGGTTTTAACGAGGCCGTCCTAAATAAGGGTTCATCTACTGCTGCTACTCCTACAGAGACTGTCGAAACCTTAGACCAGCAAGAAACTTCACCTCCTCTAACAGAGGACCCTATAACTGGCGAACCAAACACAACGTTCAAAACTCCTGCGATCGAAATTCCTAGTGACTCTTCCCCCAGAAGGATGCACTTTGCCAACCAATCTGAGGAGGAAAGCGAAACGCATACCGTGAGCCGTTATTTCGTGGATGGTGAAGAAGATGAAGTAATGCAAGAGGAAGTGGAGATTCCTGTTCCTGCTGAAATCCCTTCCACAAGAAACCAAGATCCTCCATCTTTGAATGGAGAGCAGAAAGAGGAACTGAAAAACAACAATCCCCTGAAATACACCAAATTGATGCTAGCTCAACGGGATTCTTCTTCTGGCAAAAATCAATCTGAAGATTTGAGCCAAATGAAGGATAATGCCCCTCTTACCTCTGTTGACCAACCTCTCTAACAAGTCAACAAAACTATTCTTGAGGCTTATATTTTTACCATTATGAAAGAGGACGCTGCAGCCTATTATTCTATGAAGAAGTTGCTCTCTCAGACCGATCTCTGCATCTACCCAACTGAAGTAAGCGAAACTATATATGATCTGCAAATCTTGATCAATGAGGTTTGCAGTGAATATATTAGGGCAAATGATACTGATGCCAAGATTCGAACCAAACAAGAGGCTTTGTCTAAAGCTTATGACCAAACTTCGAAACTTTCTGAAGAAGCAGAAGTATTGGAACATGCTCAAATCCAAACCAAAGACAAGCATGATGTTTTGGCTCGATCAATCTTGTTCTGGGAGTCCCAGATTGAAGAGCTTTAAAAGAAAATCGAGGGTGCTCGAAGTGAGCAGGCAACCTTGAGGCCTGTTGATGAAAACGAGCTTGAAACTTTGGTATCACAAAGTCTTCAGCAAATCGAGATAGCTGAACGCATAAACGAGGAGATCAAGGGGCTTGAAAACGTCAAAAATGCTACCCAATGCAAGATCAACTTATGTAAGAGCAAGTTTGCTAAGTTGAGACGAAACGCTCCTTTCTGATTCTTTCGAATGTATTCCTTTAATGCTCTTTATTGTTAAGGATATTTACTATGTACTTTTGTAACTTGAACACAGCCATGTTGGCAATTATGTAATACCATTTTGGCTTTTATTATTATTTGTTTTACTTCTATTTTTCTGTAGTAATTCGAACCTCTTGCAAGCATGGATTATACTTTTTTAAGTATTTCCCATTCACCTTCAAGATTCTTCTATCTTCTACTAATTCCTCTATTTCATAAGCATTATTTGAAAACGTTTTCAAAACACAAAAGGGTCCCTCCCAATGGGGTGACCATTTTCCTAAGAATTTATTCTTTTTATCCATAGGTAATATAACTTTCCATACCAGGTCATTAGTTGAGAACAACTTACTGTTAACTCTTTTGTTGTATGCTCTTGCTACTCTTTCTTTTTGTCTCCTCATAACTTCTAAAGCATGTAGCCTGGCTTCATCTACATCTACTAATTCATTCATCATCATTTCCCAATATTGGTCAGCCGATATCTCATTTTGTCTTTGGATTCTAAGTGACTGTAAATGTATTTCGACTGGCAGTACTGCATCGTGTCCAAATATAAGTCGAAACGGAGTAGTATTCATTGCCTCCTTAGGAGATGTTCAACATGCCCATAAAGCTTGGTCCAGAGTTTTGTGCCAATTCTTTGACTTTCTCCCCACATGTTTCTTTATCAATCCTATTATCACCTTATTAGCTGCTTCTACTTGACCATTTGCTTGAGCATAATAAGGCGTTGATGTGAGCAACTTAAATCCCATTTCTTGTGCAAACTCTTGCATTTTTCGCCCTATGAAAACTGAACCTTGGTCTGTTGTAATACTTTCTAGTATTCCGAACCTGTAAATTATTTGCTTCTGGATAAATTATATAATAGCCTCTTGATCAACGTTTACTAGAGGAATTGCTTCGACCCATTTTGTAAAATAATCTATACCCACAAGGATATACTTCTGTCCTTTGGATGATGTTGGTCGTATTTCACCAATTAGATCTAATGCCCATCCTCTAAAAGGCCAAGGCTTAACAATTGAATGTAGCTCACTCGCAGGAGCATGTTGAATGCCTGCATGAACTTGGCATTCTTCACATCCTTTAGCGAATTCTATGCAGTCTTTAAGCATAATGGACCAATACATGCCATATCGAAACAGTAACCATTTCATGTTGTGACCTGCTTGATGTGCCCCACACGCCCCACTGTGCACACTGGACAATGCTAAGTACGCTTCATTTTCTCCTAAACATTTGAGTAAGATTCCTTCTGGGGTTTTCTTGAAAAGTTCATTTCCTATTAGCACATAAGACAATGCTCTATATTTGATCTTTTTCTCCGTACTTATTGAAGGTTCTTTCAAGTAATTTATTATGGGACTTCGCCAATCTGCATCTGCCAAAGTATCTATACTTAGCACTTCGAATTCTTTCTAATTTGCATAGCCAAGTTTTGAATTTTCCAGGTCCAGTGGTGACAATTTGGTAGCCATTATTCTACCTCTTGTTTTTATGAGGTATTGGAGTTTTTCTTTGGATGTCTTATATCCTGAGGCTATTTGATCCAAGTCATTTGCCTCCTGATTATCAATTCTAGGAATATGTTTGATGTCCACATATTCAAACTTCTTGAATAATCTATTAGCAATAACAAAGTACATGATCAGATTTTATTTTATACACTTGTATTCTTTGGTTATTTGTTTAATGACCAGCTCTGAGTCTCCTCTAATTTCGACTCTGGTTGCCCCCAATTCCAATAAAGCTTCAAGTCCAGCAATTAGTGCTTCATACTCAGCTTCGTTGTTCGAACAAGGAGGACCTTCTAACTTGTACTTGAATTTTGTTGGAATTCCTTCAGGAGAAATTATAAGCACCCCAACCCCACTTCCGTTTTTATGTGTTGACCCATCAAAGGATAACTTCCATGGTTGGATCTCAACATAGTTTAACGCGAAGTCCGTACTCACAGAGTGATCCACTATGAAGTCTGAGACTATTTGTCCTTTCATGGCCTTTAAAGGCTTGAAGGCTAAATTGTACTCAATGAGCGCTAAGGCCCATTTTCCAATTCTACTGTGCATGATTGGCTTTGAAAGCATGTGTTTAATCACATCAAAATGAGATGAAACATAAACATCAACTGATTTAATATAATACTTAAGTTTTGTACAAGAAAAATACAGACAGAGACATAGTTTCTCTATACTACTATACCTAGTCTCTGCTTTATTTAGGACCCTACTAAGATAATAGATGGCTCTTTCGACACCATCATTGTTTTCTTGGGCCAACATACTACCTATAGTTACATTAGAGGCCGAGATATACAGTCTCATAGGCTTATCCTTAGAGGGAGGTGCAAGTATAGGAGGATGCATCAAATAGGCCTTGATCTTCTCGAACGCCTCCTGATGTTGTGCCGTCCATTCGAAATTCCCTTGATTGAGACGGAGGAGCGGAGAGAATGCTTGAGTTCGCCCACTCAGATTAGATATGAATCTCCTTAAAAAGTTGATTTTACCTAATAGAGATTGCAACTCTTTCTTTGTTGATGGAGGTTTCGTCTCCATAATAGCCTTCGTCTTATTCAAGTTAGTTTCGATCCCCTTCTTATGGACCACAAAGCCTAGGAAATCCCCAGCCTGCACAAATAAAGCACACTTAAGAGGATTCATTTTTAAGCCATGTTTTCTCATTCTTTCGAATGATTGGCAGAGGTGATTCAAATGATCCTCATCAGATACAAATTTTACTACTATGTCATCTATGTAAATCTGCATAAATGATTCAATGAAATCATGGAAAATAGTATTCATTGCCCTTTGATATGTTGCCCCATCATTTTTTAGTCCAAAGGGCATCACCACCCATTCATAAGTGCCTAAGGTGCCTGGACATCGAAAAGCAGTTTTGGGAACATCATCTTCAGCAATGAAAATCTGGTTATACCCAGAATATCCATCTAACATACTCAGGTATTCGAAACCCGCAGCAGAATCAATCAGCATTTCTACTATAGGCATAAAATATTCATCTTTAGGTGTTGTGGTATTTAAATCCCTAAAATCTATGCAAATTCGTAAAGAACCATTTTTCTTAATAACGGGTACTATGTTAGCAAGCCACTCTACGTACCTTGTGGTCCTGATAAACTTGCATCGAAGGAGCCGTTCGACCTCTGCCTTTATTTTTTAGAGGATTTTTGGGGCGAACCGTCTAGGCATCTGCTTGATGGGCTTCTTGTCATCCTTAATTAGAAGCCTATGTTCCACCAGTTCCCTCTTTAAACCAGGCATCTCGTCGTAGTCCCAGGCGAAGAAATCTCTGTTTTGTTTAAGCATTTCGACCACCTTGCTTTTTAGACTGGGACTGAGTTTCGCACTAATGTACGTAACTCTTCTTTCGACGCGATCCCCAATATCAACTTCCTTCAATGGATCTTGTGCCAGAATCTTAGTGCTTGTTGACTCTGAATCCCTTTCGAACCCCAGGGGTTCTTGATCATAAATGGCATGTAGCCGTAGATCCACTAGCTTTGAAGTTTGTCCATCATGGGGCGGGGGTGAGTAGTTACCCTCAGGACTTGCTATTTCTTTTTTTGTTTTTTCTTTTTTATCTGTGGCTTCGACAGCCACGTCTTGCACTTCGGCCTCGAGAGCCGTCTTTCTTTTGTTCTCAGCCAAATAAGCCGAAATGTTTTTGTAATAAGTTGATTCAGTCATAATGATCTTCACTTTCCCAGCCAGTTGGCCGTATGGTAGAAGTTTCTGCATCTTCTTCAATCTCCTACCCGTCCCACATAATTTCTCTATCCCATTGGAATCCATTAGGACGGAGGGTCAAAGAATAATAAGCGTTTTTATTGGGCTCAAAATATTCTTCAGGGGGGTGACATGGCCTTATGTTGGCCATATTTCGATCGAAGTTTCTCTTGTCTACGTTGTTGATTTCTGTCATATAGTAACTTTGGTCTACCTCTATGTTTTATACAATCCCATCATCTCTCCACAAGACCAACCTTTGGTGCATTGAGGAAGGTACTGCGCCAATGCCATGAATCCATTCCCTGCCAAGCAACAGATTGTAGTTTGCCTTCGCAGCAATGACCATAAACATTGTTGGTCTTGTGAGGGAACCAACTGTTAAGTCAACTTGTATCACTCCCAAAGTATGACCAACCTTTCCTTCATAATTCGAAGCACCATATTGTGAGGCCTAATATCTGAGTCGTGCATGCCTATCCTTTTTAACATGAAGCGGGGCATCAAATTGACAGCAGCACCACCATCCACCAGAACATTATTCACACCATATTGCTCTACCTTTGCTCTGATGAATAAGTGTTTTAGGTGATTCTTCATTCCCTCATCTGGCTTCTCGAAGAAAGCATTTTGCTCTTCGACTGCTCCATTATTCATCACATAATAACACACTGGCCTATGTCTGGCCATTTCATCCTCATCAGTTTCCTCACCAGCATAAACTTCTGTATCTTGATTGTACTCACAAGGTAGCACAAAGACTACGTTACAGTTTGCATTAAAGAAGGATTCCCCCTCCGATTCGAAATCATCAGTCATCATCTCCTCCTCATTTGCAGCCACCTTTTGTTCCTTATTTTCTCCAGCTTCTTTCTTTGGTGAAAAAAGCTTCCTGGACACTGGGGGTTTGCTCCCAGTCTGGGTCACTGATACTGGGTTATTGGTGCTGGATTCTC
Organism: Vicia sativa; assembly: GCA_021764765.1. Taxonomy (NCBI): domain Eukaryota; kingdom Viridiplantae; phylum Streptophyta; class Magnoliopsida; order Fabales; family Fabaceae; genus Vicia; species Vicia sativa. The sequence continues at coordinate 78,712,307 of CM038793.1, read as the reverse complement.
CTATCTCCATGGGCTTCGAATCCCTCTCAGACTTTTTGTTTCTCTGGTGTCTGCGCCATTGGGAGCGAGACGTTGGATTCTTACCTTTGTAGTTTTCCAGTCTTATTTCTTCCCTCCTGTTTGAATTGAATTGTTTTTTGTAGGCCATCGCAGACCTGCCACCTCGGTCATAGCTTCGCCACTTTCCTTTTCCCTTATCAGCCTTCACTTGCAGCCATCTGTCAGTGGGGATTTCTGCAGGTAGTTTGAAAGAGACTTTCTTCATTCCCCTGGGATAAGGACTATCTGGCCTTCTTGGCATAGTTCTGCCAGCATTACCAGGATTCTAAGGCATCCTACCCTGGTTCCCCCAGCCTGATGCAAATGGAATTCTCTCGAATGCCTCTGCCATTTCCCTGTCATATACAGCTGCACATCTGGGACATATTAAACACTCTGTTCCAATTTTGTGGCATTGAACCAAGAATTCGAGCAAACTCTCATCAGCTTTTGGGTAAACTTTGTATAGCTGGTTGTCTTGCCTCCAATTAACCCCTGTTCTTTCACGCTGGGCCCTCTCGAACTCAGCAGTAATCCTGGGGTTGCATATGATGTCGCACCTTGGGCACAACAACTTATCATGGTTTTTCTTATGACAGTGAAAGAGATATTCGCGCAGACTTGCATCTTTCCTAGGTAAATTCTCCCTTCTTTGCTCTCTCTCCCTCTCTAAACAGCGTTCGACTTCTTCCATTTCCGTGTTGGGATGTTCGAAGTCCACCATATTTACTCCTAACGTCTGACCATCAGAAATTTTAACCTCTTCGAACTTCACCCTGAGACCCTCAGTATCCTCGGTCAACTTTTTGTCAGTAGCAAGTTGGCCATCAGCAGCCTTCATTACTTCACTTACTATCTTTGCTTTGAGCACCTTTGGGAGGTCATCAGTAGCCTCTATTTCGTTCCTGATCAAGATGAAGTCCCCATCCTCTTCAAATTCCATTTTTGATTCAACCTTCCTCTCAGCAATCTCCACTACATTAATATCCAGAGGTTCGGCATAGTTAGTCTCTGCCATCAGCAACGGATCCGTATCTACCTTCATTGGGTTCTTTCCTTTGTCTGAGAATTTCAGCCTGCCATCTTTGATTGCGTTTTGTATCAGATCACTTAAAAGAAAGCATTGTGAGGTTTTATGGCCTAAAAAGTTCTGATATTTACAAAAACCTCTTTTCTTTCGTTGTTCCAATGGAGGAACTTTAAGATTGGGAGGGACTATTAATTGGCCATCTTTGACAAGCAAATAAAATATTTCATCACATTTAGTTATATCAAAAGTATAAATTTTCTTAGGGAATTTATCATTCTTTTCATTTTCAACAGGATTCTTTCCATTAGAAGGGATGAGAACTTTGCAAGAATAAGGGGGGTGCCTCTTTTAGTTCAGCAAGGTCTATTTCGAACTGATCGAATTCATAAAGATTTTGAGAATCATCTATACTCCTCTCTTCAGCCTCTATATAGGCTATTCTCTCTTTCTTGTGATTTTTACTGGCCCTAGCCTTTTCATCTTTTAATCTTTCGACCTGTCGAACTCTGTCTGCTAGTTGGGCCATATCCCTGAGATACTGTGTATCCAGTTTCTTTCGAATGGAATAATCTAGTCCCCCAGCAGCCATTTCGACCAATTCATGTTCAGGGACCACTGTGAAACATCTAGATTTTAATAAACGAAACCTATTCAAATAATCATCTATTGGTTCCGTGAATTTTCTCTTAATGCTTGCTAATTCTTTCAGACTGATTTTAGACTGACCCATGTAAAATTGTTCATGGAAAAGTCTTTCTAAATAAGGCCACGTATCTACAGATCCAGGAGGTAGGGTTGTGAACCAAGTGAAAGCATTTTTCGTCAGAGAACTTGGAAAGTATTTTATCCTAAGATTTTCATTATTTGCTATATCTCCTACTTCAATTAAATATCTCACTATATATTCCACTGTTGATTCACTCGCGTCTCCTGCAAATTTCGTGAATTTAGGAACTTTACAACCCCTGGGTAATTCTGATTGCAGAACATAGTCTATAATAGGAGATGTGTAATTTGGTCTCCTAAATCCTGAATTTAGGCCATTCTGGGCCATTATTCTTTCGATCATAGTGGTTAGGTTATTTTCTGCCACTAAATTGTCATTTCTAATTCTATGAACAATTTCGTCTGCATTTTGGTCCCTATTTACCATCATTATTTGTCTAGGCTGTTCATCCTGAACTTCCTGAACTTCCTGTTGCCTTAATTTTCCCCTATATTTCTTTCTTCGACCATTTGTCTAGGGGGTCAAATTTGTTCAATTGTGGGTTCTTCATTTCGAATCACCACTGGATTTTGTCTACGTCTTGCAGGCGTATCAGGGGCACCAAAGAAATCTGCTATTCTGGCCATTTGGGCTGCATTTTCTTGGTTTGTCCTATTTATATTCTGAATCAGGGGGTTAAAAATAACATTCATTTCACGGGCTAAGACTCCTACCATATCATGATTGCTATCATCCATCTGCTGCCTAAGCGCTGCCTGACTATTGGTTGTAAGGGTAGGCAATTGGGCAAAGTTTCCTAGATTATGGGGATTTGTACCTAAATGGTTCATTCCTGAACCAGACCCTTGGACTGGGGACGAAGTTGATGCATTATGTAACCCAGCCATAAACGAAGTTGGCATTCCGTACAGAGGGTTTCTGGGTCTCAAGGCCTCAAAGCCTGGAGGCCTAGTGGGGGTTGAATACTGCTGATTCCCTACGTGTGGCATAGTTTGCATTGATGACATGTTCGATGGTATTTCTAATGTACTTACTGGGATCGTATTCAAAACGCAAACGGGGATAGTATTGGATGCATCAATCGAACTTGAAACGATTGTTGCAGCCCCCTGTGGGGGATTTTGTCCCCTATCTTGGTTAGTTGTGTTAACCATTATTTTGGTACGTTGTCTTCTGGGTATATGTGGATTATTATTCTTTATTTTGCCGCTTCTAAGGTTCATATAACGAAACGTGCTCCAAACTCAGAAGATCTTAAAATTTTCTAATAGGTTTGACTAAAACTTTATTATGACACGGTCCCACCGGGTGTGCCAATTTGTTTATAGTGATTTCTAGTAAACAACCGTTAGTCTTCCAATTATTGGTTATTATTGGTTACTTGCAGGATCGACTAGATTAATCCTAGGACACATGTGTCATAATTCATTTCTATATTCATACCCATTATTTGATAAGTTTATATTGTGTGTTGATATAGAGTGTAAGGCTTTTAAAGATCTCTCTACAATTGTCTATGAAAAATATACTGACTGAATCCATAAAGGAGGACTTCAAATTAAACTTGAGATTTAACAATTGAATGCAAAGATAAAGAGTTTCTGAGAAGATAAAATTTTATGAAAATGTAGAGTGCTCGAATGAAAAAAAGAAAGCAATAAAGTAAAGTTTCTGAAAGATAAAGTGTTTAAGTTTTCTGGAAATGTAAAAACATGTATAACAAAATGTAAAAGGAAATCAAAGGTTTCTAAGAACAAGAGTACTGTAAAAATGAAAGAAATGTAAAAATACTTAGATTTAAATTATAAAAAGTCATGATGTTCAGTACGTACATTTTGTCTTCCAACTCGTTTCCCTTATGTCACGGTAGTTTCAGTATTTTGAGATTTTTTAGTACACGAATGAACACACTAATTCTAACATAAAAACACCTATATATAGTATTTCGTCCCTAATGGTCTTACTCTAAAATCCTGCCACGTTCGAAGCATGCAGGCTTCTCTCGTTCACTGGCTTCCACACGTCTTCTACGAATGGTGCTTTTATTTGAAATTTGAATCCTATGCCAGCGAAGTATTTTCTTATCTTTTCGATTCGAATTGTAAATAATCTACTTGGACCGCTCCAATTCTTGCACATTGCACAAAAGAACTCTTTACATCTAAACACTAAAAATGCCAGATCGAAGTCCATCATTTATCACTAGAAATCGAAGAGCCTTTTAGAATAATGGTTCTATATTTTTAACCAATATTCATCACTGATACCAATGTGTCTTAACTTTTTATACGTTTATTTGAAATATCCCTTTGTTATCCAAATAACCTCTTTATTCGAAATTGCTAGCTAACAAATTGCCCCTCAAGAACATGTATTTCGATAGATATAAAGAAATACTTGTTTTTGAATTACTCATTCAATTTCGAAAACATTAAAACTCATGATGACTACGCTGCACACGATGTCATAATAAGTGTCCAACTTTCTGCAAAATGTCCAATCACCATGCCTAGACATGCAATCATGGCAGTTATAGCTAATAATTAGCAGCAAAAACATCACTTCTCTAGGAACTTTAAAAATCCACCTTTTCCCTTTCCAATGAGGAAGTTACACGTATTCCACCTTTTTTCAAAGGTCAAAAACTTTTAAACCGTTGAGGAATGCTATAAAATCACTTCATCTTCTAAAGTCCAAACTTTTCCAAATTCTCTCAATCTTCAAACAACCCAGATTTCTTATTTTCAGAAAAACTTTTAATCTCCACAATGTCTTCTCCTTCAGCGCCATCTCCTTCATCCAAGAAGTCTGGAAAATCCAAGCAAGGTCCTTCTTCCAGTCTCAGACCAGTAAGCAAGATCATCAATCTCGATAATCAGGAGTTCATAACAACTCCAAAACTCTCTCAAGAATAGAAGGCTATCTATGCTTCCCAGGTAATTATTCCTACTATTGTTCTTGATAAAACCCTAGGCGTTATGGGTCCTTTAATTTCTACGGAACGTCTGGAAAAGACAAAGGGATTTTTTCCCGTTTATTCCGAAACAAAACCTATCGTCAATAAATCTATCCCTCTGAAATTTAAAGAAGATGAATCGGTTGTTAAGCTTTCAAAAACCCTAAAAGAAAAACCCAGTGAAACAGAAACGTCAAAACCCATGAGGGACGTTTTTATTATGGACTATGTTACTGGGAACTTTAAGCCCTTTTGTGCATCCTTGCTTATCAGCCAAATTTCGTAGCCCGTCAATTCAGACTATGCCAAATTCTACCTGAACCTCTCTTTAACAAGAAAAGGGAGATATGTATAGCAGGGGTACCTTACTCCTTCAAGGAAGTTGAGACTCGACAGAAACACTATGCTGGTTTCGCTGATTTTTCATTGATCTTTTTTAATCCTTCTTTTTGTATGAAGAAAGATTTTTATACTTTGTGGACGGCTTATTACTCGAATGATATGTTCAGCACCCTACAAATCCAACAACAACTGACGACAACTTTTTCCCTTGTGCAAGAACATGTCAAAAAAGGTAGATTTACTCATGTCAAGGAAATTCGAGCCTTCCAAAAATATTTCGAAATTGTCTATAATCCCATGGATATACATCGAACCGTTTGCGAAGCAGCAAGAACTTTGAAAGAAAAATTTGAAAAACAACTTTCGAAAATTCGATTTCCTCCTTATGTAAAACCTGAAGATAGGTATTGGTGGGCTTTTAAACATCAACCACCAAAATTTCCCAACCTACCTACTTCAGAGTTGGCTTTGGCCTTTTTCCCCCCATATCCCTGGTGGTTTGTTTGTGGGAACATTTTTCATAGATATGAAAATGATGCCAAAAAACCTGCCCAAAGGGTAATGTGGGCTAAATGTGATTTAGACAATTTCAGGGGGCACCTTCGCTATGACTTGTCAGCCATGTCTATCACGTCTCAAAACTGCGAAGGTGCGGAACTGAAGAAATTAGAAGTTCCCTTATTCTTTTTAAACTTCGTTTTAACCTTGACTGTCTCATACTCTTTCCAGCTGTTGATCTAAAAACATTGTAGAAGGATAAAGTCATCCCTAAGGCAAGCTCAACCTCTACTTCGAAAGCGCCAATGACCACAACTGAAAATCCTCTTCCTGAGCAAGAAAATGACTCCTCAAAAAAGAAAAAGAAGAAGGTAATACTTTACTCACTCCTTTTTCGTTGTCAAAATTACTCTTTTAATTGACTAATCATTTCTTTCCATTTTTCCAGATGGGTGGGTTACCGTCTAAGTCTCCTAAGAAACAAAGACGCGATGGTGACCACTCTGAGAACGAATCAGAAAAGAGTGAAGATATTTCTCCTCTTAAACGAAAGAAGAAAAAGAAAGCCAAGAAGTCTGGCGAAGGCTCTCAACTCGCCAATCCATCCGAAGCGAAATAAATGCAACCGCTCCTAAACCTAAGTCCAAAGGACCTTCGAAGTCTCAGTCTTCAAAGAACGTGATTTCGGAACGCATTGGTAGCAATGCAACTTCTGACGAACAAAAGGTAAATCTTACTTAATGCTTTTCGTGATTACGTCCATGTGAACTTCTTTTATGCTAACCCTTCGTTTCTGCGCAGAGTGTCCCTTTCGCTCCCTCTGATCCTCCTGCCCTTTAGGGCCAAGCTTCAAAATCTGTAGCCTCTCCTCCACCAGAGGGTTTTAACGAGGCCGTCCTAAATAAGGGTTCATCTACTGCTGCTACTCCTACAGAGACTGTCGAAACCTTAGACCAGCAAGAAACTTCACCTCCTCTAACAGAGGACCCTATAACTGGCGAACCAAACACAACGTTCAAAACTCCTGCGATCGAAATTCCTAGTGACTCTTCCCCCAGAAGGATGCACTTTGCCAACCAATCTTGAGGAGGAAAGCGAAACGCATACCGTGAGCCGTTATTTCGTGGATGGTGAAGAAGATGAAGTAATGCAAGAGGAAGTGGAGATTCCTGTTCCTGCTGAAATCCCTTCCACAAGAAACCAAGATCCTCCATCTTTGAATGGAGAGCAGAAAGAGGAACTGAAAAACAACAATCCCCTGAAATACACCAAATTGATGCTAGCTCAACGGGATTCTTCTTCTGGCAAAAATCAATCTGAAGATTTGAGCCAAATGAAGGATAATGCCCCTCTTACCTCTGTTGACCAACCTCTCTAACAAGTCAACAAAACTATTCTTGAGGCTTATATTTTTACCATTATGAAAGAGGACGCTGCAGCCTATTATTCTATGAAGAAGTTGCTCTCTCAGACCGATCTCTGCATCTACCCAACTGAAGTAAGCGAAACTATATATGATCTGCAAATCTTGATCAATGAGGTTTGCAGTGAATATATTAGGGCAAATGATACTGATGCCAAGATTCGAACCAAACAAGAGGCTTTGTCTAAAGCTTATGACCAAACTTCGAAACTTTCTGAAGAAGCAGAAGTATTGGAACATGCTCAAATCCAAACCAAAGACAAGCATGATGTTTTGGCTCGATCAATCTTGTTCTGGGAGTCCCAGATTGAAGAGCTTTAAAAGAAAATCGAGGGTGCTCGAAGTGAGCAGGCAACCTTGAGGCCTGTTGATGAAAACGAGCTTGAAACTTTGGTATCACAAAGTCTTCAGCAAATCGAGATAGCTGAACGCATAAACGAGGAGATCAAGGGGCTTGAAAACGTCAAAAATGCTACCCAATGCAAGATCAACTTATGTAAGAGCAAGTTTGCTAAGTTGAGACGAAACGCTCCTTTCTGATTCTTTCGAATGTATTCCTTTAATGCTCTTTATTGTTAAGGATATTTACTATGTACTTTTGTAACTTGAACACAGCCATGTTGGCAATTATGTAATACCATTTTGGCTTTTATTATTATTTGTTTTACTTCTATTTTTCTGTAGTAATTCGAACCTCTTGCAAGCATGGATTATACTTTTTTAAGTATTTCCCATTCACCTTCAAGATTCTTCTATCTTCTACTAATTCCTCTATTTCATAAGCATTATTTGAAAACGTTTTCAAAACACAAAAGGGTCCCTCCCAATGGGGTGACCATTTTCCTAAGAATTTATTCTTTTTATCCATAGGTAATATAACTTTCCATACCAGGTCATTAGTTGAGAACAACTTACTTTTAACTCTTTTGTTGTATGCTCTGGCTACTCTTTCTTTTTGTCTTCTCATAACTTCTAAAGCATGTAGCCTGGCTTCATCTACATCTACTAATTCATTCATCATCATTTCCCAATATTGGTCAGTCGGTATCTCATTTTGTCTTTGGATTCTAACTGACTGTAAATGTATTTCGACTAGCAGTACTGCATCGTGTCCAAATGTAAGTCGAAACGGAGTAGTATTCGTTGCCTCCTTAGGAGATGTTCGACATGCCCATAAAGCTTGGTCCAGAGTTTTGTGCCAATTCTTTGGCTTTAGCCCTACATGTTTCTTTATCAACCCTATTATAACCTTATTGGCTACTTCTACTTGACCATTTGCTTGAGCATAATAAGGCGTTGATGTGAGCAATTTAAATCCCATTTCTTGTGCAAACTCTTGCATTTTTCGCCCTATGAAAACTGAACCTTGGTCTGTTGTAATACTTTCTGGTATTCCGAACCTGTAAATTATTTGCTTCTGGATAAATTCTATAATAGCCTCTTGATCAACATTTACTAGAGGAATTGCTTCGGCCCATTTTGTAAGATAATCTATACCCAAAAGGATATACTTCTGTCCTTTGGATGATGTTGGTCGTATTTCACCAATTAGATCTAATGCCCATCCTCTAAAAGGCCAAGGCTTAACAATTGAATGTAGCTCACTCGCAGGAGCATGTTGAATGCCTGCATGAACTTGGCATTCTTCACATCCTTTAGCGAATTCTATGCAGTCTTTAAGCATAATGGACCAATACATGCCATATCGAAACAGTAACCATTTCATGTTGTGACCTGCTTGATGTGCCCCACACGCCCCACTGTGCACACTGGACAATGCTAAGTACGCTTCATTTTCTCCTAAACATTTGAGTAAGATTCCTTCTGGGGTTTTCTTGAAAAGTTCATTTCCTATTAGCACATAAGACAATGCTCTATATTTGATCTTTTTCTCCGTACTTATTGAAGGTTCTTTCAAGTAATTTATTATGGGACTTCGCCAATCTGCATCTGCCAAAGTATCTATACTTAGCACTTCGAATTCTTTCTAATTTGCATAGCCAAGTTTTGAATTTTCCAGGTCCAGTGGTGACAATTTGGTAGCCATTATTCTACCTCTTGTTTTTATGAGGTATTGGAGTTTTTCTTTGGATGTCTTATATCCTGAGGCTATTTGATCCAAGTCATTTGCCTCCTGATTATCAATTCTAGGAATATGTTTGATGTCCACATATTCAAACTTCTTGAATAATCTATTAGCAATAACAAAGTACATGATCAGATTTTATTTTATACACTTGTATTCTTTGGTTATTTGTTTAATGACCAGCTCTGAGTCTCCTCTAATTTCGACTCTGGTTGCCCCCAATTCCAATAAAGCTTCAAGTCCAGCAATTAGTGCTTCATACTCAGCTTCGTTGTTCGAACAAGGAGGACCTTCTAACTTGTACTTGAATTTTGTTGGAATTCCTTCAGGAGAAATTATAAGCACCCCAACCCCACTTCCGTTTTTATGTGTTGACCCATCAAAGGATAACTTCCATGGTTGGATCTCAACATAGTTTAACGCGAAGTCCGTACTCACAGAGTGATCCACTATGAAGTCTGAGACTATTTGTCCTTTCATGGCCTTTAAAGGCTTGAAGGCTAAATTGTACTCAATGAGCGCTAAGGCCCATTTTCCAATTCTACTGTGCATGATTGGCTTTGAAAGCATGTGTTTAATCACATCAAAATGAGATGAAACATAAACATCAACTGATTTAATATAATACTTAAGTTTTGTACAAGAAAAATACAGACAGAGACATAGTTTCTCTATACTACTATACCTAGTCTCTGCTTTATTTAGGACCCTACTAAGATAATAGATGGCTCTTTCGACACCATCATTGTTTTCTTGGGCCAACATACTACCTATAGTTACATTAGAGGCCGAGATATACAGTCTCATAGGCTTATCCTTAGAGGGAGGTGCAAGTATAGGAGGATGCATCAAATAGGCCTTGATCTTCTCGAACGCCTCCTGATGTTGTGCCGTCCATTCGAAATTCCCTTGATTGAGACGGAGGAGCGGAGAGAATGCTTGAGTTCGCCCACTCAGATTAGATATGAATCTCCTTAAAAAGTTGATTTTACCTAATAGAGATTGCAACTCTTTCTTTGTTGATGGAGGTTTCGTCTCCATAATAGCCTTCGTCTTATTCAAGTTAGTTTCGATCCCCTTCTTATGGACCACAAAGCCTAGGAAATCCCCAGCCTGCACAAATAAAGCACACTTAAGAGGATTCATTTTTAAGCCATGTTTTCTCATTCTTTCGAATGATTGGCAGAGGTGATTCAAATGATCCTCATCAGATACAAATTTTACTACTATGTCATCTATGTAAATCTGCATAAATGATTCAATGAAATCATGGAAAATAGTATTCATTGCCCTTTGATATGTTGCCCCATCATTTTTTAGTCCAAAGGGCATCACCACCCATTCATAAGTGCCTAAGGTGCCTGGACATCGAAAAGCAGTTTTGGGAACATCATCTTCAGCAATGAAAATCTGGTTATACCCAGAATATCCATCTAACATACTCAGGTATTCGAAACCCGCAGCAGAATCAATCAGCATTTCTACTATAGGCATAAAATATTCATCTTTAGGTGTTGTGGTATTTAAATCCCTAAAATCTATGCAAATTCGTAAAGAACCATTTTTCTTAATAACGGGTACTATGTTAGCAAGCCACTCTACGTACCTTGTGGTCCTGATAAACTTGCATCGAAGGAGCCGTTCGACCTCTGCCTTTATTTTTTAGAGGATTTTTGGGGCGAACCGTCTAGGCATCTGCTTGATGGGCTTCTTGTCATCCTTAATTAGAAGCCTATGTTCCACCAGTTCCCTCTTTAAACCAGGCATCTCGTCGTAGTCCCAGGCGAAGAAATCTCTGTTTTGTTTAAGCATTTCGACCACCTTGCTTTTTAGACTGGGACTGAGTTTCGCACTAATGTACGTAACTCTTCTTTCGACGCGATCCCCAATATCAACTTCCTTCAATGGATCTTGTGCCAGAATCTTAGTGCTTGTTGACTCTGAATCCCTTTCGAACCCCAGGGGTTCTTGATCATAAATGGCATGTAGCCGTAGATCCACTAGCTTTGAAGTTTGTCCATCATGGGGCGGGGGTGAGTAGTTACCCTCAGGACTTGCTATTTCTTTTTTTGTTTTTTCTTTTTTATCTGTGGCTTCGACAGCCACGTCTTGCACTTCGGCCTCGAGAGCCGTCTTTCTTTTGTTCTCAGCCAAATAAGCCGAAATGTTTTTGTAATAAGTTGATTCAGTCATAATGATCTTCACTTTCCCAGCCAGTTGGCCGTATGGTAGAAGTTTCTGCATCTTCTTCAATCTCCTACCCGTCCCACATAATTTCTCTATCCCATTGGAATCCATTAGGACGGAGGGTCAAAGAATAATAAGCGTTTTTATTGGGCTCAAAATATTCTTCAGGGGGGTGACATGGCCTTATGTTGGCCATATTTCGATCGAAGTTTCTCTTGTCTACGTTGTTGATTTCTGTCATATAGTAACTTTGGTCTACCTCTATGTTTTATACAATCCCATCATCTCTCCACAAGACCAACCTTTGGTGCATTGAGGAAGGTACTGCGCCAATGCCATGAATCCATTCCCTGCCAAGCAACAGATTGTAGTTTGCCTTCGCAGCAATGACCATAAACATTGTTGGTCTTGTGAGGGAACCAACTGTTAAGTCAACTTGTATCACTCCCAAAGTATGACCAACCTTTCCTTCATAATTCGAAGCACCATATTGTGAGGCCTAATATCTGAGTCGTGCATGCCTATCCTTTTTAACATGAAGCGGGGCATCAAATTGACAGCAGCACCACCATCCACCAGAACATTATTCACACCATATTGCTCTACCTTTGCTCTGATGAATAAGTGTTTTAGGTGATTCTTCATTCCCTCATCTGGCTTCTCGAAGAAAGCATTTTGCTCTTCGACTGCTCCATTATTCATCACATAATAACACACTGGCCTATGTCTGGCCATTTCATCCTCATCAGTTTCCTCACCAGCATAAACTTCTGTATCTTGATTGTACTCACAAGGTAGCACAAAGACTACGTTACAGTTTGCATTAAAGAAGGATTCCCCCTCCGATTCGAAATCATCAGTCATCATCTCCTCCTCATTTGCAGCCACCTTTTGTTCCTTATTTTCTCCAGCTTCTTTCTTTGGTGAAAAAAGCTTCCTGGACACTGGGGGTTTGCTCCCAGTCTGGGTCACTGATACTGGGTTATTGGTGCTGGATTCTCCTATCTCCATGGGCTTCGAATCCCTCTCAGACTTTTTGTTTCTCTGGTGTCTGCGCCATTGGGAGCGAGACGTTGGATTCTTACCTTTGTAGTTTTCCAGTCTTATTTCTTCCCTCCTGTTTGAATTGAATTGTTTTTTGTAGGCCATCGCAGACCTGCCACCTCGGTCATAGCTTCGCCACTTTCCTTTTCCCTTATCAGCCTTCACTTGCAGCCATCTGTCAGTGGGGATTTCTGCAGGTAGTTTGAAAGAGACTTTCTTCATTCCCCTGGGATAAGGACTATCTGGCCTTCTTGGCATAGTTCTGCCAGCATTACCAGGATTCTAAGGCATCCTACCCTGGTTCCCCCAGCCTGATGCAAATGGAATTCTCTCGAATGCCTCTGCCATTTCCCTGTCATATACAGCTGCACATCTGGGACATATTAAACACTCTGTTCCAATTTTGTGGCATTGAACCAAGAATTCGAGCAAACTCTCATCAGCTTTTGGGTAAACTTTGTATAGCTGGTTGTCTTGCCTCCAATTAACCCCTGTTCTTTCACGCTGGGCCCTCTCGAACTCAGCAGTAATCCTGGGGTTGCATATGATGTCGCACCTTGGGCACAACAACTTATCATGGTTTTTCTTATGACAGTGAAAGAGATATTCGCGCAGACTTGCATCTTTCCTAGGTAAATTCTCCCTTCTTTGCTCTCTCTCCCTCTCTAAACAGCGTTCGACTTCTTCCATTTCCGTGTTGGGATGTTCGAAGTCCACCATATTTACTCCTAACGTCTGACCATCAGAAATTTTAACCTCTTCGAACTTCACCCTGAGACCCTCAGTATCCTCGGTCAACTTTTTGTCAGTAGCAAGTTGGCCATCAGCAGCCTTCATTACTTCACTTACTATCTTTGCTTTGAGCACCTTTGGGAGGTCATCAGTAGCCTCTATTTCGTTCCTGATCAAGATGAAGTCCCCATCCTCTTCAAATTCCATTTTTGATTCAACCTTCCTCTCAGCAATCTCCACTACATTAATATCCAGAGGTTCGGCATAGTTAGTCTCTGCCATCAGCAACGGATCCGTATCTACCTTCATTGGGTTCTTTCCTTTGTCTGAGAATTTCAGCCTGCCATCTTTGATTGCGTTTTGTATCAGATCACTTAAAAGAAAGCATTGTGAGGTTTTATGGCCTAAAAAGTTCTGATATTTACAAAAACCTCTTTTCTTTCGTTGTTCCAATGGAGGAACTTTAAGATTGGGAGGGACTATTAATTGGCCATCTTTGACAAGCAAATAAAATATTTCATCACATTTAGTTATATCAAAAGTATAAATTTTCTTAGGGAATTTATCATTCTTTTCATTTTCAACAGGATTCTTTCCATTAGAAGGGATGAGAACTTTGCAAGAATAAGGGGGGTGCCTCTTTTAGTTCAGCAAGGTCTATTTCGAACTGATCGAATTCATAAAGATTTTGAGAATCATCTATACTCCTCTCTTCAGCCTCTATATAGGCTATTCTCTCTTTCTTGTGATTTTTACTGGCCCTAGCCTTTTCATCTTTTAATCTTTCGACCTGTCGAACTCTGTCTGCTAGTTGGGCCATATCCCTGAGATACTGTGTATCCAGTTTCTTTCGAATGGAATAATCTAGTCCCCCAGCAGCCATTTCGACCAATTCATGTTCAGGGACCACTGTGAAACATCTAGATTTTAATAAACGAAACCTATTCAAATAATCATCTATTGGTTCCGTGAATTTTCTCTTAATGCTTGCTAATTCTTTCAGACTGATTTTAGACTGACCCATGTAAAATTGTTCATGGAAAAGTCTTTCTAAATAAGGCCACGTATCTACAGATCCAGGAGGTAGGGTTGTGAACCAAGTGAAAGCATTTTTCGTCAGAGAACTTGGAAAGTATTTTATCCTAAGATTTTCATTATTTGCTATATCTCCTACTTCAATTAAATATCTCACTATATATTCCACTGTTGATTCACTCGCGTCTCCTGCAAATTTCGTGAATTTAGGAACTTTACAACCCCTGGGTAATTCTGATTGCAGAACATAGTCTATAATAGGAGATGTGTAATTTGGTCTCCTAAATCCTGAATTTAGGCCATTCTGGGCCATTATTCTTTCGATCATAGTGGTTAGGTTATTTTCTGCCACTAAATTGTCATTTCTAATTCTATGAACAATTTCGTCTGCATTTTGGTCCCTATTTACCATCATTATTTGTCTAGGCTGTTCATCCTGAACTTCCTGAACTTCCTGTTGCCTTAATTTTCCCCTATATTTCTTTCTTCGACCATTTGTCTAGGGGGTCAAATTTGTTCAATTGTGGGTTCTTCATTTCGAATCACCACTGGATTTTGTCTACGTCTTGCAGGCGTATCAGGGGCACCAAAGAAATCTGCTATTCTGGCCATTTGGGCTGCATTTTCTTGGTTTGTCCTATTTATATTCTGAATCAGGGGGTTAAAAATAACATTCATTTCACGGGCTAAGACTCCTACCATATCATGATTGCTATCATCCATCTGCTGCCTAAGCGCTGCCTGACTATTGGTTGTAAGGGTAGGCAATTGGGCAAAGTTTCCTAGATTATGGGGATTTGTACCTAAATGGTTCATTCCTGAACCAGACCCTTGGACTGGGGACGAAGTTGATGCATTATGTAACCCAGCCATAAACGAAGTTGGCATTCCGTACAGAGGGTTTCTGGGTCTCAAGGCCTCAAAGCCTGGAGGCCTAGTGGGGGTTGAATACTGCTGATTCCCTACGTGTGGCATAGTTTGCATTGATGACATGTTCGATGGTATTTCTAATGTACTTACTGGGATCGTATTCAAAACGCAAACGGGGATAGTATTGGATGCATCAATCGAACTTGAAACGATTGTTGCAGCCCCCTGTGGGGGATTTTGTCCCCTATCTTGGTTAGTTGTGTTAACCATTATTTTGGTACGTTGTCTTCTGGGTATATGTGGATTATTATTCTTTATTTTGCCGCTTCTAAGGTTCATATAACGAAACGTGCTCCAAACTCAGAAGATCTTAAAATTTTCTAATAGGTTTGACTAAAACTTTATTATGACACGGTCCCACCGGGTGTGCCAATTTGTTTATAGTGATTTCTAGTAAACAACCGTTAGTCTTCCAATTATTGGTTATTATTGGTTACTTGCAGGATCGACTAGATTAATCCTAGGACACATGTGTCATAATTCATTTCTATATTCATACCCATTATTTGATAAGTTTATATTGTGTGTTGATGTAGAGTGTAAGGCTTTTAAAGATCTCTCTACAACTGTCTATGAAAAATATACTGACTGAATGCATAAAGGAGGACTTCGAATTAAACTTGAGATTTAACAATTGAATGCAAAGATAAAGAGTTTCTGAGAAGATAAAAGTTTCTGAAAATGTAGAGTGCTCGAATGAAAAAAACAAAGCAATAAAGTAAAGTTTCTGAAAGATAAAGTGTTTAAGTTTTCTGGAAATGTAAAAACATGTATAACAAAATGTAAAAGGAAATCAAAGGTTTCTAAGAACAAGAGTACTGTAAAAACGAAAGGAATGTAAGAAGACTTGGATTTAAATTATAAAAAGTCATGATGTTCAGTACGTACATTTTGTCTTCCAACTCGTTTCCCTTATGTCACGGTAGTTTGAGTATTTTGAGAGTTTTTAGTACACGAATGAACACACTAATTCTAACATAAAAACACCTATTTATAGTATTTCGACCCTAACGGTCTTACTCTAAAATTCTGCCACGTTCGAAGCATGAAGGCTTCTCTCGTTCACTGGCTTCCACGCGTCTTCTACGAATGACGCTTTTATTTGAAATTCGAATCCTATGCCAGCGAAGTATTTTCTTGCCTCTTCGATTCGAATTGTAAATAATCTACTTGGACCGTTCAAATTCTTGCACATTGCACAAAAGAACTCTTTACATCTACACACTAAAAATTCCAGATCGAAGTCCATCATTTATCACTAGAAATCGAAGATCCGTTTAGAACAATGGTTCTATATTTTTAACCAATATTCATCACTGATACCAATGTGTCTTAACTTTTTATACGTTTATTTGAAATATCCCTTTGTTATCCAAATAACCTCTTTATTCGAAATTGCTAGCTAACAAATTGCCCCTCAAGAACATGTATTTCGATAGATATAAAGAAATACTTGTTTTTGAATTACTCATTCAATTTCGAAAACATTAAAACTCATGATGACTACGCTGCACACGATGTCATAATAAGTGTCCAACTTTCTGCAAAATGTCCAATCACCATGCCTAGACATGCAATCATGGCAGTTATAGCTAATAATTAGCAGCAAAAACATCACTTCTCTAGGAACTTTAAAAATCCACCTTTTCCCTTTCCAATGAGGAAGTTACACGTATTCCACCTTTTTTCAAAGGTCAAAAACTTTTAAACCGTTGAGGAATGCTATAAAATCACTTCATCTTCTAAAGTCCAAACTTTTCCAAATTCTCTCAATCTTCAAACAACCCAGATTTCTTATTTTCAGAAAAACTTTTAATCTCCACAATGTCTTCTCCTCCAGCGCCATCTCCTTCATCCAAGAAGTCTGGAAAATCCAAGCAAGCTCCTTCTTCCAGTCTCAGACCAGTAAGCAAGATCATCAATCTCGATAATCAGGAGTTCATAACAACTCCAAAACTCTCTCAAGAATAGAAGGCTATCTATGCTTCCCAGGTAATTATTCCTACTATTGTTCTTGATAAAACCCTAGGCGTTATGGGTCCTTTAATTTCTACGGAACGTCTGGAAAAGACAAAGGGATTTTTTCCCGTTTATTCCGAAACAAAACCTATCGTCAATAAATCTATCCCTCTGAAATTTAAAGAAGATGAATCGGTTGTTAAGCTTTCAAAAACCCTAAAAGAAAAACCCAGTGAAACAGAAACGTCAAAACCCATGAGGGACGTTTTTATTATGGACTATGTTACTGGGAACTTTAAGCCCTTTTGTGCATCCTTGCTTATCAGCCAAATTTCGTAGCCCGTCAATTCAGACTATGCCAAATTCTACCTGAACCTCTCTTTAACAAGAAAAGGGAGATATGTATAGCAGGGGTACCTTACTCCTTCAAGGAAGTTGAGACTCGACAGAAACACTATGCTGGTTTCGCTGATTTTTCATTGATCTTTTTTAATCCTTCTTTTTGTATGAAGAAAGATTTTTATACTTTGTGGACGGCTTATTACTCGAATGATATGTTCAGCACCCTACAAATCCAACAACAACTGACGACAACTTTTTCCCTTGTGCAAGAACATGTCAAAAAAGGTAGATTTACTCATGTCAAGGAAATTCGAGCCTTCCAAAAATATTTCGAAATTGTCTATAATCCCATGGATATACATCGAACCGTTTGCGAAGCAGCAAGAACTTTGAAAGAAAAATTTGAAAAACAACTTTCGAAAATTCGATTTCCTCCTTATGTAAAACCTGAAGATAGGTATTGGTGGGCTTTTAAACATCAACCACCAAAATTTCCCAACCTACCTACTTCAGAGTTGGCTTTGGCCTTTTTCCCCCCATATCCCTGGTGGTTTGTTTGTGGGAACATTTTTCATAGATATGAAAATGATGCCAAAAAACCTGCCCAAAGGGTAATGTGGGCTAAATGTGATTTAGACAATTTCAGGGGGCACCTTCGCTATGACTTGTCAGCCATGTCTATCACGTCTCAAAACTGCGAAGGTGCGGAACTGAAGAAATTAGAAGTTCCCTTATTCTTTTTAAACTTCGTTTTAACCTTGACTGTCTCATACTCTTTCCAGCTGTTGATCTAAAAACATTGTAGAAGGATAAAGTCATCCCTAAGGCAAGCTCAACCTCTACTTCGAAAGCGCCAATGACCACAACTGAAAATCCTCTTCCTGAGCAAGAAAATGACTCCTCAAAAAAGAAAAAGAAGAAGGTAATACTTTACTCACTCCTTTTTCGTTGTCAAAATTACTCTTTTAATTGACTAATCATTTCTTTCCATTTTTCCAGATGGGTGGGTTACCGTCTAAGTCTCCTAAGAAACAAAGACGCGATGGTGACCACTCTGAGAACGAATCAGAAAAGAGTGAAGATATTTCTCCTCTTAAACGAAAGAAGAAAAAGAAAGCCAAGAAGTCTGGCGAAGGCTCTCAACTCGCCAATCCATCCGAAGCGAAATAAATGCAACCGCTCCTAAACCTAAGTCCAAAGGACCTTCGAAGTCTCAGTCTTCAAAGAACGTGATTTCGGAACGCATTGGTAGCAATGCAACTTCTGACGAACAAAAGGTAAATCTTACTTAATGCTTTTCGTGATTACGTCCATGTGAACTTCTTTTATGCTAACCCTTCGTTTCTGCGCAGAGTGTCCCTTTCGCTCCCTCTGATCCTCCTGCCCTTTAGGGCCAAGCTTCAAAATCTGTAGCCTCTCCTCCACCAGAGGGTTTTAACGAGGCCGTCCTAAATAAGGGTTCATCTACTGCTGCTACTCCTACAGAGACTGTCGAAACCTTAGACCAGCAAGAAACTTCACCTCCTCTAACAGAGGACCCTATAACTGGCGAACCAAACACAACGTTCAAAACTCCTGCGATCGAAATTCCTAGTGACTCTTCCCCCAGAAGGATGCACTTTGCCAACCAATCTGAGGAGGAAAGCGAAACGCATACCGTGAGCCGTTATTTCGTGGATGGTGAAGAAGATGAAGTAATGCAAGAGGAAGTGGAGATTCCTGTTCCTGCTGAAATCCCTTCCACAAGAAACCAAGATCCTCCATCTTTGAATGGAGAGCAGAAAGAGGAACTGAAAAACAACAATCCCCTGAAATACACCAAATTGATGCTAGCTCAACGGGATTCTTCTTCTGGCAAAAATCAATCTGAAGATTTGAGCCAAATGAAGGATAATGCCCCTCTTACCTCTGTTGACCAACCTCTCTAACAAGTCAACAAAACTATTCTTGAGGCTTATATTTTTACCATTATGAAAGAGGACGCTGCAGCCTATTATTCTATGAAGAAGTTGCTCTCTCAGACCGATCTCTGCATCTACCCAACTGAAGTAAGCGAAACTATATATGATCTGCAAATCTTGATCAATGAGGTTTGCAGTGAATATATTAGGGCAAATGATACTGATGCCAAGATTCGAACCAAACAAGAGGCTTTGTCTAAAGCTTATGACCAAACTTCGAAACTTTCTGAAGAAGCAGAAGTATTGGAACATGCTCAAATCCAAACCAAAGACAAGCATGATGTTTTGGCTCGATCAATCTTGTTCTGGGAGTCCCAGATTGAAGAGCTTTAAAAGAAAATCGAGGGTGCTCGAAGTGAGCAGGCAACCTTGAGGCCTGTTGATGAAAACGAGCTTGAAACTTTGGTATCACAAAGTCTTCAGCAAATCGAGATAGCTGAACGCATAAACGAGGAGATCAAGGGGCTTGAAAACGTCAAAAATGCTACCCAATGCAAGATCAACTTATGTAAGAGCAAGTTTGCTAAGTTGAGACGAAACGCTCCTTTCTGATTCTTTCGAATGTATTCCTTTAATGCTCTTTATTGTTAAGGATATTTACTATGTACTTTTGTAACTTGAACACAGCCATGTTGGCAATTATGTAATACCATTTTGGCTTTTATTATTATTTGTTTTACTTCTATTTTTCTGTAGTAATTCGAACCTCTTGCAAGCATGGATTATACTTTTTTAAGTATTTCCCATTCACCTTCAAGATTCTTCTATCTTCTACTAATTCCTCTATTTCATAAGCATTATTTGAAAACGTTTTCAAAACACAAAAGGGTCCCTCCCAATGGGGTGACCATTTTCCTAAGAATTTATTCTTTTTATCCATAGGTAATATAACTTTCCATACCAGGTCATTAGTTGAGAACAACTTACTGTTAACTCTTTTGTTGTATGCTCTTGCTACTCTTTCTTTTTGTCTCCTCATAACTTCTAAAGCATGTAGCCTGGCTTCATCTACATCTACTAATTCATTCATCATCATTTCCCAATATTGGTCAGCCGATATCTCATTTTGTCTTTGGATTCTAAGTGACTGTAAATGTATTTCGACTGGCAGTACTGCATCGTGTCCAAATATAAGTCGAAACGGAGTAGTATTCATTGCCTCCTTAGGAGATGTTCAACATGCCCATAAAGCTTGGTCCAGAGTTTTGTGCCAATTCTTTGACTTTCTCCCCACATGTTTCTTTATCAATCCTATTATCACCTTATTAGCTGCTTCTACTTGACCATTTGCTTGAGCATAATAAGGCGTTGATGTGAGCAACTTAAATCCCATTTCTTGTGCAAACTCTTGCATTTTTCGCCCTATGAAAACTGAACCTTGGTCTGTTGTAATACTTTCTAGTATTCCGAACCTGTAAATTATTTGCTTCTGGATAAATTATATAATAGCCTCTTGATCAACGTTTACTAGAGGAATTGCTTCGACCCATTTTGTAAAATAATCTATACCCACAAGGATATACTTCTGTCCTTTGGATGATGTTGGTCGTATTTCACCAATTAGATCTAATGCCCATCCTCTAAAAGGCCAAGGCTTAACAATTGAATGTAGCTCACTCGCAGGAGCATGTTGAATGCCTGCATGAACTTGGCATTCTTCACATCCTTTAGCGAATTCTATGCAGTCTTTAAGCATAATGGACCAATACATGCCATATCGAAACAGTAACCATTTCATGTTGTGACCTGCTTGATGTGCCCCACACGCCCCACTGTGCACACTGGACAATGCTAAGTACGCTTCATTTTCTCCTAAACATTTGAGTAAGATTCCTTCTGGGGTTTTCTTGAAAAGTTCATTTCCTATTAGCACATAAGACAATGCTCTATATTTGATCTTTT
Source organism: Vicia sativa (assembly GCA_021764765.1). NCBI lineage: Eukaryota > Viridiplantae > Streptophyta > Magnoliopsida > Fabales > Fabaceae > Vicia > Vicia sativa. The sequence continues at coordinate 78,691,114 of CM038793.1, read as the reverse complement.
TCTCCGTACTTATTGAAGGTTCTTTCAAGTAATTTATTATGGGACTTCGCCAATCTGCATCTGCCAAAGTATCTATACTTAGCACTTCGAATTCTTTCTAATTTGCATAGCCAAGTTTTGAATTTTCCAGGTCCAGTGGTGACAATTTGGTAGCCATTATTCTACCTCTTGTTTTTATGAGGTATTGGAGTTTTTCTTTGGATGTCTTATATCCTGAGGCTATTTGATCCAAGTCATTTGCCTCCTGATTATCAATTCTAGGAATATGTTTGATGTCCACATATTCAAACTTCTTGAATAATCTATTAGCAATAACAAAGTACATGATCAGATTTTATTTTATACACTTGTATTCTTTGGTTATTTGTTTAATGACCAGCTCTGAGTCTCCTCTAATTTCGACTCTGGTTGCCCCCAATTCCAATAAAGCTTCAAGTCCAGCAATTAGTGCTTCATACTCAGCTTCGTTGTTCGAACAAGGAGGACCTTCTAACTTGTACTTGAATTTTGTTGGAATTCCTTCAGGAGAAATTATAAGCACCCCAACCCCACTTCCGTTTTTATGTGTTGACCCATCAAAGGATAACTTCCATGGTTGGATCTCAACATAGTTTAACGCGAAGTCCGTACTCACAGAGTGATCCACTATGAAGTCTGAGACTATTTGTCCTTTCATGGCCTTTAAAGGCTTGAAGGCTAAATTGTACTCAATGAGCGCTAAGGCCCATTTTCCAATTCTACTGTGCATGATTGGCTTTGAAAGCATGTGTTTAATCACATCAAAATGAGATGAAACATAAACATCAACTGATTTAATATAATACTTAAGTTTTGTACAAGAAAAATACAGACAGAGACATAGTTTCTCTATACTACTATACCTAGTCTCTGCTTTATTTAGGACCCTACTAAGATAATAGATGGCTCTTTCGACACCATCATTGTTTTCTTGGGCCAACATACTACCTATAGTTACATTAGAGGCCGAGATATACAGTCTCATAGGCTTATCCTTAGAGGGAGGTGCAAGTATAGGAGGATGCATCAAATAGGCCTTGATCTTCTCGAACGCCTCCTGATGTTGTGCCGTCCATTCGAAATTCCCTTGATTGAGACGGAGGAGCGGAGAGAATGCTTGAGTTCGCCCACTCAGATTAGATATGAATCTCCTTAAAAAGTTGATTTTACCTAATAGAGATTGCAACTCTTTCTTTGTTGATGGAGGTTTCGTCTCCATAATAGCCTTCGTCTTATTCAAGTTAGTTTCGATCCCCTTCTTATGGACCACAAAGCCTAGGAAATCCCCAGCCTGCACAAATAAAGCACACTTAAGAGGATTCATTTTTAAGCCATGTTTTCTCATTCTTTCGAATGATTGGCAGAGGTGATTCAAATGATCCTCATCAGATACAAATTTTACTACTATGTCATCTATGTAAATCTGCATAAATGATTCAATGAAATCATGGAAAATAGTATTCATTGCCCTTTGATATGTTGCCCCATCATTTTTTAGTCCAAAGGGCATCACCACCCATTCATAAGTGCCTAAGGTGCCTGGACATCGAAAAGCAGTTTTGGGAACATCATCTTCAGCAATGAAAATCTGGTTATACCCAGAATATCCATCTAACATACTCAGGTATTCGAAACCCGCAGCAGAATCAATCAGCATTTCTACTATAGGCATAAAATATTCATCTTTAGGTGTTGTGGTATTTAAATCCCTAAAATCTATGCAAATTCGTAAAGAACCATTTTTCTTAATAACGGGTACTATGTTAGCAAGCCACTCTACGTACCTTGTGGTCCTGATAAACTTGCATCGAAGGAGCCGTTCGACCTCTGCCTTTATTTTTTAGAGGATTTTTGGGGCGAACCGTCTAGGCATCTGCTTGATGGGCTTCTTGTCATCCTTAATTAGAAGCCTATGTTCCACCAGTTCCCTCTTTAAACCAGGCATCTCGTCGTAGTCCCAGGCGAAGAAATCTCTGTTTTGTTTAAGCATTTCGACCACCTTGCTTTTTAGACTGGGACTGAGTTTCGCACTAATGTACGTAACTCTTCTTTCGACGCGATCCCCAATATCAACTTCCTTCAATGGATCTTGTGCCAGAATCTTAGTGCTTGTTGACTCTGAATCCCTTTCGAACCCCAGGGGTTCTTGATCATAAATGGCATGTAGCCGTAGATCCACTAGCTTTGAAGTTTGTCCATCATGGGGCGGGGGTGAGTAGTTACCCTCAGGACTTGCTATTTCTTTTTTTGTTTTTTCTTTTTTATCTGTGGCTTCGACAGCCACGTCTTGCACTTCGGCCTCGAGAGCCGTCTTTCTTTTGTTCTCAGCCAAATAAGCCGAAATGTTTTTGTAATAAGTTGATTCAGTCATAATGATCTTCACTTTCCCAGCCAGTTGGCCGTATGGTAGAAGTTTCTGCATCTTCTTCAATCTCCTACCCGTCCCACATAATTTCTCTATCCCATTGGAATCCATTAGGACGGAGGGTCAAAGAATAATAAGCGTTTTTATTGGGCTCAAAATATTCTTCAGGGGGGTGACATGGCCTTATGTTGGCCATATTTCGATCGAAGTTTCTCTTGTCTACGTTGTTGATTTCTGTCATATAGTAACTTTGGTCTACCTCTATGTTTTATACAATCCCATCATCTCTCCACAAGACCAACCTTTGGTGCATTGAGGAAGGTACTGCGCCAATGCCATGAATCCATTCCCTGCCAAGCAACAGATTGTAGTTTGCCTTCGCAGCAATGACCATAAACATTGTTGGTCTTGTGAGGGAACCAACTGTTAAGTCAACTTGTATCACTCCCAAAGTATGACCAACCTTTCCTTCATAATTCGAAGCACCATATTGTGAGGCCTAATATCTGAGTCGTGCATGCCTATCCTTTTTAACATGAAGCGGGGCATCAAATTGACAGCAGCACCACCATCCACCAGAACATTATTCACACCATATTGCTCTACCTTTGCTCTGATGAATAAGTGTTTTAGGTGATTCTTCATTCCCTCATCTGGCTTCTCGAAGAAAGCATTTTGCTCTTCGACTGCTCCATTATTCATCACATAATAACACACTGGCCTATGTCTGGCCATTTCATCCTCATCAGTTTCCTCACCAGCATAAACTTCTGTATCTTGATTGTACTCACAAGGTAGCACAAAGACTACGTTACAGTTTGCATTAAAGAAGGATTCCCCCTCCGATTCGAAATCATCAGTCATCATCTCCTCCTCATTTGCAGCCACCTTTTGTTCCTTATTTTCTCCAGCTTCTTTCTTTGGTGAAAAAAGCTTCCTGGACACTGGGGGTTTGCTCCCAGTCTGGGTCACTGATACTGGGTTATTGGTGCTGGATTCTCCTATCTCCATGGGCTTCGAATCCCTCTCAGACTTTTTGTTTCTCTGGTGTCTGCGCCATTGGGAGCGAGACGTTGGATTCTTACCTTTGTAGTTTTCCAGTCTTATTTCTTCCCTCCTGTTTGAATTGAATTGTTTTTTGTAGGCCATCGCAGACCTGCCACCTCGGTCATAGCTTCGCCACTTTCCTTTTCCCTTATCAGCCTTCACTTGCAGCCATCTGTCAGTGGGGATTTCTGCAGGTAGTTTGAAAGAGACTTTCTTCATTCCCCTGGGATAAGGACTATCTGGCCTTCTTGGCATAGTTCTGCCAGCATTACCAGGATTCTAAGGCATCCTACCCTGGTTCCCCCAGCCTGATGCAAATGGAATTCTCTCGAATGCCTCTGCCATTTCCCTGTCATATACAGCTGCACATCTGGGACATATTAAACACTCTGTTCCAATTTTGTGGCATTGAACCAAGAATTCGAGCAAACTCTCATCAGCTTTTGGGTAAACTTTGTATAGCTGGTTGTCTTGCCTCCAATTAACCCCTGTTCTTTCACGCTGGGCCCTCTCGAACTCAGCAGTAATCCTGGGGTTGCATATGATGTCGCACCTTGGGCACAACAACTTATCATGGTTTTTCTTATGACAGTGAAAGAGATATTCGCGCAGACTTGCATCTTTCCTAGGTAAATTCTCCCTTCTTTGCTCTCTCTCCCTCTCTAAACAGCGTTCGACTTCTTCCATTTCCGTGTTGGGATGTTCGAAGTCCACCATATTTACTCCTAACGTCTGACCATCAGAAATTTTAACCTCTTCGAACTTCACCCTGAGACCCTCAGTATCCTCGGTCAACTTTTTGTCAGTAGCAAGTTGGCCATCAGCAGCCTTCATTACTTCACTTACTATCTTTGCTTTGAGCACCTTTGGGAGGTCATCAGTAGCCTCTATTTCGTTCCTGATCAAGATGAAGTCCCCATCCTCTTCAAATTCCATTTTTGATTCAACCTTCCTCTCAGCAATCTCCACTACATTAATATCCAGAGGTTCGGCATAGTTAGTCTCTGCCATCAGCAACGGATCCGTATCTACCTTCATTGGGTTCTTTCCTTTGTCTGAGAATTTCAGCCTGCCATCTTTGATTGCGTTTTGTATCAGATCACTTAAAAGAAAGCATTGTGAGGTTTTATGGCCTAAAAAGTTCTGATATTTACAAAAACCTCTTTTCTTTCGTTGTTCCAATGGAGGAACTTTAAGATTGGGAGGGACTATTAATTGGCCATCTTTGACAAGCAAATAAAATATTTCATCACATTTAGTTATATCAAAAGTATAAATTTTCTTAGGGAATTTATCATTCTTTTCATTTTCAACAGGATTCTTTCCATTAGAAGGGATGAGAACTTTGCAAGAATAAGGGGGGTGCCTCTTTTAGTTCAGCAAGGTCTATTTCGAACTGATCGAATTCATAAAGATTTTGAGAATCATCTATACTCCTCTCTTCAGCCTCTATATAGGCTATTCTCTCTTTCTTGTGATTTTTACTGGCCCTAGCCTTTTCATCTTTTAATCTTTCGACCTGTCGAACTCTGTCTGCTAGTTGGGCCATATCCCTGAGATACTGTGTATCCAGTTTCTTTCGAATGGAATAATCTAGTCCCCCAGCAGCCATTTCGACCAATTCATGTTCAGGGACCACTGTGAAACATCTAGATTTTAATAAACGAAACCTATTCAAATAATCATCTATTGGTTCCGTGAATTTTCTCTTAATGCTTGCTAATTCTTTCAGACTGATTTTAGACTGACCCATGTAAAATTGTTCATGGAAAAGTCTTTCTAAATAAGGCCACGTATCTACAGATCCAGGAGGTAGGGTTGTGAACCAAGTGAAAGCATTTTTCGTCAGAGAACTTGGAAAGTATTTTATCCTAAGATTTTCATTATTTGCTATATCTCCTACTTCAATTAAATATCTCACTATATATTCCACTGTTGATTCACTCGCGTCTCCTGCAAATTTCGTGAATTTAGGAACTTTACAACCCCTGGGTAATTCTGATTGCAGAACATAGTCTATAATAGGAGATGTGTAATTTGGTCTCCTAAATCCTGAATTTAGGCCATTCTGGGCCATTATTCTTTCGATCATAGTGGTTAGGTTATTTTCTGCCACTAAATTGTCATTTCTAATTCTATGAACAATTTCGTCTGCATTTTGGTCCCTATTTACCATCATTATTTGTCTAGGCTGTTCATCCTGAACTTCCTGAACTTCCTGTTGCCTTAATTTTCCCCTATATTTCTTTCTTCGACCATTTGTCTAGGGGGTCAAATTTGTTCAATTGTGGGTTCTTCATTTCGAATCACCACTGGATTTTGTCTACGTCTTGCAGGCGTATCAGGGGCACCAAAGAAATCTGCTATTCTGGCCATTTGGGCTGCATTTTCTTGGTTTGTCCTATTTATATTCTGAATCAGGGGGTTAAAAATAACATTCATTTCACGGGCTAAGACTCCTACCATATCATGATTGCTATCATCCATCTGCTGCCTAAGCGCTGCCTGACTATTGGTTGTAAGGGTAGGCAATTGGGCAAAGTTTCCTAGATTATGGGGATTTGTACCTAAATGGTTCATTCCTGAACCAGACCCTTGGACTGGGGACGAAGTTGATGCATTATGTAACCCAGCCATAAACGAAGTTGGCATTCCGTACAGAGGGTTTCTGGGTCTCAAGGCCTCAAAGCCTGGAGGCCTAGTGGGGGTTGAATACTGCTGATTCCCTACGTGTGGCATAGTTTGCATTGATGACATGTTCGATGGTATTTCTAATGTACTTACTGGGATCGTATTCAAAACGCAAACGGGGATAGTATTGGATGCATCAATCGAACTTGAAACGATTGTTGCAGCCCCCTGTGGGGGATTTTGTCCCCTATCTTGGTTAGTTGTGTTAACCATTATTTTGGTACGTTGTCTTCTGGGTATATGTGGATTATTATTCTTTATTTTGCCGCTTCTAAGGTTCATATAACGAAACGTGCTCCAAACTCAGAAGATCTTAAAATTTTCTAATAGGTTTGACTAAAACTTTATTATGACACGGTCCCACCGGGTGTGCCAATTTGTTTATAGTGATTTCTAGTAAACAACCGTTAGTCTTCCAATTATTGGTTATTATTGGTTACTTGCAGGATCGACTAGATTAATCCTAGGACACATGTGTCATAATTCATTTCTATATTCATACCCATTATTTGATAAGTTTATATTGTGTGTTGATGTAGAGTGTAAGGCTTTTAAAGATCTCTCTACAACTGTCTATGAAAAATATACTGACTGAATGCATAAAGGAGGACTTCGAATTAAACTTGAGATTTAACAATTGAATGCAAAGATAAAGAGTTTCTGAGAAGATAAAATTTTATGAAAATGTAGAGTGCTCGAATGAAAAAAAGAAAGCAATAAAGTAAAGTTTCTGAAAGATAAAGTGTTTAAGTTTTCTGGAAATGTAAAGACATGTATAATAAAATGTAAAAGGAAATCAAAGGTTTCTAAGAACAAGAGTACTGTAAAAATGAAAGAAATGTAAAAATACTTAGATTTAAATTATAAAAAGTCATGATGTTCAGTACGTACATTTTGTCTTCCAACTCGTTTCCCTTATGTCACGGTAGTTTGAGTATTTTGAGAGTTTTTAGTACACGAATGAACACACTAATTCTAACATAAAAACACCTATATATAGTATTTCGTCCCTAATGGTCTTACTCTAAAATCCTGCCACGTTCGAAGCATGCAGGCTTCTCTCGTTCACTGGCTTCCACACGTCTTCTACGAATGGTGCTTTTATTTGAAATTTGAATCCTATGCCAGCGAAGTATTTTCTTATCTTTTCGATTCGAATTGTAAATAATCTACTTGGACCGCTCCAATTCTTGCACATTGCACAAAAGAACTCTTTACATCTAAACACTAAAAATGCCAGATCGAAGTCCATCATTTATCACTAGAAATCGAAGAGCCTTTTAGAATAATGGTTCTATATTTTTAACCAATATTCATCACTGATACCAATGTGTCTTAACTTTTTATACGTTTATTTGAAATATCCCTTTGTTATCCAAATAACCTCTTTATTCGAAATTGCTAGCTAACAAATTGCCCCTCAAGAACATGTATTTCGATAGATATAAAGAAATACTTGTTTTTGAATTACTCATTCAATTTCGAAAACATTAAAACTCATGATGACTACGCTGCACACGATGTCATAATAAGTGTCCAACTTTCTGCAAAATGTCCAATCACCATGCCTAGACATGCAATCATGGCAGTTATAGCTAATAATTAGCAGCAAAAACATCACTTCTCTAGGAACTTTAAAAATCCACCTTTTCCCTTTCCAATGAGGAAGTTACACGTATTCCACCTTTTTTCAAAGGTCAAAAACTTTTAAACCGTTGAGGAATGCTATAAAATCACTTCATCTTCTAAAGTCCAAACTTTTCCAAATTCTCTCAATCTTCAAACAACCCAGATTTCTTATTTTCAGAAAAACTTTTAATCTCCACAATGTCTTCTCCTTCAGCGCCATCTCCTTCATCCAAGAAGTCTGGAAAATCCAAGCAAGGTCCTTCTTCCAGTCTCAGACCAGTAAGCAAGATCATCAATCTCGATAATCAGGAGTTCATAACAACTCCAAAACTCTCTCAAGAATAGAAGGCTATCTATGCTTCCCAGGTAATTATTCCTACTATTGTTCTTGATAAAACCCTAGGCGTTATGGGTCCTTTAATTTCTACGGAACGTCTGGAAAAGACAAAGGGATTTTTTCCCGTTTATTCCGAAACAAAACCTATCGTCAATAAATCTATCCCTCTGAAATTTAAAGAAGATGAATCGGTTGTTAAGCTTTCAAAAACCCTAAAAGAAAAACCCAGTGAAACAGAAACGTCAAAACCCATGAGGGACGTTTTTATTATGGACTATGTTACTGGGAACTTTAAGCCCTTTTGTGCATCCTTGCTTATCAGCCAAATTTCGTAGCCCGTCAATTCAGACTATGCCAAATTCTACCTGAACCTCTCTTTAACAAGAAAAGGGAGATATGTATAGCAGGGGTACCTTACTCCTTCAAGGAAGTTGAGACTCGACAGAAACACTATGCTGGTTTCGCTGATTTTTCATTGATCTTTTTTAATCCTTCTTTTTGTATGAAGAAAGATTTTTATACTTTGTGGACGGCTTATTACTCGAATGATATGTTCAGCACCCTACAAATCCAACAACAACTGACGACAACTTTTTCCCTTGTGCAAGAACATGTCAAAAAAGGTAGATTTACTCATGTCAAGGAAATTCGAGCCTTCCAAAAATATTTCGAAATTGTCTATAATCCCATGGATATACATCGAACCGTTTGCGAAGCAGCAAGAACTTTGAAAGAAAAATTTGAAAAACAACTTTCGAAAATTCGATTTCCTCCTTATGTAAAACCTGAAGATAGGTATTGGTGGGCTTTTAAACATCAACCACCAAAATTTCCCAACCTACCTACTTCAGAGTTGGCTTTGGCCTTTTTCCCCCCATATCCCTGGTGGTTTGTTTGTGGGAACATTTTTCATAGATATGAAAATGATGCCAAAAAACCTGCCCAAAGGGTAATGTGGGCTAAATGTGATTTAGACAATTTCAGGGGGCACCTTCGCTATGACTTGTCAGCCATGTCTATCACGTCTCAAAACTGCGAAGGTGCGGAACTGAAGAAATTAGAAGTTCCCTTATTCTTTTTAAACTTCGTTTTAACCTTGACTGTCTCATACTCTTTCCAGCTGTTGATCTAAAAACATTGTAGAAGGATAAAGTCATCCCTAAGGCAAGCTCAACCTCTACTTCGAAAGCGCCAATGACCACAACTGAAAATCCTCTTCCTGAGCAAGAAAATGACTCCTCAAAAAAGAAAAAGAAGAAGGTAATACTTTACTCACTCCTTTTTCGTTGTCAAAATTACTCTTTTAATTGACTAATCATTTCTTTCCATTTTTCCAGATGGGTGGGTTACCGTCTAAGTCTCCTAAGAAACAAAGACGCGATGGTGACCACTCTGAGAACGAATCAGAAAAGAGTGAAGATATTTCTCCTCTTAAACGAAAGAAGAAAAAGAAAGCCAAGAAGTCTGGCGAAGGCTCTCAACTCGCCAATCCATCCGAAGCGAAATAAATGCAACCGCTCCTAAACCTAAGTCCAAAGGACCTTCGAAGTCTCAGTCTTCAAAGAACGTGATTTCGGAACGCATTGGTAGCAATGCAACTTCTGACGAACAAAAGGTAAATCTTACTTAATGCTTTTCGTGATTACGTCCATGTGAACTTCTTTTATGCTAACCCTTCGTTTCTGCGCAGAGTGTCCCTTTCGCTCCCTCTGATCCTCCTGCCCTTTAGGGCCAAGCTTCAAAATCTGTAGCCTCTCCTCCACCAGAGGGTTTTAACGAGGCCGTCCTAAATAAGGGTTCATCTACTGCTGCTACTCCTACAGAGACTGTCGAAACCTTAGACCAGCAAGAAACTTCACCTCCTCTAACAGAGGACCCTATAACTGGCGAACCAAACACAACGTTCAAAACTCCTGCGATCGAAATTCCTAGTGACTCTTCCCCCAGAAGGATGCACTTTGCCAACCAATCTGAGGAGGAAAGCGAAACGCATACCGTGAGCCGTTATTTCGTGGATGGTGAAGAAGATGAAGTAATGCAAGAGGAAGTGGAGATTCCTGTTCCTGCTGAAATCCCTTCCACAAGAAACCAAGATCCTCCATCTTTGAATGGAGAGCAGAAAGAGGAACTGAAAAACAACAATCCCCTGAAATACACCAAATTGATGCTAGCTCAACGGGATTCTTCTTCTGGCAAAAATCAATCTGAAGATTTGAGCCAAATGAAGGATAATGCCCCTCTTACCTCTGTTGACCAACCTCTCTAACAAGTCAACAAAACTATTCTTGAGGCTTATATTTTTACCATTATGAAAGAGGACGCTGCAGCCTATTATTCTATGAAGAAGTTGCTCTCTCAGACCGATCTCTGCATCTACCCAACTGAAGTAAGCGAAACTATATATGATCTGCAAATCTTGATCAATGAGGTTTGCAGTGAATATATTAGGGCAAATGATACTGATGCCAAGATTCGAACCAAACAAGAGGCTTTGTCTAAAGCTTATGACCAAACTTCGAAACTTTCTGAAGAAGCAGAAGTATTGGAACATGCTCAAATCCAAACCAAAGACAAGCATGATGTTTTGGCTCGATCAATCTTGTTCTGGGAGTCCCAGATTGAAGAGCTTTAAAAGAAAATCGAGGGTGCTCGAAGTGAGCAGGCAACCTTGAGGCCTGTTGATGAAAACGAGCTTGAAACTTTGGTATCACAAAGTCTTCAGCAAATCGAGATAGCTGAACGCATAAACGAGGAGATCAAGGGGCTTGAAAACGTCAAAAATGCTACCCAATGCAAGATCAACTTATGTAAGAGCAAGTTTGCTAAGTTGAGACGAAACGCTCCTTTCTGATTCTTTCGAATGTATTCCTTTAATGCTCTTTATTGTTAAGGATATTTACTATGTACTTTTGTAACTTGAACACAGCCATGTTGGCAATTATGTAATACCATTTTGGCTTTTATTATTATTTGTTTTACTTCTATTTTTCTGTAGTAATTCGAACCTCTTGCAAGCATGGATTATACTTTTTTAAGTATTTCCCATTCACCTTCAAGATTCTTCTATCTTCTACTAATTCCTCTATTTCATAAGCATTATTTGAAAACGTTTTCAAAACACAAAAGGGTCCCTCCCAATGGGGTGACCATTTTCCTAAGAATTTATTCTTTTTATCCATAGGTAATATAACTTTCCATACCAGGTCATTAGTTGAGAACAACTTACTTTTAACTCTTTTGTTGTATGCTCTGGCTACTCTTTCTTTTTGTCTTCTCATAACTTCTAAAGCATGTAGCCTGGCTTCATCTACATCTACTAATTCATTCATCATCATTTCCCAATATTGGTCAGCCGATATCTCATTTTGTCTTTGGATTCTAAGTGACTGTAAATGTATTTCGACTGGCAGTACTGCATCGTGTCCAAATATAAGTCGAAACGGAGTAGTATTCATTGCCTCCTTAGGAGATGTTCAACATGCCCATAAAGCTTGGTCCAGAGTTTTGTGCCAATTCTTTGACTTTCTCCCCACATGTTTCTTTATCAATCCTATTATCACCTTATTAGCTGCTTCTACTTGACCATTTGCTTGAGCATAATAAGGCGTTGATGTGAGCAACTTAAATCCCATTTCTTGTGCAAACTCTTGCATTTTTCGCCCTATGAAAACTGAACCTTGGTCTGTTGTAATACTTTCTAGTATTCCGAACCTGTAAATTATTTGCTTCTGGATAAATTATATAATAGCCTCTTGATCAACGTTTACTAGAGGAATTGCTTCGACCCATTTTGTAAAATAATCTATACCCACAAGGATATACTTCTGTCCTTTGGATGATGTTGGTCGTATTTCACCAATTAGATCTAATGCCCATCCTCTAAAAGGCCAAGGCTTAACAATTGAATGTAGCTCACTCGCAGGAGCATGTTGAATGCCCTGCATGAACTTGGCATTCTTCACATCCTTTAGCGAATTCTATGCAGTCTTTAAGCATAATGGACCAATACATGCCATATCGAAACAGTAACCATTTCATGTTGTGACCTGCTTGATGTGCCCCACACGCCCCACTGTGCACACTGGACAATGCTAAGTACGCTTCATTTTCTCCTAAACATTTGAGTAAGATTCCTTCTGGGGTTTTCTTGAAAAGTTCATTTCCTATTAGCACATAAGACAATGCTCTATATTTGATCTTTTTCTCCGTACTTATTGAAGGTTCTTTCAAGTAATTTATTATGGGACTTCGCCAATCTGCATCTGCTAAAGTATCTATACTTAGCACTTCGAATTCTTTCTAATTTGCATAGCCAAGTTTTGAATTTTCCAGGTCCAGTGGTGACAATTTGGTAGCCATTATTCTACCTCTTGTTTTTATGAGGTATTGGAGTTTTTCTTTGGATGTCTTATATCCTGAGGCTATTTGATCCAAGTCATTTGCCTCCTGATTATCAATTCTAGGAATATGTTTGATGTCCACATATTCAAACTTCTTGAATAATCTATTAGCAATAACAAAGTACATGATCAGATTTTATTTTATACACTTGTATTCTTTGGTTATTTGTTTAATGACCAGCTCTGAGTCTCCTCTAATTTCGACTCTGGTTGCCCCCAATTCCAATAAAGCTTCAAGTCCAGCAATTAGTGCTTCATACTCAGCTCCGTTGTTCGAACAAGGAGGACCTTCTAACTTGTACTTGAATTTTGTTGGAATTCCTTCAGGAGAAATTATAAGCACCCCAACCCCACTTCCGTTTTTATGTGTTGACCCATCAAAGGATAACTTCCATGGTTGGATCTCAACATAGTTTAACGCGAAGTCCGTACTCACAGAGTGATCCACTATGAAGTCTGAGACTATTTGTCCTTTCATGGCCTTTAAAGGCTTGAAGGCTAAATTGTACTCAATGAGCGCTAAGGCCCATTTTCCAATTCTGCCACTGTGCATGATTGGCTTTGAAAGCATGTGTTTAATCACATCAAAATGAGATGAAACATAAACATCAACTGATTTAATATAATACTTAAGTTTTGTACAAGAAAAATACAGACAGAGACATAGTTTCTCTATACTACTATACCTAGTCTCTGCTTTATTTAGGACCCTACTAAGATAATAGATGGCTCTTTCGACACCATCATTGTTTTCTTGGGCCAACATACTACCTATAGTTACATTAGAGGCCGAGATATACAGTCTCATAGGCTTATCCTTAGAGGGAGGTGCAAGTATAGGAGGATGCATCAAATAGGCCTTGATCTTCTCGAACGCCTCCTGATGTTGTGCCGTCCATTCGAAATTCCCTTGATTGAGACGGAGGAGCGGAGAGAATGCTTGAGTTCGCCCACTCAGATTAGATATGAATCTCCTTAAAAAGTTGATTTTACCTAATAGAGATTGCAACTCTTTCTTTGTTGATGGAGGTTTCGTCTCCATAATAGCCTTCGTCTTATTCAAGTTAGTTTCGATCCCCTTCTTATGGACCACAAAGCCTAGGAAATCCCCAGCCTGCACAAATAAAGCACACTTAAGAGGATTCATTTTTAAGCCATGTTTTCTCATTCTTTCGAATGATTGGCAGAGGTGATTCAAATGATCCTCATCAGATACAAATTTTACTACTATGTCATCTATGTAAATCTGCATAAATGATTCAATGAAATCATGGAAAATAGTATTCATTGCCCTTTGATATGTTGCCCCATCATTTTTTAGTCCAAAGGGCATCACCACCCATTCATAAGTGCCTAAGGTGCCTGGACATCGAAAAGCAGTTTTGGGAACATCATCTTCAGCAATGAAAATCTGGTTATACCCAGAATATCCATCTAACATACTCAGGTATTCGAAACCCGCAGCAGAATCAATCAGCATTTCTACTATAGGCATAAAATATTCATCTTTAGGTGTTGTGGTATTTAAATCCCTAAAATCTATGCAAATTCGTAAAGAACCATTTTTCTTAATAACGGGTACTATGTTAGCAAGCCACTCTACGTACCTTGTGGTCCTGATAAACTTGCATCGAAGGAGCCGTTCGACCTCTGCCTTTATTTTTTAGAGGATTTTTGGGGCGAACCGTCTAGGCATCTGCTTGATGGGCTTCTTGTCATCCTTAATTAGAAGCCTATGTTCCACCAGTTCCCTCTTTAAACCAGGCATCTCGTCGTAGTCCCAGGCGAAGAAATCTCTGTTTTGTTTAAGCATTTCGACCACCTTGCTTTTTAGACTGGGACTGAGTTTCGCACTAATGTACGTAACTCTTCTTTCGACGCGATCCCCAATATCAACTTCCTTCAATGGATCTTGTGCCAGAATCTTAGTGCTTGTTGACTCTGAATCCCTTTCGAACCCCAGGGGTTCTTGATCATAAATGGCATGTAGCCGTAGATCCACTAGCTTTGAAGTTTGTCCATCATGGGGCGGGGGTGAGTAGTTACCCTCAGGACTTGCTATTTCTTTTTGTTTTTTCCTTTTTATCTGTGGCTTCGACAGCCACGTCTTGCACTTCGGCCTCGAGAGCCGTCTTTCTTTTGTTCTCAGCCAAATAAGCCGAAATGTTTTTGTAATAAGTTGATTCAGTCATAATGATCTTCACTTTCCCAGCCAGTTGGCCGTATGGTAGAAGTTTCTGCATCTTCTTCAATCTCCTACCCGTCCCACATAATTTCTCTATCCCATTGGAATCCATTAGGACGGAGGGTCAAAGAATAATAAGCGTTTTTATTGGGCTCAAAATATTCTTCAGGGGGGTGACATGGCCTTATGTTGGCCATATTTCGATCGAAGTTTCTCTTGTCTACGTTGTTGATTTCTGTCATATAGTAACTTTGGTCTACCTCTATGTTTTATACAATCCCATCATCTCTCCACAAGACCAACCTTTGGTGCATTGAGGAAGGTACTGCGCCAATGCCATGAATCCATTCCACCGACAGCAGTTGTAGTTTGCCTTGACAATGACCATAAACATTGTTGGTCTTGTGAGGGAACCAACTGTTAAGTCAACTTGTATCACTCCCAAAGTATGACCAACCTTTCCTTCATAATTCGAAGCACCATATTGTGAGGCCTAATATCTGAGTCGTGCATGCCTATCCTTTTTAACATGAAGCGGGGCATCAAATTGACAGCAGCACCACCATCCACCAGAACATTATTCACACCATATTGCTCTACCTTTGCTCTGATGAATAAGTGTTTTAGGTGATTCTTCATTCCCTCATCTGGCTTCTCGAAGAAAGCATTTTGCTCTTCGAGTGCTCCATTATTCATCACATAATAACACACTGGCCTATGTCTGGCCATTTCATCCTCATCAGGTTCCTCACCAGCATAAACTTCTGTATCTTGATTGTACTCACAAGGTAGCACAAAGACTACGTTACAGTTTGCATTAAAGAAGGATTCCCCCTTCGATTCGAAATCATCAGTCATCATCTCCTCCTCATTTGCAGCCACCTTTTGTTCCTTATTTTCTCCAGCTTCTTTCTTTGGTGAAAAAAGCTTCCTGGACACTGGGGGTTTGCTCCCAGTCTGGGTCACTGATACTGGGTTATTGGTGCTGGATTCTCCTATCTCCATGGGCTTCGAATCCCTCTCAGACTTTTTGTTTCTCTGGTGTCTGCGCCATTGGGAGCGAGACGTTGGATTCTTACCTTTGTAGTTTTCCAGTCTTATTTCTTCCCTCCTGTTTGAATTGAATTGTTTTTTGTAGGCCATCGCAGACCTGCCACCTCGGTCATAGCTTCGCCACTTTCCTTTTCCCTTATCAGCCTTCACTTGCAGCCATCTATCAGTGGGGATTTCTGCAGGTAGTTTGAAAGAGACTTTCTTCATTCCCCTAGGATAAGGACTATCTGGCCTTCTTGGCATAGTTCTGCCAGCATTACCAGGATTCTAAGGCATCCTACCCTGGTTCCCCCAGCCTGATGCAAATGGAATTCTCTCGAATGCCTCTGCCATTTCCCTATCATATACAGCTGCACATCTGGGACATATTAAACACTCTGTTCCAATTTTGTGGCATTGAACCAAGAATTCGAGCAAACTCTCATCAGCTTTTGGGTAAACTTTGTATAGCTGGTTGTCTTGCCTCCAATTAACCCCTGTTCTTTCACGCTGGGCCCTCTCGAACTCAGCAGTAATCCTGGGGTTGCATATGATGTCGCACCTTGGGCACAACAACTTATCATGGTTTTTCTTATGACAGTGAAAGAGATATTCGCGCAGACTTGCATCTTTCCTAGGTAAATTCTCCCTTCTTTGCTCTCTCTCCCTCTCTAAACAGCGCGTTCGACTTCTTCCATTTCCGTGTTGGGATGTTCGAAGTCCACCATATTTACTCCTAACGTCTGACCATCAGAAATTTTAACCTCTTCGAACTTCACCCTGAGACCCTCAGTATCCTCGGTCAACTTTTTGTCAGTAGCAAGTTGGCCATCAGCAGCCTTCATTACTTCACTTACTATCTTTGCTTTGAGCACCTTTGGGAGGTCATCAGTAGCCTCTATTTCGTTCCTGATCAAGATGAAGTCCCCATCCTCTTCAAATTCCATTTTTGATTCAACCTTCCTCTCAGCAATCTCCACTACATTAATATCCAGAGGTTCGGCATAGTTAGTCTCTGCCATCAGCAACGGATCCGTATCTACCTTCATTGGGTTCTTTCCTTTGTCTGAGAATTTCAGCCTGCCATCTTTGATTGCGTTTTGTATCAGATCACTTAAAAGAAAGCATTGTGAGGTTTTATGGCCTAAAAAGTTCTGATATTTACAAAAACCTCTTTTCTTTCGTTGTTCCAATGGAGGAACTTTAAGATTGGGAGGGACTATTAATTGGCCATCTTTGACAAGCAAATAAAATATTTCATCACATTTAGTTATATCAAAAGTATAAATTTTCTTAGGGAATTTATCATTCTTTTCATTTTCAACAGGATTCTTTCCATTAGAAGGGATGAGAACTTTGCAAGAATAAGGGGGGTGCCTCTTTTAGTTCAGCAAGGTCTATTTCGAACTGATCGAATTCATAAAGATTTTGAGAATCATCTATACTCCTCTCTTCAGCCTCTATATAGGCTATTCTCTCTTTCTTGTGATTTTTACTGGCCCTAGCCTTTTCATCTTTTAATCTTTCGACCTGTCGAACTCTGTCTGCTAGTTGGGCCATATCCCTGAGATACTGTGTATCCAGTTTCTTTCGAATGGAATAATCTAGTCCCCCAGCAGCCATTTCGACCAATTCATGTTCAGGGACCACTGTGAAACATCTAGATTTTAATAAACGAAACCTATTCAAATAATCATCTATTGGTTCCGTGAATTTTCTCTTAATGCTTGCTAATTCTTTCAGACTGATTTTAGACTGACCCATGTAAAATTGTTCATGGAAAAGTCTTTCTAAATAAGGCCACGTATCTACAGATCCAGGAGGTAGGGTTGTGAACCAAGTGAAAGCATTTTTCGTCAGAGAACTTGGAAAGTATTTTATCCTAAGATTTTCATTATTTGCTATATCTCCTACTTCAATTAAATATCTCACTATATATTCCACTGTTGATTCACTCGCGTCTCCTGCAAATTTCGTGAATTTAGGAACTTTACAACCCCTGGGTAATTCTGATTGCAGAACATAGTCTATAATAGGAGATGTGTAATTTGGTCTCCTAAATCCTGAATTTAGGCCATTCTGGGCCATTATTCTTTCGATCATAGTGGTTAGGTTATTTTCTGCCACTAAATTGTCATTTCTAATTCTATGAACAATTTCGTCTGCATTTTGGTCCCTATTTACCATCATTATTTGTCTAGGCTGTTCATCCTGAACTTCCTGAACTTCCTGTTGCCTTAATTTTCCCCTATATTTCTTTCTTCGACCATTTGTCTAGGGGGTCAAATTTGTTCAATTGTGGGTTCTTCATTTCGAATCACCACTGGATTTTGTCTACGTCTTGCAGGCGTATCAGGGGCACCAAAGAAATCTGCTATTCTGGCCATTTGGGCTGCATTTTCTTGGTTTGTCCTATTTATATTCTGAATCAGGGGGTTAAAAATAACATTCATTTCACGGGCTAAGACTCCTACCATATCATGATTGCTATCATCCATCTGCTGCCTAAGCGCTGCCTGACTATTGGTTGTAAGGGTAGGCAATTGGGCAAAGTTTCCTAGATTATGGGGATTTGTACCTAAATGGTTCATTCCTGAACCAGACCCTTGGACTGGGGACGAAGTTGATGCATTATGTAACCCAGCCATAAACGAAGTTGGCATTCCGTACAGAGGGTTTCTGGGTCTCAAGGCCTCAAAGCCTGGAGGCCTAGTGGGGGTTGAATACTGCTGATTCCCTACGTGTGGCATAGTTTGCATTGATGACATGTTCGATGGTATTTCTAATGTACTTACTGGGATCGTATTCAAAACGCAAACGGGGATAGTATTGGATGCATCAATCGAACTTGAAACGATTGTTGCAGCCCCCTGTGGGGGATTTTGTCCCCTATCTTGGTTAGTTGTGTTAACCATTATTTTGGTACGTTGTCTTCTGGGTATATGTGGATTATTATTCTTTATTTTGCCGCTTCTAAGGTTCATATAACGAAACGTGCTCCAAACTCAGAAGATCTTAAAATTTTCTAATAGGTTTGACTAAAACTTTATTATGACACGGTCCCACCGGGTGTGCCAATTTGTTTATAGTGATTTCTAGTAAACAACCGTTAGTCTTCCAATTATTGGTTATTATTGGTTACTTGCAGGATCGACTAGATTAATCCTAGGACACATGTGTCATAATTCATTTCTATATTCATACCCATTATTTGATAAGTTTATATTGTGTGTTGATGTAGAGTGTAAGGCTTTTAAAGATCTCTCTACAACTGTCTATGAAAAATATACTGACTGAATGCATAAAGGAGGACTTCGAATTAAACTTGAGATTTAACAATTGAATGCAAAGATAAAGAGTTTCTGAGAAGATAAAAGTTTCTGAAAATGTAGAGTGCTCGAATGAAAAAAACAAAGCAATAAAGTAAAGTTTCTGAAAGATAAAGTGTTTAAGTTTTCTGGAAATGTAAAAACATGTATAACAAAATGTAAAAGGAAATCAAAGGTTTCTAAGAACAAGAGTACTGTAAAAACGAAAGGAATGTAAGAAGACTTGGATTTAAATTATAAAAAGTCATGATGTTCAGTACGTACATTTTGTCTTCCAACTCGTTTCCCTTATGTCACGGTAGTTTGAGTATTTTGAGAGTTTTTAGTACACGAATGAACACACTAATTCTAACATAAAAACACCTATATATAGTATTTCGTCCCTAATGGTCTTACTCTAAAATCCTGCCACGTTCGAAGCATGCAGGCTTCTCTCGTTCACTGGCTTCCACACGTCTTCTACGAATGGTGCTTTTATTTGAAATTTGAATCCTATGCCAGCGAAGTATTTTCTTATCTTTTCGATTCGAATTGTAAATAATCTACTTGGACCGCTCCAATTCTTGCACATTGCACAAAAGAACTCTTTACATCTAAACACTAAAAATGCCAGATCGAAGTCCATCATTTATCACTAGAAATCGAAGAGCCTTTTAGAATAATGGTTCTATATTTTTAACCAATATTCATCACTGATACCAATGTGTCTTAACTTTTTATACGTTTATTTGAAATATCCCTTTGTTATCCAAATAACCTCTTTATTCGAAATTGCTAGCTAACAAATTGCCCCTCAAGAACATGTATTTCGATAGATATAAAGAAATACTTGTTTTTGAATTACTCATTCAATTTCGAAAACATTAAAACTCATGATGACTACGCTGCACACGATGTCATAATAAGTGTCCAACTTTCTGCAAAATGTCCAATCACCATGCCTAGACATGCAATCATGGCAGTTATAGCTAATAATTAGCAGCAAAAACATCACTTCTCTAGGAACTTTAAAAATCCACCTTTTCCCTTTCCAATGAGGAAGTTACACGTATTCCACCTTTTTTCAAAGGTCAAAAACTTTTAAACCGTTGAGGAATGCTATAAAATCACTTCATCTTCTAAAGTCCAAACTTTTCCAAATTCTCTCAATCTTCAAACAACCCAGATTTCTTATTTTCAGAAAAACTTTTAATCTCCACAATGTCTTCTCCTTCAGCGCCATCTCCTTCATCCAAGAAGTCTGGAAAATCCAAGCAAGGTCCTTCTTCCAGTCTCAGACCAGTAAGCAAGATCATCAATCTCGATAATCAGGAGTTCATAACAACTCCAAAACTCTCTCAAGAATAGAAGGCTATCTATGCTTCCCAGGTAATTATTCCTACTATTGTTCTTGATAAAACCCTAGGCGTTATGGGTCCTTTAATTTCTACGGAACGTCTGGAAAAGACAAAGGGATTTTTTCCCGTTTATTCCGAAACAAAACCTATCGTCAATAAATCTATCCCTCTGAAATTTAAAGAAGATGAATCGGTTGTTAAGCTTTCAAAAACCCTAAAAGAAAAACCCAGTGAAACAGAAACGTCAAAACCCATGAGGGACGTTTTTATTATGGACTATGTTACTGGGAACTTTAAGCCCTTTTGTGCATCCTTGCTTATCAGCCAAATTTCGTAGCCCGTCAATTCAGACTATGCCAAATTCTACCTGAACCTCTCTTTAACAAGAAAAGGGAGATATGTATAGCAGGGGTACCTTACTCCTTCAAGGAAGTTGAGACTCGACAGAAACACTATGCTGGTTTCGCTGATTTTTCATTGATCTTTTTTAATCCTTCTTTTTGTATGAAGAAAGATTTTTATACTTTGTGGACGGCTTATTACTCGAATGATATGTTCAGCACCCTACAAATCCAACAACAACTGACGACAACTTTTTCCCTTGTGCAAGAACATGTCAAAAAAGGTAGATTTACTCATGTCAAGGAAATTCGAGCCTTCCAAAAATATTTCGAAATTGTCTATAATCCCATGGATATACATCGAACCGTTTGCGAAGCAGCAAGAACTTTGAAAGAAAAATTTGAAAAACAACTTTCGAAAATTCGATTTCCTCCTTATGTAAAACCTGAAGATAGGTATTGGTGGGCTTTTAAACATCAACCACCAAAATTTCCCAACCTACCTACTTCAGAGTTGGCTTTGGCCTTTTTCCCCCCATATCCCTGGTGGTTTGTTTGTGGGAACATTTTTCATAGATATGAAAATGATGCCAAAAAACCTGCCCAAAGGGTAATGTGGGCTAAATGTGATTTAGACAATTTCAGGGGGCACCTTCGCTATGACTTGTCAGCCATGTCTATCACGTCTCAAAACTGCGAAGGTGCGGAACTGAAGAAATTAGAAGTTCCCTTATTCTTTTTAAACTTCGTTTTAACCTTGACTGTCTCATACTCTTTCCAGCTGTTGATCTAAAAACATTGTAGAAGGATAAAGTCATCCCTAAGGCAAGCTCAACCTCTACTTCGAAAGCGCCAATGACCACAACTGAAAATCCTCTTCCTGAGCAAGAAAATGACTCCTCAAAAAAGAAAAAGAAGAAGGTAATACTTTACTCACTCCTTTTTCGTTGTCAAAATTACTCTTTTAATTGACTAATCATTTCTTTCCATTTTTCCAGATGGGTGGGTTACCGTCTAAGTCTCCTAAGAAACAAAGACGCGATGGTGACCACTCTGAGAACGAATCAGAAAAGAGTGAAGATATTTCTCCTCTTAAACGAAAGAAGAAAAAGAAAGCCAAGAAGTCTGGCGAAGGCTCTCAACTCGCCAATCCATCCGAAGCGAAATAAATGCAACCGCTCCTAAACCTAAGTCCAAAGGACCTTCGAAGTCTCAGTCTTCAAAGAACGTGATTTCGGAACGCATTGGTAGCAATGCAACTTCTGACGAACAAAAGGTAAATCTTACTTAATGCTTTTCGTGATTACGTCCATGTGAACTTCTTTTATGCTAACCCTTCGTTTCTGCGCAGAGTGTCCCTTTCGCTCCCTCTGATCCTCCTGCCCTTTAGGGCCAAGCTTCAAAATCTGTAGCCTCTCCTCCACCAGAGGGTTTTAACGAGGCCGTCCTAAATAAGGGTTCATCTACTGCTGCTACTCCTACAGAGACTGTCGAAACCTTAGACCAGCAAGAAACTTCACCTCCTCTAACAGAGGACCCTATAACTGGCGAACCAAACACAACGTTCAAAACTCCTGCGATCGAAATTCCTAGTGACTCTTCCCCCAGAAGGATGCACTTTGCCAACCAATCTGAGGAGGAAAGCGAAACGCATACCGTGAGCCGTTATTTCGTGGATGGTGAAGAAGATGAAGTAATGCAAGAGGAAGTGGAGATTCCTGTTCCTGCTGAAATCCCTTCCACAAGAAACCAAGATCCTCCATCTTTGAATGGAGAGCAGAAAGAGGAACTGAAAAACAACAATCCCCTGAAATACACCAAATTGATGCTAGCTCAACGGGATTCTTCTTCTGGCAAAAATCAATCTGAAGATTTGAGCCAAATGAAGGATAATGCCCCTCTTACCTCTGTTGACCAACCTCTCTAACAAGTCAACAAAACTATTCTTGAGGCTTATATTTTTACCATTATGAAAGAGGACGCTGCAGCCTATTATTCTATGAAGAAGTTGCTCTCTCAGACCGATCTCTGCATCTACCCAACTGAAGTAAGCGAAACTATATATGATCTGCAAATCTTGATCAATGAGGTTTGCAGTGAATATATTAGGGCAAATGATACTGATGCCAAGATTCGAACCAAACAAGAGGCTTTGTCTAAAGCTTATGACCAAACTTCGAAACTTTCTGAAGAAGCAGAAGTATTGGAACATGCTCAAATCCAAACCAAAGACAAGCATGATGTTTTGGCTCGATCAATCTTGTTCTGGGAGTCCCAGATTGAAGAGCTTTAAAAGAAAATCGAGGGTGCTCGAAGTGAGCAGGCAACCTTGAGGCCTGTTGATGAAAACGAGCTTGAAACTTTGGTATCACAAAGTCTTCAGCAAATCGAGATAGCTGAACGCATAAACGAGGAGATCAAGGGGCTTGAAAACGTCAAAAATGCTACCCAATGCAAGATCAACTTATGTAAGAGCAAGTTTGCTAAGTTGAGACGAAACGCTCCTTTCTGATTCTTTCGAATGTATTCCTTTAATGCTCTTTATTGTTAAGGATATTTACTATGTACTTTTGTAACTTGAACACAGCCATGTTGGCAATTATGTAATACCATTTTGGCTTTTATTATTATTTGTTTTACTTCTATTTTTCTGTAGTAATTCGAACCTCTTGCAAGCATGGATTATACTTTTTTAAGTATTTCCCATTCACCTTCAAGATTCTTCTATCTTCTACTAATTCCTCTATTTCATAAGCATTATTTGAAAACGTTTTCAAAACACAAAAGGGTCCCTCCCAATGGGGTGACCATTTTCCTAAGAATTTATTCTTTTTATCCATAGGTAATATAACTTTCCATACCAGGTCATTAGTTGAGAACAACTTACTTTTAACTCTTTTGTTGTATGCTCTGGCTACTCTTTCTTTTTGTCTTCTCATAACTTCTAAAGCATGTAGCCTGGCTTCATCTACATCTACTAATTCATTCATCATCATTTCCCAATATTGGTCAGCCGATATCTCATTTTGTCTTTGGATTCTAAGTGACTGTAAATGTATTTCGACTGGCAGTACTGCATCGTGTCCAAATATAAGTCGAAACGGAGTAGTATTCATTGCCTCCTTAGGAGATGTTCAACATGCCCATAAAGCTTGGTCCAGAGTTTTGTGCCAATTCTTTGACTTTCTCCCCACATGTTTCTTTATCAATCCTATTATCACCTTATTAGCTGCTTCTACTTGACCATTTGCTTGAGCATAATAAGGCGTTGATGTGAGCAACTTAAATCCCATTTCTTGTGCAAACTCTTGCATTTTTCGCCCTATGAAAACTGAACCTTGGTCTGTTGTAATACTTTCTAGTATTCCGAACCTGTAAATTATTTGCTTCTGGATAAATTATATAATAGCCTCTTGATCAACGTTTACTAGAGGAATTGCTTCGACCCATTTTGTAAAATAATCTATACCCACAAGGATATACTTCTGTCCTTTGGATGATGTTGGTCGTATTTCACCAATTAGATCTAATGCCCATCCTCTAAAAGGCCAAGGCTTAACAATTGAATGTAGCTCACTCGCAGGAGCATGTTGAATGCCTGCATGAACTTGGCATTCTTCACATCCTTTAGCGAATTCTATGCAGTCTTTAAGCATAATGGACCAATACATGCCATATCGAAACAGTAACCATTTCATGTTGTGACCTGCTTGATGTGCCCCACACGCCCCACTGTGCACACTGGACAATGCTAAGTACGCTTCATTTTCTCCTAAACATTTGAGTAAGATTCCTTCTGGGGTTTTCTTGAAAAGTTCATTTCCTATTAGCACATAAGACAATGCTCTATATTTGATCTTTTTCTCCGTACTTATTGAAGGTTCTTTCAAGTAATTTATTATGGGACTTCGCCAATCTGCATCTGCCAAAGTATCTATACTTAGCACTTCGAATTCTTTCTAATTTGCATAGCCAAGTTTTGAATTTTCCAGGTCCAGTGGTGACAATTTGGTAGCCATTATTCTACCTCTTGTTTTTATGAGGTATTGGAGTTTTTCTTTGGATGTCTTATATCCTGAGGCTATTTGATCCAAGTCATTTGCCTCCTGATTATCAATTCTAGGAATATGTTTGATGTCCACATATTCAAACTTCTTGAATAATCTATTAGCAATAACAAAGTACATGATCAGATTTTATTTTATACACTTGTATTCTTTGGTTATTTGTTTAATGACCAGCTCTGAGTCTCCTCTAATTTCGACTCTGGTTGCCCCCAATTCCAATAAAGCTTCAAGTCCAGCAATTAGTGCTTCATACTCAGCTTCGTTGTTCGAACAAGGAGGACCTTCTAACTTGTACTTGAATTTTGTTGGAATTCCTTCAGGAGAAATTATAAGCACCCCAACCCCACTTCCGTTTTTATGTGTTGACCCATCAAAGGATAACTTCCATGGTTGGATCTCAACATAGTTTAACGCGAAGTCCGTACTCACAGAGTGATCCACTATGAAGTCTGAGACTATTTGTCCTTTCATGGCCTTTAAAGGCTTGAAGGCTAAATTGTACTCAATGAGCGCTAAGGCCCATTTTCCAATTCTACTGTGCATGATTGGCTTTGAAAGCATGTGTTTAATCACATCAAAATGAGATGAAACATAAACATCAACTGATTTAATATAATACTTAAGTTTTGTACAAGAAAAATACAGACAGAGACATAGTTTCTCTATACTACTATACCTAGTCTCTGCTTTATTTAGGACCCTACTAAGATAATAGATGGCTCTTTCGACACCATCATTGTTTTCTTGGGCCAACATACTACCTATAGTTACATTAGAGGCCGAGATATACAGTCTCATAGGCTTATCCTTAGAGGGAGGTGCAAGTATAGGAGGATGCATCAAATAGGCCTTGATCTTCTCGAACGCCTCCTGATGTTGTGCCGTCCATTCGAAATTCCCTTGATTGAGACGGAGGAGCGGAGAGAATGCTTGAGTTCGCCCACTCAGATTAGATATGAATCTCCTTAAAAAGTTGATTTTACCTAATAGAGATTGCAACTCTTTCTTTGTTGATGGAGGTTTCGTCTCCATAATAGCCTTCGTCTTATTCAAGTTAGTTTCGATCCCCTTCTTATGGACCACAAAGCCTAGGAAATCCCCAGCCTGCACAAATAAAGCACACTTAAGAGGATTCATTTTTAAGCCATGTTTTCTCATTCTTTCGAATGATTGGCAGAGGTGATTCAAATGATCCTCATCAGATACAAATTTTACTACTATGTCATCTATGTAAATCTGCATAAATGATTCAATGAAATCATGGAAAATAGTATTCATTGCCCTTTGATATGTTGCCCCATCATTTTTTAGTCCAAAGGGCATCACCACCCATTCATAAGTGCCTAAGGTGCCTGGACATCGAAAAGCAGTTTTGGGAACATCATCTTCAGCAATGAAAATCTGGTTATACCCAGAATATCCATCTAACATACTCAGGTATTCGAAACCCGCAGCAGAATCAATCAGCATTTCTACTATAGGCATAAAATATTCATCTTTAGGTGTTGTGGTATTTAAATCCCTAAAATCTATGCAAATTCGTAAAGAACCATTTTTCTTAATAACGGGTACTATGTTAGCAAGCCACTCTACGTACCTTGTGGTCCTGATAAACTTGCATCGAAGGAGCCGTTCGACCTCTGCCTTTATTTTTTAGAGGATTTTTGGGGCGAACCGTCTAGGCATCTGCTTGATGGGCTTCTTGTCATCCTTAATTAGAAGCCTATGTTCCACCAGTTCCCTCTTTAAACCAGGCATCTCGTCGTAGTCCCAGGCGAAGAAATCTCTGTTTTGTTTAAGCATTTCGACCACCTTGCTTTTTAGACTGGGACTGAGTTTCGCACTAATGTACGTAACTCTTCTTTCGACGCGATCCCCAATATCAACTTCCTTCAATGGATCTTGTGCCAGAATCTTAGTGCTTGTTGACTCTGAATCCCTTTCGAACCCCAGGGGTTCTTGATCATAAATGGCATGTAGCCGTAGATCCACTAGCTTTGAAGTTTGTCCATCATGGGGCGGGGGTGAGTAGTTACCCTCAGGACTTGCTATTTCTTTTTTTGTTTTTTCTTTTTTATCTGTGGCTTCGACAGCCACGTCTTGCACTTCGGCCTCGAGAGCCGTCTTTCTTTTGTTCTCAGCCAAATAAGCCGAAATGTTTTTGTAATAAGTTGATTCAGTCATAATGATCTTCACTTTCCCAGCCAGTTGGCCGTATGGTAGAAGTTTCTGCATCTTCTTCAATCTCCTACCCGTCCCACATAATTTCTCTATCCCATTGGAATCCATTAGGACGGAGGGTCAAAGAATAATAAGCGTTTTTATTGGGCTCAAAATATTCTTCAGGGGGGTGACATGGCCTTATGTTGGCCATATTTCGATCGAAGTTTCTCTTGTCTACGTTGTTGATTTCTGTCATATAGTAACTTTGGTCTACCTCTATGTTTTATACAATCCCATCATCTCTCCACAAGACCAACCTTTGGTGCATTGAGGAAGGTACTGCGCCAATGCCATGAATCCATTCCCTGCCAAGCAACAGATTGTAGTTTGCCTTCGCAGCAATGACCATAAACATTGTTGGTCTTGTGAGGGAACCAACTGTTAAGTCAACTTGTATCACTCCCAAAGTATGACCAACCTTTCCTTCATAATTCGAAGCACCATATTGTGAGGCCTAATATCTGAGTCGTGCATGCCTATCCTTTTTAACATGAAGCGGGGCATCAAATTGACAGCAGCACCACCATCCACCAGAACATTATTCACACCATATTGCTCTACCTTTGCTCTGATGAATAAGTGTTTTAGGTGATTCTTCATTCCCTCATCTGGCTTCTCGAAGAAAGCATTTTGCTCTTCGACTGCTCCATTATTCATCACATAATAACACACTGGCCTATGTCTGGCCATTTCATCCTCATCAGTTTCCTCACCAGCATAAACTTCTGTATCTTGATTGTACTCACAAGGTAGCACAAAGACTACGTTACAGTTTGCATTAAAGAAGGATTCCCCCTCCGATTCGAAATCATCAGTCATCATCTCCTCCTCATTTGCAGCCACCTTTTGTTCCTTATTTTCTCCAGCTTCTTTCTTTGGTGAAAAAAGCTTCCTGGACACTGGGGGTTTGCTCCCAGTCTGGGTCACTGATACTGGGTTATTGGTGCTGGATTCTCCTATCTCCATGGGCTTCGAATCCCTCTCAGACTTTTTGTTTCTCTGGTGTCTGCGCCATTGGGAGCGAGACGTTGGATTCTTACCTTTGTAGTTTTCCAGTCTTATTTCTTCCCTCCTGTTTGAATTGAATTGTTTTTTGTAGGCCATCGCAGACCTGCCACCTCGGTCATAGCTTCGCCACTTTCCTTTTCCCTTATCAGCCTTCACTTGCAGCCATCTGTCAGTGGGGATTTCTGCAGGTAGTTTGAAAGAGACTTTCTTCATTCCCCTGGGATAAGGACTATCTGGCCTTCTTGGCATAGTTCTGCCAGCATTACCAGGATTCTAAGGCATCCTACCCTGGTTCCCCCAGCCTGATGCAAATGGAATTCTCTCGAATGCCTCTGCCATTTCCCTGTCATATACAGCTGCACATCTGGGACATATTAAACACTCTGTTCCAATTTTGTGGCATTGAACCAAGAATTCGAGCAAACTCTCATCAGCTTTTGGGTAAACTTTGTATAGCTGGTTGTCTTGCCTCCAATTAACCCCTGTTCTTTCACGCTGGGCCCTCTCGAACTCAGCAGTAATCCTGGGGTTGCATATGATGTCGCACCTTGGGCACAACAACTTATCATGGTTTTTCTTATGACAGTGAAAGAGATATTCGCGCAGACTTGCATCTTTCCTAGGTAAATTCTCCCTTCTTTGCTCTCTCTCCCTCTCTAAACAGCGTTCGACTTCTTCCATTTCCGTGTTGGGATGTTCGAAGTCCACCATATTTACTCCTAACGTCTGACCATCAGAAATTTTAACCTCTTCGAACTTCACCCTGAGACCCTCAGTATCCTCGGTCAACTTTTTGTCAGTAGCAAGTTGGCCATCAGCAGCCTTCATTACTTCACTTACTATCTTTGCTTTGAGCACCTTTGGGAGGTCATCAGTAGCCTCTATTTCGTTCCTGATCAAGATGAAGTCCCCATCCTCTTCAAATTCCATTTTTGATTCAACCTTCCTCTCAGCAATCTCCACTACATTAATATCCAGAGGTTCGGCATAGTTAGTCTCTGCCATCAGCAACGGATCCGTATCTACCTTCATTGGGTTCTTTCCTTTGTCTGAGAATTTCAGCCTGCCATCTTTGATTGCGTTTTGTATCAGATCACTTAAAAGAAAGCATTGTGAGGTTTTATGGCCTAAAAAGTTCTGATATTTACAAAAACCTCTTTTCTTTCGTTGTTCCAATGGAGGAACTTTAAGATTGGGAGGGACTATTAATTGGCCATCTTTGACAAGCAAATAAAATATTTCATCACATTTAGTTATATCAAAAGTATAAATTTTCTTAGGGAATTTATCATTCTTTTCATTTTCAACAGGATTCTTTCCATTAGAAGGGATGAGAACTTTGCAAGAATAAGGGGGGTGCCTCTTTTAGTTCAGCAAGGTCTATTTCGAACTGATCGAATTCATAAAGATTTTGAGAATCATCTATACTCCTCTCTTCAGCCTCTATATAGGCTATTCTCTCTTTCTTGTGATTTTTACTGGCCCTAGCCTTTTCATCTTTTAATCTTTCGACCTGTCGAACTCTGTCTGCTAGTTGGGCCATATCCCTGAGATACTGTGTATCCAGTTTCTTTCGAATGGAATAATCTAGTCCCCCAGCAGCCATTTCGACCAATTCATGTTCAGGGACCACTGTGAAACATCTAGATTTTAATAAACGAAACCTATTCAAATAATCATCTATTGGTTCCGTGAATTTTCTCTTAATGCTTGCTAATTCTTTCAGACTGATTTTAGACTGACCCATGTAAAATTGTTCATGGAAAAGTCTTTCTAAATAAGGCCACGTATCTACAGATCCAGGAGGTAGGGTTGTGAACCAAGTGAAAGCATTTTTCGTCAGAGAACTTGGAAAGTATTTTATCCTAAGATTTTCATTATTTGCTATATCTCCTACTTCAATTAAATATCTCACTATATATTCCACTGTTGATTCACTCGCGTCTCCTGCAAATTTCGTGAATTTAGGAACTTTACAACCCCTGGGTAATTCTGATTGCAGAACATAGTCTATAATAGGAGATGTGTAATTTGGTCTCCTAAATCCTGAATTTAGGCCATTCTGGGCCATTATTCTTTCGATCATAGTGGTTAGGTTATTTTCTGCCACTAAATTGTCATTTCTAATTCTATGAACAATTTCGTCTGCATTTTGGTCCCTATTTACCATCATTATTTGTCTAGGCTGTTCATCCTGAACTTCCTGAACTTCCTGTTGCCTTAATTTTCCCCTATATTTCTTTCTTCGACCATTTGTCTAGGGGGTCAAATTTGTTCAATTGTGGGTTCTTCATTTCGAATCACCACTGGATTTTGTCTACGTCTTGCAGGCGTATCAGGGGCACCAAAGAAATCTGCTATTCTGGCCATTTGGGCTGCATTTTCTTGGTTTGTCCTATTTATATTCTGAATCAGGGGGTTAAAAATAACATTCATTTCACGGGCTAAGACTCCTACCATATCATGATTGCTATCATCCATCTGCTGCCTAAGCGCTGCCTGACTATTGGTTGTAAGGGTAGGCAATTGGGCAAAGTTTCCTAGATTATGGGGATTTGTACCTAAATGGTTCATTCCTGAACCAGACCCTTGGACTGGGGACGAAGTTGATGCATTATGTAACCCAGCCATAAACGAAGTTGGCATTCCGTACAGAGGGTTTCTGGGTCTCAAGGCCTCAAAGCCTGGAGGCCTAGTGGGGGTTGAATACTGCTGATTCCCTACGTGTGGCATAGTTTGCATTGATGACATGTTCGATGGTATTTCTAATGTACTTACTGGGATCGTATTCAAAACGCAAACGGGGATAGTATTGGATGCATCAATCGAACTTGAAACGATTGTTGCAGCCCCCTGTGGGGGATTTTGTCCCCTATCTTGGTTAGTTGTGTTAACCATTATTTTGGTACGTTGTCTTCTGGGTATATGTGGATTATTATTCTTTATTTTGCCGCTTCTAAGGTTCATATAACGAAACGTGCTCCAAACTCAGAAGATCTTAAAATTTTCTAATAGGTTTGACTAAAACTTTATTATGACACGGTCCCACCGGGTGTGCCAATTTGTTTATAGTGATTTCTAGTAAACAACCGTTAGTCTTCCAATTATTGGTTATTATTGGTTACTTGCAGGATCGACTAGATTAATCCTAGGACACATGTGTCATAATTCATTTCTATATTCATACCCATTATTTGATAAGTTTATATTGTGTGTTGATGTAGAGTGTAAGGCTTTTAAAGATCTCTCTACAACTGTCTATGAAAAATATACTGACTGAATGCATAAAGGAGGACTTCGAATTAAACTTGAGATTTAACAATTGAATGCAAAGATAAAGAGTTTCTGAGAAGATAAAAGTTTCTGAAAATGTAGAGTGCTCGAATGAAAAAAACAAAGCAATAAAGTAAAGTTTCTGAAAGATAAAGTGTTTAAGTTTTCTGGAAATGTAAAGACATGTATAATAAAATGTAAAAGGAAATCAAAGGTTTCTAAGAACAAGAGTACTGTAAAAACGAAAGGAATGTAAGAAGACTTGGATTTAAATTATAAAAAGTCATGATGTTCAGTACGTACATTTTGTCTTCCAACTCGTTTCCCTTATGTCACGGTAGTTTCAGTATTTTGAGATTTTTTAGTACACGAATGAACACACTAATTCTAACATAAAAACACCTATATATAGTATTTCGTCCCTAATGGTCTTACTCTAAAATCCTGCCACGTTCGAAGCATGCAGGCTTCTCTCGTTCACTGGCTTCCACACGTCTTCTACGAATGGTGCTTTTATTTGAAATTTGAATCCTATGCCAGCGAAGTATTTTCTTATCTTTTCGATTCGAATTGTAAATAATCTACTTGGACCGCTCCAATTCTTGCACATTGCACAAAAGAACTCTTTACATCTAAACACTAAAAATGCCAGATCGAAGTCCATCATTTATCACTAGAAATCGAAGAGCCTTTTAGAATAATGGTTCTATATTTTTAACCAATATTCATCACTGATACCAATGTGTCTTAACTTTTTATACGTTTATTTGAAATATCCCTTTGTTATCCAAATAACCTCTTTATTCGAAATTGCTAGCTAACAAATTGCCCCTCAAGAACATGTATTTCGATAGATATAAAGAAATACTTGTTTTTGAATTACTCATTCAATTTCGAAAACATTAAAACTCATGATGACTACGCTGCACACGATGTCATAATAAGTGTCCAACTTTCTGCAAAATGTCCAATCACCATGCCTAGACATGCAATCATGGCAGTTATAGCTAATAATTAGCAGCAAAAACATCACTTCTCTAGGAACTTTAAAAATCCACCTTTTCCCTTTCCAATGAGGAAGTTACACGTATTCCACCTTTTTTCAAAGGTCAAAAACTTTTAAACCGTTGAGGAATGCTATAAAATCACTTCATCTTCTAAAGTCCAAACTTTTCCAAATTCTCTCAATCTTCAAACAACCCAGATTTCTTATTTTCAGAAAAACTTTTAATCTCCACAATGTCTTCTCCTCCAGCGCCATCTCCTTCATCCAAGAAGTCTGGAAAATCCAAGCAAGCTCCTTCTTCCAGTCTCAGACCAGTAAGCAAGATCATCAATCTCGATAATCAGGAGTTCATAACAACTCCAAAACTCTCTCAAGAATAGAAGGCTATCTATGCTTCCCAGGTAATTATTCCTACTATTGTTCTTGATAAAACCCTAGGCGTTATGGGTCCTTTAATTTCTACGGAACGTCTGGAAAAGACAAAGGGATTTTTTCCCGTTTATTCCGAAACAAAACCTATCGTCAATAAATCTATCCCTCTGAAATTTAAAGAAGATGAATCGGTTGTTAAGCTTTCAAAAACCCTAAAAGAAAAACCCAGTGAAACAGAAACGTCAAAACCCATGAGGGACGTTTTTATTATGGACTATGTTACTGGGAACTTTAAGCCCTTTTGTGCATCCTTGCTTATCAGCCAAATTTCGTAGCCCGTCAATTCAGACTATGCCAAATTCTACCTGAACCTCTCTTTAACAAGAAAAGGGAGATATGTATAGCAGGGGTACCTTACTCCTTCAAGGAAGTTGAGACTCGACAGAAACACTATGCTGGTTTCGCTGATTTTTCATTGATCTTTTTTAATCCTTCTTTTTGTATGAAGAAAGATTTTTATACTTTGTGGACGGCTTATTACTCGAATGATATGTTCAGCACCCTACAAATCCAACAACAACTGACGACAACTTTTTCCCTTGTGCAAGAACATGTCAAAAAAGGTAGATTTACTCATGTCAAGGAAATTCGAGCCTTCCAAAAATATTTCGAAATTGTCTATAATCCCATGGATATACATCGAACCGTTTGCGAAGCAGCAAGAACTTTGAAAGAAAAATTTGAAAAACAACTTTCGAAAATTCGATTTCCTCCTTATGTAAAACCTGAAGATAGGTATTGGTGGGCTTTTAAACATCAACCACCAAAATTTCCCAACCTACCTACTTCAGAGTTGGCTTTGGCCTTTTTCCCCCCATATCCCTGGTGGTTTGTTTGTGGGAACATTTTTCATAGATATGAAAATGATGCCAAAAAACCTGCCCAAAGGGTAATGTGGGCTAAATGTGATTTAGACAATTTCAGGGGGCACCTTCGCTATGACTTGTCAGCCATGTCTATCACGTCTCAAAACTGCGAAGGTGCGGAACTGAAGAAATTAGAAGTTCCCTTATTCTTTTTAAACTTCGTTTTAACCTTGACTGTCTCATACTCTTTCCAGCTGTTGATCTAAAAACATTGTAGAAGGATAAAGTCATCCCTAAGGCAAGCTCAACCTCTACTTCGAAAGCGCCAATGACCACAACTGAAAATCCTCTTCCTGAGCAAGAAAATGACTCCTCAAAAAAGAAAAAGAAGAAGGTAATACTTTACTCACTCCTTTTTCGTTGTCAAAATTACTCTTTTAATTGACTAATCATTTCTTTCCATTTTTCCAGATGGGTGGGTTACCGTCTAAGTCTCCTAAGAAACAAAGACGCGATGGTGACCACTCTGAGAACGAATCAGAAAAGAGTGAAGATATTTCTCCTCTTAAACGAAAGAAGAAAAAGAAAGCCAAGAAGTCTGGCGAAGGCTCTCAACTCGCCAATCCATCCGAAGCGAAATAAATGCAACCGCTCCTAAACCTAAGTCCAAAGGACCTTCGAAGTCTCAGTCTTCAAAGAACGTGATTTCGGAACGCATTGGTAGCAATGCAACTTCTGACGAACAAAAGGTAAATCTTACTTAATGCTTTTCGTGATTACGTCCATGTGAACTTCTTTTATGCTAACCCTTCGTTTCTGCGCAGAGTGTCCCTTTCGCTCCCTCTGATCCTCCTGCCCTTTAGGGCCAAGCTTCAAAATCTGTAGCCTCTCCTCCACCAGAGGGTTTTAACGAGGCCGTCCTAAATAAGGGTTCATCTACTGCTGCTACTCCTACAGAGACTGTCGAAACCTTAGACCAGCAAGAAACTTCACCTCCTCTAACAGAGGACCCTATAACTGGCGAACCAAACACAACGTTCAAAACTCCTGCGATCGAAATTCCTAGTGACTCTTCCCCCAGAAGGATGCACTTTGCCAACCAATCTGAGGAGGAAAGCGAAACGCATACCGTGAGCCGTTATTTCGTGGATGGTGAAGAAGATGAAGTAATGCAAGAGGAAGTGGAGATTCCTGTTCCTGCTGAAATCCCTTCCACAAGAAACCAAGATCCTCCATCTTTGAATGGAGAGCAGAAAGAGGAACTGAAAAACAACAATCCCCTGAAATACACCAAATTGATGCTAGCTCAACGGGATTCTTCTTCTGGCAAAAATCAATCTGAAGATTTGAGCCAAATGAAGGATAATGCCCCTCTTACCTCTGTTGACCAACCTCTCTAACAAGTCAACAAAACTATTCTTGAGGCTTATATTTTTACCATTATGAAAGAGGACGCTGCAGCCTATTATTCTATGAAGAAGTTGCTCTCTCAGACCGATCTCTGCATCTACCCAACTGAAGTAAGCGAAACTATATATGATCTGCAAATCTTGATCAATGAGGTTTGCAGTGAATATATTAGGGCAAATGATACTGATGCCAAGATTCGAACCAAACAAGAGGCTTTGTCTAAAGCTTATGACCAAACTTCGAAACTTTCTGAAGAAGCAGAAGTATTGGAACATGCTCAAATCCAAACCAAAGACAAGCATGATGTTTTGGCTCGATCAATCTTGTTCTGGGAGTCCCAGATTGAAGAGCTTTAAAAGAAAATCGAGGGTGCTCGAAGTGAGCAGGCAACCTTGAGGCCTGTTGATGAAAACGAGCTTGAAACTTTGGTATCACAAAGTCTTCAGCAAATCGAGATAGCTGAACGCATAAACGAGGAGATCAAGGGGCTTGAAAACGTCAAAAATGCTACCCAATGCAAGATCAACTTATGTAAGAGCAAGTTTGCTAAGTTGAGACGAAACGCTCCTTTCTGATTCTTTCGAATGTATTCCTTTAATGCTCTTTATTGTTAAGGATATTTACTATGTACTTTTGTAACTTGAACACAGCCATGTTGGCAATTATGTAATACCATTTTGGCTTTTATTATTATTTGTTTTACTTCTATTTTTCTGTAGTAATTCGAACCTCTTGCAAGCATGGATTATACTTTTTTAAGTATTTCCCATTCACCTTCAAGATTCTTCTATCTTCTACTAATTCCTCTATTTCATAAGCATTATTTGAAAACGTTTTCAAAACACAAAAGGGTCCCTCCCAATGGGGTGACCATTTTCCTAAGAATTTATTCTTTTTATCCATAGGTAATATAACTTTCCATACCAGGTCATTAGTTGAGAACAACTTACTTTTAACTCTTTTGTTGTATGCTCTGGCTACTCTTTCTTTTTGTCTTCTCATAACTTCTAAAGCATGTAGCCTGGCTTCATCTACATCTACTAATTCATTCATCATCATTTCCCAATATTGGTCAGCCGATATCTCATTTTGTCTTTGGATTCTAAGTGACTGTAAATGTATTTCGACTGGCAGTACTGCATCGTGTCCAAATATAAGTCGAAACGGAGTAGTATTCATTGCCTCCTTAGGAGATGTTCAACATGCCCATAAAGCTTGGTCCAGAGTTTTGTGCCAATTCTTTGACTTTCTCCCCACATGTTTCTTTATCAATCCTATTATCACCTTATTAGCTGCTTCTACTTGACCATTTGCTTGAGCATAATAAGGCGTTGATGTGAGCAATTTAAATCCCATTTCTTGTGCAAACTCTTGCATTTTTCGCCCTATGAAAACTGAACCTTGGTCTGTTGTAATACTTTCTAGTATTCCGAACCTGTAAATTATTTGCTTCTGGATAAATTATATAATAGCCTCTTGATCAACGTTTACTAGAGGAATTGCTTCGACCCATTTTGTAAAATAATCTATACCCACAAGGATATACTTCTGTCCTTTGGATGATGTTGGTCGTATTTCACCAATTAGATCTAATGCCCATCCTCTAAAAGGCCAAGGCTTAACAATTGAATGTAGCTCACTCGCAGGAGCATGTTGAATGCCTGCATGAACTTGGCATTCTTCACATCCTTTAGCGAATTCTATGCAGTCTTTAAGCATAATGGACCAATACATGCCATATCGAAACAGTAACCATTTCATGTTGTGACCTGCTTGATGTGCCCCACACGCCCCACTGTGCACACTGGACAATGCTAAGTACGCTTCATTTTCTCCTAAACATTTGAGTAAGATTCCTTCTGGGGTTTTCTTGAAAAGTTCATTTCCTATTAGCACATAAGACAATGCTCTATATTTGATCTTTTTCTCCGTACTTATTGAAGGTTCTTTCAAGTAATTTATTATGGGACTTCGCCAATCTGCATCTGCCAAAGTATCTATACTTAGCACTTCGAATTCTTTCTAATTTGCATAGCCAAGTTTTGAATTTTCCAGGTCCAGTGGTGACAATTTGGTAGCCATTATTCTACCTCTTGTTTTTATGAGGTATTGGAGTTTTTCTTTGGATGTCTTATATCCTGAGGCTATTTGATCCAAGTCATTTGCCTCCTGATTATCAATTCTAGGAATATGTTTGATGTCCACATATTCAAACTTCTTGAATAATCTATTAGCAATAACAAAGTACATGATCAGATTTTATTTTATACACTTGTATTCTTTGGTTATTTGTTTAATGACCAGCTCTGAGTCTCCTCTAATTTCGACTCTGGTTGCCCCCAATTCCAATAAAGCTTCAAGTCCAGCAATTAGTGCTTCATACTCAGCTTCGTTGTTCGAACAAGGAGGACCTTCTAACTTGTACTTGAATTTTGTTGGAATTCCTTCAGGAGAAATTATAAGCACCCCAACCCCACTTCCGTTTTTATGTGTTGACCCATCAAAGGATAACTTCCATGGTTGGATCTCAACATAGTTTAACGCGAAGTCCGTACTCACAGAGTGATCCACTATGAAGTCTGAGACTATTTGTCCTTTCATGGCCTTTAAAGGCTTGAAGGCTAAATTGTACTCAATGAGCGCTAAGGCCCATTTTCCAATTCTACTGTGCATGATTGGCTTTGAAAGCATGTGTTTAATCACATCAAAATGAGATGAAACATAAACATCAACTGATTTAATATAATACTTAAGTTTTGTACAAGAAAAATACAGACAGAGACATAGTTTCTCTATACTACTATACCTAGTCTCTGCTTTATTTAGGACCCTACTAAGATAATAGATGGCTCTTTCGACACCATCATTGTTTTCTTGGGCCAACATACTACCTATAGTTACATTAGAGGCCGAGATATACAGTCTCATAGGCTTATCCTTAGAGGGAGGTGCAAGTATAGGAGGATGCATCAAATAGGCCTTGATCTTCTCGAACGCCTCCTGATGTTGTGCCGTCCATTCGAAATTCCCTTGATTGAGACGGAGGAGCGGAGAGAATGCTTGAGTTCGCCCACTCAGATTAGATATGAATCTCCTTAAAAAGTTGATTTTACCTAATAGAGATTGCAACTCTTTCTTTGTTGATGGAGGTTTCGTCTCCATAATAGCCTTCGTCTTATTCAAGTTAGTTTCGATCCCCTTCTTATGGACCACAAAGCCTAGGAAATCCCCAGCCTGCACAAATAAAGCACACTTAAGAGGATTCATTTTTAAGCCATGTTTTCTCATTCTTTCGAATGATTGGCAGAGGTGATTCAAATGATCCTCATCAGATACAAATTTTACTACTATGTCATCTATGTAAATCTGCATAAATGATTCAATGAAATCATGGAAAATAGTATTCATTGCCCTTTGATATGTTGCCCCATCATTTTTTAGTCCAAAGGGCATCACCACCCATTCATAAGTGCCTAAGGTGCCTGGACATCGAAAAGCAGTTTTGGGAACATCATCTTCAGCAATGAAAATCTGGTTATACCCAGAATATCCATCTAACATACTCAGGTATTCGAAACCCGCAGCAGAATCAATCAGCATTTCTACTATAGGCATAAAATATTCATCTTTAGGTGTTGTGGTATTTAAATCCCTAAAATCTATGCAAATTCGTAAAGAACCATTTTTCTTAATAACGGGTACTATGTTAGCAAGCCACTCTACGTACCTTGTGGTCCTGATAAACTTGCATCGAAGGAGCCGTTCGACCTCTGCCTTTATTTTTTAGAGGATTTTTGGGGCGAACCGTCTAGGCATCTGCTTGATGGGCTTCTTGTCATCCTTAATTAGAAGCCTATGTTCCACCAGTTCCCTCTTTAAACCAGGCATCTCGTCGTAGTCCCAGGCGAAGAAATCTCTGTTTTGTTTAAGCATTTCGACCACCTTGCTTTTTAGACTGGGACTGAGTTTCGCACTAATGTACGTAACTCTTCTTTCGACGCGATCCCCAATATCAACTTCCTTCAATGGATCTTGTGCCAGAATCTTAGTGCTTGTTGACTCTGAATCCCTTTCGAACCCCAGGGGTTCTTGATCATAAATGGCATGTAGCCGTAGATCCACTAGCTTTGAAGTTTGTCCATCATGGGGCGGGGGTGAGTAGTTACCCTCAGGACTTGCTATTTCTTTTTTTGTTTTTTCTTTTTTATCTGTGGCTTCGACAGCCACGTCTTGCACTTCGGCCTCGAGAGCCGTCTTTCTTTTGTTCTCAGCCAAATAAGCCGAAATGTTTTTGTAATAAGTTGATTCAGTCATAATGATCTTCACTTTCCCAGCCAGTTGGCCGTATGGTAGAAGTTTCTGCATCTTCTTCAATCTCCTACCCGTCCCACATAATTTCTCTATCCCATTGGAATCCATTAGGACGGAGGGTCAAAGAATAATAAGCGTTTTTATTGGGCTCAAAATATTCTTCAGGGGGGTGACATGGCCTTATGTTGGCCATATTTCGATCGAAGTTTCTCTTGTCTACGTTGTTGATTTCTGTCATATAGTAACTTTGGTCTACCTCTATGTTTTATACAATCCCATCATCTCTCCACAAGACCAACCTTTGGTGCATTGAGGAAGGTACTGCGCCAATGCCATGAATCCATTCCCTGCCAAGCAACAGATTGTAGTTTGCCTTCGCAGCAATGACCATAAACATTGTTGGTCTTGTGAGGGAACCAACTGTTAAGTCAACTTGTATCACTCCCAAAGTATGACCAACCTTTCCTTCATAATTCGAAGCACCATATTGTGAGGCCTAATATCTGAGTCGTGCATGCCTATCCTTTTTAACATGAAGCGGGGCATCAAATTGACAGCAGCACCACCATCCACCAGAACATTATTCACACCATATTGCTCTACCTTTGCTCTGATGAATAAGTGTTTTAGGTGATTCTTCATTCCCTCATCTGGCTTCTCGAAGAAAGCATTTTGCTCTTCGACTGCTCCATTATTCATCACATAATAACACACTGGCCTATGTCTGGCCATTTCATCCTCATCAGTTTCCTCACCAGCATAAACTTCTGTATCTTGATTGTACTCACAAGGTAGCACAAAGACTACGTTACAGTTTGCATTAAAGAAGGATTCCCCCTCCGATTCGAAATCATCAGTCATCATCTCCTCCTCATTTGCAGCCACCTTTTGTTCCTTATTTTCTCCAGCTTCTTTCTTTGGTGAAAAAAGCTTCCTGGACACTGGGGGTTTGCTCCCAGTCTGGGTCACTGATACTGGGTTATTGGTGCTGGATTCTCCTATCTCCATGGGCTTCGAATCCCTCTCAGACTTTTTGTTTCTCTGGTGTCTGCGCCATTGGGAGCGAGACGTTGGATTCTTACCTTTGTAGTTTTCCAGTCTTATTTCTTCCCTCCTGTTTGAATTGAATTGTTTTTTGTAGGCCATCGCAGACCTGCCACCTCGGTCATAGCTTCGCCACTTTCCTTTTCCCTTATCAGCCTTCACTTGCAGCCATCTGTCAGTGGGGATTTCTGCAGGTAGTTTGAAAGAGACTTTCTTCATTCCCCTGGGATAAGGACTATCTGGCCTTCTTGGCATAGTTCTGCCAGCATTACCAGGATTCTAAGGCATCCTACCCTGGTTCCCCCAGCCTGATGCAAATGGAATTCTCTCGAATGCCTCTGCCATTTCCCTGTCATATACAGCTGCACATCTGGGACATATTAAACACTCTGTTCCAATTTTGTGGCATTGAACCAAGAATTCGAGCAAACTCTCATCAGCTTTTGGGTAAACTTTGTATAGCTGGTTGTCTTGCCTCCAATTAACCCCTGTTCTTTCACGCTGGGCCCTCTCGAACTCAGCAGTAATCCTGGGGTTGCATATGATGTCGCACCTTGGGCACAACAACTTATCATGGTTTTTCTTATGACAGTGAAAGAGATATTCGCGCAGACTTGCATCTTTCCTAGGTAAATTCTCCCTTCTTTGCTCTCTCTCCCTCTCTAAACAGCGTTCGACTTCTTCCATTTCCGTGTTGGGATGTTCGAAGTCCACCATATTTACTCCTAACGTCTGACCATCAGAAATTTTAACCTCTTCGAACTTCACCCTGAGACCCTCAGTATCCTCGGTCAACTTTTTGTCAGTAGCAAGTTGGCCATCAGCAGCCTTCATTACTTCACTTACTATCTTTGCTTTGAGCACCTTTGGGAGGTCATCAGTAGCCTCTATTTCGTTCCTGATCAAGATGAAGTCCCCATCCTCTTCAAATTCCATTTTTGATTCAACCTTCCTCTCAGCAATCTCCACTACATTAATATCCAGAGGTTCGGCATAGTTAGTCTCTGCCATCAGCAACGGATCCGTATCTACCTTCATTGGGTTCTTTCCTTTGTCTGAGAATTTCAGCCTGCCATCTTTGATTGCGTTTTGTATCAGATCACTTAAAAGAAAGCATTGTGAGGTTTTATGGCCTAAAAAGTTCTGATATTTACAAAAACCTCTTTTCTTTCGTTGTTCCAATGGAGGAACTTTAAGATTGGGAGGGACTATTAATTGGCCATCTTTGACAAGCAAATAAAATATTTCATCACATTTAGTTATATCAAAAGTATAAATTTTCTTAGGGAATTTATCATTCTTTTCATTTTCAACAGGATTCTTTCCATTAGAAGGGATGAGAACTTTGCAAGAATAAGGGGGGTGCCTCTTTTAGTTCAGCAAGGTCTATTTCGAACTGATCGAATTCATAAAGATTTTGAGAATCATCTATACTCCTCTCTTCAGCCTCTATATAGGCTATTCTCTCTTTCTTGTGATTTTTACTGGCCCTAGCCTTTTCATCTTTTAATCTTTCGACCTGTCGAACTCTGTCTGCTAGTTGGGCCATATCCCTGAGATACTGTGTATCCAGTTTCTTTCGAATGGAATAATCTAGTCCCCCCAGCAGCCATTTCGACCAATTCATGTTCAGGGACCACTGTGAAACATCTAGATTTTAATAAACGAAACCTATTCAAATAATCATCTATTGGTTCCGTGAATTTTCTCTTAATGCTTGCTAATTCTTTCAGATGATTTTAGTGACCCATGTAAAATTGTTCATGGAAAAGTCTTTCTAAATAAGGCCACGTATCTCAGATCCAGGAGGTAGGGTTGTGAACCAAGTGAAAGCATTTTCGTCAGAGAACTTGGAAAGTATTTTATCCTAAGATTTTCATTATTTGCTATATCTCCTACTTCAATTAAATATCTCACTATATATTCCACTGTTGATTCACTCGCGTCTCCTGCAAATTTCGTGAATTTAGGAACTTTACAACCCCTGGGTAATTCTGATTGCAGAACATAGTCTATAATAGGAGATGTGTAATTTGGTCTCCTAAATCCTGAATTTAGGCCATTCTGGGCCATTATTCTTTCGATCATAGTGGTTAGGTTATTTTCTGCCACTAAATTGTCATTTCTAATTCTATGAACAATTTCGTCTGCATTTTGGTCCCTATTTACCATCATTATTTGTCTAGGCTGTTCATCCTGAACTTCCTGAACTTCCTGTTGCCTTAATTTTCCCCTATATTTCTTTCTTCGACCATTTGTCTAGGGGGTCAAATTTGTTCAATTGTGGGTTCTTCATTTCGAATCACCACTGGATTTTGTCTACGTCTTGCAGGCGTATCAGGGGCACCAAAGAAATCTGCTATTCTGGCCATTTGGGCTGCATTTTCTTGGTTTGTCCTATTTATATTCTGAATCAGGGGGTTAAAAATAACATTCATTTCACGGGCTAAGACTCCTACCATATCATGATTGCTATCATCCATCTGCTGCCTAAGCGCTGCCTGACTATTGGTTGTAAGGGTAGG
This sequence comes from Vicia sativa, assembly GCA_021764765.1. Classification (NCBI taxonomy): domain Eukaryota; kingdom Viridiplantae; phylum Streptophyta; class Magnoliopsida; order Fabales; family Fabaceae; genus Vicia; species Vicia sativa. The sequence goes on along the minus strand of CM038793.1, from coordinate 78,648,298 downwards.
CAATTGGGCAAAGTTTCCTAGATTATGGGGATTTGTACCTAAATGGTTCATTCCTGAACCAGACCCTTGGACTGGGGACGAAGTTGATGCATTATGTAACCCAGCCATAAACGAAGTTGGCATTCCGTACAGAGGGTTTCTGGGTCTCAAGGCCTCAAAGCCTGGAGGCCTAGTGGGGGTTGAATACTGCTGATTCCCTACGTGTGGCATAGTTTGCATTGATGACATGTTCGATGGTATTTCTAATGTACTTACTGGGATCGTATTCAAAACGCAAACGGGGATAGTATTGGATGCATCAATCGAACTTGAAACGATTGTTGCAGCCCCCTGTGGGGGATTTTGTCCCCTATCTTGGTTAGTTGTGTTAACCATTATTTTGGTACGTTGTCTTCTGGGTATATGTGGATTATTATTCTTTATTTTGCCGCTTCTAAGGTTCATATAACGAAACGTGCTCCAAACTCAGAAGATCTTAAAATTTTCTAATAGGTTTGACTAAAACTTTATTATGACACGGTCCCACCGGGTGTGCCAATTTGTTTATAGTGATTTCTAGTAAACAACCGTTAGTCTTCCAATTATTGGTTATTATTGGTTACTTGCAGGATCGACTAGATTAATCCTAGGACACATGTGTCATAATTCATTTCTATATTCATACCCATTATTTGATAAGTTTATATTGTGTGTTGATATAGAGTGTAAGGCTTTTAAAGATCTCTCTACAATTGTCTATGAAAAATATACTGACTGAATCCATAAAGGAGGACTTCAAATTAAACTTGAGATTTAACAATTGAATGCAAAGATAAAGAGTTTCTGAGAAGATAAAATTTTATGAAAATGTAGAGTGCTCGAATGAAAAAAAGAAAGCAATAAAGTAAAGTTTCTGAAAGATAAAGTGTTTAAGTTTTCTGGAAATGTAAAAACATGTATAACAAAATGTAAAAGGAAATCAAAGGTTTCTAAGAACAAGAGTACTGTAAAAACGAAAGGAATGTAAGAAGACTTGGATTTAAATTATAAAAAGTCATGATGTTCAGTACGTACATTTTGTCTTCCAACTCGTTTCCCTTATGTCACGGTAGTTTCAGTATTTTGAGATTTTTTAGTACACGAATGAACACACTAATTCTAACATAAAAACACCTATTTATAGTATTTCGACCCTAACGGTCTTACTCTAAAATTCTGCCACGTTCGAAGCATGAAGGCTTCTCTCGTTCACTGGCTTCCACGCGTCTTCTACGAATGACGCTTTTATTTGAAATTCGAATCCTATGCCAGCGAAGTATTTTCTTGCCTCTTCGATTCGAATTGTAAATAATCTACTTGGACCGTTCAAATTCTTGCACATTGCACAAAAGAACTCTTTACATCTACACACTAAAAATTCCAGATCGAAGTCCATCATTTATCACTAGAAATCGAAGATCCGTTTAGAACAATGGTTCTATATTTTTAACCAATATTCATCACTGATACCAATGTGTCTTAACTTTTTATACGTTTATTTGAAATATCCCTTTGTTATCCAAATAACCTCTTTATTCGAAATTGCTAGCTAACAAATTGCCCCTCAAGAACATGTATTTCGATAGATATAAAGAAATACTTGTTTTTGAATTACTCATTCAATTTCGAAAACATTAAAACTCATGATGACTACGCTGCACACGATGTCATAATAAGTGTCCAACTTTCTGCAAAATGTCCAATCACCATGCCTAGACATGCAATCATGGCAGTTATAGCTAATAATTAGCAGCAAAAACATCACTTCTCTAGGAACTTTAAAAATCCACCTTTTCCCTTTCCAATGAGGAAGTTACACGTATTCCACCTTTTTTCAAAGGTCAAAAACTTTTAAACCGTTGAGGAATGCTATAAAATCACTTCATCTTCTAAAGTCCAAACTTTTCCAAATTCTCTCAATCTTCAAACAACCCAGATTTCTTATTTTCAGAAAAACTTTTAATCTCCACAATGTCTTCTCCTCCAGCGCCATCTCCTTCATCCAAGAAGTCTGGAAAATCCAAGCAAGCTCCTTCTTCCAGTCTCAGACCAGTAAGCAAGATCATCAATCTCGATAATCAGGAGTTCATAACAACTCCAAAACTCTCTCAAGAATAGAAGGCTATCTATGCTTCCCAGGTAATTATTCCTACTATTGTTCTTGATAAAACCCTAGGCGTTATGGGTCCTTTAATTTCTACGGAACGTCTGGAAAAGACAAAGGGATTTTTTCCCGTTTATTCCGAAACAAAACCTATCGTCAATAAATCTATCCCTCTGAAATTTAAAGAAGATGAATCGGTTGTTAAGCTTTCAAAAACCCTAAAAGAAAAACCCAGTGAAACAGAAACGTCAAAACCCATGAGGGACGTTTTTATTATGGACTATGTTACTGGGAACTTTAAGCCCTTTTGTGCATCCTTGCTTATCAGCCAAATTTCGTAGCCCGTCAATTCAGACTATGCCAAATTCTACCTGAACCTCTCTTTAACAAGAAAAGGGAGATATGTATAGCAGGGGTACCTTACTCCTTCAAGGAAGTTGAGACTCGACAGAAACACTATGCTGGTTTCGCTGATTTTTCATTGATCTTTTTTAATCCTTCTTTTTGTATGAAGAAAGATTTTTATACTTTGTGGACGGCTTATTACTCGAATGATATGTTCAGCACCCTACAAATCCAACAACAACTGACGACAACTTTTTCCCTTGTGCAAGAACATGTCAAAAAAGGTAGATTTACTCATGTCAAGGAAATTCGAGCCTTCCAAAAATATTTCGAAATTGTCTATAATCCCATGGATATACATCGAACCGTTTGCGAAGCAGCAAGAACTTTGAAAGAAAAATTTGAAAAACAACTTTCGAAAATTCGATTTCCTCCTTATGTAAAACCTGAAGATAGGTATTGGTGGGCTTTTAAACATCAACCACCAAAATTTCCCAACCTACCTACTTCAGAGTTGGCTTTGGCCTTTTTCCCCCCATATCCCTGGTGGTTTGTTTGTGGGAACATTTTTCATAGATATGAAAATGATGCCAAAAAACCTGCCCAAAGGGTAATGTGGGCTAAATGTGATTTAGACAATTTCAGGGGGCACCTTCGCTATGACTTGTCAGCCATGTCTATCACGTCTCAAAACTGCGAAGGTGCGGAACTGAAGAAATTAGAAGTTCCCTTATTCTTTTTAAACTTCGTTTTAACCTTGACTGTCTCATACTCTTTCCAGCTGTTGATCTAAAAACATTGTAGAAGGATAAAGTCATCCCTAAGGCAAGCTCAACCTCTACTTCGAAAGCGCCAATGACCACAACTGAAAATCCTCTTCCTGAGCAAGAAAATGACTCCTCAAAAAAGAAAAAGAAGAAGGTAATACTTTACTCACTCCTTTTTCGTTGTCAAAATTACTCTTTTAATTGACTAATCATTTCTTTCCATTTTTCCAGATGGGTGGGTTACCGTCTAAGTCTCCTAAGAAACAAAGACGCGATGGTGACCACTCTGAGAACGAATCAGAAAAGAGTGAAGATATTTCTCCTCTTAAACGAAAGAAGAAAAAGAAAGCCAAGAAGTCTGGCGAAGGCTCTCAACTCGCCAATCCATCCGAAGCGAAATAAATGCAACCGCTCCTAAACCTAAGTCCAAAGGACCTTCGAAGTCTCAGTCTTCAAAGAACGTGATTTCGGAACGCATTGGTAGCAATGCAACTTCTGACGAACAAAAGGTAAATCTTACTTAATGCTTTTCGTGATTACGTCCATGTGAACTTCTTTTATGCTAACCCTTCGTTTCTGCGCAGAGTGTCCCTTTCGCTCCCTCTGATCCTCCTGCCCTTTAGGGCCAAGCTTCAAAATCTGTAGCCTCTCCTCCACCAGAGGGTTTTAACGAGGCCGTCCTAAATAAGGGTTCATCTACTGCTGCTACTCCTACAGAGACTGTCGAAACCTTAGACCAGCAAGAAACTTCACCTCCTCTAACAGAGGACCCTATAACTGGCGAACCAAACACAACGTTCAAAACTCCTGCGATCGAAATTCCTAGTGACTCTTCCCCCAGAAGGATGCACTTTGCCAACCAATCTGAGGAGGAAAGCGAAACGCATACCGTGAGCCGTTATTTCGTGGATGGTGAAGAAGATGAAGTAATGCAAGAGGAAGTGGAGATTCCTGTTCCTGCTGAAATCCCTTCCACAAGAAACCAAGATCCTCCATCTTTGAATGGAGAGCAGAAAGAGGAACTGAAAAACAACAATCCCCTGAAATACACCAAATTGATGCTAGCTCAACGGGATTCTTCTTCTGGCAAAAATCAATCTGAAGATTTGAGCCAAATGAAGGATAATGCCCCTCTTACCTCTGTTGACCAACCTCTCTAACAAGTCAACAAAACTATTCTTGAGGCTTATATTTTTACCATTATGAAAGAGGACGCTGCAGCCTATTATTCTATGAAGAAGTTGCTCTCTCAGACCGATCTCTGCATCTACCCAACTGAAGTAAGCGAAACTATATATGATCTGCAAATCTTGATCAATGAGGTTTGCAGTGAATATATTAGGGCAAATGATACTGATGCCAAGATTCGAACCAAACAAGAGGCTTTGTCTAAAGCTTATGACCAAACTTCGAAACTTTCTGAAGAAGCAGAAGTATTGGAACATGCTCAAATCCAAACCAAAGACAAGCATGATGTTTTGGCTCGATCAATCTTGTTCTGGGAGTCCCAGATTGAAGAGCTTTAAAAGAAAATCGAGGGTGCTCGAAGTGAGCAGGCAACCTTGAGGCCTGTTGATGAAAACGAGCTTGAAACTTTGGTATCACAAAGTCTTCAGCAAATCGAGATAGCTGAACGCATAAACGAGGAGATCAAGGGGCTTGAAAACGTCAAAAATGCTACCCAATGCAAGATCAACTTATGTAAGAGCAAGTTTGCTAAGTTGAGACGAAACGCTCCTTTCTGATTCTTTCGAATGTATTCCTTTAATGCTCTTTATTGTTAAGGATATTTACTATGTACTTTTGTAACTTGAACACAGCCATGTTGGCAATTATGTAATACCATTTTGGCTTTTATTATTATTTGTTTTACTTCTATTTTTCTGTAGTAATTCGAACCTCTTGCAAGCATGGATTATACTTTTTTAAGTATTTCCCATTCACCTTCAAGATTCTTCTATCTTCTACTAATTCCTCTATTTCATAAGCATTATTTGAAAACGTTTTCAAAACACAAAAGGGTCCCTCCCAATGGGGTGACCATTTTCCTAAGAATTTATTCTTTTTATCCATAGGTAATATAACTTTCCATACCAGGTCATTAGTTGAGAACAACTTACTTTTAACTCTTTTGTTGTATGCTCTGGCTACTCTTTCTTTTTGTCTTCTCATAACTTCTAAAGCATGTAGCCTGGCTTCATCTACATCTACTAATTCATTCATCATCATTTCCCAATATTGGTCAGCCGATATCTCATTTTGTCTTTGGATTCTAAGTGACTGTAAATGTATTTCGACTGGCAGTACTGCATCGTGTCCAAATATAAGTCGAAACGGAGTAGTATTCATTGCCTCCTTAGGAGATGTTCAACATGCCCATAAAGCTTGGTCCAGAGTTTTGTGCCAATTCTTTGACTTTCTCCCCACATGTTTCTTTATCAATCCTATTATCACCTTATTAGCTGCTTCTACTTGACCATTTGCTTGAGCATAATAAGGCGTTGATGTGAGCAACTTAAATCCCATTTCTTGTGCAAACTCTTGCATTTTTCGCCCTATGAAAACTGAACCTTGGTCTGTTGTAATACTTTCTAGTATTCCGAACCTGTAAATTATTTGCTTCTGGATAAATTATATAATAGCCTCTTGATCAACGTTTACTAGAGGAATTGCTTCGACCCATTTTGTAAAATAATCTATACCCACAAGGATATACTTCTGTCCTTTGGATGATGTTGGTCGTATTTCACCAATTAGATCTAATGCCCATCCTCTAAAAGGCCAAGGCTTAACAATTGAATGTAGCTCACTCGCAGGAGCATGTTGAATGCCTGCATGAACTTGGCATTCTTCACATCCTTTAGCGAATTCTATGCAGTCTTTAAGCATAATGGACCAATACATGCCATATCGAAACAGTAACCATTTCATGTTGTGACCTGCTTGATGTGCCCCACACGCCCCACTGTGCACACTGGACAATGCTAAGTACGCTTCATTTTCTCCTAAACATTTGAGTAAGATTCCTTCTGGGGTTTTCTTGAAAAGTTCATTTCCTATTAGCACATAAGACAATGCTCTATATTTGATCTTTTTCTCCGTACTTATTGAAGGTTCTTTCAAGTAATTTATTATGGGACTTCGCCAATCTGCATCTGCCAAAGTATCTATACTTAGCACTTCGAATTCTTTCTAATTTGCATAGCCAAGTTTTGAATTTTCCAGGTCCAGTGGTGACAATTTGGTAGCCATTATTCTACCTCTTGTTTTTATGAGGTATTGGAGTTTTTCTTTGGATGTCTTATATCCTGAGGCTATTTGATCCAAGTCATTTGCCTCCTGATTATCAATTCTAGGAATATGTTTGATGTCCACATATTCAAACTTCTTGAATAATCTATTAGCAATAACAAAGTACATGATCAGATTTTATTTTATACACTTGTATTCTTTGGTTATTTGTTTAATGACCAGCTCTGAGTCTCCTCTAATTTCGACTCTGGTTGCCCCCAATTCCAATAAAGCTTCAAGTCCAGCAATTAGTGCTTCATACTCAGCTTCGTTGTTCGAACAAGGAGGACCTTCTAACTTGTACTTGAATTTTGTTGGAATTCCTTCAGGAGAAATTATAAGCACCCCAACCCCACTTCCGTTTTTATGTGTTGACCCATCAAAGGATAACTTCCATGGTTGGATCTCAACATAGTTTAACGCGAAGTCCGTACTCACAGAGTGATCCACTATGAAGTCTGAGACTATTTGTCCTTTCATGGCCTTTAAAGGCTTGAAGGCTAAATTGTACTCAATGAGCGCTAAGGCCCATTTTCCAATTCTACTGTGCATGATTGGCTTTGAAAGCATGTGTTTAATCACATCAAAATGAGATGAAACATAAACATCAACTGATTTAATATAATACTTAAGTTTTGTACAAGAAAAATACAGACAGAGACATAGTTTCTCTATACTACTATACCTAGTCTCTGCTTTATTTAGGACCCTACTAAGATAATAGATGGCTCTTTCGACACCATCATTGTTTTCTTGGGCCAACATACTACCTATAGTTACATTAGAGGCCGAGATATACAGTCTCATAGGCTTATCCTTAGAGGGAGGTGCAAGTATAGGAGGATGCATCAAATAGGCCTTGATCTTCTCGAACGCCTCCTGATGTTGTGCCGTCCATTCGAAATTCCCTTGATTGAGACGGAGGAGCGGAGAGAATGCTTGAGTTCGCCCACTCAGATTAGATATGAATCTCCTTAAAAAGTTGATTTTACCTAATAGAGATTGCAACTCTTTCTTTGTTGATGGAGGTTTCGTCTCCATAATAGCCTTCGTCTTATTCAAGTTAGTTTCGATCCCCTTCTTATGGACCACAAAGCCTAGGAAATCCCCAGCCTGCACAAATAAAGCACACTTAAGAGGATTCATTTTTAAGCCATGTTTTCTCATTCTTTCGAATGATTGGCAGAGGTGATTCAAATGATCCTCATCAGATACAAATTTTACTACTATGTCATCTATGTAAATCTGCATAAATGATTCAATGAAATCATGGAAAATAGTATTCATTGCCCTTTGATATGTTGCCCCATCATTTTTTAGTCCAAAGGGCATCACCACCCATTCATAAGTGCCTAAGGTGCCTGGACATCGAAAAGCAGTTTTGGGAACATCATCTTCAGCAATGAAAATCTGGTTATACCCAGAATATCCATCTAACATACTCAGGTATTCGAAACCCGCAGCAGAATCAATCAGCATTTCTACTATAGGCATAAAATATTCATCTTTAGGTGTTGTGGTATTTAAATCCCTAAAATCTATGCAAATTCGTAAAGAACCATTTTTCTTAATAACGGGTACTATGTTAGCAAGCCACTCTACGTACCTTGTGGTCCTGATAAACTTGCATCGAAGGAGCCGTTCGACCTCTGCCTTTATTTTTTAGAGGATTTTTGGGGCGAACCGTCTAGGCATCTGCTTGATGGGCTTCTTGTCATCCTTAATTAGAAGCCTATGTTCCACCAGTTCCCTCTTTAAACCAGGCATCTCGTCGTAGTCCCAGGCGAAGAAATCTCTGTTTTGTTTAAGCATTTCGACCACCTTGCTTTTTAGACTGGGACTGAGTTTCGCACTAATGTACGTAACTCTTCTTTCGACGCGATCCCCAATATCAACTTCCTTCAATGGATCTTGTGCCAGAATCTTAGTGCTTGTTGACTCTGAATCCCTTTCGAACCCCAGGGGTTCTTGATCATAAATGGCATGTAGCCGTAGATCCACTAGCTTTGAAGTTTGTCCATCATGGGGCGGGGGTGAGTAGTTACCCTCAGGACTTGCTATTTCTTTTTTTGTTTTTTCTTTTTTATCTGTGGCTTCGACAGCCACGTCTTGCACTTCGGCCTCGAGAGCCGTCTTTCTTTTGTTCTCAGCCAAATAAGCCGAAATGTTTTTGTAATAAGTTGATTCAGTCATAATGATCTTCACTTTCCCAGCCAGTTGGCCGTATGGTAGAAGTTTCTGCATCTTCTTCAATCTCCTACCCGTCCCACATAATTTCTCTATCCCATTGGAATCCATTAGGACGGAGGGTCAAAGAATAATAAGCGTTTTTATTGGGCTCAAAATATTCTTCAGGGGGGTGACATGGCCTTATGTTGGCCATATTTCGATCGAAGTTTCTCTTGTCTACGTTGTTGATTTCTGTCATATAGTAACTTTGGTCTACCTCTATGTTTTATACAATCCCATCATCTCTCCACAAGACCAACCTTTGGTGCATTGAGGAAGGTACTGCGCCAATGCCATGAATCCATTCCCTGCCAAGCAACAGATTGTAGTTTGCCTTCGCAGCAATGACCATAAACATTGTTGGTCTTGTGAGGGAACCAACTGTTAAGTCAACTTGTATCACTCCCAAAGTATGACCAACCTTTCCTTCATAATTCGAAGCACCATATTGTGAGGCCTAATATCTGAGTCGTGCATGCCTATCCTTTTTAACATGAAGCGGGGCATCAAATTGACAGCAGCACCACCATCCACCAGAACATTATTCACACCATATTGCTCTACCTTTGCTCTGATGAATAAGTGTTTTAGGTGATTCTTCATTCCCTCATCTGGCTTCTCGAAGAAAGCATTTTGCTCTTCGACTGCTCCATTATTCATCACATAATAACACACTGGCCTATGTCTGGCCATTTCATCCTCATCAGTTTCCTCACCAGCATAAACTTCTGTATCTTGATTGTACTCACAAGGTAGCACAAAGACTACGTTACAGTTTGCATTAAAGAAGGATTCCCCCTCCGATTCGAAATCATCAGTCATCATCTCCTCCTCATTTGCAGCCACCTTTTGTTCCTTATTTTCTCCAGCTTCTTTCTTTGGTGAAAAAAGCTTCCTGGACACTGGGGGTTTGCTCCCAGTCTGGGTCACTGATACTGGGTTATTGGTGCTGGATTCTCCTATCTCCATGGGCTTCGAATCCCTCTCAGACTTTTTGTTTCTCTGGTGTCTGCGCCATTGGGAGCGAGACGTTGGATTCTTACCTTTGTAGTTTTCCAGTCTTATTTCTTCCCTCCTGTTTGAATTGAATTGTTTTTTGTAGGCCATCGCAGACCTGCCACCTCGGTCATAGCTTCGCCACTTTCCTTTTCCCTTATCAGCCTTCACTTGCAGCCATCTGTCAGTGGGGATTTCTGCAGGTAGTTTGAAAGAGACTTTCTTCATTCCCCTGGGATAAGGACTATCTGGCCTTCTTGGCATAGTTCTGCCAGCATTACCAGGATTCTAAGGCATCCTACCCTGGTTCCCCCAGCCTGATGCAAATGGAATTCTCTCGAATGCCTCTGCCATTTCCCTGTCATATACAGCTGCACATCTGGGACATATTAAACACTCTGTTCCAATTTTGTGGCATTGAACCAAGAATTCGAGCAAACTCTCATCAGCTTTTGGGTAAACTTTGTATAGCTGGTTGTCTTGCCTCCAATTAACCCCTGTTCTTTCACGCTGGGCCCTCTCGAACTCAGCAGTAATCCTGGGGTTGCATATGATGTCGCACCTTGGGCACAACAACTTATCATGGTTTTTCTTATGACAGTGAAAGAGATATTCGCGCAGACTTGCATCTTTCCTAGGTAAATTCTCCCTTCTTTGCTCTCTCTCCCTCTCTAAACAGCGTTCGACTTCTTCCATTTCCGTGTTGGGATGTTCGAAGTCCACCATATTTACTCCTAACGTCTGACCATCAGAAATTTTAACCTCTTCGAACTTCACCCTGAGACCCTCAGTATCCTCGGTCAACTTTTTGTCAGTAGCAAGTTGGCCATCAGCAGCCTTCATTACTTCACTTACTATCTTTGCTTTGAGCACCTTTGGGAGGTCATCAGTAGCCTCTATTTCGTTCCTGATCAAGATGAAGTCCCCATCCTCTTCAAATTCCATTTTTGATTCAACCTTCCTCTCAGCAATCTCCACTACATTAATATCCAGAGGTTCGGCATAGTTAGTCTCTGCCATCAGCAACGGATCCGTATCTACCTTCATTGGGTTCTTTCCTTTGTCTGAGAATTTCAGCCTGCCATCTTTGATTGCGTTTTGTATCAGATCACTTAAAAGAAAGCATTGTGAGGTTTTATGGCCTAAAAAGTTCTGATATTTACAAAAACCTCTTTTCTTTCGTTGTTCCAATGGAGGAACTTTAAGATTGGGAGGGACTATTAATTGGCCATCTTTGACAAGCAAATAAAATATTTCATCACATTTAGTTATATCAAAAGTATAAATTTTCTTAGGGAATTTATCATTCTTTTCATTTTCAACAGGATTCTTTCCATTAGAAGGGATGAGAACTTTGCAAGAATAAGGGGGGTGCCTCTTTTAGTTCAGCAAGGTCTATTTCGAACTGATCGAATTCATAAAGATTTTGAGAATCATCTATACTCCTCTCTTCAGCCTCTATATAGGCTATTCTCTCTTTCTTGTGATTTTTACTGGCCCTAGCCTTTTCATCTTTTAATCTTTCGACCTGTCGAACTCTGTCTGCTAGTTGGGCCATATCCCTGAGATACTGTGTATCCAGTTTCTTTCGAATGGAATAATCTAGTCCCCCAGCAGCCATTTCGACCAATTCATGTTCAGGGACCACTGTGAAACATCTAGATTTTAATAAACGAAACCTATTCAAATAATCATCTATTGGTTCCGTGAATTTTCTCTTAATGCTTGCTAATTCTTTCAGACTGATTTTAGACTGACCCATGTAAAATTGTTCATGGAAAAGTCTTTCTAAATAAGGCCACGTATCTACAGATCCAGGAGGTAGGGTTGTGAACCAAGTGAAAGCATTTTTCGTCAGAGAACTTGGAAAGTATTTTATCCTAAGATTTTCATTATTTGCTATATCTCCTACTTCAATTAAATATCTCACTATATATTCCACTGTTGATTCACTCGCGTCTCCTGCAAATTTCGTGAATTTAGGAACTTTACAACCCCTGGGTAATTCTGATTGCAGAACATAGTCTATAATAGGAGATGTGTAATTTGGTCTCCTAAATCCTGAATTTAGGCCATTCTGGGCCATTATTCTTTCGATCATAGTGGTTAGGTTATTTTCTGCCACTAAATTGTCATTTCTAATTCTATGAACAATTTCGTCTGCATTTTGGTCCCTATTTACCATCATTATTTGTCTAGGCTGTTCATCCTGAACTTCCTGAACTTCCTGTTGCCTTAATTTTCCCCTATATTTCTTTCTTCGACCATTTGTCTAGGGGGTCAAATTTGTTCAATTGTGGGTTCTTCATTTCGAATCACCACTGGATTTTGTCTACGTCTTGCAGGCGTATCAGGGGCACCAAAGAAATCTGCTATTCTGGCCATTTGGGCTGCATTTTCTTGGTTTGTCCTATTTATATTCTGAATCAGGGGGTTAAAAATAACATTCATTTCACGGGCTAAGACTCCTACCATATCATGATTGCTATCATCCATCTGCTGCCTAAGCGCTGCCTGACTATTGGTTGTAAGGGTAGGCAATTGGGCAAAGTTTCCTAGATTATGGGGATTTGTACCTAAATGGTTCATTCCTGAACCAGACCCTTGGACTGGGGACGAAGTTGATGCATTATGTAACCCAGCCATAAACGAAGTTGGCATTCCGTACAGAGGGTTTCTGGGTCTCAAGGCCTCAAAGCCTGGAGGCCTAGTGGGGGTTGAATACTGCTGATTCCCTACGTGTGGCATAGTTTGCATTGATGACATGTTCGATGGTATTTCTAATGTACTTACTGGGATCGTATTCAAAACGCAAACGGGGATAGTATTGGATGCATCAATCGAACTTGAAACGATTGTTGCAGCCCCCTGTGGGGGATTTTGTCCCCTATCTTGGTTAGTTGTGTTAACCATTATTTTGGTACGTTGTCTTCTGGGTATATGTGGATTATTATTCTTTATTTTGCCGCTTCTAAGGTTCATATAACGAAACGTGCTCCAAACTCAGAAGATCTTAAAATTTTCTAATAGGTTTGACTAAAACTTTATTATGACACGGTCCCACCGGGTGTGCCAATTTGTTTATAGTGATTTCTAGTAAACAACCGTTAGTCTTCCAATTATTGGTTATTATTGGTTACTTGCAGGATCGACTAGATTAATCCTAGGACACATGTGTCATAATTCATTTCTATATTCATACCCATTATTTGATAAGTTTATATTGTGTGTTGATATAGAGTGTAAGGCTTTTAAAGATCTCTCTACAATTGTCTATGAAAAATATACTGACTGAATCCATAAAGGAGGACTTCAAATTAAACTTGAGATTTAACAATTGAATGCAAAGATAAAGAGTTTCTGAGAAGATAAAAGTTTCTGAAAATGTAGAGTGCTCGAATGAAAAAAACAAAGCAATAAAGTAAAGTTTCTGAAAGATAAAGTGTTTAAGTTTTCTGGAAATGTAAAAACATGTATAACAAAATGTAAAAGGAAATCAAAGGTTTCTAAGAACAAGAGTACTGTAAAAATGAAAGAAATGTAAAAATACTTAGATTTAAATTATAAAAAGTCATGATGTTCAGTACGTACATTTTGTCTTCCAACTCGTTTCCCTTATGTCACGGTAGTTTGAGTATTTTGAGAGTTTTTAGTACACGAATGAACACACTAATTCTAACATAAAAACACCTATTTATAGTATTTCGACCCTAACGGTCTTACTCTAAAATTCTGCCACGTTCGAAGCATGAAGGCTTCTCTCGTTCACTGGCTTCCACGCGTCTTCTACGAATGACGCTTTTATTTGAAATTCGAATCCTATGCCAGCGAAGTATTTTCTTGCCTCTTCGATTCGAATTGTAAATAATCTACTTGGACCGTTCAAATTCTTGCACATTGCACAAAAGAACTCTTTACATCTACACACTAAAAATTCCAGATCGAAGTCCATCATTTATCACTAGAAATCGAAGATCCGTTTAGAACAATGGTTCTATATTTTTAACCAATATTCATCACTGATACCAATGTGTCTTAACTTTTTATACGTTTATTTGAAATATCCCTTTGATATCCAAATAACCTCTTTATTCAAAATTGCTAGCTAACAGCAACTCAGATTTATTTTGAAGTTCAACCGAAATCTTCAAACATTCAAGCATTCAAAAATAGATTCCTCTAAACCCTTATAACCCTAATACGAACCCTATAACCTTAACACAAACCATAGAAACCCTAACAATCATGAACACTAACCCTTAACCATTTAGAACCATAACCCTCTACCATTGTGAGCGGTCGCGAAGATAATGAATAATAATAATAATAATAATAATAATAATAAAACATGAAATACATAATAAAAAGGTACTTAATACCTAAAATTAATTAAATATCTAATTGTATTTTATTTATAAACTTTATAACAAAAACACAAAATTAGTTGAAAAATGCCAAAATGAATTTTATATAACAAACAAAAAATGGTAAACTAACAATTGTTAGTGAGCTTAAATTAATTTTTTTTATGTTATTCTTTTAAATTATTTAGACATTAGTAATGGTTTAAAATTAGTGAAAAATGACCCCAAATAAACGTTAAAATTAATCAAACAAATATATCTGACTAACAAACCAAGGCGGGAAAGTTTGTGGTATGACAACTACACCTATTTAATTACTCTTCGATTGAAGGGTTGACAATAATAGTTTCTCAAGCAGTGAATGTGGGGTGATTTAAAGAATTCATTATGAAGGAGAGTGCGTCATATAACCTTTTGCAGTTTGCTGATGATACAATTATAGTGGGGGAGGGGTCATGGTCGAATTTGTGGACCTTAAAGTGTATACTGTGAGGCTTTGAAATGACGTCAGGGTTGAGCATAAACATGAGCAAGAGTAAACTGTATGGTATAGGTACTGACGAATACTTTCTTGTGGTAGTTGTTCAGTTTCTCTCTTGCAAGATTTATTGTATTCCTTTTAAATTTCCTATAATCCCGGGCGGAGGGAACCATAGGAGATTGGCGTTTTGGAAACCTTTGGTCAAAGGTATGAAAGTGAAAATTTCATCATGGAAGAGGATATTATCAATGAGGGGGCCTATTTCATCGATCAATTATTTACTTACTAATCTCCCGGTCTACTATTTCTTTTTCTGAATAGTTTTTGACCGCTATCCTTTTCTCCTCTAAAAATCGAAATCATCCCTTAATTTACAATGTTTTAAAATAATTTTGAGTTTTCCATCAAATTTGAGTTAGGATTGTTAGCGCATCATGATTCTAGGTCGTGAATTTCCTTTTTATGTTATGTAAGGTATAATTTTTAATGAGTTTCTAAGAGAGATTTATCCATGGTACAAAAAGATTACTAGGCAACAAGTTAAGTTTGATTGTGATGCATTTTATGAGGCTGAGCAAGTTAAGATGAAAATGTCTATGGCTTTGATTAATAGGTCCAGTCTTCCCACTGACTTGTGGTGGTCTGGTGAACAAAAGATAAGTTATATGAATGTGAATGGTCATTTCATTGATTCAAAATGGCAGCTTCACAAACAGGTTTTATCTTTTAAGAATGAATGTTCCACCACCACATTCTGGGGAGGTTTTGTGTAGGGAGTTGATTAAGGTGATGGATGATTGGGGAATAAGGGATAAGGTAGCTTCAATTTTTGTAGATAATGTTAGTACCAATGATAATTGCATTCCTAGATTGAAGAGGGATTATTCTGGTAGGAGAAATTTACCATTAAATGTTAAACTGTTTCATGTAAGGTGTTGTGCACACATCTTAAATTTGTTGGTTCATAATGGTCTTGATATAATTAAGGTGACTATTGATAAGATTTGGGATGGTGTCAAATACTTGTTAAATTTTGAAACTAGATGCAAAGCATTCAAAAAGTTTATTGATGAGTTTCAACTTGAAGGCGGAATACAAGTGTTGGATACCAAGACAAGGTGGAACTTAACTTGGTTGATGTTTTCTACACTACGCCAAAAATGAGTTTTGGCAGCACTACATAGACAACGCTTATGCCAAAGCGCTGCTATAAGTATCCAGAAAAAAAATTTAAATACTTTAGACAACGCTTCTTATAAGCGCTGCTATAGGCCTTATCAAAGGCAACGCTTTTTTGCCCTAAGCGCTGCTATAGGATTTCAGAAAAATAAAAAATTAAAAAATTATATAAGCGTTGCTAAAGGGTATGCTTTAGACAACGCTTTCTAAAAGCGCTGCTAGAGGTGTTTTCTTGGAAGCGCTGCTAAAGCCTAAAGCGCTGCTAAAGCTTTAACCTTAGACAGCGCTTTCCAGAAGCGCTGCTAAAGCCTAAAGCGCTGCTAAAGCTTTAACCTTAGAGCTTTCCGTAAAATATCACTCTAAAAGCGTTGCTAAAGAGCTGTTAAGCCTAAAGCGCTGCTAAAGGTAATACCTTTAGCAGCGCTTCTTGAAAGTGTTGCCTTTTGTTAATTAAAAAATTTCTTAATCCCTAAATTGATAATCAGATTTCCAGAATCTCATTCTTACGAAACCCGCACCCAGAATCCCAGAGCTAGACACTGTTCATCTTCTTCTCCAGAATCCCAGAAACGTCATCACTCACAAACTCCTTCCGTCCTCCGTCCGTCCTCCTTCCGTCCTCCGTCCGTACAACCCTAGAATTGCTCATCTTCATCTTCTTCTCCAACTCGTACGAAACGAAACCCCAGCCATCTTCTTCTTCTTGAAATCGCTCCTCTCAACAGTGTTCCGATAGTTGAACTCCAAGATTTTCTTCTTCGCGTCGATAACAACAACAGGTCAGTTATTCTTGTAAAAATTGATACTGATAGGCTGTTCTGGTTGCTTATGTTCTGGATGTTCTTATAGGCTGTTCTGTTTCCACCATTTTCATTCTTGATGTTAAGAAAATTATAGCATAGGTTTTAGTACCATTTTCAATGTTAGTTCCCTTTCTTTGTTTAGGCTGAGGAGCAGATACTGTAGTTATTAGTAATAAGATATAAAGGCATTAAACTATACATGTGTTGAACTAAAATATTCCATACATTTGGTTACATGAGCAGAAGGTACCTGCTAGAGTTTGAACTGTAGCAAACAGAGACAATTGTAACTGCCAGAATCTGGAACCAACAGAATCCAATTACTAGTTGACAAATATAACATCTTAAGTCCTAACCATAAGTGTAGTTGACTATAGGTCCAGTCTACAAACCACTCTACTAAACAAAAACACAAGTAATAAAGTTACACAAATATACTTCTAATATCTACATATCTAATAGAGGGGATAAAGTTAGAGTTAAAGACTAAAGATATATTCAATTACTTGGAGAATGGAGTAATATGAAAATATAAATATTAATGTCCTATTAATACTTCAATTGCCAATTCATAATTTATACTTATTAATTATATCAATATTTGTTGCATGAACTTCATTATACTTCTTTGTCATATTCCTTGAGGAAGTTAACAACATACCTACACTACTACACTTCTATTTGTTAGATTCATAAAGAAACCAAAGATAACATTACAATAATCAAACATCTTGATGGAAGACTTTGATTTTAGTAGTTACCTTATTCAATTCATCAATATAAGTTGCACGAACTTCATTATATACTTGCTTGCCATGTTCCTTTATGAGGTTAACAACATACCTACACTTTTGCACTTCTATTTGTTAGATTCATAAAGCACTCAAAGTTAACAAAATTATTCAAAATGCTTTAACAGTTTATAGGTAGTGAAATCAAAGAGGTATTGAGTGGTAAATGTCAAATCCTTCCCTAGTTCTCCTATTGGCAAATTGAATGCTAACTATGACAACTATAACATTTACAAATTGGAAATCCTTCAATAATAGTTCAATAACTAAATTCTATATATCAATAATTTGTTCGTAAGCTTTGTCCTAATGATTTAACCATGCTTTACATTGAAGGCTCATTACAATAAAATTTATTGAAAAGAAATTTCTGAACAACATAGTAATACTCAAGAGAGATAATGTAAATTGAAAAACTCAACACATGTGTTTTTCCTGTTATCAACCAAATAAAATTATGTGCTACCGGAACTTATCAATTTGAAATCAGAATTTATGGTTTATTAATCCATCAACCCATCATATTATAGAGATTAAGTACAAAAACTCACTTGTACTTTAAAAGGACAATTTAAGAGGTTTTGTAGCTTTAACCATTGTGTCCACTTCTACAAACTTCAGTTTTTTATTCAGAATCTCAAGAGTTCTCAAGTATTCCTCATTGACATGTGTCATACCCCAAATTTTGGCCTAATATACCACCTCACATTTGCATCCTTGCATCACTAGCAATTCAGAACAGAATTAATCGGGTGTAGCTTTCACAGGTCAAAATTAGGGATTCATCAAATTTTCATCTGATTCAAGAGGCAAGCAATTAGGGTTTGAGTTTCAATCACCTCATTTGACCTATCTTGATCAAAACATCAACCTTTGATCCTCAGATATCCAACTTTTCTCATTGATCAATCGAGGATCGACCAATTAGGGTTTTGGTCGAGCATGAGTATTCTCTGATTTTTTGAACAATGAATGACCTTTTTGGTTAGATATTGGTCATTATATCTTAGATACAACATCTTGACCTAATTTCTGGATTCAAAACATCACAAAAGTTCACAGGCTTCATCAACGATTCACAAACATCGATGAAATTTCATATGCACAGAAAAGTCAAACTTTGACTTTTGGTCAACTTTTTCAAGACAAAACCTTTTCCAACATTAAAATACTTCAAATGATCCATCATGATCATAAAAAATCAAAGAATTTGGAAAAGTCAACAAAAAGTCAAAATTTTCAACACTTAGAAAAATTTTCAAGTGTTAAAATTTTGTACTTTTTCCAAACTTCATGGCATTTTTTCACATAGTTCCACTTTGATTTGGAAAAAACTCAAAACATGAAAGTTGTAGCCCTTGAAAAAAGCTTTCCAAAATTTCAAAGAACTCACAAATCCATGGAGTCTAGCTATACTTTTGAAATTGAAACATAAGGCTCCATAAACATGATTTTCAAGTTCAAAACTTCAAGATTATAGGTCATTTTGCAATTTCTTTTTCTAGAAGCAATGACACCTTGCCAAATTGAAGATAGAACTGATAAATATCAGTTAGAAGTAATAATTGAAGGATAGGATCAAAGTTGGATTTTTAACACATGGTGAAAAAAGGAAGTTTCCTTTTAAGGCAAAATGTCTTTCTTGCCCTCTAAGGCAAGTTTGAATTACCAATGCCATTCCTTTGTGCCTAACATTTCAGAATTCATGGCCTATAAATAGAGGCATCATTTTCAAGTTCAAACACACCAAAGCCATGCAAGTACATGCTTTCATTCCACTTTCTCAAACTTCATGAATCATAGTTCAAAGTGACAAAACTTGCAATTTTGAAATCTAGTGAAAACCATGAAGAACTTTGGTGTCTAACATGTTCTAATGTCCATTTGAAACTTGTCTAAAACTTAAAAGCAACATAGAACAAGCTAGAAATCAGATTTACATGCCATGCTCATAAGCTTATGCAAAACTGCCTTAAACTTCAAATTCATAGGTTGGCTCGAGCAATTGATGTTCTGATCATCCAAACACCTTCCATATACATCATAGACATGATGCAAATCATAAACAACAACCTGTAATACCTCTAACCCAGAATTCGAAGTTCAACTTCAAGCTTATGCAGGTTGAATTGGTTGGATTGATCCAGGGTAATTCGAAGCAAGCAGACCAATCATACATGATCCATAGAGGTTGAAGCTCAAACAATCATTAGAACTCAATGGAAGCACTCAAATCCGAATTCGATTCCGACTTCAACAGTAAGAGCTCGAACTTCAATCTCATGATTCTTTGATTCATTTTGAAAAAACTCTTGGCCATTTGTTTTCTGCACCTCTCACGATCATTAACCCTCAACCAATTGACAAAATCATCCATCATACATCATTTCAATTAAGATTTTCAGTTCTAGGGTTCTTCATGTTTTCCAGAAATTTAATCATGATTAACTGAAAATAAATGAAATTAATGAGCATCATTATGTTCCTTGTTAAAAAACGATCAACTTTCATGTTTACATCTTTGAATTTCATCAAGAAACACGAAATCCATGGCTGGTTGAAGATTGAGGAAGATGAAGATGAGCTGCGCGCGTTTTTTTTTGAATTCAAATATTCCAATATAATATTAACACGTGGTTTTGATTCAATACACGAATGCATTTTTGCCCCAGCGGTTTCCAGCTCGCTCGTAAGTGTTTGTGACACGTATCCACCCATCAGGTCCTGGGTTCAAGCCTCCCATGGACCAATTTTTTTTCAAACTTTGTGATTTTCTTCATATTTTTCACAAACTTTAACATTTTTTTAACCAATCAAAACTCCTCATTTTGAGGTGATATTTTGTACACTTGTCAATAAATGTATCTATTTTATGATAGTGCAAAAATTTTCAGAAAAAACTTTCATCTGATTATATTTTAATCGAGCCGAAAACGACGCTTTGAGCACTTTTCAAAACCACTTTAAAAGGAGATTTTTCCAAACTTCCGAATCCCGATTCTTTTCAAAACTTTTCATAAATGAATTTTACATTTCAAAAACACTTTCAAAACCGTTTCTTCAAAACTTTTTTCATCAAACTTACATCTTTTTTACCATGATCGATTCGATTTAAACAATAAAACCGATTCGTTTTCTCTCGAATTTCTTAATCGATCATGGGCCTCCCTCACGGTGTAAGTCCCAAAAACATTCTTTTTATGTACATATATTTCTTTGTACATATCCCTTTCTTTTATGTACACATCTTTTACCTGTACATAATACAGACAAACTTCTTCCGTTTGTTTTCATTTTACACTGAATACCATTGGTATTGAAAGGAGCATTATTCCCTGTGAAACTGCTTTCAAACCAATGGGCCTCCCTTACGGTGTAAGTCCCAAACCAACATTCTTTATGTACATACATACTTTCCTTGTACATATCAAATTCTTTTCATATACATACAAATTTTTATCTGTACATAATACAGATACTTTTTACTCAAACACGGATAAACTTCGATCATTTGTTTTCCGTTTCGTCTGTATATACAAAATAAATACCATTGGTATTGAAAGGAGCATTATTCCCGGTGAAACTGCTTTCAAACCAATGGGCCACCCTTATGGTGTAAGTCCCAACCCTCCTATGTACATCCACATCCTCCTGTACATAAATACTCGTTCGTGTACATACTTACTTTCTTGTACACAATTCAAACTTGTAAATAATCAAGTTACGCTCGTTTTAAACGTTCGTTTCACATACACTTGTTTATATTTCCTTCATAGACTCTTGTAAATAAACATCATGCATCTGTTTATATTTCCTTCATAAACTCCTGTGAATACATATCACACACACTTGTTTATACAACTGTCTAGTTATAACATAACAACTAGTCTAACCAATAGATTCCCCACAGTTATAGCCTCCTCTTGGGCTTTATACAAGATAACTCTCCCCACAGAGTTAGCCTCCTCTTGGGCTTTGTACAAGGTAACTCATTTCAACTGAGTTCAGCCTCCTCTTAGGCTTCATATAAGAAACCCATTCATCTGAGTTTAGCCTCCGCTTAGGCTTCATATAAGACAGCACTCCCCTGTTGAGTTAGCCTCCTCTTGGGCTTCGTTCAAAAGAACTCCTCATTGAGTTTAGCCTTCTCTTGGGCATCATACAATGAAAGAGACAGGAAATCTCTTAACAGCCTCCTATTGGGCTTCCAATACAAAGAATCACCCGCATTAGGATAGAACCCTGAGAGTTTAATTTCCCGGTGAAATTGCTCTTAATTCCAAAAGGATGGTTTCCCGGTGAAATCCCTTTTAAAAACAAAGCCAGCCATACCCTATAGCTTCCTCTTGAGCTTCATACAAGGACCCTCGATGACCCTCAGAATTCCTCCTCTTGGGCTTACAATACAAGGACCCATGGGCTTCTTAAAAGCATCCCTTTCATCCAATCAATTTCTCCTCGAGATTTAGACGTTTATTATCTCTATGGAAGAAGTATCTCATCTATCACATCACATACAATCAAAAACTTTTCAAACTTTTTTTCAAACAAAAACATCTCTTAATTGTAAGTGGTAACGCTTGTACACTCAAGCAAAACACCCAATGCTTACAGTTAAAAGAATCAATCATCTTTTTCAAACATCTTTCTTAAACATGTAAGTGGTAACGCTTGTACACTCAAGCAAAAACACCTATAACTTACGATGAAAGATCTTTATCAATCAAACTTTTTTTTCAAAATGTATGTGATGAAATAGATTAGATACATTTTTCATTAAGATGGCATTCGTCTGTCTCTTACTAACATCCCGTTGCTTTCCACTAGCATAAGTGGGAACTACGATTGCTCTGACTTTCTCAACATCCTTTTGAGAATACGTAGGCACAAGGTCTCATCCTTGCGGAGCAAATTTCTTTCTCCCTCAGACCAAACAAACCATAGATCCCTTAGATCCGAGCTACAAATGCTCTGATTCCCACTAGGGGATATGTATGCAGAAGATCCAAAGATCTTTGCGAGCACAATAATAACAAACTCTAGGATCCCACATAATCTATCCTTCTTAAAATCCCAAAGGAGAAACTTTCCCAATCATAGAAATAACAATTAAAACACACAAACATATCAAACGTATTCATATATAAAGCTATGGATAACCATATATATTTAGGGTGCTCCATCTATTCCCTTTATATAACAAACCCCCTTACTCAGAATCTCCCCAATGGGTTGTGTCTAGTTTGCGCTAGTCGTTATGCATATCAAAATCAATTGAGGGTATTAACAGCTTTCCCCTTTTTCATAATCATTAAATCATCTTTCTTGTGTTGAAAATAATAAATCTTGATGCTCGCGGCATATTTATAAACAAATCAAAAGAGTAAATCGTTTCGAGCCAGAGGATCTGAATTCATATTCGATTCCCTAGCGCGACACTTTTTAACGTGAACAACCTGAAAACATCCAAAATAAGAAAGACAACTAACTAAAGGGGAATATGTTGGTGGAAGATATGTCATGTTGAATAGTATTATATTGACGAAACTTGTTCACCTAAGTCACAATCTTAGATAAAAAGAGACCAATGTTTATAATGTTACATGCAAACTGCAAACCTTCCCAAGTAATCATCAAAGTCATAAAAACATGTTTTAACTAGGCCACGTACTGGGCATCCTTGAGCAAGAGGCAGGTCTTACCCTAATTTAATAAAGACACAAAAGTTAGTAAAAGAACATATCAAATATCTAAAGTGCTATGTGAAACTTATGCTACATATATCTACTTCCTTTCAACCACATGAATTTCCTATTGGAAAACAACAAATCAAATAAGTATTATGTTTAGATCTAGTAATAAACTAAGACATTCCTAATTTGGTTAGATATTATTATACCGTTTTGTGCCCTAATTAGTGTTTTTGTTTAACTTACATAATAGTTAAAACCATGGGAAAAAATGGATGTGTGCCGATCGATTGTCAAAAGAGTACGAGAATGGGGTATTAGAGTTCGTTAAGTTTGCTGTTGAACACGCTGAAGACCCGAATAGAATGAAATGTCTTCGCTTGGGTTGTTGTTATGTGGGTCGGGTTGACGCAGATGGATTGAAATCACATTTACTGATGCGTGGAATTGATCGAAGTTATACGTGTTGGATATTTCATGGTGAGAAAAGCATCGAGAATGTTGAACCGGGGGTGAAAAGTAATGCGACCTATGTTTCAGATGACAATGCCACGGATACATATGATTGTGATCGAGTCGAAGAGATTGTAGAAGTACTTGAAGAAGATCTTCAGGATTGTCCCAAAATGTTTGAGAGGTTGGTAGGCGATGCGGAGAAATCGTTGTATAAAGATTCTCCCAAATTCACAAGATTGTATGCGGTATTAAAATTGTACAACTTAAAGGCGCGCAACGGATGGTCGGATAAAAGTTTCACAGAGTTATTAGCCCTTTTGAGAGATATGCTTCCTGAGGATAATGTTCTTCCTGATCGAACCTACGAGGCCAAAAAAATGTTGTGCTCTATTGGCATGAGCTATGAAAAGATACATGCATGTCTAAATGATTGCATTTTGTTTCGAAACGAATATGCATCGTTGAATGAATGCCCTAAGTGCGGTTTATCTCGATATAAGAAAAAATTATCTCCAACGAAAGTCTTATGGTATTTTCCTATTATTCCGAGATTTAGACGCATGTTTCGTAGTGAAACCGATGCTAGACACTTGACTTGGCATGCAGATGAAAGAATTATCGATGGAAAGTTTCGACATCCGGCAGATGCACCCCAGTGGAAGAAAATTGATAATGATTATCCTGATTTTGGAGGAGAAACAAGAAACCTTCGCTTGGCATTATCTACGGATGGAATGAACCCGCATGGTCTTCAAAGTATCTCACATTCCACATGGCCTGTGATTCTTATGATTTATAACCTACCTCCATGGCTATGTATGAAGCGCAAGTACATGTGTTGTCTATGTTAATTTCTGGGCCTAAACAACCAGGGAATGTTATAGATGTATACTTGAAACCTTTAATCGAATATTTGAAGATTTTGTGGGAGAACGGAGTGGAGGTTTATGATGGATATAGGAAAGAAAATTTCAATTTGAGGGCGATGTTGTTTGGCACAATTAACGATTTTACAGCATATGGAAATTTATCCGGGTATAGCATAAAGGTGAAAAAACGTGTCCTGTCTGTGAAGATGGAACCGATACCATGCGATTGAAACTTTGTCAGAAGAATGTCTTTCTTAGTCATCGTAGATTCTTAAATTCTAAACATAAATATCGTGGATGGAGAAAAGAGTTCAATGGAGATACCGAACAACGTAGAGCTCCGCCTGGATTGACAGGTGATCAAATTTTTGAAAAGGTGAAAGATGTGAGTATTCAGTTTGGCAAACCTTTTGCACATAAAGTTGTCACAGGTGGGTGGAAGAAAAGGTCAATTTTTTTTGAATTGCCATATTGGAAATCTTTGTATGTAAGACATTTTCTTGATGTTATGCATATTGAAAAAAATGTATTTGAAAGTGTTATTGGTACGTTACTCAATATAAAAGGAAAGTCTAAGGATGACCTTAAAGCAAGGGAGGACATGGTAGAGATGGGAATAAGAACTGAATTAGGACCCGTGAAGAAAGGAAGACACACATATCTACCACCTGCTGCTTATACTCTATCTAGAAAGGAAAATAAAATATTGTGTAAGTTTCTGAGTGAAGTTAAAGTTCCAGAAGGTTACTCCTCAGACATTAGAAGACTCGTGTCCATGAAAGACCTCAAGTTAAAGAGTTTGAAGACACATGATTGCCATGTCATAATGGAACATTTTCTACCAATAGGTATACGTTCTATTTTTCCAGAAAAAGTAAGAAGCGCTATAACTAAATTGTGTTTTTTCTTCAGGTCAATTTGTAGTAAGGTGATCGATCCTGAGATCTTACCAGTATTACAAAAAGAAATAGTTATTACTTTGTGTGACCTTGAAATGTATTTTCCTCCATCATTTTTTGACATTATGGTACATCTTGTTGTTCATCTTGTGAAAGAGACACAATTGTGTGGACCAGCTTATATGAGATGGATGTACCCTGTTGAACGTTACATGAAAATATTAAAAGGGTACGTGAAAAACCGAAGTCGTCTAGAGGGTTGTATCGTTGAGCGATATGTTGTTGAAGAAGCGGTTGAGTTTTGTACTGAATTTTTGTCCAATGCGCAATCCATTGGACTCCCCAAATCTCATCTTTTCGAAAAAAAAGAAGGGAAAAAATTAATTGGAAATGAAATTGTGACAATACCAAGGGATGAACGGGATCAAGTGCATTTGTATGTTCTGCATAATGACAATGAGGTTGAGTCGTTTGTTGAAATGCACAAGGCTATACTCCGAGGTGAGAATCAAAGTAGAAATGAAAATTGGATAGTACGAGAGCACAATCAAAGTTTTATACAGTGGTTTAAGGATCATATATATTCAAAGTTTCATTCAGATCTCGCTTCAATATCAGACAGGTTGAGATGTTTGGCATATGGTCCAAGTTCGATTGTGTTCTCTTATAGAGGATACGCAATTAATGGATACACATTTTATACCAAAGAACAAGATGAGAAAAGTACTATGCAAAATAGTGGTGTCACGGTTGTAGCTGAAGCAATGCACATTTCTAGTATGAAGGACTTAAACCCCAAATATGAAAATCTGTCATATTTTGGGGTTATCAATCACATTTGGGTGTTTGATTACGAAGTTTCGATTCCTATCTTTGATTGCAAGTGGGTACATAGTAGTGGCATATGAATGGATAAGTCAGGGTTTTTGCAAGTGGATCTTAATAGGGTGGGGTACAAAGATGAGCCTTTTATTCTAGCCTCTCAAGCTAAACAAGTGTTCTATGTCACAGACTCGAAGAGTACGAAATGGTCTATAGTGCTTTTATCTAACAAAGTGATTGATGATAAAAGTGTAGATCAAGGTGATGTTGATGTTGAGAATGAGTCGTATATTAGAAACGATCGAGATGAAAATACTACAGCGGATGAATCATATATTAGAAAAGATCATGATGAGGGAATTTGGATCAATCCCTCCGTCCGTGTTCTTAAGAGACAAGTAATTCCCAATCCAACCAAGAAAAGAAAGAGATGTTAGTGAAAGAGGTAATATATATTCCTCCATTATTGTTAACACTTAGCAAACTTCTAATAAATGATATATTTGTCATTTTATATACTCAATTGATATTTGTCATTTTATATACTCAATAGATATTTGGAATTATATATTTGGAATTAAATATTTGTCATTAGATACTAATGTTTTTCTTGATTACAGGTTAGATGGCTAGTAACGAGGAGCACCCACACGATGATTCAATTAATGATGGAGGAAAATCCAGTAAAGGAGTGGAAAAAGAAATTAAAAGAGGAAAAATTATTATGAAGAATATCATTCGTGATAGAGATAGAGGTATAAAATACGATGTGCATTGGAGTCCAAATGGCCAATTAATTGAGCCTAACGGTTCTAAATTGACAAGTTACATTGGTACAATTGTAAGGAGAGAAATACCAATAACTTGTGATCAGTAGAGAGATGATACGCTGGATGATGCTAAAAACAAAATCTGGAGTTTGATACAGGTACTTTAAATTATGTCTTTAAATTAAGATTATGTACTTTAAATTATGTCTTTAAATTACTTATACTAACGCACTTTGTGTATGCTTTTTGTAGAGGTCTTTCAACATTGATGACACAAAAAAATATTATTGTCTTGGATTGGCCGGCAAAATACTAAGAGGGTTTAGAACATATTTAAACAGAAAATATCTTAGAGATGCCGGAATTTTTTTTGTTGATGCGGAGCGTCCAACAGAATATGCAGATGTGATTTCACTTAAAGAATGAGATGCTTTTAAAGACAAACGGAAAACCCCAAAATTTCAGAGTGTAAGTGACGTAAATCGTCAAAGAGCATCATCTCCGGCATATCCATACAAAAAGGGACGTTTGGGATATGCACGATTAGAACAAAAAATAGTAAGAATTTACAAATTGCAATGATATACTTGTTCATCAAGAGTTATAACTGAGCTTGTTTTTTGTGTTAATGTGTAGTTAAAAGAGAAGAATAGTTCTGAAACATCTCTTCCGGAGCATGTTTTGTGGAGGCTGCCCGTGTGGGTAAGGATGGAGTTCTTAAAGAAGATGTACAACAAAATTTTGAAAAATGCGTAAGTATAACATTAATTCTAATTAAATCAAAATTTTATTAACATATAATATTCATGTTTTTTCAATATTCATATGCATTTCAGGAGATTCTGTCACAATCTACATCTCCACCAGATGATTGCAGGAGCATACTTAGTCGAGCATTAGATGTTCGTGAGTATTCGTCGGGTGAGGGTAAAGGACATGGGGTTACTCAAGCTCCTTGAAAAAGAACAACCAAAGACAAAATCGCTAGCAATAAAGAACTGCAGCAAGGTTGGATGCATTAGAAAGTTCTTGAATTGAGGAAGGAAAAGCAAGACAAGATAATCAAAAGGGAATCTTGGTGTTAAAGAAACTAGTGACATAGCTAGTGTCAATTGTGCTCTTAAACCAAGTATTCGAGGTAATTTCATATATTATTTAATTAGTGTAATTTATTTAACCGACGATATACACATTAACGATGTCATATTTATTATTGATTTTAGGGCATTTCACCTTGTCAACTTTTTTAGAGACACCAACTTATCGCATGGTTGGCAAGGAAAAGTCCATAACACTCGTGGAGAAGTACTTCATCATAAACCGCTCCCTTCTGGATATTTGAAAGTGTCAATTGATATTGCTTTAGAGGAGGGTGCGTTATTACCAATCCCAGATGAAGTTTCGGATGCATCATTGGTGGGAGAGGCAATAGGAGCGTTTGTTGCATGGCCGTCAAGACTCGTTCGCATAGATGATGAGGTATAATTAAAACCGTTATGAACCTTTTAGTACTCAAATTTTTTACGTTTGTTTTACTTACATTTTTTTGCATGGTAATGTTAGACTCCTACAAAACCCAAACCAAAAGATAAAGGGATTACACGACCAATGGAGTCAGTGGCATCAAAAAAACAGGTACAACACAATTATATGATATTTATTCTTAGATAATGTTAATTTGTCATCTTATACTTGACCACTCTAATTTTATGATATTTAGATTATTCCTGCCAAAGAGATTGAAGCTGTAAGTAGGGGTAAAGAGCCTGTAATTAGCAACATTCCCACAGAAATAAAGAGTGTTGCTAAGAGGACCGGTGCTAGAAAGAAAACTACTTCACATTATAGGTCGTGCCTTCAGACATATATAAGCTTCACAACTATTTCGCAAGGTGGTACTTCTCTTATACCCCTAGATGAAGGGATTTATGGTTCTCAAGGCATGACAACAATTGGTATGGAGGATTTGGAACAAGTTTTTGGACACTTGACATTAGGTATACTCCAACCAACTTTGTTTAATTAATTGCAGAATTTATTTACTCATTTCAATGAATAATTAATGTTAATGATGTTTTTATTTAAGGTTTTTGTGTGACAAGTTGATTCGCCCGCGTGGATTGGAGTCCAAATTCGCTTTCATAAATCCCAATGTTGTCCACGCAGGGTCAATCATCTCAAAACCAGATGAAGTAATAGCATTTGTACTCATTTTATTTATGGCCAGCAAAGATACAGAAAAATTGTTCTTTTTACCATATAATACTGGCAACAAGTAAGATTTTCATTCTAAATTTCCTCTATTATAATTTTTCGTTTTTTAACGTTGTGTAGAAAATTTCCATCTAACCTTTGTTTAATATTCCAGTGGACACTGGTTATTGGTTGCAATTAATCCTGTGAGAGAAATTGTATATTATCTGGATTCATTGGGCAATGATTGGACAACATACCCAGATATGAAGAAGACGATTGACACGTAAGTGAGATTGTTCTAAAATATTCCTGTGTATATTTAATTATTTATGTGCGATAGTTCTAAATATTCTTTATTATTTTATTATAGCATTCTACAAAGTTTTCGATCACAAAGAGGTATTCAAGTACCAAGGAGTAGAGTCAACAATATTTCTTGGATCAAAGTGGAGGTATATATTTTCCCAATTTTGATAATATAGCGATGATACTTGATAAAACAAGTTAAGGTGTATATCTTGATGTATATCCGTATTTTCTTTCCATGTGTAGTGTCCTCATCAACGCAATGGTGTAGATTGCGGTTATTTTATGTTGAGGTTTATGAAAGAAACTATTCTTTTGGACCGATTAGAGATTCCATCCACGGTATGAATTTCTAACTTAGGAATTATTTTAATATTTCTCCTAAAATGACTTAGTATTTTAATTAAATCATACTATGTTATATTATTATGTAGTACTTTGATGAATTCAAGTGTGCTTATTACTCAAAAGATCAATTGGATGAACTTATGGAGGATTGGTGCCAATTTGTTATGGAGTTGAGAGTTTTATTATAAGGTATAACTTTGAGTTTTGAGAATATAATATATGTCGTTATAGTTGTGTTGTTTTTGTTGTTATTTGGTAACTTGTATGAATTTCGATTTTTTTGATTTTGTTTCAGGTTATATATATAGGTGCAGATCGATGTAGAAGATAGAGTTATTTTGTAAAGAAATTTTGATTTTGTTTCATTGTTGTATAAATTAATGTTGTTGATGTATATATATTGTGCAAAAAGGATTGAAGATGTATATTGACGTATATTGATGTTGTTATAATATTGTTTCATTGTTGTATATTGATGCATGTTGTTGTTTAAAATGTTATGTTGAAGCTATAAATTCTGTTGCAAAAATGGTGAGATTATAATGGAAAAAAAATTCTGGCAACATTTTTTTTTAAATGAAAAAAAAAATTATATTAAAAAAATAATAAGGAAAAGCGCTGCTAAAGGGTGGGGTGGAATAGACAGCGCTTTTAATGAGAAGCGCTGTCTAAAGTGATTGAAAAAAAAATTAAAAAATAATAAGGAAAAGCGCTGCTAAAGGGGGGGAATAGACAGCGCTTTTTAAAAGCGCTGTCTAAAGTTCAACATTAAAAGCGTTGTCTAAAGTGTAAGCGTTGCTAAAGGGGGGGTACCTATAGCAGCGTTTTTTCCTGAAAAGCGCTGCTAAAGGGGGTACCTATAGTAGCGCTTTTGAAATTACATAAGCGCTGTCTATACCTTTAGCAGCGGGGGTTTTAGCAGCGCTTTTAAGCGCTGTTAAAGGCCTAAAAAAGCGCTGTCTAATCCCTTGTTTGGCATAGTGCTACTTCATATCACTACAGAGATGTGTGGCCTAAATATGCCGAGGAAAATGGTGCATTTCTTAACTATTTACCTAAGGCAAATATTGGGAAGATGTTCATGATATTTGCAAGTTTTGGGAGGTTTTTGCTGATGTTACATCAATTATAAGTGACACTTCTTACCCTACTACTAATATGTTTTTTGGCTAAGCTTTACAGGGTGAAGGTTCTACTTGATAAACCTTCAAGCATCTCAGCTAATCCTAAGGTGCAGGCATTTGCTACTAAAATGAAGTTGAAATATGCCAAGTATTGGTCAGAGTCTAATACATTGATTTCTATTGGTGCAGTTCTTGATCCACGGTATGTGTATTAATTAAGTTGACATTGCATTGTACATTAGGTAGCTTGACATGTTGCTTGTGATTCAAGTTAGCCAATGATGATTATTTGTTTAATCTCATGTTGTTCCATAGTGCCTATGATGAATTCTATTTGATTCGAATGTTTTATATCCGAGGCCAACTATGTATGATCTGCTTGATTTGTTGCCTTGTGATTCAAATTTTGCTATGATCATTATCTGATGCCTATTATACATTGCGACTTGTGAGTTATGATGTAATTGTGCCCATTGATTCAATTAAGTTTCCTTGTTAGTTGTGATTTAATAGTGCCTATAATGAGTTATGTTTGATTTGCTTCATTTGATAATAGTATCTGATATAAGGCCTATTATGTTACATGCTTGTAAATTTAATTGTGTCTGAGGCCTATTCTGTTACCTCCTTGTAAGTTATTATGTGCATATGGTGAAAATTAATTCTGAGGCCATTATTGTTACCTTATACTCTACTTGGTTCAATAGGTATATGATGATTTTCATCAAATGAGTATATTCTTTCATGTATTCAAATCCTAATCAAACTATTGTCTATGAACATGAGTTGTCAACCAACTTAAGTTCCCTCTTCCAATTGTATCAAGAGGACTATGGAACCAATGATGAAAATGCCCCTGCTGTATCTGAAAGTCCAGAGGTAGGATCTACTTTTGGGTTGGGAAGGAGGAATTCTGAGAGATTTTTAGAAACTATTATGGATAATAATAATTCAAAATCTGATCTTGAATTATATCTTGAGGAGCCTCCCTTGAAAGTCCCCCCTAAAGCTAAATTTGATGTTTTACATGGTAGATGGGGGATGAAGTCAAGTATCATGTTCTTAGTAAATTGGCAAAAGATATCCTAACTGTTCTAGTTACTACTGTTGCTTCAGAAGAAACTTTTAGTATCGGAAAAAGGGTTATTGATCCGAAACGATCATCTATGAAAACTAAGACAGTTGAAATGGTACTTTGTGAAGGTGATTGGATGAAGGAGAAATATGAGATTAAGAAGGGTTGCACTGCTAGTATTGTAAGTAAATTTTTCATGTCTTTTTTAATTTAATACATATTGCTTAATATTTTATTTCACTAAGACATTTCCATTTGTAGCTTGAGGAACCACAGGATGAACATTTGACATATAATTTTGGTGAAGATCTGAGTGTCGCTTCTTCTACAGGTGCAACTTAAAGATTTGTATTTGCAATGCCAATGGTGAGATTGTTCTGACGCATCATGAATATAATGGAATGATATTTTGTACTTTTTTGAAAACATAAGTTTCATAACTTATGTTTTAACAAATTTTTTGAGCTTATTTTGTAATACAATGTTCAATGATACAATGTGAACAAAAATACAATGTATATGTAGTATCAAAATTATGCACAATATTTTATTAGAAATTCTATTAATTAGTTTTTTAAACATTTTGAAAACATTGAATGTGAATGATACAATATTTTTTTTGTGCTTATATTTTGGGTAGTCCGGTTACCCCACTGAAAATTGTCGGACCGGTCTCGATTATCATAAGGTAAATAATTTAAATTTGATTCGGTGTCGGGCTACCCAAACATACGGGACCGATTTCGGGCAAAAAAATAATTCCTTCACTATTATGGACTGGTCTCAAGTTACCCCATTATGATTTCGATCCACTCCTCATGAGTCTACATACTTTGATCGACCCAGATAAAAACAACCCTACTCCTATATATTATCCCCACTTATTCCACTTTTAGAATTGAACCTATTTACTATCCCTACGATTCAATTATTCTTCTTTTGAAAATTTGGAATTGGCTGCTTTGCTTCGCCGTGCTATACGAAAATGATTACTTTGCTCTTTAATATATATAATAAGAAATTAAAAGTAATAGACTATCAATGTAAGTTAATTTTACACTATTATCAAATCGAATCATAACATTCAACCATGTTATATTAGTAATTTACAAATTACAAAATGACTTAATTGTATACATGATCGTGATTGATTAATACTGTTAAAAAAATTTATGCTGTTAGTGTATCATTAATTTTCTCTTTTAAAATTAAAAATGTGATTTGATAAAATATAAATTAAATATATATCCATAATTAATTTTAAAATGTAAAATATTTTACTTTGTGGTAGTACACTTTTCTCATTTTAAAAAACACAGTGGAGACAGATAGAATTAATCCTTGTCGTAAAAGCTTCATTGTGGCTAATATATTAATAGTAATTATTTTCTTATAATATAATTGAGATGTAACCAATCTCACCAAACTAAATTACCAACTAAACAAACTAATATAGTGATATAGATCAAATTTTACTTTTGGTTTTATATTCCCATGCACGATTGCACACGTGACAACTATACTCTTGTATTTATCTGGTCTATTTTGTTGAAGAAAATTGTTTCAATCGACAGAAAATTGATTACATGTCTGGAAATATATGTCAAGAGTCCGAAATCAACATCAATAATTAATTATATTTAACTTATTGATTTTTTAAAATTATTATCAATCTATTTTGTTGAAGAAAATTGTTTTAATTGACAGAAAATTGATTACATCTCTGGAAAAATATGTCAAAGTTAGAGTTCCACATCAACATCAATAATTAATTATATTTAATTTATTGATTTCTTAAAATTATTATCAATGCGAACGTGTCGGTGGCGGAAGTGTCTCGATGTTTGTTATTATGCAAATTATCTAGTTAATAATAATATAAAAATGACAACAATATCTGGCTATGAAGTGACACATTGAATAGAATTCTCTTACTTAGGCAACAAGGACATTGGTTGAGAGAGCTACATCAGTTCCTATTAGATGCATTCCTGCATACACAACAGTGTATCAAACAAACAACAAATGATAGCTAACAGCTAAAACAATCATAGAAAATTAGCCAGAGAATTTTGTTAATCACTTTGACTTAGACAAGAAGGAGATAAAACTAAATTGGATGTCTTTGACACCACTCTAAAGTTGTTCTAACTACTATTCTTGTTCAATGACAACAATGTTCAGTTCTGCTTCTATTTGAATCCCTATATTTTTATCACCTAATCAAGCAACCAAATGCTCTTCATTCTTCTATATATAGACCAGTATTTTTGTCACATTCCATCAACACAGTTCAAACTAAAACATAACATTTGCAAGTTAAAAAAAGCTCCTTCACTCATTTAGAGAAAAAAATGGCTGTTTCCGTTTTTTCGTCATGTAAAATCCCGGTGTTCTTTTTGTCATTGATAGTATTTTGTATGTTTGAGCTTGCAGTGGCTAGCACTACCAGACGCTACCATTTTGATGTAATTTCTTGAAACTATCATTACACTTTTCAATAGTACATAGTGTTCTTTTTGTAATAACATGAGGTTATTTATGCAGATAAGGTACCAAAATGTGACAAGATTGTGCCACAACAAGAGCATGGTGACAGTGAATGGTAAGTTTCCAGGACCTCGCATTGTGGCTAGGGAAGGCGACCGTCTTCTTATCACGGTTGTTAATAATGTGCAAAACAACATCTCTATTCACTGGTAAAGAACACTCTATTGATAAAAAGAATAATTGTGGTGAATTTTTTAAACTTTGAAGCATAAAAGTGATGTGTCGAGAACTTGGCTATCTTTGAAATAGGCATGGTATCCGACAACTTCGATCAGGATGGGCTGATGGACCAGCATATGTGACTCAATGCCCGATCCAAACAGGTCAAAGCTATGTTTACAATTACACCATTAAGGGTCAAAGAGGCACACTCTTTTGGCATGCTCATATATCTTGGTTAAGATCAACTGTCTATGGTCCACTCATCATACTTCCCAAGAAAAATGTTCCATATCCTTTTGCAAAACCACACAAGGAAGTTCCAATCATATTTGGTAACGAAATTACTAACATGATTCACCGCTACCTCTATTCGTTTTTAAATTTGCATAACCTAATTATACTCTTGAAATTTGGTTTTAGGAGAATGGTTCAATGCAGATACTGAGGCCATCATAGCACAAGCCCTGCAAACTGGGGGAGGACCAAATGTTTCTGAAGCCTACACAATTAATGGACTTCCAGGCCCATTGTATAACTGCTCTAAAAAAGGTATCAAGTGATAATAATAAAGAGATTAATTTTGATGCACATCAAAGTAAAACCTTTTAAATCATTATAAAACATCATTCTTCACAGATACTTTCAAGTTGAAGGTGAAGCTTGGAAAGACTTACCTTCTACGCTTCATCAACGCTGCACTAAATGATGAGTTATTCTTCAGCATTGCAAATCACACCCTCACAGTTGTCGAAGCAGATGCAATTTATGTAAAACCTTTTGAGACGAACACAATCCTTATTGCACCTGGCCAAACCACTAATGTTCTTCTTAAAACCAAGTCTCAATATCCCAATGCGGCATTCTTAATGACTGCTAGACCATACGCCACGGGCCTTGGAACTTTTGACAACACAACTGTTGCAGGTATCTTAGAATATGAATCCCCATCTAATAAGCATCACGGCGCAGTTGCTTCATTGAAAAAACTTCCACTATTCAAACCTACTCTTCCAGCCCTTAATGACACGTCTTTTGCAACAAAGTTCTCCACCAAACTCCGTAGCCTTGCCAGTGCCAAATTTCCCGCTAATGTTCCCCAGAAAATAGATAAGCACTTTTTCTTCACAGTAGGCCTCGGAACCAATCCCTGCACGAGCAACCAAACTTGTCAAGGACCCAATGGAACAATGTTTGCAGCATCAGTGAATAATGTATCTTTCACACTCCCAACCACCGCACTTCTTCAATCCCACTTCTCTGGACAATCCAAGGGGGTCTACGCCCCTTATTTCCCAACCAGTCCCTTGCACCCATTCAATTATACAGGCACCCCACCAAACAACACCATGGTGAGCAACGGAACGAAGGTTGTGGTTCTACCTTTCAACACAAGTGTGCAGCTTGTGATGCAGGACACTAGCATTCTTGGTGCTGAAAGTCATCCTCTCCATTTGCATGGATTTAACTTCTTTGTTGTTGGACAAGGATTTGGTAACTATAATCCAAATAAGGACTCAAAAAACTTCAATCTTGTTGATCCTGTTGAAAGGAATACAGTTGGTGTTCCATCTGGTGGATGGGTTGCAATCAGATTCCTAGCAGATAATCCAGGTTAGTTCATACTTTATTCAAATTCTGCAAGGACGCGATGCCCAAGCATTGCTATAACTTCTATTTGTCTGCAGGGGTATGGTTCATGCATTGTCACTTGGAAGTACATACAAGCTGGGGTCTTAAGATGGCATGGATTGTTTTGGACGGAAAGCTCCCAAACCAGAAGCTACTTCCGCCACCGGCTGATCTACCCAAGTGTTAACTTCAACCTAAAATTGCTTTATTTTGATATAACATCATTTTGGCCCTTTTTGTTATTCAACACTGGGCAGAGTTGTTTTAATTTGTTTTCTGCAATGGTTTTTGAGGCTTGACATGAGATTCAGGTTATGCCTTTATATTTCTTTTGATGAGATAATTATTTATATGATATGTCTTGACTATACAAATGTACTTGATACGTTTGAGTGGAAATTCCTTATTCAAAGTTTATTATTATAACAATTTGTTACTCAGATTCACAATTGAAGAAAAAACTAACAATGCATTGAATTAAAATGAAAGTGCAAAAACGAAACCTGAAACAAAAGATCAAATTAAATGTTCTGTCTATTTATACCTAAATGAAGCTTAATTTTGCATGTTTCAATCTCGTTAGACTTGGTATTCATTGAATCAATGACCTCAACTCGCGCTTTTAACAATGAAGCATACACCGGCGTCTTATTCTTCTTCCTCCTCCTTGACTCTACCTTCAAAAACACCGATCATCGTTTCGTTTTCAACATTAACCGTGCTGTGAGCATGTATTTCATGTGCGTCTGTGGTGCCAAGTTCCGATCCACATGATTAACCGAGAAACGACTCACAGATCAAATTCTATTTCCATCAAGAATCAATAAAATATCTATTGTATTGATTTAGTTAGAATGGCTATGGTTAAAGTGGTGATGATAAGTTTTATCCATGAATCACTTGTTATTATCTCCGAGCTTTGTTACCACCCATACAAAGGTTTCTTCAAAAGATACACTTTATATACAAAATCTTTTGGTTTTATGCATGTAGGTTTTTTCTTCTAGGTCCCAATGTAAAAAAGTGATCTTCATGTCTATTTTTCCAACTCAAGATTGTTACGACTAAAAATCACTATAACTACTTTAGTTCTTTAAATCTTGGAAGACTTTTTTTCTTTTCTTTTTGAGTATTCAGATGCATCCAACCACACTTTGTTTTTTTTAGTGTACGGGTCGAAAAACACAAGTGTGCATTACCCCTTGCAAGGGCATGTGTATTCCGAAGCTTAATGGGTTTATAATAATTTGTGGTGATTAGAGCTTGCCTACGACGGCGAGAAGCCATGTACGATGATTTTATGGTGGCTTTATAGGACTTGTGCATCTGAGGTGGGTGACAAACTCTGTATCTTAGTTTGATGTTTAGGTATAAGCGTATCAATTATGTGTTATGTGTAAGTTAGGATCTCTCCATTCCTCCCTTTAGAGAGGGTATATATAAGGGCCTTTTGGGCCAGGGGTTTAAGAAGTCCTCAGAGGAATTAGATAATCCCTTATTGACTAGGGGAGACTATTCACTACCTATTTTCTAAGGAGTCGTGGTATGACTCCTTATCATATAACTAATGGGAGATAATAATCCTATACATGTCATCTGCCTCAAGGTGAGCACCCATGTTTTAAGAGGATGTCCCCCGAACGATATCATACTATGCAGGGACCCTGGAGTCGCCCACATTTGAGACTCCCACAAATATAACACTACACTGTCCCTCAAATACATATGCTTTGTAATATGGCACAATGTTTTTAAGGCTTCTTTCATTTGGGAGGTGAGTCCCTCTATTTGGGGAGATTCCCTTAACCGAAGGTGCCCCTTTTTAATGTGAGGTGTGTCTCTTATCCTAGAACGAGTATTCGTGAGTAGGCAAGTGTTTCCTATATCGCTAGGAAATGGTGGGATATATCAAGTTAAGTCTTGATTGTACTTTGAGACGTCAAATGTCAATAATCCTGAATGCTTAAGTGTTTTAGAGTAAAAAATGTTGGTAGCATTTAATGTAACTCATGATGGCATTTTTGGAATCGAGGCAACCATCCCATTAGGAGGATATATGACTTGTGCTTTTGGTTTTCCATAGGAAACTAGTATATTGTCTAAAAAAAAACCCTTTTTATCTTCTTCTTTTCTACTTCCACATATCCATAAAAATCTACTGGATTAGGATAACATGGGGGGAGGTGAGAAATTCATTCCTTTTCTTAGGGTAGAAGCATTGCAACTTTTGACTTTCCACCCAAGGTAAAAACAAGTAAGAAAAATAAACTCATTCATATTCAAAACATTGCGTCCTTGTACTCTAATGTTGACAAGATTAGCAGGTTTCACAATGGCATTAGGCTTTCTAGCACAAAATCCGAGGAAAATGTGATATTGGAGCACTGTTTAGGGAAGAAGAGAACTAACATGGATTCCTCTGGAAAACCCTATACTCTTTATTTTTACCTCAAGCTAGATGTTATTCATGAGCTAAGGGTTTTATCCCCTTAACTTATTTTGAGATAAATTTCCAAACGACCGTCAATGTCGCCCCTTCTCATTTTACTCTCAACATATGAAGTATGTTTAGGACTTTTTCAGATAAATTGTTGTAGCCCGAGCGTGTTCCCCGTTGTATGGGTATTCATTTCCTTCTTTAATAAATAAGTTCTTCCCAACAATGGTTGGGGTAACATTGCGCCATTTTCTAGGTAGATGTTTGTTGAATCCCTTCACGAACTCTTACAAAGATTTGAAGGATATGTTTGTGCAAATGAGAGGGCAAGGTGATGCCTCTCCAATCACTCTGTGGGCGATAAATGTTCCTCTTTTTCCTCTATCATGGTTTTGGGTCCTTAGATTATCAATGGGTAGACCTATGCGTTATTCCATCCTGATCAAGAAGTGATCCAAAAATTGAAATGTTTTCAAGGAAGAGAGATGTATATTCAAACGACCTAGAGTTCATCAATCTGCAATTTCAAGTTAAGGGAGAAAATATTCACATATGCGTGTTTAGGTAGTCAGATAGTGAGAGATCCTTTCCCTCATATCTATTTCTTTGTGTCTATGTTGTATGATTTTGGCCAAAGGGTTTTCCTTAAACCCTTTTGAATTAATTCTTAAATACTATTATATTGTTATTACTTGAATCCTTGTTGATGCATTGTTGTTGTATGATGATTTGCGGTTGTGACCTGTGGTAAAATTATAATAATTGGATTATGGTATATAATTGTTTGTGGCTGTGGATTTGTGCTTTTAGGGAGAAATAATAAAAAGCCAGAAAATCCCATATGGCATTTTTTTCCAAAAAAATAGGAAATCAAAAATTGACTTGAGAATCTTGGGGATGCTACGACGGCGGACCTGCACCTTGTAACATCCCAAATTTTAATAGTTATTTATTAGTTATTTATTAATTATTATATCATATGGTAATTAACTAAATTGTATGATTTGGTGAATATTTGGATTATTTGAATATATGTGATATTTAGATAATTGGAATTTATGGGTAAGAATAGTAATTACCTAGTAAAGGGCCTAATTATTAGAATTGATGTGGATAAGTAAGTTAAGTCCATTGAGAGAATAAGGTAGTAAGAAGAGGAATTAGTTATTGTTGTCATAACAGAACAAGAAGAGAAAGAGGAGAATAATAGAACAAAAGCGGAGAAAGGAGAAAGAGCAAGAAGAAACCCTAGATGTTGAATCTTCAAGAGGTAAAGGGGGAATCCTTATTATTATTATCTTGTATGTGATTAGGTAGTGATTAGTAACATAATAGGTTGTTTGATTTCAATTTCTAAGGAATCTTTGAATGTTAGGGTTTGAGAAGAAATTGTGTTATCTACTTAGAATGATGACCCATGATTAGAAACATGTTAGGATACCCTTTAATGATGTTATTTGACTGTTTGGAATGAGTTTTATATGAGAATTTTGTGAGAAGAAGAATATGGTTCATAGCATAATTTTATGAGTTTCGCAGATCATGCTTAGCGCGACCAAAATCTTGCTTAGCGCGGAAGTCTCTTGAATTTGGGAGTTGTAGTTCAGGATACCGGGCTTAGCGCGGTATATCGGGCTTAGCATGGTCTGGAACATAAAATGTTGTTTTCATGATTATTAGATGTG
The DNA here is from genome assembly GCA_021764765.1 of Vicia sativa. NCBI lineage: Eukaryota > Viridiplantae > Streptophyta > Magnoliopsida > Fabales > Fabaceae > Vicia > Vicia sativa. The sequence continues at coordinate 78,607,912 of CM038793.1, read as the reverse complement.
AAATCTTATATGTTTATGTTTTATGGAGTATTTTCATGTATGTGATTAATCGATTAAATTGGAATTGAATGGGTTTTGGATGGAAACTTAGTAAGCACATAATACTTGATTTTGCTTATGTGCATTGTGTTTGGATGATTGTAATGAATAATCATTGTTGGCTTATGTGTTAAATGTTGTTTGTGAATATGTGATGATAAATGCTAAATGATTGCATTGATGTAATGGTGTATGTGTATTTGTGCAATTGGCGAATAATTCAAGATGTTGAATTATTGTGATATGCTTGATAATTAGGATTGGTGGAAAATCTTAATTTGCATATGTTGTTAATGAATTGCACATGCATACATGGTTGACTTTGATCCTTAATTGGAAATAGAAAGTTGTAAAATGTTGAGTTCACATGGGGCTTTGATCCTTGATTGAAAATAGAGGCGGTGAAACTTTGGGTTCACATGTGTTGACTCTAATACTTAATTGGAAATAGAAAGTGGTGAAACTTTGGGTTCACATGGGGGTTTGATCCTTGATTGGAAATAGAGGCGGTGAAACTTTGGGTTCACATGTGTTGACTTTGATCCTTATCTGAAAATAGAAAGTGGTGAAACTTTGGGTTCACATGGGGTTTTGATCCTTGATTGAAAATAGATGCGGTGAAACTTTGGATTCACATGTGTTGACTTTGATCCTTAATTGGAAATAGAAGTGGTGAAACTTTGGGTTCACAAATGGTACCACATGCATTGAGTCACATTCATTTCGCATTGGAGCCTTATGCATTATTGATGAATGTGTATTTGAATTCAAAAATATGGTAATTAGTTAAATGATTACTTGAATTATTACATTGATAATGCTTATGTTGTATGGAATATAATAACATATATATATATATATATATATATATATATATATATATATATATATATATATATATGTATATATATATAGTACGAGTGTGTGGGAAAAATCCCTTACCTTTTCGATTGCTCTTATAACAATATTGAATTTAGAGGTTCTATCGCTGATCACCCAATCCGAAATTTGAAGGTTCTAAAATTTATTTATCTATTTGTTAGAGAGGTATTATATGTGAAAATAATTGACAAGGATAGAAAGATGATACCTTTAAAATTAGATTTCAACTAGAATTTCAAGATCTTGGTATGGTTAAGTAGGATTGTAGTAGGAATAACTCAGACTATTTTTTTGAGAATTTGTTGATGTATCTTCTTCTTCTTTTTTCTTTCTTTCTCTTCTATCTCTAAATATGTGATGGATAGCATAAAAGAGTTAGGGAAAATTCTAAATAAGAGAAAGAGAGAGTGTGTGGTGTAACACCCCATCTAAATACCCCGAATATATTAATAAAATTAATATTAAAATCATCTTTAATCAGAGTTAACACGGCAATTAAGGGATGCCACAATTATTAAATAAAATCAAACTTCCAATAAACAGTAGCCATGCTATACTGAGGATCATTATCCAAATAATTCAATCAATTTAAGACCATGTCTTACACAGCGGAAATACCAAAACCAAAATTTAATAAACCATCATTGTTCTCAAAGAATCCGAATAAACAATTAAACGATAACAATTCTCTTAACTAAACGTTCCCCAGTGTTACAATCTAATCAGAGCATGACACTGACACGCGGACTTAAAAGGTAAGCTCTAGAGCCATTCTTCACCAACTCCTCAGTTGCTAACTTTAATCTGAAATTGTAAAGTAAGGGTGAGACTTCTCATAATTAAAGCATATTATAAGCTTCTCATTTAACAATATATTACAAGCATATTATTTCACCCACTTAACACAATTCAGAATTCCACTCACAACCACATTCATATAAGTCATCATGCATAATCAATAGACAACAAAAGAATTGCAACACTGGAAGACATCCTAACATGTTACAATTCCATGCAAACACAAATGCAGACTCAATGCATGCGGTACCGACACGTGACCAAGTCATGCAACACTGATCCATCATCAACCGGATACAGTAACCATTGATTCGTCCATAACCACCCGGACACGAATCCAGCCTAACCACCCATCCTCACTCGGGTATCGGTTATCGGCAATCCAAGTCAAATTCTGCACAATGGGAATTAACTTCACCAAAACAATGCATATGCACGCACATCACTAGCATGCAACATCAATCAGTCTATGTATACATCAATCTAACATAACTGAATCAAACCAATCAACATGATATTTCAACCAAATCATGCATACAATTAACATCAGCATAAACATGCTTTACATCTACCCAATACCAATACATCCTTCATCACAGGATCTATGCTACATACACATCAACGTGTGTTAGTTAATAATCATTTATTTCGAAATTCAACTTCTTTCCAAAATAATTTCAAGTTTTAGAATATCTTTTTATTTCATAAGATAGAGCATTAAATTTGAGAAACAACGTCCAAAACGGCGCTCAAAACGGACTTACGGTTTGAAAGTTATGAATTTTCGAAGTTTTAATTTTTTTTCAAAAGTTTTCAGTGGAACCCGGTTCCTCCCTGGGAGTAACCGGTTCCCACAATTCCAAAAATCAGCGCCCCTGGAAAAATGTATGCGGAACCCGGTTCCTCCAGGTAGGGAACCGGTTCCTCCAGGTAGGGAACCGGTTCCCAGAAGTAAAATTTCATATTTTCTGGAAAAACAACGTGGAACCCGGTTCCTCCCACACAGGAACCGGTTCCTGAGTTCAAAAATGTTACTTTTCACCATTTTAAAAGCTGGAACCCGGGTTCTCCCACTGGGGAACCGGTTTCCACGACCTTCAGACCCAAAAACTCAGTTTTGACAGCATTATTTTCCAAAACCATTTTCCTTTTTATCCCAAAACGTGCCCACATGTTCCGACACCATAAAATCACTCATTCATCATCAATAACATACAATATAAAATGTTTTATTCATCAGTAATAATTCTATCTCATACAGATCAATGAATTTATACATTCCGACACAATCTGACACCATTAGGTATACACCCATGAAAACCTAGAAATTCCCAAACTAAGATTTCCTAACATGCTATGATCTATAATATCAAAATCAAAACCTATAATACGAAATAATCAATCGAAATCACCCCTTACCTTGTGGGTTCTTCGAATTCTGACACTTCTAGGTCTTTTTCCTTCTTTCTCCTCTTCTCAACTTCACGTATCCTTGTTTTCTCCAAAAATGACTCTATTTTCCTTCTTTCCTTATTTTATTCCTTTTATTCCTTTTAACATAAATAAAATAAATTTTACTCCTCACACCTCAATTAAATCCATAATTAATCTCAATAATCCAATATATCAATAAATTATGTTCTCAATTAATTTAATAATTAAAAATCATAATTATTTAATTATCGAATTATTTTGGGGTGTCACAACTCTCCCCAACTAAAAGAGTTTTCGTCCTCGAAAACATACCTTAGACGAATAGTTCGGGATACGAGTCCTTCATCTGACTCTCCAGCTCCCAAGTGACATTTCCATCAGCTGGTCCTCCCTAAGCCACTCTTACCAATGCAATTTCTTTGCCTCGCAACTGTTTCAACTTTCGATCCTCAATCCTTGCAGGTACCGCTTCCACAGTCAAATTCTCTCGTACCTGTATATCATCTACCCGAATCTCATGAGACGGATCAGCAATGTACTTCCTTAGCTGAGATACATGAAAAACATCATGCAGATTCACAAATGACAGCGGCAAAGCGATCTGATACGCAACTTTCCCAACTCTCTTGGTAATCTAAAAAGGACCAATAAATGGTGGAGTCAACTTCTTTGACTTCAAAGCTCGACCAATACCAGTCATCGGAGTAACTCGCATAAAAACATGTTCTCCTTCGCCAAACTCAAGATCTTTCCTCCTCTTATCGTGATAACTTTTCTGACGACTCTGAGAAGTCCTCATCTTCTCCTGAATCATCTTAATCTTTTCCGAAGTCTGTTGGACAATTTCCGGTCCAATCACAGCACTTTCTCCAGATTCATACCAACACAATGGCGTCCGACACCTCCTACCATACAATGCTTCAAACGGAGCCATACCAATGCTCGAATGAAAACTATTGTTGTAGGTAAACTCAATCATTGGCAGATAACTATCCCAAGCTCCACCCTTCTCTAACACACAAGCTCTCAGCAAATCTTCCAACAACTGAATCGTTCTTTCCGTCTGACCATCTGTCTGTGGATGATAAGCGGAACTTAAACGCAACTTGGTACCCAACACTTCTTGCAATCCCGCCCAGAACTTAGATGTAAATCTCGGATCTCGATCCGACACAATACTAGAAGGAATACCGTGCAAACTCACAATCTTCTCTACATACAGTTCTGCCAACCTCTCCATCGGATAATCCATTCTTATCGGAATGAAGTGAGCAGATTTCGTCAACCTATCCACAATAACCCAGATAGAATCACAGTTCTTTGCTGTTCTTGGCAAACCAAACACAAAATCCATAGAGATTCCATCCCACTTCCATTCTGGAACAAATAACGGCTCCATCAACCCTGACGGTTTTTGATGCTCGATTTTCGACTTCTGACAAACCAAACAAGCATACACAAACTCAGCAATCTCCTTTTTCATTCCCGGCCACCAAAACAACTTCTTCAAATCATGGTACAGTTTAGTAGCACCGGGATGAATACTCAACCCGCTACGATGTCCTTCTTCCAAAATACTCTTCCTAATCTCAGCAACATCCGGAACACACACCCTGTCACCATATCTTATAACACCGTTCTCGTCCATTCGGAACTCGCCTCCTTGACCTTGGTTGATCAATGTCAATTTATCAACTAAACCAACACCAGATTTCTGTCCATTTCTAATCTCTTCCAAAATACCACTAGTCAGCTTCAACATACCCAATTTCACACTATTCTGAGTAGTTTCACAAACCAAACTCAAATCTCTGAACTGCTCAACCAAATCTAACTCACGGACCATTAACATCGACATATGCAAGGACTTCCTACTTAAAGCATCTGCAACGACGTTTGCCTTACCAGGATGGTAATTCAAACCGAAATCATAATCCTTTAGGAACTCTAACCATCTCCTCTGCCTCATGTTCAACTCCTTCTGATCAAAGAGATACTTCAGACTCTTGTGATCGCTGAATACTTCAAACCGAGAACCATATAAATAATGTCTCCATAACTTCAAAACAAACACAACAGCTGCCAACTCCAAATCATGAGTCGGATAATTCTTTTCATGCACTTTCAATTGCCTCGAAGCATAAGCCACAACCTGCTTATCTTGCATCAACACACCACCCAATCCCCTCAGTGATGCATCACAATACACAACAAAAGACTTAGTCGGATCTGGAAAAATCAAGATCGGAGCACTTGTCAACCTCCTCTTCAGCTCTTGAAATCCTTTCTCACATTCGACATCCCAAACAAATATTTGACCCTTCCTGGTCAACTTAGTCAACGGCAACGCTAGTTTGGAAAACCCCTCAATAAACTTCCGGTAATAACCTGCAAGACCCAGAAAACTACGGATCTCAGAAGCATTCTTCGGCGCTTCCCACTGAGATACCGCTTCTACCTTCGTAGGATCCACAGCAATTCCATTCTTGGAAATTACATGACCAAGAAAACTTACTTCTTCTAACCAGAATTCATACTTGGACAACTTCGCATAAAGCTTCCTCTCTTTCAACAATTCCAACACAACTCTGAGATGTTCTGCATGCTCCTCATCGCTTTTCGAATAAATCAGAATGTCATCAATGAACACTACTACGAACTTGTCAAGATACGGATGAAATATCCTGTTCATATACTCCATGAAAATACCAGGTGCGTTAGTAACTCCAAACGGCATAACGGAATATTCGTAATGCCCATACCTCGTTCTAAATGCAGTTTTCTGAATATCCTCTGACTTCACACGAATCTGATGATATCCAGATCTCAGATCAATCTTACTAAATACACACGCTCCCACGAGTTGATCCATCAAATCATCAATCCTTGACAAAGGATACCGGTTCTTGATTGTAACTTTATTTAACTGTCGGTAGTCAACACATAACCTCATTGAACCTTCCTTCTTCTTAACCAATAACACCGGAGCACCCCACGGCGAAACACTCGGACGAATAAACTTCTTCTCAAGCAATTCCTCTAACTGCTTCTTCAACTCAGCCAATTCAGATGCCGACATGCGATAAGGCGCCATCGACACCGGATTAGTTCCAAGAATCAGATCTATAGTAAACTCTACCTCTCTTTCAAGTGGCAATTCACTAACGTCTTCCGGAAACACTTCTGGAAATTCATCCACCACTGGCAATCCATCACCTTTTGTTTTTCCCTCCGCTTCTATTGCAGAATACAACATAAACACCACAGCACCATCTTTCACAGCTAGGTTCATCTGTTTAACTGACATAATCTCACTTTCGACCTTAACCTCTTGTGGAAAATGACTTCTCAAATAGTTGATATGAACTGGTTGAATTCAACCGTTCATTCCAAGGATGATATCGAGTTGTTCTAGCGGTAGGCACACTAAATCCATACCGAAACCCCTATCAAAAATCACAATAGGACAATTCCTACAAACATATGAAGTAGTCACTGAACCCGACGCAGGAGTATCAATAACCATACTTTCATCCATATTAGAAATTTCCAAATTCAATCTCTTAGCACAATCTAACGCAATAAAAGAATGCGTAGCTCCAGTATCAATAATCGCAATCAAAGGTATGCCATTAATAAAACATGTACCTTTAATCACCGATCATCCGTTTAGTCTCCGATCCGATAATGCAAACACTTTACCACCAGCTTGCTCTTTCTTGGGTTTTGTGCACTGAGGACGAGTATGACCCTCTTCACCACAGTTGTAACAAGTCACCACTCTCACTCTGCAATCATTGGCCACATGGCCAAGTTTCCCACACTTGAAACACTTCTTATCACTACTCTTGCAGTCCACCATACGATGTCCTGTCTCACCACACTTATAGCACTTAACGGAAGAACTAGAATCTCCTCCACCAGATTTCTTCCAACCGTCGGATCTCTGATTACTCCTATCATAAGGCTTACCACGATCCATCTGTTGCTTACCTTTCCTATCAACATACCCTCGAGCATTCGACTTCGTGTTCGCAAGATCCTCCTCTAGAATCCTACTGCAGTCAACCAGATCAGAAAATCTTCGGACACGCTGATACCGAATACCCTGCTTAATCTCATCACGAAGACCATTCTCAAACTTGATACACTTGGAAAATTCTCCATCTGCATCGTTAGGGTAATGAGCATAATACTTCGCTAACTCAAGAAACTTCAAGCATACCACCGACATTTTGTTACCTGCGAGTTCGAAACTCAATCTCCTTCTTACCTCGATGTCCTCGAAAGTACCTCCTCGGAAAAGCTCTCCGAACACAGCCCAATTCAATGCAACGCCATCTTCTTCCGTCAGTAGCAACCCACCACCATCGGCCTAACATGTGAGTTCCATATCTCACCTTCACCCCTCCGACAATCAATCACTCAAGATCCTCTCGATCTCCTTCAACCACTTCGAGCACCTTCGGATCATGTGCACCCTTGAACAATGGAGGATTATTCCTCTGAAAATTCCCCAATTGTCGGTCAGCACCAATCGCAGCTCCCTGCTGGTTCCCTCCGAGCACTCCAGCCAACATTCCTAAAGCCTCAGCAATAGCATCATTATTCCTTCCGTTACCTCTTCCAGCCATTGTTCTGTAACATTACAAAACAATCCACATCAGCACACAAGTATCGACAGTGTTACTTACACTAGTCGCATACTAAAAGGGATAACGACACAAGACAAGACCGACTATGCTCTGATACCACTATTGTAACACCCCATCTAAATACCCCGAATATATTAATTAAATTAATATTAAAATCAGCTTTAATCAGAGTTAACACGACAATTAAGGGATGCCACAATTATTAAATAAAATCAAACTTCCAATAAACAGTAGCCATGCTACACTGAGGATCATTATCCAAATAATTCAATCAATTTAAGACCATGTCTTACACAGCGGAAATACCAAAACCAAAATTTAATAAACCATCATTGTTCTCAAAGAATCCGAATAAATAATTAAACGATAACAATTCTCTTAACTAAACGTTCCCCAGTGTTACAATCTAATCAGAGCATGACACTGACACGCGGACTTAAAAGGTAAGCTCTAGAGCCATTCCTCACCAACTCCTCAGCTGCTAACTTTAATCTAAAATTGTAAAGTAAGGGTGAGACTTCTCATAATTAAAGCATATTATAAGCTTCTCATTTAACAATATATTACAAGCATATTATTTCACCCACTTAACACAATTCAGAATTCCACTCACAACCACATTCATATAAGTCATCATGCATAATCAATAGACAACAAAAGAATTGCAACACTGGAAGACATCCTAACATGTTACAATTCCATGCAAACACAAATGCAGACTCAATGCATGCGGTACCGACACGTGACCAAGTCACCCAACACTGATCCATCATCAACCACATACAGTAACCATCGATTCGTCCATAACCACCCGGACACGAATCCAGCCTAACCACCCATCCTCACTCGGGTATCGGTTATCGGCAATCCATGTCAAATTCCGCACAATAGGAATTAACTTCACCAAAACAATGCATATGCACGCACATCACTAGCATGCAACATCAATCAGTCTATGTATACATCAATCTAACATAACTGAATCAAACCAATCAACATGATATTTCAACCAAATCATGCATACAATTAACATCAGCATAAACATGCTTTACATCTACCCAATACCAATACATCCTTCATCACAGGATCTATGCTACATACACATCAACGTGTGTTAGTTAATAATCATTTATTTCGAAATTCAACTTCTTTCCAAAATAATTTCAAGTTTTAGAATATCTTTTTATTTCATAAGATAGAGCATTAAATTTGAGAAACAACGTCCAAAACGGCGCTCAAAACGGACTTACGGTTTGAAAGTTATGAATTTTCGAAGTTTTAATTTTTTTTCAAAAGTTTTCAGTGGAACCCGGTTCCTCCCTGGGAGTAACCGGTTCCCACAATTCCAAAAATCAGCGCCCCTGGAAAAATGTATGCGGAACCCGGTTCCTCCAGGTAGGGAACCGGTTCCTCCAGGTAGGGAACCGGTTCCCAGAAGTAAAATTTCATATTTTCTGGAAAAACAACGTGGAACCCGGTTCCTCCCACACAGGAACCGGTTCCTGAGTTCAAAAATGTTACTTTTCACCATTTTAAAAGCTGGAACCCGGGTTCTCCCACTGGGGAACCGGTTTCCACGACCTTCAGACCCAAAAACTCAGTTTTGACAGCATTATTTTCCAAAACCATTTTCCTTTTTATCCCAAAACGTGCCCACATGTTCCGACACCATAAAATCACTCATTCATCATCAATAACATACAATATAACATGTTTTATTCATCAATAATAATCCTATATCATACAGATCAATGAATTTATACATTCCGATACAATCTGACACCATTAGGTATACACCCATGGAAACCTAGAAATTCCCAAACTAAGATTTCCTAACATGCTATGATCTATAGTATCAAAATCAAAACCTATAATACGAAATAATCAATCGAAATCACCCCTTACCTTGTGGGTTCTTCGAATTCTGACACTTCTAGGTCTTTTTCCTTCTTTCTCCTCTTCTCAACTTCACGTATCCTTGTTTTCTCCAAAAATGACTCTATTTTCCTTCTTTCCTTATTTTATTCCTTTTATTCCTTTTAACATAAATAAAATAAATTTTACTCCTCACACCTCAATTAAATCCATAATTAATCTCAATAATCCAATATATCAATAAATTATGTTCTCAATTAATTTAATAATTAAAAATCATAATTATTTAATTATCGAATTATTTTGGGGTGTCACAACTGTCCCCAACTAAAAGAGTTTTCGTCCTCGAAAACATACCTCAGACGAATAGTTCGGGATACGAGTCCTTCATCTAACTCTCCAGCTCCCAAGTGACATTTCCATCAGCTGATCCTCCCCAAGCCACTCTTACCAATGCAATTTCTTTGCCTCGCAACTGTTTCAACTTTCGATCCTCAATCCTTGCAGGTACCGCTTCCACAGTCAAATTCTCTCGTACCTGTATATCATCTACCCGAATCTCATGAGACGGATCAACAATGTACTTCCTTAGCTGAGATACATGAAAAACATCATGCAGATTCGCAAATGACGGCAGCAAAGCGATCTGATACGCAACTTTCCCAACTCTCTTGGTAATCTGAAAAGGACCAATAAATCGTGGAGTCAACTTCTTTGACTTCAAAGCTCGACCAATACCAGTCATCGGAGTAACTCGCATAAAAACATGTTCTCCTTCGCCAAACTCAAGATCTTTCCTCCTCTTATCGTGATAACTTTTCTGACGACTCTGAGAAGTCCTCATCTTCTCCTGAATTATCTTAATCTTTTTCGAAGTCTGTTGGACAATTTCCGGTCCAATCACAGCACTTTCTCCAGATTCATACCAACACAATGGCGTCCGACACCTCCTACCATACAATGCTTCAAACGGAGCCATACCAATGCTCGAATGAAAACTATTGTTGTAGGTAAACTCAATCATTGGCAGATAACTATCCCAAGCTCCACCCTTCTCTAACACACAAGCTCTCAGCAAGTCTTCCAACGACTGAATCGTTCTTTCCGTCTTACCATCTGTCTGTGGATGATAAGCGGAACTTAAACGCAACTTGGTACCCAACGCTTCTTGCAATCCCGCCCAGAACTTAGATGTAAAACTTAGAGAAGATCAATGATGTACACACAAATGCCTTGTATCATAATTTGAATAATATAATCAATATTTGGTCAAAAATTCAACCCTAAGTTGTCTTTGATCAATACCTAGCTCGAGCCAATCTTCATAGAAGCTTGTGATCAACCTTGAAACAATTAAATCCTAGCTTGAGATTTCTCTGAGAATACTTGAAGTGAATGATGAACTTATGCCTGAGGGAATAACCATGATGATGATAGTTCAACTTTGAATTGACTTGAGTGTAATATCCTTCTATTTGAATGTGGAAAACCCAAATCACAAGAAACCTTGATCACATAATCATAGAACAATGATATGCATGAATGTGTATGAAAAATAAACACAAGCCAACTAAGGTATAAACAAGAGGTTAAATTTTAGGTTGCAACACCAATAACATAAGGAATACATAAACTACCTGGATCCTTCAGTTTTGGAGGCATTTTGTTTTATAAGTTTTCACTACATTCTTCAATAAGAGCTAATGTATTGTCATCTTCAAGCTTTCTCTTATTTGAAAGGATTTATTTAAGAAATATGGCATACAAGGTAATTTGAGTAATTTCTTCAGAGAAAGGTATTGTTATTTTGTTTCATAAGTTTTACAAACTTCTTAAATTGACCATCTATCTTTGACTTAGCTAGACTTTGGGGAAAATGAACGTGTGGTTGATATGAAGATGGAGGAATATAAGGTTTATCTTGGTTTCCTTTATCGTTAGGTTCTGACATGTTTGTATTTTCTGGTTCTCCTACAGGGCCATTATCAGTGATTATCTCTGGCTCATTGTCTTTGTCATTAGATTTCTTAGTCACGGTCGGGTTGTTCACTCTCGAATCAATTGGACCGTCTGATTTTGCCCACTTTGGAGTGTGATAATGTTGGCGTGACCCTATGAGTTCGATTGTGATTGGTCAGGAAAATTCTTGTTGTGGTAGCAGTAGCTGCTAGTTGTTGTGCCATTTGGGAGATCTATGTCTCTAGCATTTTATTATGAATGGCCAAGGCGTATACCTTATTTGCCCATTGTTTTACCAACTCGCTGGTGTGAATTTTTTGGTTCATGAACTCCTTGTTTTGTTGAGTCCAAGCAGCAACGAAGTTTTCTATAATTATCTCAATATTAGAATTTTATGTTCTTAAGAAGCAGCCAATGTTGCTTTTTGATGTCTAGGAGGAGTAACAGGTGCTTGACTAGGAGCAACCAATGCGTTATTGTTCTTGTAAGGAAAATAGGATGATTTCTCCAACCAGGGTTATATGTATTGGAATATGGGTTTCCTTGGGCATAATTCAATTGGTCTGGTGGAATTCCTGCCAATAATTGACATTCGATAGTGATGTGCCCAGATACTCGACATAATTTATAATTAGGTGTCACTATAGCTGTAGCGGCAAAAATCTTTGAGACTAAGCCATTGATTGACTCAACTCGTAAAAATAACAATGAAGTCACCACCACGCTTTTATTTTATCTAAACGACTAGGAAAAAGAGCGAATAAAATCCTAAAAAATAGAGATCAAGGTATGGGGGTTAGTTATGCAAAGGGAAGGTATTAGGCACCCTAAACATCTACGGTACTCCACAGGAACCTCTTTGAAAATCTGTGTATATGGCTAAAAAACATGTAAAAAATAGATGGTGGAGATGAGAAAAAAGGTTTTTTTTTACAATTTTTGATTTGATAGAAATTCTAATGAGTTCTAGGCCTACATACCAACAATGTGTAATGTTGAAATCAAAATCCATGTAGTTCGAGTAAAAAAGACTAAATTGGTGTGTTGGTTAATTTTAAGAAGAATAGACATCATTGTCATATCTGAGTGGTAAACATACTTACTACCCACAATTATGAGAAATGATCATTTCATCAACTCAAAATGGAGGATAGAGCTTAGATTGTCATCAACAAGCATCACTCAACACCAAGTGGAAAATGTCTCACTTCCCTACATATCGTAGAAGTATAGTAGTTCACATCACTACAAAGAATCGACAAGAGTCTAATCTTTTAAGAAAATGGTTTTAAAGGAAAAAAGCCAAAATGGCTCAAAAAGTTTGAATAAGGTTAATTGACTTTTAGTCTTAAGAAAAATGTCAAGGTATTATTAAATCGGTTAATGGTTTATTAAAGAAAAGAATTTTGAAAAATGCATGGACCTAAGTCCAAGTTTATTATGAAAGTGATCCGAGTTAGAAAATAAGAAGCTTTTTTTAAAAAGAGGGAGAAGATTTTGAAAATTGAATAAGATGGGGGGAGATGAAGAGGGAGGGGATCAAGTCATAAAATACACAATGCGTCAAGTGAATTCATCTGGTCTAACTTCATCAAAATCAATCAACCATCTTGGTGGATTTGGTCTTGATACCTATCAACACCCAAGTTCCATTGATATTGATGAAATTTATGTCCCAAAATGAATCCAACTCAGAAACAATTATTAATTAATTAAAGAAATAAAATAATAATAGAAAAATGATTTTAAAATTGATTATTTAATTTTATTTTTATTGATGAAAGACATAATAGTATCCATACATCAAAATAAAAATCCAATAAAATCATTAAAGGTCAACAAATGTTGACAAAAATTTTTAAGAAATTTTAAAAGTCAGAAACTATTTTTTTTTTAAATAAAAGAAAATAGAAAAATGAAGCAAAATTGGCAAAAAATGTAAAATCAGAAATAAAAATAAAATAAGGTCACCAATATTTATTAATAGACTATTGGATCCTTCCATAATTTTTTCAGAATTAAAAAAATATTAAAAAGTATTTTTAAACAATTCAAATAAAAGAGAAAAATCATAAAAAATATCTAATCAGAAAATTAAATTATGCAAAAACAAAAAAAATCAAAAAGAGAATATTTGAAAAAAATTTGTGAATTTTTTTCATAATTTTTGAGTCAAAAATGAATTTTTATGAACTTTTAAAGTTTAAATAATTAAATAGAAAATCAGAAAATAAAATAATAAACCAAAAAAAATATGGACCACCTGATCTATGTCAAAACACGTTAGTAAGAAAATCTGATGGATCTAACACGTTGTGCATGTTATGTACCTTTTTGAAAACCACACTGGATCAATTATAAAAACAAAAATGAAATAAAAAAACTTACACCGTTGGATCAAGTCGTGTATGCATAGTATGCACATCTGAAGTTCTAGATTGAGGCCTCACAGTGTTACGGTGGATTTAAGCCACAAATCATTCAAATCCAGGGACCAATCAAAATATTTCACTTGTCACCACGTAATTGGTCCAATGGAGAAAATATTTTCAAAAATGTAGAGCCACGTGGACTTCCTTCGGTCATCCCTTCCAATGACCTTCACCAGAGCAAACCAAAAATGGTTTCCAATGTCCATAAAACCGGTATCATTCAAAGCGTCTCCCTGAGACAACTTCAACCATGGCCTCACGGAAAATTGATTTAAAACGTACAATGTATAATTTGCAGAAAACACCAAAAATAACGAGCACTGAGTTTTGCAATCACATGATCAATTCTCAACGAAATTTGAAATTGCAAGAAGCACGAGAATTAGAGAGATGAGAAGAGTAGATTGGGCCTTTGTTTGGAGAAAAATGAATGAGGAATATACTTGAACGAAGTATGTGAAATTTTCTCTGAAACTGGACTTAGCTAGAACGATTTAAGGCACCTCAAGACTTGATTCTTGTTGGAGAAGCTTTAGAGAAGTTCAATGAAGCTTATGGAATTGTGAATTTGGAAATGTAAATGCTCTAACTAAGGATTCAAAGTTGTATAAAATTGAGGTATGGAGGAAGTTTGACAGAGGTTTTCTGGCTCTCTAAGCTTGTGGAAATGAGTGGAGTACGCCCTCTATTTATAGGGAAGTGAATGGAATCAGAATGAAGGGTGAATGATGTAATTTGGGGCGAAATCATGCACACCTGCATCATGAGAAAAGTGTGACTTTCAAGTTGTCAAAGCTCATCCAAATCGCACGTTTCAAGCCTTATTCCAACCTTAGCAACTTTGTTAGAAAATTGGAGATTAGAAGTCACATTATGCAATTTGCAAATCTGACTTGGAGAGAAATTATAGTTTCAAGATGATGACTTTGAGACTATGGTACTCTAACACGGTGGGAGAACTGACTTGTTTGTTTTGTGCTTTATCGCAAATGTTGCGGATAGCAAGAGTCGCCACCGACTTTTCTTTTATCCAATAAAGGAAAGGTGAAAAGAACAGGAAAAACCTTTTATGTAAAGGGAAGGTATTAACACCCTTTCCATCTGTAGTTATCTACGGGCTCTTAATTGGTTTAGCTAACATTTTTTTTAAACTTGCTTTGTGTGTGTGTGTGATTTGAAAAGAAGTATTTTTCTTTGACTTCGTAATGATTCTTGTATCAGTCCTCAAGAATGTATACGAAGTGTTTGAAAATATTTTGAAAGTTTAACTTTGTAATGGTTCTTTATGAGTGTATACAAAGTGTTTTTGAAAGTAATTTTGAAAAGAGTGTGAGGTGTTAAAAGTATTTGTTTTGATTGGAGCAAGCAATTTAGAGTCTTATTACCTACTCAGAAAGGTCGTTCTTGTTATTTTTCTTCTCCTTTAGGACATCGCTATTCGTACCATTAGTTGGAAAGTAACTTTATTCGTTAGATGTGAAGGGACGGTCGTAGGGTCATCGTATGGTCATTGAAGGCAAAATTGTAAGGATACCTTAGCATTTTCGAAGGGACGATCATCACTTTTTAGTAGGCAACAACCGAGGGAAGAGATCATATATTCGTAGGAAACATCGAGGGTCATCGAGGGACTATGATCTTTGTGATGATTTAACTGAGGGACTTTGCTAATGGTACCCCTATGTTCGAGGGACATAACCATTGTTTCAAATATGTTATCTTGAAGTTAGGTTATTCTAAGATTGATTTATTAGTCTTTCCATACAATCATATTAGCCATACATCTAAGCCGTTAGAAATATATACAATTATAGAGTGCGGAAAGTAAATGCGGATAATAAACCCTACGCTATTACAAGGCTTTGGGGCAGATACATAATAGGAGGTACAGAAAGTAAATGCGGAAAATAAACCTTAATTAAGCTATTACATAATTTGAGCAGATACATAATAATGAAAAATGTGCGAGAAATTTAAACCTAACTATTACAATTTGAAAGCATTTAAAATAATCAGAAAAAATATCAAGACAAGGATTAAATCGGAATAGAGGAGATAATGTTAGAAAAAGTTTTTTTTGTGTTAGTAAAAAAAGTTTAAAGGTTAGTAAAAAAAATCTAAGGTTAGTAGAAAAAACCTATTTTAATAAAGAAAAATATTTTTTGTGAATTTTTGGAGTTGATTTTAATTAAGAAAATATATTAAAGTTAATTTTATGGTTAATTAAGTAATTAATTAAAATAAAAGGGAAAAATAAATATTTTTGGTGTCAAAAGTTAAATAAGTATTTTTAAAACCTAAATCTAAAAGAAAACATATTTTTGGGGTTTTTTGTTGTATTTTAAAAAATATTTGAAAGAAATTAAATTAGGAAAATAAATATGAAAAATAAGAAAAATAGAAGAAAATAAGGGTTAGTGGAAAAATGTCAAAAAAATGGGATGGCAGGCGCTGGGATCGAACCCATGTTTTGTAGTTCATTGACATACTCCCTTCACCATTTGTGCTGTTTGTTTTAGCTGTCATTGAATCACAACCATACGATTATAAAATAACCTCACGTTTCATTTTTGGTTTTCAAACAAGTCAAGAGTGGGACCCATGTGTCACTCAAATGACCAATCAGAAGTGGAGAAAAGGCCAGGGTTTTGACCAACCAATAGTAACACATGAAATTGCCATGCCTGCCATCAGACTTTTCAAACCACCGTGAATGGTGGTTTCTTCCTTCTTCTCCGATCTTCAAAAATATAAACTTGCATAAATCGCTTAAAAACAAAATCAAGACAACCTAGATCACATATATTGGACCCTGCGAATCTAATAGAATGATTAGTTTCCTCTAAAACGGCCTATAACTAGGGTTTCGAAGCTTTGAAAGCTTCGAGCCCTAACAATGGCATAACTTTATTCCTGCGTCAAATCTTGCAAACAATCGCTCTACATCACTCTAAACATCAACCTAAACATGTAGATAAGCATAAAATTAATTTAAATGGCATGGATAAAAAATTTGAGATTGAAGAAGATACCACAACCTGTGTAATCGAGGGAGAGTGTTTTGGGATCACTGGAGCTCTCGTAATGATATGTATCAAATCCTGGAAGCCTCAGGATGATGATATGGTGCTTGAAAGTGCTTGAGAATGGCTGCAACCAGGATTTTGTGTTTGCCCTATTTTTTGAGAAATTTTTGAAGATTTTAGGGTTGTTGTGGAGGAAAGTATGCATGTCCTTGGCATTTGAAGGTGTTCTCTATTTATAGAAAATGGATTTAGGTCAACAAATGTGTAGAAATATCTTGCATTGATGTGAACATATTTGATTGAAAATTAACACCAAATATTGCTATTTTTGGATTCAATCATGTGCCAATCAAGTTCCAATGATTTGCTTGATGCCCAAGGCTGATTATTTGATTGATTTCTGATCAACAACATAATCCATGCGCCTTTGATATATTTTCCTTGATTTATTTTAATTTATTTTGATTTAAATTGAATAAAAAAATAAATGAAATAAAAATTATGGCCATGCACAAATGGTCTTAGAGGTCATCTAATGTGTCAAATTCATGTTTACACCTCGAAAATTAGGCCCATTAACTCAAAAACTCAAAATTGCTCAATTGATATTTCATGCATTTCTTCAAAATTTCCATATTTGCCCAAGCCATAACTTGCTCAATTTTTGTCATCTGGGAGTGTTGGACTTTTTAAAAAGATTAAGATGTCTTCTAAGATATAATTTTGGTCTCATCTTCATTGAAGCTTCCATGCTCATGTAGACTTCTTTGGAAAAATATGACTTTTTATTGACTTTTAGAAAGACCTATAATGTCTTGACCCATAACTCTCAAATGAAGCATTTTTGGAAAAAACCTTGTGAGACACAAAGTTGTAGAGAATTTAATTCCCTTTAAAATGAGCTTTTGTGGAAAAATTTCTGATGAAGTATGTGAAAGCTATGCTTGGTCAAAGTTTTGTTGACTTTCCCTTAAGACACCCTAATTTAGAAACTTTTGATTTTTGATCATTCTTTGAATTTTCTTGATGAATCATGATCAACCCTTGATCAAATGATGAATGATACTTCAAAATATTTATGTTGACAAAAAATGGTGAAGTTTGACTATAGGTTGACCATAATTGACTTTTTGTCCAACACAACTGATTTTCAACCATCTGAGCAATTGATTGAGCAAACTTAGGCTATGAGGCTTGAAACTTGACATGGTGATACTTTGAGACATATGAGCTTGCATGATGCTCACTTGATACAATAGAAACCATTTTTGACTTGAGAGAAATAAAACCCTAGCTGTGGGTTGATTGCTTAGGAGAGGGTTTGTCTGATCAACCCATGAGGAATTCTTGAGTATGGAGATGCATCTTGACCTAAACAATAGGAGGGAAAATTTTGGGGTATAACAGTTTCCCCTTTTCAATCTTCTTGTAACTGAAGGGTTAGATTGGTATGTTTGCCTTTAGTAACCTGAAGGTAGAAGATGATTGAAGACTTGAGTACCCCTAAAATTTGCACTTGCTGGTGTGTGGAATGAGATCGTCGGTTGATGATGTATTGCAATAGGCTTATAGATGTTATTTGAAGTAGCTTATGTTGAGGTATGAGTCGTATGTTAGAATCTATGATAGCTTTCTTGGAAAGGGAAATGCGTCCCACTATCATCTTTGAATGAAGTTATTAGTATGCATTGATTTTTAACTAGATATGCAGCAATCTGCAGGTGGAGAGATAAAAACATGTAGTCGGAGACGGGCTTAAAGATGCCATCTAGAGAGATGAGGACGTGTAGTCGGAGATAGGCTTAAATATGCCATATGGAGACACTGATGATAGGAGAGAGTCAAAATAAACCTTCGTCTTGGTTTTATCTGAGATAAGTATTCGTCGTCAAGATGTAAATAGTCTCCCCGTCTTGTTTTTGGAATTGATCTACAAATCTGCTTCATTGATAAACCTGTCTTGTTCCAGAAATTGATACTGGCTTGGTCGCATAGATAGTTTCCCCATCTTGTTGCGGGCATTAATCCTTGACCATTTGTTTGGAAGAATAATTTTCGCTTACTTAAGGATTTAACTTGAAAGAATGGGGTTAGTTCTATGCACATCATGATGCATGTAAATACGTAAGGATGCTCTCGAAATAAACGAGAATAATGTATGCACATGTTATGGCTTTTATGTATAAATGTGGATGTTATGGTATTTCAAAATGTATCCATCTTAAAGAAGACGGGAAATTTCTGTGTGGGATCTTCGACTTCTGCTTGGGGATGAAGAAATGACCATTGAAGATCCTGACTGGGAATATAAAAATGTAGATTCCTCCGATGCACTATCTGACTCAGTTTCGAGCCTGGATACTAATTCTGCTAGAGAGTGATAATCTTTGAGTGACACTCAGCTGAGGATGAATATCTTGTGTATTGTACTTGAGGAAATAAACCTTTGTTGGGGAATGATGTGATCTTGAATAACTTATTATTTCTCGGAGACTAACATAACAAGTTGGTAGTTGATTTGTTACTGCTCGGGGACCAATGTAACATTGAGAAATGTAGACGATCACCGCACGGGGTCTGACGTGATAAGTTGATGATCACTGCTCGGGGACTAACATGATGACTGTAGATGATCACTGCTCGGGGACTAACGTGATGAATTGATGATGATCTGCTACTGCTCGGGGACCGATGTAGCAAGGAGAAATGTGTAGATAATCACTGCTCGGGGACTAATGTGACGATGTAGATGATCACTACTTAGGGACTAACATGTGTTTGCAGTAAAAAGTGACGAATGAGGGAATCAAATCAGAATTCGAATCTCCGACTCAAAATGATTTACTCTTTTTATTGTTTTTTGTTTAAAAGATGTCGCGAGCACCAAGCTTTATTGTTTCCAAACAAGAAACGAAAGGAAAAGGGGAAAGCTGAAATACCCTAAATAAGATATGCGATGCGACTAGCATGAACTAAACGCAACACATTGGGGAGAGACCAGGGTAAGAGGGTGGTTATATAAAGGGAAGGTCTTAGCACCCTATATATCTATAGTTTTCTATAAGAACTTTTTATGCATTTTTGTGTGTTTTATTTGCTATGTTATTTTGAGAAAGTTTCTCCTTTGGGATTTAAGGATAGGTTAGGAAGGTACCTAAGTTTATTTATTATTATTATACTCGCAAGGATCACTGGGATCCTCTACATACATATCCCCTAGTGGGAATCAGAGCATCAGTAGCTCATATTTAAGGGAAACTATGGTTTGTTTGGTTTGAGGGAGAAAAAAGTATGGTCGCCAAGGGTGAGACCTTGTGCCTACGTATTCTCAAAAAGAGGTTGAGAAAGTCAGAGAAATCGTAGTCCCCACTTATGTGCTAGTGGAAGCAAATATTTTAAGAGACAACGACAAGTGGCATCTTAATGAAAAATGTATCTAATCTATTTCATCACATACATTTTTGAAAGTTTTATTGTTTAAATCTTTTATTGTAAGCATTGGGTGTTTTTCTTGAGTGTACAAGCGTTACCACTTACAAGTTAAGAAAGATGTTTGAAAAACGTTGAATCTTTCATTGTAAGCATTGGACGTTTTGTTTGAGTGTACAAGCGTCGCCACTTACAATTAAGAAAGTTGTTTTGTTTGAAAAGTATTTTGTTTTGAAATTTTTTTGATTTGTATGAGATGCTATAGATGAGATACTTCTTCCATAGAGATGATTCATGTCTTATCTATTAGGAGATGTTTTGAATCAAGAAATTAGGTCAAGATATTGCATTGGTGATTTTGATATCATTCCCCAAGCAATTAGGTCATTCATTGAGCAAAAAGTCAATGATACACCATCCTCGATCAGAGCCCTAATTTGGTCGATTCAAGATAGATCTTGAGGAAATGATGGGAATTTGAAGATCAATTATTGATGATTGATGAAGATAGATAAATTAAGGTGAGTGAAGACTCAAACCCTAATTGATAATATCTTGAACAGATGAAAGATTTTAATTCAAAACCCTAATTTGGCTCAAGGAGCACACACAAGCTATCTTGTTCTGAAATTGTTAGTGATACAATGATGCATATATGAATTATATAAGATGGTATCTTAGGTAAAAAATTGGGGTATGAAAACATGATAAATTGAAAGTTGATGATCTGTTATTGCTCGGGGACCAACGTAACAAAGTTGACATTTACTGCACGGGGACTGACGTGACAATATAGATGATCACTGCTCGGGGACTAACGTGATAAATTGAAAGTTGATAATCACTGTACGGGGACTGACGTGATGAATTTGTAGATATAGTAAGTGAACCACTCTACTGTAGATGAGATGGTGGTGTAGTATTCTTGAAGATGTGATAACCTTGCAAGATTTGTAGGGGTATTTCTGTGTTATTAGCTCTGTGGGGATGTATTGGTGACTTGGGTTGTTGTCTCAATTCTTAGAGCCTGTAGTAATTGTTGTTTCTGTTCACTTTTCATGTATTTGTAAGCGGATATTTATTGTCAAATGCATATAATCATTCAAAACAAACATTGGACTTATGCAGACAAGACAGATAAAGTAATAATTTGAATCTTAGAAGAGAAATTGTATTGAATTTGAAAAGTGGACCTATAGACAGACAGTTTGTGTACAAACAGTTCTAGTAAGAGGAAATTGTTGAAAACATTAAAAAGTGATAAAATCTATGTGGAAATAATCTCGTCGAGTTTCAACTCTATTATTGCTCATATATTTCGACTATCTCATCTCCTTGCTGCCAGAAGAAGGTGATTGGACTGATCTGTGCCATTTGAACTTGAAGCTGATAGTAGTGTAGTATGTAGATGATCCATCGAGACATAGTCATACACTTTAATCCCTAACTTTTTCCTAGACTGCCCTTTCGGGTTTTCAGTCTATCGGGATACCCTTTTTTATCCAAGCCACCTTTGCAGGTTTTTGACTTGCCGGTGTACATTTTTTATATGTCCCTAATTTTTGCTCGAACCCTTTTGAATCTCCGGGACGCCATTATTTTTTCCTAGGCCAGTCAACCTAGCGGGTCTCATTTATGCGTAGTATTTTTTAACTATGTCTACATTCACAGGGTGCGGGAATTCTTCTACATCCATGGTGCTCAGTATCATGGCTCCGCCAGAAAATATTGTCTTGACTACGAATGGTCCCTCATATGTTGGAGTCCAGTTTCCCCTGGGATCACCTTGTGGTAGGATGATGCGCTTTTTCACTAGATCTCCAACTTGGTATACTCGGTGCTTGACTTTCTTATTGAAGGCTTTGACCATGCGTTTTTGATATATCTGTCCATGGCAGATGGCTGCGAGTTGCTTCTCATCGATCAAGTTTATTTATTCAATCCAAGTCTGGACCCATTTGTCTTCGTCTAACTCTACATCCCTTAAAACTCTAAGTGAAGGAACCTGAACCTCGATGGGTAGAACCACTTCCATACCATAAACGAGAGAGAATCGGGTTGCCCCAATAGATGTTCGTACTGAAGTGCGATAACCGTGGAGAGCAAATGGCAACATCTCATGTCAATCCTTATACGTCACTGTCATCTTCTATATGATCTTCTTAAGGTTCTTATTGGCGGCTTCCACAATGCTATTCATCTTTGGTCGATATGGAGAAGAGTTGTGATTCTTTATCTTGAACTGCGTGTATAGTTTAATGATCATTTTTTTGTTGAGATTGGTACCATTGCCTGTGATAATCCTTTCAGGGACGACGTACTGACAGATGAGATTATGTTTGATGAATCGAGCCACAAAATTCTTGGTAACAGATGCAAATGAGGCTGCCTCTACCCATTTTGTAAAGAAATCGATAAATACGAGGATAAAATGGTGCCCATTAGAGGTGGTCGGCTTGATTTCTCCAATCATTTCAATGCCCCACGTCGCAAAAGGCCATGGAGCGGTTATAACATTCAACGGAACCGGAGGCATATGCACTTTATCTGCGTATATCTAGCATTTGTGACAAGATCGGGAATAGCGATAACAATCAGCTTCCATAGTGGACCAATAGTAACATGCTCTCAGAATTTTCTTACCCATTGTATGTCCACTGGAATGGGTTCCAAAGGCGCCTTCATGCAGTTCTTCCATAATTGGTTTAGCTGTCTTCTGATCTATACATCGGAGTAAGGCAAACTAATGGTTGCGTTTGTATAAGATGTTGTTACTTAGAAAGAACTTGGAAGTTAATATCTACAGAAACTTCTTATCATTGACAGATGCCCCGTCAGGGTACTCTTGAGTCTCGAGATACCTCTTTACTTTGTGGAACCATGGTTTCTCTTCTACTCCTTAGGCGTCAAGTTCATAATAATATGCTGGTTCATCTAGTCTTTCAATAGTAATTCGAGGAGCTTCGTTGTCCCATCTGACTTTGGACATAGATGACCCGGTAGCTAACGCGTCTGCCAACTAATTCTCTTCTCGCGGAATATGCTCGAAAGTGACTTCTTCGAAGTAGGGGATCAGATTTAACACATGTTCTCGATATAGAATGAGATTCGGATGCTTTGTGTCCCATTCTCCCTTAATTTGACTAATCACCAAAGTTAAGTCTTCATATACTTGCAAGAATTTGATCCTCAAGTCAATAGCATCTTAGATGCCCATGATGCATGCTTCGTATTCAGCCATATTATTGGTGCAGTCGAAACATAACTTGGCGGTGAAAGGTGTATGACTTCCCTTGGGAGAGATAATCATAGCGCCAATACCATTTCCAAGTGCGTTAGAAGCTCCATCAAAAACCATGGTCCATCGGGATCCTAGCTCAGGTCCTTCATCCGGTCCAGGCTCTTCGTAGTCGGTAATTAGCATGATGTTCTCAGTGTGGAACTCAAAATGCATAGACTATTAGTCATCTACGGCTTGATGAGCCAAATGATCAGCTACTACACTTTCTTTGATCGCTTTCTAGGTAGTGTACTGAATGTCGTACTTGGTCAAGATCATCTACCATCTTGCTATTCTTCCAGAGAGAACAGGCTTTTCGAATATGTATTTTATCGGATCTATTTTAGAGATCAATAAGGTAGTATGAGTCAACATATACTGTCTTAGTCGGCGAGCAGCCCAAGCCATAACGCAACAAGTTTTCTCGAGCAATGAGTATCTTGTTTCACAGTCGGTAAACTTTTTGCTAAGGTAGTATATTGCATACTCTTTTCGACCAGACTCGTCATGTTTCCCCAACACACACCCCATTGAATTTTCTAACATTGTTAGGTACATGATTAGTGGTCTTTCTTCAACTGGTGGCATAAGGATTTGAGGTTTTTGAAGGTGTTGTACCCAAAAATTTACCCTCTTCTTTTCTGTATTTATGGCTTATAATTCGATTGCATAAACATACATGTATTTTCATGCATAGCATTGATCATGGGGTTACCGGGTTATAGGTGTCTCTGATTGTGAAAGAAATGGCGTGTTTCGGGTATCTTAGATCCTTTTGAGTTCGGTATCAATACTTCGATTCATATGCTCAATACAATATATTGTGGTCAGAAAGCTGTTTCGGTTTGATTCCATAAGCATCTGGATCATTTCGATATGTTCTCTAGTTTATCTGTTTAGATCGGAGGCTGTTTTGCCAAAGAAAAAGAATTTATTCGCTTATTTTGCAATAAAGTGGATTTTGGGTTTTTTTAGTGGGTTTTGGGCACTCCAGAAGGCATATCTCTCAGCTCATCGGGTATTTTCCAATGATTTTTTACCGGAAAGTCCCTCTCATTATTATCTGCAACTTTCGTTTGAAATCTGGAAGCAAATTATGTGAGGAAGGTCCCCGGAAAAATCAATTTCTTAAAAGGATTAAACTGAATTTTAGTGTTGAACCGTGTGTTTTGCGCACTAAAAAATTCATATCTCCTAGCTGGAAAATCGAAACTGAGTAGGGCTGATTTCTAAAATTTTGTATCAAATCCCTCTATAACTTTCATTTACAACTCGGGAGTTGATTCCTCACCGTTTAAGATAAGTTTTTTTAGTTTTCGGACGCACTTTTGAGTTGAACCAAGCAATTTTCATCTGGTACGCGAAGTTCGAAAAATAATATCTCACTCGATTTTTATCGAAACAAGGTGGGAACAGTGCCAAAAGTTCACGAATTTCATTAGCTTCGATTGTCTCAAAAACACTCACTTGCAAATTTTGATCAGAAGACCGTCATTCGAGGCATTTTCTCCGAAAAGCGCATTGAAGATTTTGCATGTGTCAGTCACCTGAAAACTGGGCTAAAACTTCAAAAAATTCATATCGCCTTGACCGTTCATCCGATTGAGTAAAAATTTTGACTCAAAAAGTGAAATCGCGTTCCAGACATTTTTCGTTTACATTCAGACTTCAAATTCTTGTCGGATTTGGTTGTTTTGGACTAATTACGAAAATTATTTAGATAATCGTGATTTGAGCTTAATTATGGATCCAAGGCACTCTAAGGACCAAACTCTCATACTATAAATATATTTTTTCCTTCACAAATTGGAGGAGGATAATCATTTTCTCAAATTACACACGAAATCACTCTTAACTCTCTCTAATTCTCTCTCAACTCACAAGTACAAAAAATCAAAAGGAAAACAACTTTCCCTCCAAGCAACCACCATAGACCACCACCTTGATCCTCCCTAGCACCGGTCATCCTTGCATACCATGCTAAGTGCGCTCCCTGCCACTAAGCGTCACCCACGACTTCGCCGGAATTTCATCTTCTCGTCGGAGCAGCTTCTTCATCGGATTCTACTCCTTTTCTTCTCTTTCTCTTCGGATTCAACCTATAGGAAGCTCTTTTCTCTTGATTCCTCTTCAATTTTCAAGAATTAAGCAATTATTTTTCATCTTCGTCAATTCTCCATTGAAGCTTCAAGATCTTCAAGGATCCAAGCTTGATTTCTAGTATTATCATCAATTCAATGTTGATTTGGTATTTCCTTTGAAGATCTCAAGGAATTCTTCTCCAATATGACTCAAGCTTCAAGTGCAAGTAAGTTTCTAGTTCAATTAAGCACTTATTTTAAGCTACTTTTGACTTTTAGCTTTTCTTGAAATTGAATATTGAAATTGCTTGCAAATTCCGTGTGGATTCCGATTCTTGAATTTTTATCTTTGAATTCTTTGAATTGAATTGAATTTTGCAACGTTATTGTGTCGATGTGAAGGAAATTTGTACATAACACACACATACACTTGTGTAGTTGCATTTTCTTGCATTTAGGTCACTAATTTGTGCATTTTGCATCATCTATCACATGCTCACGCATTAAAGAGTTTTTAGATTGATTAACATGCATTGATTCGTGTGAATTAAAGCTTAATTT
This sequence comes from Vicia sativa, assembly GCA_021764765.1. NCBI lineage: Eukaryota > Viridiplantae > Streptophyta > Magnoliopsida > Fabales > Fabaceae > Vicia > Vicia sativa. The sequence continues at coordinate 78,581,461 of CM038793.1, read as the reverse complement.
GCATACAAAAGAGTGTTGAGATGTATATTTAAGTGCATTTTGATTACTAGGTGCATTTTTCATTGTATATGATTCATACATATGCATTTAAACTTGTGATTTTAAGGATTAACTTGCATTCCTCACATGTTCATGCATTGATTTGCATATCCATGAGCATTAGAATTGTTACTTTATCTTGCATTCCACACATGTTCATGCATCGACTTGCACCTCTATGAGCATTGGAATTGTTACTTTAACTTGCATCCTCACATGTTCATGCATACCTTTGCGGCTTATGGATAATTCATGCTTTGCCTCGACATGCATTCTTCATATTGTAATGTATGCTCTTGAATCACTTTGTACATGGATTTTGGTTTGACGCTTTATTGTTTGCTTTTGCATGATTAACACTGAATAATTTCGTTGTCATGTCTTGTTCTTATGCACTTTACTTGCAAATGATGGTTTTTGAGTTTAAGTACTTCAAGTAAGCACTTTTCAGTGTTATTTGACTGTTTGGATCAACTTCTTGGAATGAAAACATCATGGAAAGAAGACTTGGTTCGCAGCAGAAAAATTCTGCAGGTTACAGACCGCGCTTAGTGCCACCAGAGACGCACTAAGTGGAAAATTCTCTAACTTTTGGATTTGTCTGTGTAGGAGGCCGCGCTTAGCGCTAACAGAGGCGCACTAAGCGCCAAAATCTCTGACTTTTGGGTTTTTCTGTGCAGGAGGCCGTGCTTAGCGCCATATGCCAGGCTTAGCACGACCCGGAGCTAAAAACTTTGTTTTTTGACTTTTAAGTACGAAATCTCATATGTTCTAACATTGTGGAGCATTGTTTGAGATGTGTCTGGTGCAAGTGCTTGTGTTATAGATGCATATAACACAACCTTTCAATTTTCGCACTTGTACACATATGCGTACATTCTATTTGCTTGTTTCTTGGACTTTACTCCATTTTTTACAGGTTATTCACGCTTGTACACCCACATGTACATTCTATTTGTCTGCTTTTTTGGTCTAACTATGTTCTTGCAGGTGTTTTGCGTTTGTACACATACGTGTACATCCTATTATCTGTTTCTTGGGTTTTACTCCCTCTTTACAGGTGCTTTGCGTTTATACACTCACGTGTGCATTCATTTTATTTGCTTTTTTCGGTCTAACTCCGTTCTTGCAGGTATCCTTATATGGAATGTGTATACACATGTTCCTTGGCTTGTGCACATATGCGTACATTCTATTGTCTGCTTGTGTGGTTTTTTTGCAGGTACACTTGATTGGAATGTGTATACACATGTTCCTTGGCTTGTGCGCATATGCGTATATTCTATTGTCTGTTTGTTGGGATTTCTCCTCTCTTGCAGGTTTTATTGCTTCGGATACACATGAGCATGTAATCTGTCTATGCTATTGATGCCTTGAGCATTTCTCACCAGTTTACTCTTATTGCGTAGCTACAGTATTTGAAGTTTTCCGGAGTATTCTTAGCTCGCAGTGCTCTACGGATTTACTATCTATTTCGTACTAGCTATCCTTTGTTTATCGCATTCTTTATAAGCTTTCCTAGATATCACGAGAAGTAGGGGTTTTACCTCTTTCTTTTCCATGATTAGGATAGGAGCGTTGGGCTCAAAGTCTCTGTTTAAAGACCTATAGCTAGGCATTCCGCAAGTTGTATTCTATTTGTGTTTGGTTTGCTTAAAATCCTCCACCGTGCATAGGGAGGTAATTCTCAGTAAGTGTGTATATTTGTGCTTGCATAGGTAAAGAGTGGTTAGGCAACCTGACATGGCACCACCAAGCAAAGTATTGCATTTTATATTTCCTGCTATATGATGATGATATGATGGGCACGCAGAAAGGGTCCGCAATTGACCCCCATACAATTCTAGTCCGTGTCAGCCCAACACACGTGAATCATGTTGCTTTCCTTTATCGAGTCAATAATAAAGTGGTAAGAGTTCCCTATTCTGACTCTCCATGCTTTCCTGGGGTTCATATTTATTGCTGAACTCGCATCATTTTCTCTTCACACTATACAATTCATGTCATCCGGTGATACCACTCACGGGAATCAGAATATGTTGGTTCTTGGTTGCTTCCAGCCCTCGGCTTGCTATTGTAGGCTATGGGACATCCTCGTTTTCCTGTGCTTCTATGACATTTATTTGTGCATTGCATTGCTTGTGTGCTTCTGCCAAAGCACTTGATTGCTTCATCCCTTTGCATCCCTTGGTTTCACAACCAAGACGGATATAGGATAACTTTCCCTTAGGACCACTCGGTTAGGATAGCTCTCGAGCCTAGGCATTAGGACTTACATCCTTTGCATGTTTACATTGGTAGAGACTCTTCTTATCCTCAACCTCAGGTCCAATCTTTGCATGAAAACATTAGGGTTAGTATTAGATAGTCCCCCATTTTCTTTTCTTAGTTTCTTTCTGCATCCTTGAATGTAATTAAAACTAAAACTTGCTTTCTTTTCTTTTGAAAACAAAAAACACTTCATAATGGTTTGAACTCCTTTCACAAAGATAAAAGTAACCAACCAAGACAAACTCCACTTCGCCTTCGGGCGCTTTTTTATTTTTTGAGTTTAAAACCTTTTTCAAAAGTAAAAAACATAAAACCCACCAAAACAAGTGAGTCGAACTATGACGCTCTGACTTTCCCATTGCATGAGGGAATACATAGGCATCTTGTCACGGGGCTCGATCGAGCACAACTTCGTAAATACTTCCTTCTTTTCCCCGTGATTTATTTATTTCCCTTTTATTTTGCATGCATTGTAGCAATTAAGTGATAAACAGATATAACACACCCCTTAGATAGAAAATAGAAGTGGATATCGTAGTGTACTACGGGCGTGTGGGGTGATAATCCCTTCCCCTCGCATAACAGACTCCCTTACCCAGATCTCTTAATCGTAAAATCGTGATTCCCCCCCCCCCCAGGTTTACTCGATGTTTTCCTTTCTCCTCCGCTAGATAAAAAACGTCAATGGCGACTCTATTGATACATCCTATCAGTCGGAAGTTCAGTCGGGTGATTTCAACTGGCAACTCCATTAGGGATAAGTTGACCTATTGCTGGTCCGTCCAGGAGCTGATCCTAGCTTTTATTTTCATGTTTATTAGGTGTTTATCTATTTACTCTCTTTATTGCACCATCCTTTGTATGTTTGCATTGCATTCTATGTAGCATTTTACTGCTTTCAAACATTGGCTGGACTGTTGTGTTATGATCTATTTCTTTGGTGGGTGGGAGTTACAAGAGGTAAAAGGCCCCAATACCCCGACCGAGAGACATATAGGACACTTAGAACTAGAGTGGAACATGACAAATACGAATTTAGATCTTGTAGTATGTCATGTCGTCCATGCTCAGGGGAGGTTTCAAGCAGGGTGCTATCGTCATCACGTAGGTGTTACGATGGTAGTGTCCCTAGGCGAACCTGATCCTGAGTCACCTTGGATTTACCCAGACCTTAGTCTTACCCGTGAGTGGGGCGGGATCATGATTATTACAGGTACCACTGGTAACTATTTGTAACTTGATACTGATGGTGACTTGGTATTTTTTGTTGGTGACTATGGTTCCATTCAGTGGTATTTTCTAGCCGTTACTCTATCCGTGATCTCTATTTTCTTCAACCAGATCAGAAACAGCACATCGGTCTGATCAGTGTCATAGAATTAGTAAACCTATGATCAATGCATAATGTACTTGCATCATAGCATGTTTATTTTCTTAAAAGGAATGTCAAAAAAATATGTTGTTTGTCTAACCCTGCATGCATATCATTTCCAGGACTTTCTGTGGTTATTGTTAGTATTAGGATGGATACCAACAATCAGACCAACACCGAGGTTCTAAAGAAGTCTTCTGTATATTCTTTTTGCTCATTTGATATCTCTGAAGTGAGAGACAAAGGCGCTCTTGTGGAAGGTCCGATTGAGAGATACTTTAGAAAGGATTATGGGAACATATTACCGTTACTAATGGAGGATTATGAGTTCTTCGCCATGCAATCTCTACTTTAATTCTATGATAGTGAGGTCAGGTGTTTCACTTTTCAAGATTATCAGTTAACACCTACTCTTGAACAGTACTCCTGCCTGTTGGGTATGGATATCACAAGTGGTATGCCTTTTGTCGAAGTGCCAGATACTCCTGATTTCGGAGCCATTGCTAAGGAGCTTGATTTGCGTGTTAGTGAAGTGAGGGATAATTGTATTCTAAAAGATCGCGCATGCGGGTTCCCCTTGGGTTTTCTGTTATCCAAATCTGATGAATTTGCCAAGAACGGTTGTTGGGGAAGCTTCAATATCATCTTAGCCGCCATGATCTATGGTACGGTGATTTTTCCTGCTGTTGAGAAGTTTGTGGATTTTGCTTCCGTTTCCGTATTCATGAATGACAATCCAGTTCCTACTATTTTGGCTGATACATATTATGCTATTCACTCTCGCCATGGAAAAAAGGGGCGTGTTACTTGTTGTATGCCTTTGCTTTATTGTTGGTTCAATACACACTTGCCGAAGCGGGTTGCATTCGTTGATTGTGCCAAAACCATGAAGTGGTCTATCAGGATCATTGAAATCACATCATATGATATAGTATAGAATATAATGTTGAGTGGAGAAGAGATCATTGTTAGTTGTGGAAAGTTTCCAAACATGCCTTTGAGGGGAACTAAGGGTTGTATCAGTTATAATCTTGCATTGACTCGCCGTCAATTAGAATATCTTTTGACTGAAGCACCCATTGTTCGTCAGGTGATAGAAATTGTTTTCTTTGCAAATGGCGAGGATCCGTTTATGCTGAAGTGGATTGTTGCTGCATGGCGCTTAATTCACAGAAGGGACACGGTTTTCTTTGGCCAAAAAGGAACCTATGCACTCGATTCTTATGTAAATTGGTTGAAGGATCGAGTCTCAAAGGTTTTATAACCATTCAAAAGGGAAGCACCATTGTATCCTCAGCCTGATTCTATGGTTGAAGGTCATGCACAAGACTTCGCCTCTTCCTCTTCTTCATCAGTTATTTCTATACCAGGTTTTGTGCGCACCGAGTTCTACAAGCAGCTCCAATCAGAGAATTCAACTTTGAAAGCACAGTTGTAAGCCCAAGCCATGGATCTAGCATTTTCTCTACAAGATAAGAAGGGATTATCTGTCGAAATCGAACAAAAAGACTAAGTTCTAAGTGCTTATGGCTTACTTGAAGAAACCAAGAGAGTTAAAGGTGGTAGCTCCTCTTCTTTCGATCAGTTGACCAAAGAGCCTGAAAAGATCCTAGAGAAACTGAAAAATGTGCAAATAGGTAATGGGAAATTGAAAGTCAAACATAGTGAAGAGATCCGAGTCTTGAAGAAGCAACTCCGCAAGGAAGAATCCGAGTCTTGAAGAAGCAACTCCGCAAGGAAGAATCCGATGCTAAAGAGTTTCTCCGACAAAAGAAAGAGCTTAAAGCTGAAGTCCAAGGTCGACAAGGGCAGATGGCTATCCTTTCCAAGGAGGTTGAAGAATTAAAGACTCAGTTGCAGACATCCAGAGATGAGGGATATGCAGTACATGCTATGCTCAGGGGATGAGATATCCATATATCAAAGCTTATGGCCGAGATTCATGAGCTTAAAGCGCGAGTAGTCTCTTTTGAAACTGATGTAAACGTTATCCGACGTACTTGTCCTTAAGTGGTTACGAATCACCTCCAGGATTGTTGGATGGGGTTCGCTTGAAATTGTGTTTGTATTAATATTCTTTGATTGTGAGATTTTGTATGAACCTTTATTTCACCCATGTAACGAGCAGTTGATTCTCAAATTGTTTGTGTGTTCGGTCCTGATGATTTTTGTTGTTAACTATCCTTTCATTAATTGATGCTTGATAATAAGCTACATGAACATCCTGGAAATGATCATTTCATGCATCATTACATTACATTCATACATACATTGTGCATAATAGGTTTTAATCAGAACTCTTCAGTGGTTTCTATTCCTGTTCAACAAAAAATTGCAAACTTCCACCGTTGCCCGAATCAGAGCAACGAACACCATCGGATGGAACAACTCCAAGCAAAAGTGACAGCGATGAAGGCGCAGATGGAGGTGCAAATGAATCAGTTCATGGAAGTAATCACTGACATGAATCGGGGACAACAAGAGTTGAGGGCCTTAGTGGAAAGATCTTGTCTTGAGGATGATCGTCACAATCCGTTTGATGATTTTTCTAAGGGACAACCACGTGTTGAAAATGAGGCACATAATGTTGGTTTGGGTGTTAATGGTCACAATCATGATAAGGGTCTACATTTGAACAGTGGTCGGTTTCTACCTCCACGACCTACGCCACCACATGGGCCTTATTTCTATGATAATGAGATGTAGGGGCATCTTATCAGGGGTCATCCTCGTTCCCAGGGTCCAGTTTTTGATTAGAATGATGAAGCTTATTTTGTGAATGGTAGTGAAGTTAGCTTCCTAGTTGAGGATCAAAGGTACCGTTTACTCGAAGAAAGGTTGAAAGCTGTTGAGGAATAGAAATTGTCAGGTTTGGACTTATCTGATTTGGGGTTGGCACCTAAAGTGAGGGTTCCTCCAAAGTTTAAGGTTCCTACTTTTGACAAGTACAACGGGGAGACATGTCCAAAAACTCACATCACTGCTTATTTCCGCAAGATGGCGGTGTACACTGAAGATGAAAGGCTTCTTGTGCATTTCTTTCGGGAGAGTTTGACTGGAGCGTCTTTAGAATGGTACATGCATCTTGAGAGAAATCATGTTAGGACATGGTGTGATCTAGTGGATAATTTTATCCAATAATACCAATTCAACATTGATATGGCTCCGAATCGTACACATCTGTTGATTTTATCTCAGAGATCGGGTTAAATGTTTAAAGAATATGCTCAAAAATAGAGAGAGCTCGCTGCTAGAGTTTAACCACCCATGATAGAGCTGGAAATGATTGATATGTTTACCAGTACCATGTCTGGACATTATTACGTCGCTTGTAGCACTTCTGCTAGTTTTGCTAAAATGGTTCGGTATGGTGAGGGAATTGAGAACGGTTTGAAATCCGGTAATATCCAACACGCCGAGGGTAGAATTTCTTCCGATACAAAGAAATCTTACAGTGGTCATCTTAAGAAAGAGAAGGGAGAAGCCAGTGTTGTATATGGAAGCGGAGGCAAAGCCCAAGTCAATATTGTGACTATCTTCGCTCCTCAATCACAGGCTCAACAAGCACCTCGCCAACAAAACCAAAGGCAATAAGAAAATCGCACTCCTAGAAGGTTTAATTTCGTTCTGATGAGTTATGGTGATTTTTTACCCGATTGACTGATCTCAAGTTGGTGGTCCCAAAGGCCGCATTTCTACCTCCTCCTCCGGAAAAGCGTCCTAAGAATTATGATGTTAATGCAAGCTGTGAATTCCATTCTGGTACAGTGGGGCATAGTATTGAGAACTGTTACGCATTCAAATGCAAAGTACAAGACTTGATTGATTCAAAAGCCATTGAATTGGAAGCCCAATCGCAACATTCCAGGCCTAATGTTATCCAGAACCCGATGTCGCAACATGCCGGTGGGGTAGTCCAAGCTATCATGGAGGATGGTGAGGTCCTGAATCTAATAATGGATGTTGATCTGGTAAAGACACCACTGCCTTTTGTTAAGGAATACTTGATCAAGAGAGGTGTTTTTCGCTGGTTGTGAAGTTGGTTGTGTGAGATGTGAACATTGTTCGAATGGTTGTGCAAGATTGAAAGATGGTATTAAGTATTTCATTACTAGTGGAAAATTGAAGTTTGATAGAATTAAGAAGGATAAAAAGGTTAGAATACAAGATGTATCTATGATTACTATCCCTTACACTCCGATTGTTATATCTGCACCAACAAAGCCTGTTCCACTAGCAATAACCAAACCCGGTCCTCTGCCGTATGTGAGTGACAAAGCTGTGCCATGGCATTATGGATCGGGTTTTTATTATCATGGTGTAAAACAGGAAGATTTCTCCTCCTCTGCCAAGAAGGATGACGAACTGGATGTCGCTAACACTGATAACTTTACTGGTAGTGGTGGTATGACAAGAAGTGGTCGGATATTCTCTGCTCTTGTGACACGATCAAATGCAGATGCTTTGGCAAAAGCCAAAGGCAAGCAACCGACAAACCAATCTAAACTACAAATTTCCAATCCTGACCAGGAGAAGGATCTTAAGGAGATTATGAAGTTTATTCGCAAAAGTGACTTTCGAGTGATTGATCAGCTTTCCCGGACACCCGCTAAAATTTATATCCTCTCTTTGCTGCGAGATTCAGAGGCACACAAGAATGCCTTGATGAAGCTATTAAGCACTGCTTTCATGCCACAAGAGATATTTGTGGGTCAGTTTGAGAACATATGTGCAAGTATTTCAGCTAATAATGGTTTGGGTTTTACTGATTTCGATCTTCCTCCAGACGGTTGAAACCATAACAAAGAGCTGCATATTTTTATGGAATGTCGGAGCACTAGCTTGTCTTGTGTTTTGGTGGATACTGGTTCGTCTTTGAATGTAATTCCCAAATTAACATTGATAAAGATCAACTATGGTGGTCTTGAACTCCGACCTAGTGATTTGATTGTTAAAGCATTTGACGGGTCAAGACGTTCTGTCTTCGGAGAATTGGACCTTCCCATCAAGATCGGTCCCCAGCTATTTACTACAACTTTCTTCATCATGGACATTCAACCTGCCTACTGTTGCCTTCTGGACCGTCCGTGGATTCACAAAGCTGGAGCGGTTACATCCACCCTTCATCAGAAGCTGAAATACTCTGTTAACCGAAAAACTATCACAGTCTGCACTTAGGAGGAGTATGTTATGAGTCACCTCACTTCATTCCTGTATATTGAGATTGATGGTGAGATTCATGAAACCCCATTTCAAGGATTCGAGACCGTTCATATGTTGAAGACCCCTCAACAGGAGGAAGTTAAGAAAGACAAGTCGGAATCTTCCATGGTATCCTTGAAAGATGCTAAAGTTGTGGTTAAGGTTGGACGCCCTGAAGGCTAGGGCAGTGTGGTGGAGGTTACACCCAAGTACAACAAGTTTGAGTTGGGCTTTGACCCCGTTTTGCGCTGCCAAATTCTCAAACCACCCAATTTGGCTACTCTTGTGAATTTTTCAAGCGCCGACATCAGTTATGGACTAGCAAATGCATTTGATGACTCTGATAATGAATTTGACATCGACAAGTGGATCCGCCCCAGCGTCCCTGGCGTGGAATTGAATAATTGGACTTCAGAAGACTGTGTCCCAATCACGATAGTCAAAGAGTAATTTTCTTTTGTTTTTGTTATCATTTAAAATGATTCATGTGCTCTGCCCAAGGCATAGTAAATCATATGTAGGACCACCATGTTTTGATTTGCAGTTTTTTACCATTAAATAAAGAACGTTTTTTTCACTCAAATATTTTGTTCCATGTCCTTCTATTTTACATCACAATTTTAAAATGAAAAATGGAAATGCTTTATTTTTCTTTTTATCATCTAAAAAAAGACTAAAATAAGGATAAAATCAATCACGCAGATATAATCCCACACTCTTAATGGATCCTTTTGATAACGACTCTACTATCACTCTTTATGACTTTGATAATCCGATCAACCAAGCCAAAGAAGAAGGTGAGGAAGATTGTGAGCTCCCTGAAGAGTTAGCAAGAATGTTAAGACAAGAGGAAAGGGTTATCCAACCGCATCAGGAAGAGATTGAGAAAGTGAATCTGGGCAATGTTGATGTGATTAGAGAGGTTAAAGTTGGGTCTGCTTTAGAAGACAGTGTGAAGCAAAGACTAATTGAACTACTCCGAGAGTATTCAGATGTAAACTCCTGGTCTTACGAAGACATGCCTGGGTTGGATACCGATATTTATGTGCACAAGCTGCCATTGAAAGAAGACAGTCCTCCTGTTAAGCAAAAGCTTTGAAGAACTCATCCTGAGATGTCTAAGAAGATCAAAGAGGAAGTCCAAAAACAACTTGATGCAGGATTTTTGAATGTCATCTCTTATCCTCCATGGGTCGCCAACATCGTGCCTATGCCCAAGAAATACAGCAAAGTTATGATGTGTGTGGATTATCGAGATCTGAACAAAGCCAGTCCAAAAGATGACTTTCCGCTTCCCCATATTGATATATTGGTGGACAACACGGCTCGTGCAAAAATGTTTTCATTTATGGATGGTTTCTCCAGGTACAATCAAATTAAGATGGCATTGGAAGACATGGCTAAAACAACCTTTATCACCCCATGGGGGACTTTCTACTATAAAGCCATGCCTTTCGGATTGAAAAATGTCGGGGAAACGTACCAGCACGCAATGGTAACTCTTTTTCATGACATGATTCATATGGAGATTGAAGTGTATGTCGGTGACATGATTGCAAAATCTCAAGATGAAGAAGAGCATCTAGTACATCTACAAAAGTTGTTTCACAGATTGAGGAAATTCAGATTGAGGCTGAATCAAACAAGTGTACTTTCAGCGTACGATCTGGCAAGTTGTTAGGCTTTGTTGTAAGCGAAAGAGGCATTGAGGTTGATCCTGCTAAAGTAAAAGCAATTTAAGAAATGTATGAACAAAGAACTGGAAAAAAAGGCCTGTGGCTTTCTGGAGAGTTTAAACTACATTTCTAGATTCATCTCTCACATGACGATCACATGCGAACCTATATTCAAATTGTTGAGAAAAGATCAAGTGGTCAGGTGGAATGACGATTGTCAAGTCGCATTCGATAAGATAAAAGAGTATCTACAAGAACCACTAATTATCATGCCTCCCGTGGAGAGCAGGTCGTTGATCATGTATTTGACAATGCTTGAAGGCTCAATGGGGTGTGTATTGGGACAACATGACGAGTATGGTCGAAAAGAGCATGCAATATACTACATAAGCAAAAATTTTACCGACTACGAGACAAAATACTCACTGCTCGAGAAAACTTGTTGTGCTTTAGCGTGGGCTGCTCGACGACTAAGACAATATATGTTGACTCATACTTTGAAACTTGTCAAGTATATCATCGTATTGTTAATTGTTAGTCGTCAGCAAGGTGACCATCTTGAAACTTATGCATGAGGACTTGCCAGAAGCTTAATAGAATCTAGGCGACCGCACGACAAGTTTCAATTGTTTTTTGTCAAGTATATCACCGGGTTTTAGAATTATCATATCACTTAAACAAAGATGATTGAGAATTTCAAATTGACAAGGTTAGTGGAAAATTGCCATAAGCTTGATTAGAAATCAACGCGACCATACAACAAGCGCCACAAGTGTTGAACCAAGATCAAAGCTCAAGTCATCTTTTGGGGCTTATGTTAAAACATTGAAGTTCATGCTACCAGTTGATCACTTTCTCCGAATCGGGACAAAAGAAAAATAAGATGAAGAAGAAGAAATAATATTCAATTTTTATTTTGCATCAGATGAACTTATTCGGTTTAACTTCGTCAAAATCAATCATCTTTCTTGGTGGATTTGGTCAAGAGACCTATCAACACCCAAATTCCATTGATGTTGAGGAAATTTGTGACTCCAAGATAAATTCAAAAGTCAACAAAATAAAAATGAAAATAAAATCAAATAAGAAGATTAAAAAATTATTTTGAAATTAGGCTATTGAATTGGATTTTACTGACGAAATACATAAATAGTATTTTTCATCAAAATAAAATTCCAAGAAAATTACCCAAAGTCAAACAGAGGTCAACAAGTGTTGAAAATTTTTTTTGAGAATTTTTTAAAGTCAGAAAATATTTTTAGAAGATAAAATAAAAGGTGAAATAAACCAAAAATGGCAAAAAATAGTAAAGTAAAAAATAAAAATAAAATGAGGTCAACAATTAAAAACATCAAATAAAAGAGAAAAATCATTAAAAAAAATATCAAATCTGAAAAATAAAATTATGAAAAAACAAAATTCACAAAGATAATATTTCAAAATATTTTTGTGAATTTTTTCTGAATTTTTGGACTAGAAATGAATTTTATATGATTCTTGGAAGTTTAAAACATTTAAAATATAAAATCAGAAAATAAAAATAAAAGCCAAAAAATGTGGACCATCTGATCACAGTCACAACGTGTTAGTAATCACATCCAATGAACATGGCGCGCTGTGCTTGATATGAACCTCCTCGAATTTCACACCGAATTACAAATAAATTTAAGTTTTAAAAACTAAAATCAGAAATAATGTCACGTGTTGGATCGAGTCTGACTCACAAAAGTAATCAGATTCAAGGGCTCCAGAGACGCGCGTATGGTAATATGTTATCACAGGATCCAATTCAAAAATATTACGCGGCACACTTTCATTGGTTAAAGACGTCCATGTCATCGTCTTCAACCTCCAGCCTCCCAAAATTGGAGTTCTTCAAACTATAAAATCAATAGCAATGGGTGGTATCCTTGGATTCGTCTCTTCAAGATGATCTCAACCACATGCTCGCAGAAAATTTATTTACACTAAGTGAAGAGAATTTTTGAAAAAACTTAAATAATAGCGAATAGGATTTTGATGAAGTTCTCAGTCAATACTCGATGAAAATGCAATTGGTGAAGATCACAAGGATCAGGGAGATGAGGAGAGTGCAATGATGTTTTATTTTGCAAGGTTTGATGGAGATTTCTACCTGAACAAATTTCACTTTCAGAGGTCTGAAACTGGACTTGGATAGCATGATTTAGGAAGCTTCAAGGATGATTCTTGTTCTGTTAGCTTCAGTGAGGTTCAAGGAAGAAGAATGAATGGTTAATTTTAAACTGGAATGGCTTTGTGAGTAAAAATGAAGTTGTAGAAAATCTGGGTCGAGAGAGAGTTTGGCAGGGTTTTTTGGCTACCAAAGCTTGAGGAAATGAGTGGAATGGCTTGCTTATTTATAGGAGAAGTGAATGGGACCACAAGGGAGGGTGAATGATGCAATTTGGAGCGAAATCGTGCACACCTGTGGTCATGAAGAAAGTGTGACTTCATGTGCATCAAAAGTCAATCATTCCTTGCGTTTTGATGTGCTAATTAATCTTGGGAAGTTTCTGATCACAATTAGTCACGAAAACAAGGCTTATCTTGGCTTAAAAACAAGTTACACGCGCAAATGCACAAATTGATGGTGAGTGTAAAACAGGTTTTGGATCAAACTTTGAACTGAGCCCAAATCCAATTCCCTCATGCGTTTCTTGATTTTTTCTTTAGCCAAATGAAGTGTTCAAAGAGTATAACACAATACAAAAAGAATCAAATCAAAAGGATGTTTTATTTGAGAGATTGAGCCTTTAGGATTCTTGCAAAATCATTGATTTTTCTGGCCAGGCCTTGGTCAAGCATGCCACTTTCTAAAAATGACCTATAATGTTTTTCCATCAAACTTGCCCTTCCACTCAAAATTTGCTCTCGATTTTCAAAGATGGTATGAAGTAGACCTCTTAAAGAATATTTGGCAAAAAGAGTCACTCAAAAATTCCAAAATTTGAGAAAGTTATGATCTTGTGAATTTGATGAAAATTTGTGAAGTGACCTATAATCTTTTGACTTCTTCAAGAAACTTTCAAACACTTCCGATATTCAAAACTTAAATGGAGATAAATTTCACATCTTCAAGATTATTATGCAAAAATAATGACCTCAAGATGATAAATGATGATCAAGATAGGGTCTTTTGAAGTTGATTGTCCAACAATTGAGAAGTCATTAAGGACTTGTAATCTTTTGACTCCATAAGCGAACTTCCACGAATTTTCTCTTCTCACCAATTGAAATAAGTTGTATTAGACATCCTTAGGTTCATTGTGAAATAAAAATAAGCTCAAGGAGACAATGGATGACCAAGTTATGATCCTTTGAAGTCATACAAGATGAATGAAGCATCAATCTAGATAGTGGGCAATCATAGACCTCTAAAACTATATTTTCATCAATCAAACTCCTTGGATCCAATCATATTCATATTAGAAGTCCTCTTGAGAATCAAATGACTTTGGAATCATCCACAAACTTCATACAAACATCAAGATATGATCCTTAGAAGTCCAAAACCCTAATTTCATGATAGATGGCCATATGATGGAGAATTCTTTGAATTTGATGATCTCTTTCAAATATGAAGCATACACTCAAGATAAGAGACCATGGTTGATGAAAAGGGGAGTCTTCAATGAGAGACAATACTTTTGAAATCTTGAGAATTGAGGAGAGAAGGCATGGAAATAAACACATGAATCTATTGACTCCTTGAATAAGAAACTTATGCATCATTCACCTACAACATTTAGCAAGCAAAGTTTACCCATATCATTGTTAGCCATGTATCAATCATCACACACAAGAAATAAACACATACACGAGGTGCTTGGTGATCTCCTAAGGGAAAAGCCAAAGATATGAGAGAGAGAGAGAGAGGTAGATTCAAATTGTGATCTTTGTGCCATGCAATGGTATTGATTTTTAGTGAATCTTAGGGGCAAAAATTGGGGTCCAACAATTACATACGATTATAAATGGAAAGCTGTGGACGTTGCAACATCTTGATAACATCTTCTTCTGATCTACGAAGCGACGTATCCATCTCAATCTGACCCTTTGTCGAGTATTGTTGAAAAGTCTCCCACATAACCTCTAAGTCCTCATCGTTCTTCAGCTGAAACTGGGTGAACTTAACTTTTCCTTCAGCATCAAGTGAAGGTGAACGGTACTCAAGCTTGACCACCATACGATTATCTGGATACTGTAATAGAGAATGCAGTGTTGTAATGAGCTCGTCGTACGGGGTGTCATGCGAGAGGCTGAATTAAACTAGCACGCGCGCATCAATGAAGTAGACAAATTAACATTTTAAACTCATATATATATATATATATATATATAAACAATAAGGTTTTACAATGTTTCGACAATACATATAAAAAATGTTTCGGTTACATTCTAAAATGAACCGAAAAAATTGTCTCCACTTAAATCTAAAACTGGTTCTTTATTTGGTTGCTCCCTATTTGATTCTCTCTCAAGATCCATCAAATGGGTGAATTTCGTCATTCTCTCCAAAACATATCCGGCCAAGTTTCCGCCTCTTTTTTGTGATGTTCCATCCATTCCCCGGATGTGGCCGGAATAGGACACCCACATTTCCTCAAACTCGTGTCTTCGTGTTTTAACTTGCGAATTTTTAGAACATATACTACTCTTCTCTCGCATGTCAAATTAACAAATGGTTGCCGATTACTACTCCCATTATCGGACCTCGCAATCACAACGCCAAACCATGTTTGCTAGCTTCCATTCTAACATAATCAACCATCTGTTGACGAGTATTGAAAGTTTTGCCATTTGGAAATTGATTTTCATTATCGATCACAACATCAATCGTTTTATCTACTTCTTTGACCACAATCGACTTATCGTGTATGCTCACTTTGTTCGGAATCGGAACCTTCACAATATCCTTGATATTGTTGTCAGGGTTCACCATACCTAAAATATATAAAAATATGAATTCTATTAAAACAGAATTATGTTTGTGCTTCAGGGAACAATTCGCAAGTACACTTGCGAATTTTTTCCGGTGTACTTCGCAAGTGTAGTTGCGAAGCGACACTATTTTATGCAACAATGAAACAACAACAATGCAACAAATGACATGTTGTTGCTATATTCCTGGTGGACTTTCCCCAGCATGAGTCTCGAAGAAGAACTTCTGATAAACTTGTATGAGAAGCAGACACTGATAAACAAATATGGGAATAAGCTCCAACAAGACCCGGAAGATAATTTCCCTTGATTAAAACGTAGACCAAGTCTATCGAAAGTTTTGAAATTCCTTGATGAGGAAAACATATTTGAAAATAAAATTGTTTATTCAAACATGGTAATTTTAATGTAAATTTCATGCAAAAGTTTTTGAAATCAAAATCATTTTTGGAATGACATTACTGATGTATAACGAATGAATTACTGGTCAAAACACAAAGGTTTAAACATTCATAGTGAAGGAAAATCAAAGGTATGGTACCAAGACAAATGATTTGCAAAAATATTAGAAGTCATTTTACGCAACTTTGTTGTAGTATGCTTTCAAAAGAAACATGGCTTCAATTAAGTCTTTTGAGGGTTGTAACGTAGTTTGGTTCACGGTTTATGAAACAATGGATAAAGGCTCAAAGTCTATTTGTACCCAAACCATTCTTCGAGATGTTCTTCAATCCTACACTCAGTTAAATTAGAGTATGAATTCAGGTTCCATGAGATGTTGTAATTGCACTAATGATAGTAATGATGATGATGGTTCAGAAGTCAAAGAACTGTTTGAGAAGACAGTCACTTCTTCTTACAATATTTTGTTACTTGAGGACTTTTGTCAATTCTGGTGGGGACTTTTGAGGATTTGAAGACCTTTTTGCTTTGAATTTGTTATCCCTAAGTTTTGTCTGAATTGTTTCATTTTAGATAATAGTCAAGGGGATGCCCTAATTTTTTCCTAAGTATTTTTCATAGGTTTTGACTTAGCGGGTTTTTTCTTTTGATTTTTCATTCTCTTCTTTTTTCTGGAAAGATAGTGACTGCCGAACTTAATGATTATGGGGAACCATCATTGTCACTTTTGATTTGGAAGACATCTTCGACACTTCTTTGATGTGAGCGAAGGAAAGTTTGATTGCAACCTTTATTGAAAGGTGTCTTGAATGATTCTCTTGTATTTGAATGCATAGCCAAATTAACTGAGAACTACCCTACCTCAGGTTAAGATTGCAGGTTTTTTCGTATAGAAAGAAACTCCAACTTCTATCTAGGCTCAAAGGGGTTGACAAGAGATTAACTTCCTTATTTCTCCAATATTTGGGAATTAAAACAATGCATGTACATCATCAGTAAATTTTTATTTGATAGCATACCAACAATAATTATGGGTATTTTGTGTTCATCTTTCTCCCTCCAATCTTTTCATAAATAAAAGTTTGATAAAGAAAGTAAATAGGAGAATATATTTGAAGGCAGTAAATGAAAATGAATTGAATAAAAAAATTGCAATGCTCATTTTATTGAAATTAACATGAAAGTACAAACAGAGTTTGAAATCAACAATTTAATACAATTAAAGGAAAATGCAAACAGGAAGAAATATGGCCTAGTGACTAATCATCAATAAGGATGCGATGTCATGCCTGAAACATATGCTTTTAAGAAGTGACTTGAGATGCTCTGACCCAATCTTCAACCACTTTATCTTTGCAAAGGATTGTTGACAACATTGGGATTGGTGTCTTTGAAAGTTAGAATCTTAGCCTTCACTAATTCTTGCACTCTATTCTTCAGTGCGTGGGAATTTTCCAAATCATGGCCTGCACCTCCTTGATGGAAATCACAATGAAGATTAAATCAAAATCCTGTTGGAAGAGGATATGGAGGAGGGGGCAAAGTCCTAGTTGTGATCAAGCCTTTCTGGACCAACACATGATAGGATTCAGTATATGACATAGGAATAGGATCAAAATTTCCCCTGTTGAAAATCTGATTCAGGTTGTTTTAGGGAGGAACAAATAATGGTTGTTGATGTAGAGCATTAGAGAACATAGGTGGCTGCCCCGTGTAAGTACTTGGAATCTTCTTTCCTCTCCAAGATATCTTTACTACTTTATCATTTCTTCTTTTGCCTAACATTTGATGTGAACACGAGACTATTCGGAAATGATTGAGTAGTATCACTGAGCACCTTGTTTTTGTCATTACATGGTTCAGTATGCGGTCTAGTAAACTTCATAAACACATGTAAAGGAAGATCCTCTGGGGATGGACCGTACATCGGTACATGAGTAATCACTGAATGATGTTTCCCCTAAGCTGAAGGAACAATGGATAAGGTTGGATAAGTATTCACTTGCATTGTAGCGGTCAATGTAGGATTTCCTTCTTTATTCAACATGACTTGCAGGATTCCCATAATCTGGTCCATCTGACACTTCAACCTGTTGACCTCCTATGGTGCAAGCTTCAAAATTGAGGAAACAAGTCTTGCATTAGTTGGTTTAAAATAAATTTAAGTGTTTATATAACACATTAGTTTCATCAATTGTCAACTAGTGTGTTTGAGAGATGGATCTAATTACACGAGCCTTATCCTAAACAATTCTTTTAAAAATTTGTATTAAAAAATTTCTCATTAAATTTCTATATAAAATACATGATTTATTAATTAAAAATAATTATTTATTATGTATAAATATATTAATTAATTGATTATTCCAATCAGCGTTGACACATCATTAAAAATAATTTGTATTTTAGTTATCAGTGTCAACTATGCAAATAACTAACAAGCAAGTTATCCAAACAAAATTACTAAATAAAAATGTGGCCTAAACTAAATAAAAATTGTTTCCTAAAGTACTAGGCAACGGTTTTCCCGCGTGGTATATACAAATTTTCATACGTAGCAAGTTATCCGATGAATAAAGATTACATTCAGGAAAACTTGATTGCAAATTATTTGGTGAAAAAAATTACATACTGGAAAACTTGAGTGCAAGTTATTTGGTGAAGAAAAAATACACCGGATAACTTGAGTGCGAGTTATTTAGTGTAGAAAAATTACAAACCGAATAACTTGTGTGCAAGTTATTTGGTGAAGAAAAATTACACATAAGATAACATGAGTGCAAGTTATTTGGTGTAGAAAATTACATATCGGATAACTTGTTTGCAAGTTATTTGGTGGAAAAAAATTACATACCGAATAACTTGAGTGCAAGTTATTTGGAGAAGAAAAATTATTTACCAAAAAATTATTTAATAGATGAAAATGGTAGAATTGAAATATTTTGAAAAATATAGGGGTAGAGGAAGAATTATAGGAGTATAGGGTAAAATTTTCATCCCAAAATTGAGATTGAAATTTTATGAAGCAAGACATCCTTTTTTACTTCATTAATGATTTTAGGGTTTGTTTCGTCCCACATAACGGTCACAAAAGTTTGTCTAACAATAGCATCTATAAATAACCATTCCCGCAATCTCAACATTCATTCACTCTCTCTGTCTCTCTCTAACATTCATTTCACTCTCTTTACAATCAATTCTATCTTCTTCTTTCAACACAACACTCTCTCTACTATAATCATTTGTGTTGTTTGCAGTAAGAAACAAGAATGCTGATTCCACTTGCACTTGTTGATGATGTTGCTATCCTTGATTTAGGTCATACCCACGACAACATGTTACAACCTGTGTATGTTCTCTTTGATTCTCATACCTTGTCTCACAACCACCACCCAACAACATCAACACCACCACCTTGGTCTGTCATGGATCAACCTCTTCTCGCCAACATTCATTCTCACAACCACAACAATGTTCCAACAGGATTAATGTCTCACAACCGCAACAACGTTTCATCAAGATTCACGAGCCGCAACAATGTTTCATCAAGATTCACTTCATCAACCGTGTCTGTGGTAGATGAAACTCTTGTCTATGATTCTCGTATGCCCAACAACACTCCAAGAACACGCTCATTTAATCATCAAATCGGTCATCCCCGCCACCACAACAATGGTACTAGAGCTTCTTCTTCCACTGTGATCGGTGGTCCTTCTGCTGCTGTGGTGATGATGGGTGTTCAAGATACATCAAGAACAGATGCAGAATCCATCTGTTGCATTTGTCTTGTTGACCTGTCTAATGCTTCTTCCCCACCAATTCGGTTGCGTTGCTCTCATCTATTTCATACTGACTGCATTCAGAAATGGGTTAATATCAGACAAACATGTCCACTCTGTCGGGCCAATGTTTAGTTTTCGTACATTGATACTACTACTAGTTTGCCACTGTCTTTGTGTGCAAACCAGTTGTTTTGTCTTATTCTTTGTGTCAATACTGAGGATGTATAAGGTTATAGGTTATTTTGTTTGTGAATACGTAGAACTATGCTTCTACTTTGAACAATGTAGAGCTTTAGGTTGTATGTTATTTGAAAAACCACATTTTTAAATGAAAAACTTGTGATTGTTTCAAAGCTTAAAAATCTGTCACTTGGTTTATTGTTTCAAATTAGGCTGTTGTTGAATCTTGTAAGGTTGTGGAAAAGGCTGAATGAGAATATAAAAAGGGCAATTGTTGTTAATGTTTTACTTTATTACAATTCTAGTTAGTCAAGGTTCTACATAAAACTGCTCTGTCTTTGTGTATAAAACTGTTTTTTGTCTATCTTTTCCTTATTCTTTGTGTCAATATGTGTTACACCTCAGATGCTTAAAGTGATTTTGTTTGTTAATATTTAGAACTATGCTTCTGTCCTTGCAATCATCCAGTTTTACAGTTGTGAACAGATGCCGAATAACCGTAGATGTTTTTATGTGTGCCGTGTAACACTAGTCTATTAGGCCAGACCTATAGAAGATTCAATTTTTAATATTAAAATAATGTTTTTTTTTTTGTTTTCGTTTTGTCTCTGAATTATTATGTACTTGTTGGTTGGATAATGAAAAGTAACCGCTTTTTTGTTACAATGGAGAAGTGTGTGTGGGATTTTAATATGGATTCTGGCTTATGGGTTAAACTTGCTTTTATGGTTCTTCTTACTAGCTATTTCTTTTCTTGGTTATTGAAAATGTATATAACACCGTGCCAAATTTCCCACTAATTGATTCTATGGTAAATATCAGAACCTGATGATAAGAAAAGGTCAAAGATTATGTTGTCTGGATTGGTAAATATTCAGATGCAACTTTACCTTTTGTCAGCACACCTGTTCCTAACAGTAGTTCTTGTAGAACAAGCCTAGTAATAAGTTATTTTATTCTCTTAAGGTTTCAATTAATATTTCTATTCATCGGTCCAAATTTAGTAATTACCTCGTCTGTGGAGCTTTAGTTGCTCATTACTGCTCAGTGCCTCATACCTTGCAGTTGACAACCAGGACAGACCTCTGCAATAGAAGCTTCAAGCTTGGTCCAGATTTATAAAATTAATATATGATGATTTATCTTCAAGCTTGGAATGCTTAGGTTAGATGTAATATCTTGATTAAGAGAGTACTTTGTTATTGAAATTACCTTATATATTTAACTTCCATCTATCTTGATTCATAGAATGCTTAGGTTGGAACCATAGAGCAACCAAGGCAGAAAATCTCTATTTTTCAAGTTTTGCACAAAACATGTCAAAAACTATTTTTAAAAGCCTATGAAATCTGCATAAACTATATTTGACAGTTTACTTATAGAAATCAACAAGAAGACATAACCATACACTAATAAAAAACCAAATTGCTTATAACCCAATTTAAGAAGACCAGACCAGCATGTTCAATTACAGACAGATTCAAAAATGTCTTCTCAATCCAACTAAAACCTATTCCTATAGTTAACAGCATACTTATGCACCTCTCTTTCACCAGTAACAGATTTTGAAGCAATCTCCATCTCCTTGCAACATACTCAAACTCTAAGGTGCCTTCATTATAATGCATATTCATTGAAGTCTCTACCATCATCTTTTTCTCCTGAATAACTTGTTGAGCTTTACAAGCCAAACAGCCATGTTCAAAGATTATGGGACGGAATGCAGGTATGTGGCTTCAACTATATGAAACTTAATATTTTAATATTACTACATTGTATAATATGTGATCAAAGTTTCTTTGGTTTGTTACAGGATTTAATTAATTTAAAGAAAATGGACTGTTGTGATTGTGAGCACTTGATAGAGCTTCCATATTTCTCCATGGCATCAAATCTCCAAACCATTATCCTCTCTGAATGTGTAAGGCTGCATCATGTTCACATATATAATTTTTCTCTCCAAAAACTAGTCAATTTAAACTTGGTTGGTTTGCTGCAAAAAGCCCAAGAGTCTTGAAAGTAACTTCCACTTTAAACTCTCTTAAGAATTCTCGAGCTCTATGGGCTGCTCAAGTCTAACTAAAAAAATTTTATGTGATATCTACAGAAGTGACATACTTGTACATAAGAAGCACTGCTATCAATGAGTTGCCGCCATCAGTTAAGTACCTAAGTAATCTTATGAATTTGGAGCTGAGTAGCTGTGGGCACCTATGTAGTCTTATGATCTTGGAGCCACCCAAATCTCTCGGACATCTGGTACTTTTTTATTGCGCGCTACTTGTGTCTGGACAACTGTTGTAATTTGACTGAACTGCCTCACAACATTAGTCTGATATCATCATTGTATTGTTTATTACTCAGTGGAAGCATTGTAAAGAACATTCCTATAAGCATCAAAGATCTTTCATAGCTTGAATCTATTGACTTGTGCAAATGTCACCAACCGCACAGCCTTGGAGACCGTCTTCACCTCTCCTGTAATTGGTGATCTATTACAAGAGTATAAGACATTCATTTCCTTCAAAAATAATACTCCCCAAATGTTATTATGTTAGATGCCAAAGTCAGACTAAAGAAGGCAGCATATGTTCATGTATCAGCAAAAATAGAAGGGAGTGAGAGTAGCCCTTGTCACTTTACGAATAGGAGGACGTGGCATCGTCTTTTCGTTGGTTACCAACTGTTATTTTTCCAGGAAGTAGATTTCCAGACTACTTTCACCGTCGCTCAGTTAAAGCATTGATAACTTTCCAACTTTCACTTTCTTCATAATCCAAGATATCTGGTTTCATTTTCTGCCTCATTTTCTTCCGTCCTTATCAGATGAAAATAATTGCAATTGGAAAAATAGATGTGAATGCCAGCTGGAAGATGGTAAGAACATGATAAAGACAGCTATGTGTGTGTACAGGATTGGTGTAAGATCATGTGTGTGTACCGATGAAATTGTTTCCTTTAAAAGGTAAAAAAAAATCATCTCACTTAAACTTTGCTCTAAAACTGTTTTTCCTATATAACGATTGACATCTTTCTTTGATATGTTAAAAATGAATCATTTCTCTCCATAACTGCAGATTTAGCCTCTTTTGTTTCTGCATGGAGGTGCGGTTCAAACGAATGTCTACTTCAAAGATACAAGCTGTAGCATCTCTAAAGTTGCTAAGAATGGTAGTTCTTGCCATTAAGAGGAAGATTGATCAATGGAGTCGGATTTTCACTGAGATGAACATAGAACATATTATGTGAACGATCTGTGAGAATGTGAATCACAGGAACTTGCACTGGTTGTGGTTGATTTCTCATCATCGTTGAAGATGAAGAATGATTAGAGCTCAAGGCTCATATTACAAGATCGAAGCTAGACAGTCAGTAACTTCTATGATCGGTTAACTAATTGCAACAAACAACAAGTTAGACTGACTAACTTGTAAGAATTGGTTAGAGTGCATAGCTTGTGTTGTAAGTAACTGAATCCTGTGATAAAGCCAACAATATTTATTGCATTTCATCTTAACAAACATGGTCTTCAAAATCTGACGACGTAGCTTGTGCATGTTTTGAGTGTTATCTAATGGGTCAACAGTACTTTGGATCCAACCTTGCTCTCTTGTATTTCACCAAAATTGCAATAAAAAGTACCTCAGGGTTAGGAGGACAAAAGAATGTCACTTGAGTATTTGGTTAGATATAGCTTTTTTATACACACATATTATGGCTCTTTCTCCTTATTCTGGTTTTTTATACAATTCTAGTTAGTCAAGGTTGTACATAAAACTGCTCTGTATTTGTGTGCAACCCTGTTTTTTGTCTATCTTTTCCTTATGCTTTGTGTCAATATGTGTTACACCTCAGATGTTTAAAGTGTTTTTTCTGTCAATATTTACAACTATGCTTTTGTCCTTGCAATCATCCAGTTTTATAGTTGTGAACATATGCTGAATAATGATAGGTGTTTATGTTTATGTGTTCTTATGGTTCAGTTAAGTTTACTCATCAGAAGAAACTAAAAGTATGCACTCCTTTACAATCTTGTAAAGAAGATGTTAAACTTGTTTTTGATCTTCTTTTGAGGTCGAGTTAGTGAGTGGATGGAAAAATTTGAGAGAGTTCCTGATGAGTTGTAAATATCTCATTAACAGTAGTTCTTGTAGAACAAGCCTAATAAGTTTATTTTATTGTCTTAAGCTTGCAATTAATGTTACTAGTTTTAATTTGGTTTTGGTTGGATGCAGTCATACAAATTGGAAACCAGTATCCTGATGGCATGGAAGTTTCAGCGGTTGGCATGGCATTTCCTTGATATGTTGCTAATCCTTAACTTTTTCCCCTGGTTGAATGAATGTTGGTTACTCTCTCTATGCAGAATTCAGAGATGAATTTTGGTGAGCGAAATAAGCAGATAAAGGCTTGTCATTTCCCAACTAATGTTATTTTGTTTTCTAGTAATGTTGCACTGCTCAAGATTATTTAGGTAACTATTGAACAAATTACAATATCGTTTGCTGCTATCTCGTTTCTCTCATAACACTGATTTGTTGCTATCTCGATTCTCTCCTAACACTCATCATAATACTTGCTTGCTACTATCTCGTTTCTCTCCTAACATTGATTTGTGCAAATATTTTGTATCCACAGAATTACACTTGATGGCATTTCTTGTGATCATAGTCACAGATGTATCATTGATTTCTTACAACCATATCTTCATGAATCCTGTCACCTACATGCTTTAAGAAGGGCAAGGGGAAATGGTGGTCGCTTTCTCTATACAAAGAAGCTCTAACATAACAATTCTAACACTGCAGCGCAAACTCCTTAGCTAGCCCGCCTGCCGTTCAACATTTGTTCACCAACGATGAGAATCAAGGCTCGAAACAAAGAAGCTCAAACATAACAACTCTGCCACCCTCAAAAGGGAAATACCCATGCAAACTCCTTAGTTAGCCAGCCTGATACTCAACATTTGTTCACCATCATTGAGAATCAATGCTCGTGAAATGCATCACGGTCCATGCATAAAATGAAGGGTTTCAATTTCAATTATAGTCACACAATTCGCACTTCTCTTCGGTCTGTGGTGTGAGTTTGGAGGTGCGGTACACAACTACAAAGAATTTGGTATGTCGTATACATGAAATGTTGCTTTAGTCATAATCTGTGGATGTACTAACCATATATACTTGCACTCACATGCAAGCTTTGAAATTTTGCAAAGTTTACGACTCGCCATTAAAGTGCCTGCAACATCAGTCAGAAATTGGTGTTATGGCTTGTGTGGTGAAGGATAGGGAAGGAACTATTTCTATGTACACAAAAAATGTGTCTTTTCTCGGTTTTTATTTGTAATCAAGTTAACATATCATGGTTGTGCAATTGTTCAATCAAAGTTTCTAATGATCATCTTTCTTGAATGAATCTATGTTTTAACATTACTTCTTTGTGAATCATTTTCTTTACAACTTGTTAAGTGATCAAGCCTTTTACGGTATAACTCTTACTCGAATTAAAGGACAAGTAATTGTCACAAGAAACGAAAGGTTTGAATTGTGATCTCTTATTATTTATTTCCGAAGTTCTGAAACAAATTTACTTTAGATAAACTTGGATATAAAATGTTAGTTTATTTTACTATTGATAGAGCGATCTAATCCTTATATTTTAAAATATGAAAAAATTGTTTCATTCTTGAAATAATGAAAATTGGCTAGTCACTAGATCATGTGGCATATTGGAGGATATTTAAGTAACTAAGGAATCAACAATATTTCATATATTAGAATTCTATAATAATCTTATATAAATGTAGTTAAAAAAGTTTTACACCGTGGAGTTAATGATACACCCATTTTACTAGTTTATTTACTTTTATCGGTCCATCATTGCAATTTCAATTCCCTATTGAACTTGTTTAGGGTCGTGGTTCCCAGTTAAAAAATGTGTCTTGCTCCGAGTCATGTTGTACTTGTTTGAACCCTTGTATACCATCTTTAGTAACATACCAGTCACAATATTTTCTACACCTTTTAGAAAAATCCCTTTTTTGTTTGTATATATCATATGTTCCTTGACCATTAGTCCATGATATATGGCAATAGAATAGCGTTGAACCCCAAATATTAGGATGGAAATCCCACTGAAAATGTTGATTATCATGAAGCACTTGATTTCCCAAATCATCATTTTTGGATTTACAATGAACATCAACATCATAACCTCCTAGATGATTGTAAATGCGCACAGTTGTTTTGGGATGTATATTAATTTGTTGTACACCATTTTCTATTGTCGTACGGATACCAGATGCAAAAATGGGAAGAAGCACAACTGAGAGAAATAACAGCAAAAGTTGGTTGCTAACTGAAGCCATGTAATAATTGTTTGATTGGTATATGTTTTAATGCTAAACTAGACATACCATGATAATATATATAGGTGCTATAGCTTGTTTGTTTCATATTAAAATATATGGCATACAAAATTTGTGTTAGAAAAAGGAGCTTATAAATCGGTTAAATGTAAAGAATGTGTAAATCTAATGCATCATTTGAAAACACACTAATTAGCTATTTCACCGTCGTTTGCGTTGATTGTACCTAATAAACACAATTTGTCTAGTCTTGGTTTTCCTCCGGTTTCACAAAGAACTCAATATGAGCTATTCGACCAGGTTGTTGATAGCCAGCAGAATCTGCATAAGAGTGCGAGGCAGGTTTGGAAATTGAAACCAGATGCTGGACTTTTAACATTCCACCTCTCCCTATGCTTAATTTGCTTCCTCTATTTTCTTTAATAACACTACTAGGCATATTAGAAGTTGATGCTCTGAGGAACTTATATTTATACCTGTAAAAACCATAAGCAAAGAAATGATACACAAGTCGATGGAAGGAAAATGGTACCAGGAGTTCAGAATAATAATAATAATAATACTTGAAAGAAGCCCGATGATCACACTGAAATGCTACCAAGAGTTCAGAATTCGCAGAATACATGAAGTCTATCTGAAAATAGATAAACAAAAATTGTGAAAGAAAAAAAAGCATGCAACCATTTGAGTCAAAACGAAAGCATTACAAACCTGCAAGTCCCCGTGTCCTTCAGCTCTCAAGGTAACACAAGGAGGATCCGGCTCCATAGTTATCTGGATGCTTGAGCCAGGCCATTCAAGATCCTCAATTGCTTCCTTTAGTGCTGCAGACTAAGGCCAGTTTGGACCAAAGTTCTATTAAAATGATTTTATGGTTCATTACTAACAAACAAATTCTTACCTTAACAGTAAAGGTTAAAGGGTTAGGGGCAGCAGGTTCAAAGTTGTAGTCCCATGCAATAGTATCAGGAATCCTTGTTCTGATCTCTGCACAAATACTGGCATCCAGGGAATCTACAGATCTACAGATGCGGAGCAAGTAGATATAAAAATGAATTACATACTGCAATTTAGAACTTGTAGTGATGATTTACATACTTGAGAATAAGTTGCATATCAGGAGCTGGATACTGAATCTGAATCAAATTGGAATGGGCGGGAACCGAAAATGCGTTCAAGCAATCAACAAAAAGCCCTAAACTGACTCCAAAACGAGGTCGTCCTTGTGCATTGTATTCATAGCGAATGAATAGCTCTTTTTTTAGGTAAACCTTCGCTTGGAGGCACCCGCTTTCTTCCACGATCAACACGATGCCGTGTTCGGATAACTCTAACACCGCGTCTTGCTGCCGTTTCCACCGAACGGAAGTTAAGGCGTCCACTAACCCTTGCACGTTTTCCAGCGAGCATAAAACGTCCGCTGCTTCTTCCTCCATTCCTGCTCTTCGTTTCAAGATTCAACTTTTGTGTTTTTGCTGCCACCTATTTCTCTTAAGTGCCTTCCTAACTTACTTTTTTTTCTTCATAAGTTGAAAAAATCTTAATGTCATAAGGTAAAAATAAGAAAATAAAACTTAATTATCTAGAAGAACTTATGAAAATAAGTTGAAATTATAACTATTCCATTATATAAAGGGAATGTACACCAATTTCAGGTACTCAATTTTCAACTTAAATTTTATTCACTATTCTTCTTCAAATAGTGACTTGGGCGTTGGAATATTAACCTTGCAGGTCATCCTCTTCTTCACCACATCAGAAGCTTAGATCCATTACTATCCATTACAACCACCAATTCTTCAACCAATTCTTGTTCCATGACAAAATAGAAAGTTTGTGACTTGAATTCAGAAACTCTAGCAATCATGATTTGAATCATAAAAAGCCTCAATTTGAATCATGAGCAAGTTTGAAAATTTGGAATTTGATGTTAGAATTGAGATTTGAATCATGCCTTCGCTTGACTCAAATCATGAGGTGTTTTTATTTGAATCATGGTCTAGTTTGGTTCGAATCGCGTAGAAAATCTATATTTCCTAAATGATTTCTAGAAACATGATCTAAATCATGATTGAGTGTGATTTGAATCACTTGACTCGAATCATGATTTGAATCATCAAAACCAAATTTTGAGTTTTTTCTCGAGATTTAAATAATTTTCTCACTATATTTGAAACACTCCTTTTATCTTTAACTTGAATCAAATGGTCATTTTTACTCTATTTTTATATTTTATCTCTAGAACATATAAATTTTATTTCTCTTAAATTATCCTTCCAATAGTGTTCCAATCTTCCCTCACAAAAGAGCCTAACCCAGTTGTGTTAGCATCAGCATTGCATAGAGCATTCATATACCAAGCATTCTCATATGCATTTTTTCAGGTTTTGTTGCTATAGACACTTTACCTGGTGGTCAAAGTCCAACTTACTTAGAACCTATTAAAGCATATCTATGTCTGTCTATTTCTCTTTCCGTACAATGCTAATTTTGGATGTGTTGTTTCTCTTTTCCATCCAACACTAATATTGGGTGTGTGTTGCTTCTCACTTTAAACCAATGCTAATATTGGATATCATGCTAATATTCCTGATTCCAACATCTCTAATCCACCTTATCGCCTCTTCTCTTGTAACAAAATATTGTGCAGATGTAAACATAGCAGTGGTATCTACGCATGTCTGATTTTTATTGCATATTTGAGGAATAACACCTATTTAACATAATAAAAAAATTTAAAAAAATTAGTAAAAACTAAACCGGATAACTATACCACATGTTATCCGGTTGGCTTTTTATAACAAACCAGAACACACAACATCATGTTATCCGGTTGGTTAATATTGTTAACCGGATAACTCGTGGCCAGGTTTTCTGGATAAAAAAGACGAACCGGATTTAGCTTTAATAGGTTATCCGATTTATGAAAAAATACATATCGGATTTCTCCATCTTGGGTTATTCGGTTCTTAGAATTGAGCTATCACTTGTCATTTTCGCATGCGTTCAGCCCAATAGTGAAAATAGTAAAAAAATTCAACAGAAAAGTAAAAATAGTAAAAAGGTAAAGTTGGACTATTTTTAAATTTGTAGGGGTATGAGAATAACTGTAGGGGTATAGGGTAAAATTTTCTGTCTTGAGTCATAAAATTTCAATCTCATTTTTGGGCTTCATCTTCAACTCTTGGCCCAAATTAAAGTCAACAAATAGGAGAATTTTTCTTGGCACCCCTAATTTATACCTGGCAACCCAAAATATTTTTATTTCCATTTTACCCCTAAATTTTTACAAAGAGATTTTCAGACAAAATTTTCGGAAGAACATTTTAAAAATTCTGTTATACCGAAAATTTACAATTTTCCGGTATGTGCAAAATTTCTAGAAGATCATTTTGAAATTTCCGGTAATTTCTAAATATCCGTAAGTGTTTTCAAAAAATCTGGTATACCGGATATTACTAAATATCCGGTATATCAAAAATTTCGCATATGTCTGAAATTTCTGGTATGTTTACCTATCTTGGTTTTTTCAACGATTGAGATTTTGCCGACACTTTTGAAAGGTCCAGATTGCACCGACACTTGTGTATGGTCTAAAACGTATAAAAATTTGTATAAATATGGGTTTTAGGGTTATTATGTATCACATCTTAACAACATGCCTCTTTCTCAATATTTGATTAAGGCAGAAGGGTATTACAACGACCGCAAACCTACCGTTGAATTCAAGCTCCCGGATGAATTTGAGTCCTTCGCCGCCTTGAAGGAAACGTTGAATGGTTTGCTGTCTGATTCCGAGAATAGAAGGGTGACAAAGATCGAGTTTCGGGAGGATTACATTGGTACAAATTGTTGGGTGAAATACAACCTAATCGAGCTGAAGAATGATGAAGATGTGAAGGCCATGTGGAAATCATTTCGTTGTAGGATAACCAAAGGTCCGATCAAGTTGGACGCGGAGATCCGAAAATCTGTTGACGACATAATAAAGTGTCTAAAGTGCCCAGATGAATCTGAACACGATAGTTCCTAGGTTTTCATGTATTAGAGTATTTTTTATTTTTTGAGTACCGACTCATGCACCACCTCTAGAACCTGCTCCTGCACCTGTTCCTACACTACCTCCGACACCCGCTCCTCAATTATCCGCTCCTCAGAAACCGGCTCCTGAACCACCGGCTCCGGTACAACTACCTGTTCCTGTAACACCCCATCTAAATGCCCCGAATATATTAATTAAATTAATATCTGAATCAGCTTTAATCAGAGTTAACATGGAAAATGAGGGATGTCACAACTAATAAATAAAACAACTTCATTCAAACAGTAGCCATGCTACACTGAGGATCAATTTTTAGATAGTTTAGTCAAATTAAGACCATGTCTTACACAGCGGAAAACATCATAACCAAACGGAATAATCCAATCATTATTATTCCCAACAAAATTAAAGAAAACAACTAAACAACTATCTAATTCCTCAACTAACGTTCCCCAGTGTTACAATCTAATCAGAGCATGACACTGACACGCGGACTTATATGATAAGCTCTAGAGCCATCCTCATAAAACTCCTCAGCTGCTAACTTTAATCTGAAATTGTAAAGTAAGGGTGAGACTTCTCATAATTAAAGCATATTATAAGCTTCTCAATTAACAATATATTTCAAGCATATTAATCCACCCATTTCAACATAACTTCAGATTCAATACACAATTACAACCATATAATCATCATGCACAACCATCATCAATTAGAGAATAGTAACACTGGAAGACATCCTAACATGTTACTATTCCACGCAATTAAAATGCAGACTCAATGCATGTGGTACCAACACGTGACCAAGTCACCCAACACTGATCCATCATCAACCGGATACAGTAACATCGATTCGTCCATAAACATCCGGACACGAATCCAGCCTAACCACCCATCCTCACTCGGGTATCGGTTATCGACAATCCAAGTCAAATTCCGCACAATGGGAATTAACTTCACCAAACAATGCATATGCACGCACATCACTAGCATGCAACATTCAACACAGGTTATGACCACATCAGATATCATAAACCCTCATCAACCACAACATGATATAATCACCTATCATGAAATAATTCACCACAAAGCATAAATATGCCAAACACTTACCCTTCAATTGGTAAGACTATCATCAGTATATATCACAACAACAACAACTAAGATCAACAGCTATCAGGCATATACAACACCAACCAAAACACATGATATCAAATACCATCATGAAATACACCAATTATCATAAACCGAATCCAAACCAAAAGCCCAAAACATGATATTTCAACCATCATGCATACAAATAACCACAGCATAAACATGCTTTACGTTCACTCAGCATCAATACATCCATTACTACAATTCCACTGCTACATACACCTCAATGTGCGTCAGTTAATAATTGTTCGTTTCGAAATTCGAATCTTTTTCAAAATAATTTCAACTTTTAGAAAATCTTTTCATTTCATAAGATAGAGCATTAAATTTAAGAAACAACGTCCAAAACGGCGCTCAAAACGGACTTACGGTTTGAAAGTTATGAATTTTTAAAGTTTGGAAAATTTTCAAAAGTTTTCAGTGGAACCCGGTTCCTCCCTGGGAGTAACCGGTTCCCACAACTCAAAAATACACGCCCCCTGGAAAAATGTATGGGGAACCCGGTTCCTCCAGGTAGGGAACCAGTTCCCAGAAGTAAAAATCTCATTTTTCTGGGAAATTAACGTGGAACCCGGTTCCTCCCATACAGGAACCGGTTCCTGAGTTCAAAAATGTTATTTTTCTTCATTTTAAAAGCTGGAACCCGGGTTCTCCCACTGGGGAACCGGTTCGCACGACCTTCAGACCCAAAATTCCATTTTGACAGCAATAGTTCCCAAAACCATTTTCTTACTCATTCCAAAACGTGCCCACACATTCCGACACCATAAAATCAATCATTCAACACCAATAACACATCATATAACATGTTTTATCCATCATTATTAATCTTACATCATACAAATCAATGGATTTCTACAATCTGACACCAATAGGGATACACCCATAGAAATCTAGGAATTCCTAAACTGGGATTTCCTAACATGCTATGATCTATAGTATCAACATCAAAACCTATAATATAAATTAATCAATCAAAATCACCCCTTACCTTGTGGATTCTTCGAATTCCGACACCTTAGGTCTTCTTCCTCCTTTTCTCCTCTTCTCAACTTCACGTATTCTTGTTTTCTCCAAAATGACTATATTTTCCTTCTTTCCTTATTTTATTCCTTTTATTCCTCTTAACATAAATAAAATAAATTCAATAATGTGAGTAGAGTCTTTTACTCCTCACATCCTCACTTTACTCAACACACCTTAATTAATTCCATAATTAATCCAAATAAATCCAATATATTAATAAATTATATTCTCAATTAAATTAATAATTAAAAATCATAATTATTTAATTATCGAATTATTTGGGGTGTCACAACTCTCCCCAACTAAAAGAGTTTTCGTCCTCGAAAACATACCTTAGACGAACAGCTCGGGATATGAGTCCTTCATCTGACTCTCCAGCTCCCAAGTGACATTTCCATCTGCTAGTTCTCCCCAAGCCACTGTTACCAATGTGATCTCTTTGCCAGAATTGTTTAACTCTTTCGATCAAAGAGATACTTGTGCTCTTATGATCACTAATACCTCAAACCGAGAACCATATAAATAATGCCTCCCCAACTTCAAAACAAATACAACAGCTACCAACTCTAAATCACGAATCGGATAACTCCTTTCATGCACTTTCAATTGTCGGGAAGCATAAGCCACAACCTGCTTATCTTGCATCAACACACCACCTAATCCCATTAATGATGCGTCACAGTACACAACAAAAGACTTAGTCGGATTCGGCAAAATGAAGATCGGAGCACTAGTCAACCTCCTCTTCAGCTCTTGAAATCCTTCCTTCCAACTATCACTAACAAATATCCCTCTTATTCAACCACTATAATCCCACACGATCCATTGCTATCGGGTTAAGAATGCATCAGCTCAGCTCACTTCTTACCCCCCTTCACTCTAGGATACATGATTTATCACTTCATTACACTGCAACACAATTATAAGAACCTCCACCGAACCGCAATGTCCCCAACATTTATACACGATGCCAGTACCACGAGGCTACGTTCCAACGATCGAGCTTACAAATTAATACATCTATCAGAATGGATATAACACCAATAAGGCATAGCCCTTCACCTAACAATTCTATTTTGAAATTTCTAATAGTTTCATAAACTCACCTACTAACGCTTAATTTGTGACTTCCAAAATCACTCGCATAACAAAGTGCATCACGCACGCGACTGATTATTTACCTTAAGTCATTATCTTCATTTGATTCTCATCAACTACCAACTCTACAAGTTTCATATTTATCTCTAAACTCTCTTTAGTATCTACCAGAAAATCATTGTCCACCTTTTTACATTCTAAACCTTCCAATCTGCGGCTTCAACTCGCATACACACTCAAATCTCCGACCTGCTAGATAATTTCCAAGTCTTTTTCATAGCCCTTTTCCTCTTAGTTTCATGCGAACTGATGAACTACTATCCTCTCAATAGAACGTCAACCGCTTCACACACTATCAAGCCTGCAAGATGAGTCTATTCAACCCAACACGATCCCGTCTACTATCAACAAGAGATTAAGGGTGATCAGTTCCTCAATTTGTCAATAGATAGCCAGCAATCACAATGGAGTATAAACCACCGTACCAAACTATAATAGCGTTCCTTTAGAACTCGTGCTCGAAGTCACCCAAGCACCATGGTCCAATCATCTTCTTTTAAGGTTTACAACTTTTTTCACGCTTATTTTTTATTTGGTATCGACGATGAGATACCATCGGTCAAACAATTTACATAATCTTCTTCACACTCACTTAGCATCACACGATTGTTAAGTATTTTCCCCCTCATGAGATGCTAACATACCCAATACACCATAACTCATTTTGTTCCCATTTGAAGTCCTTATCCATGCGGAGAACTTTAACGACATTCACAACTCTTAGTCTCCCTTTAAATCTCATAACATCTAGGATCCATATATGTTCAGTCTGAATCTTATTTCAAATGCAATCTCGGTAATACATCTCATCATATGATCGGTAAAAGAAACTTCCAACATTTTCTTAACACATGTCAATATTTTGACATCTTAAACATGATTGCACTTCCTATCAAATTTATTTTTCCTCTAACATCACTTATCTTTTCCTCAGAAGCTAACGTCACTTATTCATCCTCAATCGACATAAGTTGCATCTCTAATACTTTCGCATTCTTACTAATACCAACATCTCATTCATTAAGAATATATCATTCTTGACCTCGTCTCGAATAAACTGCGACTGTTACTGGTTATGTCCATAAAATCTTCCAATACCCGCAACAAATTTTGGACTTTCCCACTACAACACTACGTCAGCCTCAGATGGGTCTACCGCATTACCGTCACTTGAGATAACATGATAAAGAAAACTCACATCCTCATACCGTAACATACACCATGAAGACTTAATAAAATTCTACTCCCTTTCGAAGTTGGAATTCCCTCACAACATTCAACATGCCTTTACCGAGTTCTAGAAACTTCTCTCTAACTATCTTCATCCTTAACCTGACTACGAAGGTAAGTTAACCTTCATTCGACTGTACTGAAGAAATACTTTCCAACCAGTTGATCCATCAAATCACCAATAATTTGAATAGATATTTAGTCTTAACCACCACTTAAATCAGTTATCAGAAATCCACACGCAACTCGTGCTACTTTCTTTCTCCTTGACTAAGGAAATCCGAGCTCCCCAAACAATACACTTGGTTTTACAAATCTATTTCTCTACGTATCTCCCAATAGCTTCTTCGATTTTCCTAACTCAAAAGTTGACATCTTGTATGGTGTCATAGAAACAAGTTTTGTACCAAGAACGACATCAACAACAACTCCGATTCTCCTCTAACACCACTACATGATAAGTAAATTACTTCCAGGTGCTGGGACCATTTTTAAAACAAAGTTCATCACATTATCTTTCCAACGCTTCAAACGGAACTCAAATCAGACATCCAAAACTCAAGTTATGAATTTTACAAGTTTTCGGAAGAAATCTTCGACTTGAAATCAATTCCGCAATAGGTAGTCGATTTCCACCTTGTGGGTGAGAAATCCCAAAACATCATAGAATACAAAATTTGAGATCCTAACTTCAACATACCGCACACATCATTCCCATGATTAATTCGTCAAGTTACAATTCAATAACCAATTCACACAACGATACTTTATATCAACCATTGACACCGACACAATCAATCTTTTCAAGAACACAAAGAAGTAACTCACAGACAGCTCCACAATCAACCAAGTGTTGCAACATTCCCACCACACCTTCATCTTCTCAAAGTCATCCTTCTTAATTACCAAATATCTTCTAGGCCAAGAATATGCATCGACTCATCAAAGCGATTCATAATCACTTGGTTTAACTTCAAACATTCAACCCAAGGATGACCTCAAGCTAATCCAACATCTTGCTCAGACAATGAGTCGTTATTATTCCCAGGGAAACATCAGAACTCACACCCCAAATGGAACATCATTATCCATAACATCGTCCTCCACTCCCAGTGATGCGAACAACACAAGTACTTAATTGTTACCACTTAAGAGAACTTTATCCGACCATCATACTGAATTCTCGAATTTGTAATCCCTCCGATTCGGAAAACTACGCGATAACCAACATCTGCACTCATGTAACCAATAGCACATCGATCCAACTCTTCACACGAACATCTCGAGAAGCAAAGTTTCTCCCCACTTGCTTCTAAACCACTCGCAACGGTGGCAGAAAACACAAGATCGATGTGTTTCACACATGTCGTATACAAAAGGAGTAATGACATTAAGACACTAGTCACAACGACCGACTATGCTCTGATACCACTATTGTAACACCCCATCTAAATGCCCCGAATATATTAATTAAATTAATATCTGAATCAGCTTTAATCAGAGTTAACACGGAAAATGAGGGATGTCACAACTAATAAATAAAACAACTTCATTCAAACAGTAGCCATGCTACACTGAGGATCAATTTTTAGATAGTTTAGTCAAATTAAGACCATGTCTTACACAGCGGAAAACATCATAACCAAACGGAATAATCCAATCATTATTATTCCCAACAAAATTAAAGAAAACAACTAAACAACTATCTAATTCCTCAACTAACGTTCCCCAGTGTTACAATCTAATCAGAGCATGACACTGACACACGGACTTATATGATAAGCTCTAGAGCCATCCTCAGAAAACTCCTCAGCTGCTAACTTTAATCTGAAATTGTAAAGTAAGGGTGAGACTTCTCATAATTAAAGCATATTATAAGCTTCTCAATTAACAATATATTTCAAGCATATTAATCCACCCATTTCAACATAACTTCAGATTCAATACACAATTACAACCATATAATCATCATGCACAACCATCATCAATTAGAGAATAGTAACACTGGAAGACATCCTAACATGTTACTATTCCATGCAATTAAAATGCAGACTCAATGCATGTGGTACCAACACGTGACCAAGTCACCTAACACTGATCCATCATCAACCGGATACAGTAACATCGATTCGTCCATAAACATCCGGACACGAATCCAGCCTAACCACCCATCCTCACTCGGGTATCGGTTATCGGTAATCCAAGTAAAATTCCGCACAATGGGAATTAACTTCACCAAACAATGCATATGCACGCACATCACTAGCATGCAACATTTAACACAGGTTATGACCACATCATATATCATAAACTCTCATCAACCACAACATGATATAATCACCTATCATGAAATAATTCACCACAAAGCATAAATATGCCAAACACTTACCCTTCAATTGGTAAGACTATCACCAGTATATATCACAACAACAACAACTAAGATCAACAGCTATCAGGCATATACAACACCAACCAAAACACATGATATCAAATACCATCATGAAATACACCAATTATCATAAACCGAATCCAAACCAAAAGCCCAAAACATGATATTTCAACCATCATGCATACAAATAACCACAGCATAAACATGCTTTACGTTCACTCAGCATCAATACATCCATTACTACAATTCCACTGCTACATACACCTCAATGTGCGTCAGTTAATAATTGTTCGTTTCGAAATTCGAATCTTTTTCAAAATAATTTCAACTTTTAGAAAATCTTTTCATTTCATAAGATAGAGCATTAAATTTAAGAAACAACGTCCAAAACGGCGCTCAAAACGGACTTACGGTTTGAAAGTTATGAATTTTTAAAGTTTGGAAAATTTTCAAAAGTTTTCAGTGGAACCCGGTTCCTCCCTGGGAGTAACCGGTTCCCACAACTCAAAAATACACGCCCCCTGGAAAAATGTATGGGGAACCCGGTTCCTCCAGGTAGGGAACCAGTTCCCAGAAGTAAAAATCTCATTTTTCTGGGAAATTAACGTGGAACCCGGTTCCTCCCATACAGGAACCGGTTCCTGAGTTCAAAAATGTTATTTTTCTTCATTTTAAAAGCTGGAACCCGGGTTCTCCCACTGGGGAACCGGTTCGCACGACCTTCAGACCCAAAATTCCATTTTGACAGCAATAGTTCCCAAAACCATTTTCTTACTCATTCCAAAACGTGCCCACACATTCCGACACCATAAAATCAATCATTCAACACCAATAACACATCATATAACATGTTTTATCCATCATTATTAATCTTACATCATACAAATCAATGGATTTCTACAATCTAACACAATCTGACACCAATAGGGATACACCCATAGAAACCTAGGAATTCCTAAACTGGGATTTCCTAACATGCTATGATCTATAGTATCAACATCAAAACCTATAATATAAATTAATCAATCGAAATCACCCCTTACCTTGTGGGTTCTTCGAATTCCGACACCTTAGGTCTTCTTCCTCCTTTTCTCCTCTTCTCAACTTCACGTATTCTTGTTTTCTCCAAAATGACTATATTTTCCTTCTTTCCTTATTTTATTCCTTTTATTCCTCTTAACATAAATAAAATAAATTCAATAATGTGAGTAGAGTCTTTTACTCCTCACATCCTCACTTTACTCAACACACCTTAATTAATTCCATAATTAATCCAAATAAATCCAATATATTAATAAATTATATTCTCAATTAAATTAATAATTAAAAATCATAATTATTTAATTATCGAATTATTTGGGGTGTCACAGTTCCACTGTATGAACATGAGGCTGATCGTATACAACTACTGTAGGAGCTCTGGCAGTCCGTCGACGAGGTTCGCGAAACCCCGACGCGGCCTGCTCGGCCATCCGTTTCCGGTGAGAACCAGTCGGACGACGGCTATCACCCTGCGCCTCTGAGGCCTGTGCATCATCAGCTGCTCGAGCCACAACATCTGCTCGATTAGTAGTCCTGTCGGAAATATAATTGTCTCTGCCTCTTGTCTTCACTGCAAGCAAAGTTAAAAATCATTAAAAGTTTAGCTTTTTTTTGGAAAAAATAGAAAATACCATAAATTTCAAAGTTTCCGGTATTTTAGTCGTATTAGAATTTTCTAATTCCCGGTATCTGCATCAAATGAAAATACCGGAGATTTCGAAATTTTCGAGCAAAAGTACCGGATATTTCGTAATTTACGGTAGGCGATACCGAAAATTATGAAATATCTGGTACAAAATACCGGAAAAATGATCAAATCTACCGAAAATCTTACTTGTTTTGGTGAAAATTTCAGTATCACATGCAAATTTCCGGTATCGTCAGAAAATTTTCAAAAATACGGTGTACCGTAAATTTCAACAATGAAGGTGTCTTGGACAAAATTGTATTTTCATATAATTTTGGGGTGTCAGGTATAACTGAGGGGTGGAAAGAAAAATTCTCAAACCTTAATTACAAAAAATAATAAACATAGTTAATACATAATAATAATAATAATAAACAATAAATAAAAATAAAAGTAAGAAAAATAAAATGAAATAATGAGGAAGGTCCACCCCTTCCACGTTAACCTCAAATCTTTCTACTTTCTCTTGACCAAAGGTTCACTTGGATTGTGATATGTAATAGTTAAATAAAAAGTAAAATAAAAAAATTAATTAATTGTACAGATACAATATAATGGGAATCACAAGCATATGTTTTTATTTCCTTGGTGAATACTATCAGTTTGTTTGATTTTCACACAATTTTCTATTCTTTCAAAAGACCTCCGCAACATGCATGTATATGTGTCACGAATTAGAAATAAAACAAGCATTTACCTTCGTGAGAGTCGCACGTGGGAATGAGGTTCGAGGGGCACCGGATCTACAATACAAAAAGGAGAACGAATGTTGTCGACGTCGGCATGAAGGATGTGCAGTCTTTGTGTTTCTGGGTTGTTTTTCTGGCGGTTGTCTTCGCAGATCCAGGGCGTTGTATGGAGGAGTGATGTTGGGTAGATGTTTGTTTTACGATGAATGTTGT
Organism: Vicia sativa; assembly: GCA_021764765.1. Lineage (NCBI taxonomy): Eukaryota > Viridiplantae > Streptophyta > Magnoliopsida > Fabales > Fabaceae > Vicia > Vicia sativa. The sequence goes on along the minus strand of CM038793.1, from coordinate 78,541,574 downwards.
TGTTTAAATGTTTTTGTGCACATTGGTAATGTTTGAAAATGTTTAGAATATGATTGGTGAAGGTTGTGGTGGAAATTGGTGTTGATGGAGTTTGTATGGAGGTGTATAAGGTTAATAATAGTGTGATTTTGTGTTTACATGAGGAAGGAATAGTGTAGGGGTTAAAAAGCAGTGGTGTGTTTGTTAAAGATGAGTTTTTTTTTATATTTAACAGAGACTTTGATGGAGTTTAGGAGGGAGTTTTTTGAGTTTATTTTTTGCAATACAACAGTAACAAGGGGAATTGTGAAAATTTTGATTTTTACAAATTAGTTAAAGCTTCTGGTAGTAAATGTGAAATGATACTTTCAAAGTGGTCCCAAATTAAATCTATTTCTTTTCCATTTTAGACAAAAAAAAAAACAAAATCTTTAGTAATAAGATAATACTAATAGGGAGAAAAAAGAGGAAGAAGAAGATTGGTTAGTAATGCAAAATTAAAAATTAAAAAAAAAAACTAAAAAATATTGAATCTTAATAATAATATAATTAAAAAGAATATTTCCAAATTGAATTAAGACTAAAATTAAGACTAAAAAATATTGAAATAAAGAAAAATAAAGTCACAAAAATAGAATTAAAAAGGATTTAGAATGCAAATGATAAAAGACATTATATATATATATATATATATATATATATATATATATATATATATATATATATATATATATTTTTGAATTAAAAGAAAAAAAAACTTGCAAATGAAATAACATGATTGGCTTTGGACGATAACAGAACTATGAAAGAGGGCCACGACATTCAATTATTAGTTTTGAATAACAGACGACCATAACATTTAATTATTGGCTTTAAATGACATGAAAAAGAATTTATGACATCTAATTATTGGCTTTGGACGAAAAAAGACCACAACATCTAATCATTGGCTTTAAATGAAGGGAAAAAGATTTATGAAATCCAATCATTGGCTTTGGATAGAAGACGATTTCAACATCCAATGATTTGCTTTGGATTGGGGGAAAAAGATTTATGACATCCAATTATTTGCTTTGAGTGAAGGGAAAAGAGTTTGGGACGTCCAACGATTAACTTTGGACTAACAAAACGTCGAGACATCCAATTATTGGTTTTGGATAAAGAACGTCCATATCATTAGATCATTGGCTTTGAATGAAGGGAAGAACATATATGACATTCAATCATTGGCTTCAGATAAAAAAAAGACCACAACATATAATCATTGGCTTTAGATAAGGGGAGAAAGATTTATGATATCCAATCAATAGCTTTGGATGAAAGACGACCGCAACATCCAATTATTTGCTTTTAATGAAGGGAAAAAGATATATGCATCCAACTATTAACAAAAAGTCGAGACATCCAATTAATGGCTTTGGACTGTGATAGAAGATCATGACATCCAATATTTGCTTCAGACGACAAGGGAAACATGATATCTAATATTAACATTGGTTTAAAGTGAGAAGCAACACACACCCAATATTAGTGTTGGATGGAAAAGAGAAACAACACATCCAAAATTAGCATTGTACAGAAAGAGAAATAGACAGACATAGATATGCTTTAATAGGTTCCAAGTAAGTTTGACTTTGACCACCAGGTAAGGTGTCCATAGAAACAAAACCTGAAAAAATGCATATGAGAATGCTTGGTATATGAATGCTTTATGCAATGCTGATGCTAACACAACTCGGTTAGTCTGGTTAACGTATCTAGTATTTACTTCCGCTTACGTGTCAGTTCTCTCCTAGCATTGTGGATTGAATTGGGTAGAGGCTGATTCTTTTTAGGTCAGGATTACACTTGTACCTGTCTTCGCAGAATTCAACATTTATTTTGTGCTCTCTCTTGTTGTGACCCAGTTAAGCCCTGACGCAAAATATCATTTTCTCTAGTGAGGCTCATTGGAATTTTAAAAGTCCACATTTATTTCTTGATACAAATTTTGGGATTCAGAGCGTAAATTTTCGAGTCCATTTTGGTATTCAGTCACCTCACACCTCGTCGCTCGAAAGGCAGACGCCAACCTTGCTCCCAAGCTTGAGGATGATTGAATAGGGGTAGCTGCTGTACCCCAAAATTTACCCTCTTCTTTCCCGTATTTCTAGCTTATAATTCGATTGCATAAAAATACATATAGTTGCATACATAGCATTGATCATGGGGTTACCAGGTTCAAGGTATCCCAAGTGGTGAAAGAAATGGCGTGTTTCAGTTATCTCAGATCACTTTGAGTCCGGTATCGATATTCTTCGGTTCGCACGCTCAATACAACGTATTCTGGTCAGAAAGCTATTTCGGTTTGATTCCATAAGCATTAAGATATGACCTGCAGTTTATCTGTTCAGATTGGAGTTTTGTCAAAGAAAAAAATTTATTCGCTTATTTCTCAATAAAGTGAATTTTGGGTTTTCAATGTGTTTTGGGCACTCCAGAAGGCATATCTCTCAGCTCGTCGGGTATTTTCTGATGATTTTTGACTGGAAAGTCCCTCTTATTATTATCTACAACTTTTGTTTGAAAGTCAGAAGCAAATTATGTGAGGAGCGCCCCCAAAGAAATTAATTTCTCCAGTGGATCAAACTGAATTTTAGTGCTGAACCGTGTGTTCTGCGCACTAAAAAAAATCATATCTCCTAGATGGAAACTCGAAACTGAGCGGGGCCAATTTCTAAAATTCTGTATCGAAGCCCTCTAAAACTTTCATTCATAACTCAGGAGCTGATTCCTCACCATTTAATACCTGATAAAATAGATTAGATACATTTTTCATTAAGATGACACTTATCGTTGTCTCTTAAATCTTTGCTTCCACTAGCACATAAGTGGGAACTACAATTGCTCTGACTTTCCCAACCTCCTTTTGAGAATACGTAGGCACAAGGTCTCACCCTTAGTGAGCATACTTCTTTCTCCCTCAAACTAAACAAACCTTAGTTCCCTTAGATCCGAGCTACAGATGCTATGATTCCTTCTAGGGGATACGTATACAGAGGATCCCAATGATCTTTGAGAGCATAATCAAAATAAATAAACTTAGGTTCCTGCATAACCTATCCTTCTTAAATACCAAAGGAGAAAATTTCCGAAAAATAGCATATAAAATAAAACACAAACGCACAAAAGGTTCCTATAATATATATATATATATATATATATATATATATATATATATATATATATATATATATATATATATATATATATATATATATATATATATATATATATATATATATATATATATATATATATATATATATATATATATATATATATATATAGGTGCTAATACCTTCCCTTTATATAACCAAACCTCTTACCCAGGTCACTCCCCCATGTGTTGTGTTTACCTCACACTAATCGCATTGCATATCAATTTTAGGTATTTCAGCTTTCCCCTTTTCCTTTCCTTTCTTGTTTGGAAACAATAAAGCTTGATGTTTGCAGCATCTTTTAAACAAAAATAAATCAAAGAGTAAATTGTTTTGAGTCGGAGATTTGGATTCTGATTCGATTCTCTCGTTCTTCACTTTTTACCGCGAACACTAGACTCCATAAGCAAAAACCTCCTAAAATATAAATCACTTCTCGGTCGAGGGGGGAATGGGCATGTGGGTCTGCCCTTTCATAAAAGCCACGAATCTCAAGACCAATATAAAGGAAAAACGGTGTTCGCCCCTCGACCTCGCAATAACAAGAAACACATTATCATGTCCTCTTATCCTCACAATCTCCTCTACATCATCACACTAGTCCCGGAGAAGTGATCCTATCATACTTATCTACATTCTCAAGTAATCACGTTACATTGGTCCCCGAGCAGTAACACATCAACCAATTACATCAGTCTTCAAGCAGTAACAGGTTATTCCATACCACATCATTCCCTCAACGGTGGCAATATCCAGGCTCGAAACTTGGTCAGATAGTGCATCAGAGGAATTCACATCTCTCTTATCCCCAATCAGGGTTTTCAACAACTTCATCCCCAAGCAGACATCAAAGATCTCCAGCAGAACGTTCCTATCTTCTTCAAGATGGATATGTTTTGAAATACCACAACATCTAAATGCATATATCATTCATAACATTGCCATACACTCGCATGCATCATAATCTGCGTAGGACTAACCATATCCTGTCAAGATTTTACTTCCCCAGCAGGTAAAAATTATTTTCCAAACGAAAGGTCAAAGATTAATACCCGAAACAAGACGGGAGAACTATCTGAGCGACCATACAAATTATTTCCAGACAACAGATCATCGATTAACACCCAAAACAAGACGGGAAAATTATCCGCATGCTGACAACTATTCATATTAGAAATAGCCAAGACGAACGTTTATTCTGACTCTCTCTTATTATCAACCGCCCTGGATGGCATCTTTAAGCCCATCTCCGACTACACATCTTCATCTCTCTGGATGGCATCTTTAAGCCCATCTCCGATATTTCTCTCATCCAAAAGACGAACTCGTAGTCTAGCGTACGACTCACTCTCCAACATTAACTTCTCCAAATGGAATCTATAAGCCCATTCCAGCGCGCCGTCAACTGACGATCCCATTCCATACAACAGCGAGTGCAAATTTTCAGGTGTACTCGAGTGTTCAATCATCTTCTACCTTCAGGTCACGAAAGGCAAGCATACCTATCTAACCCTTCCGGTACAAGAAGATTGAACAGGGGAAACTGTCATACCCCAAAAGTTTCCCTCCCACTTCTCAAGACAATTCACAACTCCATACTCAAGGATTTCACAGGGTTGACCAGACAAACCCTCTTCTAAGCAATCAATCCAAACTAGGATTTTGATCCTCTTAAGTCAAGATGGATTTTCAGTGCTCTAAATGGTCATCATACCTCACCATATGCTTCAAGGGATCACCATGTCAAGTTTCAAGCCTTACAAGTCAAATTTGCTCATCCAATTGCTCAGATGGTTGAAAATCAACTGTATTGGACAAAAAGTCAACTGTGATCAACAAAAGTCAAACTTCATAATTTTTTGTCAACGCCAATATTTTGAAGTAATATCCATCATTTGATCAAGGGCTGATCATGATTCCTCAAGGAAAGTCAAGATTTGATCAAAAGTCAAAGTTTCTAAATTAGGGTTTTTCAGACAAAAGTCAACAGAACTTTGACTAGGCATAACTTTCACATACTTTATCAGAAATTTTTCCACCAAATATCATTTTGAAGGGAATTCAAATCTCTACAACTTTATGTCTCACAAGCTTTAGCCAAAAATGCTTCATTTGGAAGTTATGGATCAAAACATTACAGGTCCTTTTAAAAGTCAACAAAAAGTCATCTTTTTGAACAGAAGTGTTCATGAACATGGAAACTTCAATGAAGATGAAACCAAAAGTGTTGTTTAGAGGACATCTTGAGCTTTCTAAAAAGTCTAAGTACACCCAAAAATGTTGAAAATTGAGCAATATAAAAGTTGTGCAAGTTAGGAATTTTTGAGGAGGTGCATGAAGAGAAATACTAGAGAAAATCAAACTTTTTCTAAATGGGCCTAATTTTTCTTGGTTCAAACTTGTTTCTAATCTCAATTAGAACATCCAAGCCCAATGCCACTCCCTTGAGCTTTTTATTTTATTTATTTTGATTTTGTATTCATTTAAAGTCAATTTAATTAAAATGAAATAGCAAAATTAAATCACTCAATGCAAGGCTGAATATTTGACATTCTTGAGGTCCAAGGTACTCATTAAATGGCCAAAATTTCGAAAATATATGATTGGTATGGGATTGGCACAAGATTGGAAACATTTGATGCAAATTGAAAAGATTGACAAATCAAATATTTTCTCATTGAATGGGATATATTTTCTCATCAATTCTTAACCTAGATCCATCCTCTATATATTCAGAAGGTTTCTTAACCCTAGGAGAGGATTTTTTTTCCAGCCAAGAACCTTAGACAAACTCTCAAAAAACTGTGGTACACAAGCTACTTGCAGCCAGAGTTTTAGCTCGATCCAAGGAATTCCAAGCATCCCAATCGCTTCCTGGTGATCCTCTAAAGCATTCCAGACCTTCACCATCAGCCAACATTTCCAGAAACACGAAGTCACTGTCACAGTTTACTCTACAAAATTTTGAAATTGAATTCATAGCTACATGCATTTTTAACATGAGTTGATTATATATTTGTGTTTAGGATGATATTTCGAAGATATTTGAATCGTTCAGTTGAGTTTTAAGTGCAGGAATATCGTGATTCCATTGTTAGGGGTTTCGAAGCTCTAATTTGGGATCCTACGATTTAGCCAAAATTGTACGAAACTGAGGGCGTGGTTGTGTTCAGAGGATCGATTCTAATCGATCTATAGTCTCCTCATGAATTTATATTGTGAATTGCTTAATTTGTGATTTTACAGGTGCTATAGTGATGTGGGAAAACGTTAGTAAAGGTTCTAGCTACGAACTATAACCGTAGCTAAAAACCTTGGATATTTCAAATGAGGATGAAGACCCATGCGAGCGCTTTCGTTTGAGTTTCATTCTTAGAAATTATTTTCCTTTACATACGTTTTGTTTCATTTTTTAAACAGATAGCATGCCTAGCTCAATTGGTCAAAAGGCACGCGTGTGAGGGAGAGGAATAGGGTTCGATCCCTGGCTCCAGCATATTATTTTTATCACTTGTTTTAACTAACATTTTTTCTTATTTTCTTATTATTTTCTCATTCAATTTATTTTCTTTTCAAACATTTTTTTAATACATTAAAAAATCACTACAAAAATATTTCTTTTCACAATTAGGTTAGAAAAAATTTAATTTAATTTTTGACATTAAAAAATATTATTTTTCATCTTTATTTTATTTAATTGTTAATTAATCAAAAATTAACTTTTAATTACTTTTTCTATACTGAAATTAATCCAGAAAATTTCCAAAAAATATTTTCCTTATTTAATTAGGTTTACTAACCCTAAAAGTTTTTCCTAACTCAAAATTCTTTTCACTTACATTATTTTCCATTATTTACAATTCGATCCTTCTCGCAATATTTTCCGATTATTGTAACTGCTTCCAGGTTGTAATAGTTAGGACTTTAATTTCTCGCATTTTTTCCAATATTATGTATCTGCTATTGGGATGTAATAGCTTAATTAGGATTTACTTTCTGCACTCCTATATCATGTATCTGCCCCAAAGCCATGCAATAGTCCAGGGTTTACATTTCTGCACTTTACATTTCCGCAATTTACTTTCTACACATATTAGTTGCTAGTAGCTAGGCATGTATGGCAAGAATAATTAAATAAACATAGCTAACCCTAATCACAAGATAAAATATCTAAATACAACACACTCTTTTCACACATGCACTCACCTTAGGGTATCCTCTCTTGTTGCCTTACGAACAATGGTCATGTCCCTCGAACGTGGGGATATCTTAGCTAAGACGCTTACAAATATATCATCATAGTCCCTTCGATAAAAAGATCATAGTCCCTCGATGACCCTCGATGTTGCGTACGAATACATGATCTCGTCCCTCGATTGTTGCCTACGTAAAGTGATGATCGTCCCTACGAATACACTAAGGTATCCCTACATGTTGCCTTCTATGACCATACGATGACCCTTCGAATGTCCCTTCTACATCCAACGAATAAGATTACCTACCAACTAATGGTATGGATAGCCTTATTCTAAAGGAAAGCAAAATAACATGGAAACGACCATTTTGAGTAGGTAATAAGACTCTTTTGCTTGCTCAACCAAAATACTTTTTACACCTCACACTTTTTTCAAAATCTTTTCAAAACACTTTGTATACATTCCAACATGAATCATTACAAAGTCTTTTCCAAAACAAAACATTTCCAAACACTTCGTATACATTCCAGCGAGAATCATTACGAAGTCAAAGTGAAATGTCTTTTCAAAAACATTTTCAAACACACACACAAAGCAATTTATAAAGTGAGCTAAGCAATTAAGAGCCTGTAGATAACTACGGATGGAAAGGGTGCTAACACCTTCCCTTTTCATAACTGCCTCCCGTACTCATAATCTAACGAAGATCTTTTCCTGTTCTTTTCGCCTTCCCTTAATTGAATAAAAGAAAAGTCGATGACGACTCTTGCTATTTGCAACATTTGCGATAAAACGCAAAATAAACAAGTCAGTTCTCCCACCGTATTACAGTGAGTAATATGTTATTTTAAAAATTAATTTTGTCGATGTTGATCGTGTATACATAAGCTACTATATGTATCTATCTTCAATAATTAATAATTTAGAATACCTATGAGAACCCAATAATAAGGTGACATTTAGCATAGACAAATGAAATTTTGACCACTATAAAAAGTGGAGTTTTTAGTTATTGATATATTATTATTATTATTCAACGGTTGAGATCTATGACCTGCAAGTTATTGGTAACTTCTTTTGTTGATTTTTGTTTTTTAAAATTGAAATAGTAAAATATATATTTAATATTTTTTTGTTGGGATATTGGGCCTTTTTAATTTGTTACTTTGTATTGGTTTATTTTTGTAATTTAAGTGGCCCAATAAGAATCTTGGACTTTCATTTGTGTACTTAAATTTTTATTTCTGAAAATTGAGATTAATTTTTCTTCTCCAATTTTTGGACTCTTCAACGAATATTATTTTATTTGCAGAACTTGAAATTCTTCTTCCATGGTTGAACAGAAATTCGAAATTCATACTTCTAAGAATCCATTTCGTTAATCTTCACCCAACTTCGTCTTTGCTATCAAGGTGTTGAAGCTTAGATGTATGGATTTATGATAAACAACTTCATCCATCTTCGTCGTTGTTACTAATAAACAACTTCATCATGTAGCTCTATTTTTCTCAATCAATTTCATCATGATTTTTTCTTCTATTTTCATTCAGATTTATTTTATGATCATGTAAATAGTTATATGTTATAGTAACAATGTCACTAGTTGTGTGTTTCGCAACTCAGTGGTTTTTGTTTGTTTGCCTAATGTTAATTTCTTTCATTAGAAGATTTTATGTAATAACGTGTTGGTGGTTTAAAGCTTTCATTCAACTGAAGTTGGAGGAAAAAGTGTAACTTCCATTGCTGTATAAGTTAGTGACCTTGAATCCATAAAAACTACTAGTATTATTGTGTCAAAAATTTAATTAAAATATAAAATTATAAAAGGAATGAATTGTAGGTTTTTGTTCTACTACTCTTGGTTCAACAACAACTCTAATCAATATACTGGACTGGTTAATGTTTGTTTGTGATTTGAATTATCAATGCTGATTTGGTATGGTGTGATAATGACATTACTATTTGATCATACATAAAATCCTAGCCGAGCTATAAAGACGGAAAGGACAAGGAAGAAGCCGAGCACGGTACTCGGTTGGAAAGCATGGAGGTCGGAGTATGGTCCGGGTATACAACCCAACCATATGAGCCACGATCCAACTTGACTAATAAAGCAAGTGTTACGTTCAAGCCAGGTGAAATTGCCACATTAATCCTGGCGGCGCACGTTACACATTAAGGCCATCATTGTTGAACGATGGATGTTACATACCTTGAAGGCAGCTCAGTTATGGAACTGGGAGGACATAAGTCGTTATAGGTGTTAAACGAGGAAGTCACGTGCCTTTTGTATAAATAGGGCTCCCGCCAACGGGATAAGCAAGACAATCATTAGCTTGGAGTTCAAGATACTTAACTTGAGCCTCCAAACCCCTAAATACATTGATATAAGTTTTTCCTGCAAGAACATTTGGCGCCCACCGTGGGGCCTCGGTGAACTCTATCACAGGCCACCGCACAATAATCAATAGCACGATATCAACAACACCACCAACCGATCCTCTGGACCTGGCACAATTGTTGGCCATGATAAACAATTTGCGTCAGCACAATGACACCCTACAAGATAGTGTTCAGGCTCTTCAACAGAGGAGTTTAGGCGAAACAAAAGAACAAGAGGCAGAACTCTTGGAACCACAACCTTTATCCCAAGTAATTTGGGAGGATGTTGTTCCTGATAATTTCAAGCCTCCCATCTTAGTAGCATACGATGGGAAAACTGATCCTCATGAGCATATCATTTCAGTTAAAAACACGATGGTGTTAATAGGAGCAACAGATTACTTGAAATGCAAGTTGATGGATGGCACTTTCGGGGAATCCGCGTTGCGATGGGCTTACCACGATACTTCGTGGTTAGTTACCAAGATCTTAATAAAAAGATAATCAAACAGTTTTTCTTGAAACTGTCACCGAAAGGTGGCCACTACCTCGTTGTTCAACGTCAGGCAACGTCCAGCAGAATCACTGCGGGATTTCATGGCCATGTTTAATGAGGAGACCATAAAGGTTTCTCATCCCAATCAGGAGATCTTTGTGGCGACATTTCAGCACAGACTCAAGCCCGGGAAATTCAATGAGTCTCTGGCTCAGAAACTGGCCAAACGCATGGATGAAATTATTACCCGGGTGGAATGTTATGTGAAGGGTGAAGAAATCAATATGGAGAAGATAGCCCGAGATGCTAGAGAAAAGAGCAGAGGATGAGATGATAACTCGGATCAAAAGTCCCGGTCTCGAGATCAATCAACATCCAGGGATCGTGCTCGGGAGAAATGATCTCTATCGAGGAGCCATCAAGCCTTAAGACCAGGCGAAACCTTCACACCATTGAACGCTAGAAGGGAAGATATTTGGAGAGATGTGAACAATTTGAAATTATTTCCTAAGCCATGGAAGCCACACGCAGCAAATGTCGCGATGGGAAAGAACCAGGAAGCTTGGTGTGAGTACCACCGTATCAGAGGACATACAACCAAGTCCTGTGTTCAATTACGAAGAGAGATTGAAAAGTTGATACAGAGGGGTAAACTTTTATCCTATGTGAAAGATATCCCGGAACAAGGTGTCAAACACAACCCGCCTTCAAAGAGAGAGGAGACATCTGGTTCACCATCAAAAAAGAAGGGCAAGGCAGTTGAGGAAGTTCATAAGGAAAGAATAACCCGACATACGCTCAACACCATTTCTGGAGGATTTACTGGAGGCGGATCCACCAGCGCAGCTCGAAAGAGGTATGCACGGGGTATAACGTATGTGGCTCAGGCTGGATCAACAAATGATGATCTCAGAGTGATAACTTTTTCCCAGGAAGATGCGAAGGGTGTTTTGCCTCATGAAAATGACTCCATGGTCATTAAGGTACAAATCAGAGACTGGGGTGTAAAGCGGGTTTTAGTTGATCTAGGTAGTTCAACTGATGTTATGTATTGGGAAGACTTCAAAGGAATGGATTTTGACCCCAAGGAGTTACTCTCGTTTAATGGAACCTTGGTAGGCTTCTCCAGCGAGCAGGTTCAGGTGTTGGGTTATCTCCCAATATTAATTACCTTTGGAACCCATGAGAATGCTAAGGATTTCTGAGTCTGATACCTAGTAATCAACGCTTCCTTGCCTTACAATATCATCATAGGTCGACCCTCGTTCAATGCTCTAGAGGCGGCCTTATCAACCTTATACCTCACCATGAAGTATCCATTGGGTGAGGGCCGCATCGGGATTTTCTAGGGAGATCAGGGTTTGGCCAGGAAGTGCTACAAAGAGAGCATGAAGATTAAGAAAAAGTCGGTCCTTGTTGAGAACCCGGTAGACCATAAAGTTAATTCAGTGGACATCAATCCCAGGGAAGACCCTAAAGAATATAGTCTGACTCCTCAAGAAGAGACAAAGGAGGTGCATATCGGGTCCCAGCCTTCAGATATTACTAATCTGGGAACGCAACTTTCTGCCGAGGAAGAGGCCGGGATAATCCAGGTTATGAGGCAGAACTTAGATCTCTTTTCTTGGAAACCCGCGGATATGCTCGGAATCAACCCAGATGTTATGTGTCATCATCTGGCTCTTGACCTAGATGTGAACCCGATATCTCAGCGGAAGCGGAAAATTGGTGAAGAAAAGAGGAAGGTCGTTGCAGAGGAAGTTGGAAGTTGATCAAAGCCGGATTCATTGGCGAAGTTCAATACCCAACATGGCTGTCTAACATGGTCATGGTCAAGAAGAAAACTGGGAAGTGGAGAATGTGTGTGGACTTCACCGATCTTAATAAAGCATGTTTGAAAGATCCTTACCCCTTTCCACACATAGATCAGCGATTGATGGGGCTTCGGAGTTCCGGCTTCTAAGTTTCTTAGACGCCTACTCGAGATACAATCAAATCATAATGAACCTGGCAGACGCTTCGAAGACAGTCTTCATGACAGACCGAAAGAACTATTACTATCAAGTGATGTTGTTTGGATTAAAGAATGCTGGCGCAACCTACCAGAGGCTCATGGACATGGTTTTCACTCCACAGATAGGGAAAAATATTGAGGTTTATGTGGACAACATGGTGGTCAAGATAGTAGCAGATTGCAAGCATGTGGTAGACATTAAAGAGACTTTTGCAGCAATTCGAAAGTACAACATGCGCTTGAACCTGGACAAATGTACTTTCGGGGTGCTGGCTGGAAAGTTCTTAGGCTTCATGTTGACAAGTCGAGGAATAGAAGCTAACCCGGATAAATTTCAAGCGATTATTAATATGAGAAGTCCGACTATAATACGCGAAGTGCAACAACTAAATGGCCGATTGGTCGCGTTGTCTCATTTTTTATCTTGTGCAGGAGACAAGTCGATTCATTTCTTCGCGGCTATTAGAAAGAGGGCGGAATTTTAATAGACTGATGCATGTGAGCAGACATTCTGAGAGGTGAAATAGTTTCTGTAAACTCCTCCAATTTTGACCAGACCAAAAGAAAATACACAACTGGTGTTATATCTCGCTGTATCAGATCATGCAATTAGTTCGGTCCTAGTACAGGAAGGAGAGGCCGGAGAGCGTCCGATGTATTTTGTTAGTAAAATGTTGAAGGGAGCAGAGTTAAGATATCAAAAAATTGAACGGTTGGCACTAGCATTGGTGACAACTGCTCAGAAGTTAAGACATTAATTTCATGGGCATCCTATCCTGGTGAGAACAAACTTTCCCCTACAGCAAATATTTAAAAAGCCAGATCTGGCGGGGAGAATGGTGTCTTGGGAAGTGGAGTTGTCTGAGTATGATATCAACTTCAGTCTGCACACCAGCATAAAATCTCAGGTCCTGGCGGACTTCATGATGGAATTTAGCTCCCCTCCTGTAAATGATTCTCCTACAAGGTGGATTCTTTTTATAGATGGATCATCGAATTTGAAAGGGAGCGGATCTGGAATAATCCTGGAAGGTCATGGTGATATAATACTGGAGTATTTGTTGTGATTCAATTTTCAAACAAGCAAAAATCATGCTGAGTATGAGGCCTTGATAGCCGGCTTGAAATTGGCTTTAGAAGTTAGAGTGACCCACCTGCTTATTCGGATGGATTCATAAATGGTTGTCGCGCAGGTGAGCAGAAGTTTTTAAGCTAAGGATCTTATTCTAATAAGGTATGTCCATAAGGCACTGTCACTATGTAAGAGGTTTGAAGCTTTTGAGATTTGTCACATCCCAAGGGAAGAAAATACCCGGGCCGACCTTCTAGCTCGTCTAGCTAGCACCAAAGGATCCGGGATGAACAAATCGGTGATACATGAAACATTAACCTTACCAAGCATTGAAAAAGAAGAGATGCTTGTAGTCGAGGAGGAAACCGGTTGGATGACTCTCATCATCAAGTATCTCCAGCATAATGTTTTACCTGATGATAAGGAAAAGTGCTGGCAGATTAAGAAGATTTCAATAAGGTTTGTGATGGTCGCGAATAAACTATACAGGATGGGGAGAGCTGCTCCTATGTTGCATTGTGTGTCCGAAAGTGACACTCTTTTAGTGATGAAAGAAGTTCATGAGGGTATTTGCAGAAACCATGTTGGGGGTCGGTCTCTATCTAGCAAGATATTGCGTGCGGGATACTATTGGCCTACTATGTTGAAGGACTGTGTTCATTTTGTTACTCATTGCATAAAATTCCAAACGTTTACACTTGGCATCCATACCCCGGGCGAGTTGCTCCACTTTGTATTGGTTCCGTGGACTTTTCATCAATAGTGGATGACATCCTCGGGCCATTTCCTATGGCACCGGGCCAATTAAAATTCCTCATTGTAGAGGTGGATTACTTTACTAAATGGGTAGAGGCCCGAGGCAGTATCCCAGATATCAGCGGAGCGTGTATAACATTTTTATTGGAGAAATATAATTTGTCGCTTCAGACTTCCCCAGGTTATTGTATCCGATAATGGGACACAGTTCGCAAGTGTCTTTGTTGTGGATTTTTGCAGGGACCTTGGAGTTATAAATAAATTTATCTCTGTAGAGAATCCACAAGCCAACGGTCAGGCAGAATTAGCCAACAAGGTAATTATAAATGCAATAAAGAAGAAGCCAAAGGAATGTGGGCGCAACACCTTCATGAAGTCTTGTGGTCCTACCACACTACCATTCATTCAAAAATCCATGAAACACCTTACATAATGGTTTTTGGTGCCGATGCGATAATCCCTGTGGAGGTCACCTTACCGTCATGGATACGGGAAAGTTTTGCGGAAGGAGATAACAACCAGGGTTTGGATGCTGAAGTCGACCTTGTTGAAGAAGTAAGAAATACAGCACACCTCAGGGAAATCGCTGCTAAATAAATAATAGCACAATGTGTTAATTTAAAGGTGAAGCAGCGAGGTTTCGAGGTCGGAGACTTGGTTCTTAAAAGGGTTACGGATTGTTAAGGACCAATTTGTAGTTATTTTGTACATTATTTTGTGGTCCTTAACAATTTCTTTGTATTTAATTTGTATATTTATTCTAGTATTTTGTTTTAATTAGGTTTTTATTTAGTTTTTGTTTAATATATATTATTTAACTTACTTTCACTCTTAATTGTAGGAATTTATTAACTAATTCTCCCAAGCTTGGATTCAAGGGCACTTGAAGAGCTTTAGGGATGATTCTTTTGAAGATAATTTTGGAAGAGGGAAGCATGCTACAGGTCGCGCTCAGCGCGGTGCCAGCATGAGTGCGCTCAGCGCGACTTAATCGCGCTCAGCGCAGTCTGTGAAATTCAGAAAAAAAGGACAGCCCATGCTTTCACCTTTTGAGCCACCAACCCATCACTTCACCTGATCTTTTTGGCTGGTAAAGGAAGCAAGAAAACACTCACCATCATTATCTTTTCATCTTTGTAAAATCTAGGGCAAGTTTAGGAAGAAAAACCATAGCTTTTCCTTCTTGATTTTCTTGGATTTTCATCATCACTACCAACAATCTTGAGAGCAAGCAACCATGGAAATGAGTGGCTAAGCTCTTTTTGTGTCAAGATTAGAGGTAGTTGATCTATATAGTATGTATTTATATTAATTCATTTGTGTATGAACATGGTTGATGATTAATATAGTTGAATATCTTTGTTCTTCATCTTTATGCTTTGAGTTTTGCTTGGAAAAGAATATTTCAAAGTGACCTAGGATATTCATCCTCTCATAAACAAATGCTAGGAATAGATTTGTGTGTTAGAGTTTACAAAATATTGAACTTAATGATTATCATGCTAATAGTTGTAGTGAGGAATCATGCAAGGATTAACATGATAACATTCACAATCTTGGTGGGAAATCTACAACATTGAGAGGATATGTATTTGTAGAAATCATCTATTATGTTCATCACTTGATTAAATGAATATGTATGAAGCTAGATCAATGAAACTAATCTTGACATGCCTTCTTAACTTGAAAACAATTTCAAACTCTCTCTAATCCAAACTATAACTCTCTTTGAAAGAATTAATTTAGTTGTTGTTTGGAAACTCATGGTTCTAGTAGAGTAGATAACAAACCCTTTGGTTACATCATCTTAAAACATACTTTTCTATTGAAAGACTATAGCATGCACCAATCCCTGTGGAATCGATAATTAAAAATACTTTGTTCACGAAAAAAACCTACAACAAAATAGCGCCGTTGCCGGGGATTGGCGTTTGATGTTGTTAGTATAGCAATAGTTGTGTGTTTAAGACTTTTTCTACTAATCTCTCTTTGTTTCTTTTGTGTGGCTAGACTTTTTCAGGAATTAGTTTATGCGGGGAAGTATTCCGGTCGACCAACTCCTTTTCGATCCCGAAATTGAAAGGACGGCTAGGAGACTTAATAGTAGTGCTAAAAGAAGAAAAAGACAAGCTAGGCAAAGGCAAGAAAGAGGAGAAAGAGGAGAAGCATCTACTTCTTCAACACCACCCGTGTTTGGAGAAGTCACCACTATGGAGGAGAATCAACCACCACCACCACCACCACCACCGCGGGGGCCGTGTGTCAATAGCCCTCGCCATAATGCTCAATTTGCCCGTCAAGCAAATGCAAGAAATGAAAACGGGCTTGCTTCAACTTCTCTATGCAAGTCCATTTCATGGCCACGACCATGAAGACCCTTACACTCACCTTACCAAGTTTTATGAGATCGCGGGAGCGGCGGGTGCTCCGGAAGACCAAGAAGAGCAATATTTCCAAAGGCTTTTCCCTCATTCTCTAGTGGGCAAAGCAAAAGATTGGTATCTTGATCAATTGCAAGAGACAATGACTAATTGGAATGTTTTGGAGGAAAAGTTTCTTGAACGCTTTTTCCCTCAATCACGTTTCATGGAGGCTAAGACGGATATCTCGGTATTTTCGCAAGGAGTAAACGAGCCTTTGAATCGGGCATGGGAAAGATATAAGTCTATGCTAAGGAAGTGTCCGAGCCACGGTTTGACGAGCTTACACAAATTCATATTTTCCGAAATGGTCTCCAACCTCAACACAAATTGTTGTTGGATGCCACGGCGGGAGGTTCTTTGATGGAAAAAACACCGTATGAAGCAATCCAAATTATTGAGAAGATGGGTAGGAATGATCATCAAACTCAACATGATCAAGGAGGTGTACAAGTGAAAACGGGAGTTTTAGAAATTGGTTCGAGTCATGAAGCACTTGTGGCGCAAAACAAATTGTTTGCGAAACAAGTTGAAGAATTGACAAAACAAATGGCTAAACTCCCTCAACAAATCATGGAGTTACAAGGAGCATAAAATAAGCAAGCTCACCAAATAGCTTGTTGTGAATTGTGCAAAGGAGATCATAAAACCGGCTTTTGTCCTCCGGAGAATGAGGAAGCTAACTATGTGGCCAACCAAGGCCAAGGGTACCAACAACGAGCTCCTTACCCTTATCAAAATCAAAACCAAGGTTACCAACAAAGGGGTAATCAAGGTTATCAAGGAGGGTGGAGGCAAGATAACAATAGTCAAGGAAGGCAAAATCCATATCAAACACAAAATCAAAATCAAAGTCAACAACAAAATCAAAGTCAACAACAAAACCAACCTCAAAATCAAGTGAGATCTTCCAACATTCAAGACACTCTAGCTCAATTTATGCAAGCTTCTATGGCTAATCAAAAGAGCACGGAGGCGTCCATCAAGAATTTGGAGACACAAGTGGGACAACTCGCTAAGCAACTTTCCGAACAAAGTGCTTCTACATCATTTTCCCCAACTATGCAAACAAATCCTAAGGAGCATTGCAAAGCCATAACAACAAGAAGTGGTAGAGTTTGTGATGAGAAAAGGAAAGTAGTTGAAAGAAAGAAAAAAGTAGTGGAGAAGGATGAAGAAGTAATAGTGGAGGAAGAGGTAGTTGAAAAAGATGAAGAGGTTGAAGTCGAAAAACATGATAATGTTGATGTGGAGGATGACTTAGTTGAAAATGAGGTGTTAGTTGAAAATGAAAAGGAAAATGGTGTAGTTGAAAAGGAGAAAGTAGAGGAGAAAAATAAGAAAATGAAAAAAGGGAAAAGAGAAGGAAGTAACTTATCCATTGAGAAGTTTACCATATCCTCACCTTCCTTCTAAAAAGGATGATGCAAAGCACTATGCTAGGTTTATGGATATTTTCAAGCAATTGCAAATAAATATTCCATTTACCGAAGCATTAGAGCAAATGCCAAAATATGCAAAATTCATGAAGGATATTTTGACAAAAAAGAAGAGATACACGGATCAAGAAACCATAATGGTGGATGCGAGTTGTAGTGCAATAATTCAACGCACCATTCCGAAGAAAGAGAGTGATCCGGGACGTGTAACTTTGCCCGTTACTATTGGGGATGTATATGTTGGAAACGGATTAATTGATTTAGGATCAAGTATCAACTTGATTCCATTATCCATTGTGAAGAGATTGGGGGAGATTGAATTAAAGTCTACAAAGATGACATTGCAATTAGCGGACAAGTCTATTACTCGCCCGCACGGTGTAGCTTTAGATTTGTTGGTAAAAGTGGACAAATTCTTTTTTTCGGTGGACTTTGTTGTCATAGACATGGAGGAAGATGTGGAGGCACCTTTAATTCTTGGAAGACCATTCATGAAAACGGCAAGGATGATGATTGATATCGATGATGGCCTAATGAAGGTGAGAGTTCAAGATGAAGAGATTTGCTTTAATCTTTTTGAAGCAATGAAGCATCCCATGGATAAGAAAAATTGTTTCAAGATTGAAGTTATTGAGAAAGCAACACAAGAGGTGAATGATAATGATGATAGTCGAGATATTGAGGAGTGTTTGGAAGGAATGGATATTTCAAAGGAAATGCACCCTTGGGAGGAAGAAGAGGAAAGTTTAAAAAAGGATCTAAAAAATGACGACCAAAAACTTGAGTTGAAAGAGCTACCGTCTCATTTAAAGTATGTGTTTCTTGAGGAGGGAGGTAAAAAGCCCGTAATCATTAGCAATACATTGTCGGAGAATGAGGAGGAAAGCTTAATTGAAGTTTTGAAATCGAACAAAAATGCGATTGGTTGGGTCTTAGCCAATTTGAAAGGCATAAGCCCGGCCTATTGTATGCACAACATTATGATGGAGGATGAGTACAAACGGTAGCCCAACCTCAACGGCGATTGAATCGGTGATGAAGGAGGTAGTTCGCAAAGAAGTAGTGAAGATGCTTGAAGGGGATGATTTACCCGATTTCGGATAGACGTGGGTGAGCCGGTTCATGTGGTTCCTAAGAAAGGAGGCTTGACGGTTGTATCTAATGATAAGGATGAGCTAGTGCAAACAAGAAAAGTGACGGGTGGAGAATGTGTATTGATTACCGTAGGCTTAACAAAGCGACGCGAAAGATCATTTTCCTCTTCCGTTCATGGACCAAATGTTAGAAAGGCTCATGGGACAACAATTCTATTGTTTCTTGGATGGTTATTCGGGATATAAACAAATATCGGTGAATCAGAAGATCATGAGAAAACGGCTTTCACATGTCCGTTTGGAATTTTCGCGATAGGCGATGCCTTTCGCTTATGCAATGCGCCGACAACATTCCAAAGGTGCATGCAAGCTATATTCTCGATTTGATTGAAAAACAATTGAAGTTTTATGGATGACTTTTCTGCTTTGGAGCTTCATTTGATTTATGCTTGAAAATTTGGACACCGTCTTGAAGAGGTGTGTGCAAACCAATTTGGTTTTGAATTGGGAAAAGTGCAACTTTATGGTGACCGAGGGGATCCTCCTTGGCCACAAGATATCTTCAAGAGGAATTGAGGTCGACAAATCAAAAATTGATGTTATCAAGACGCTTCCCCCACCTACCAATGTCAAAGGCATTCGAGCTTTTTGGGTCATGCGGATTCTATCAAGATTCATCAAGGACTTCTCCAAAATAGCCAAACCTTTGAGCAACTTGCTCAACAAAGATAAGTCTTTCTTGTTTGATAATGATTGTTTGTTAGCTTTTGAAAAATTAAAGGAGAATTTGATAAATGCATCCATAATCACTGCGCCTAATTGGAAACTTGATTTTGAACTAATGTGTGACGCTAGTGATTATGCGGTAGGAGCCGATAGGCCAAAGGAAGAACAAAATCTTCCATGCTATACATTATGCGAGCAAAGTTTTGAATGATGCTCAAATAAACTATGCAACAACCGAAAAGAGTTGCTCGCAATTGTATATGCATTGGAAAAGTTTAAATCTTACCTAATGGGTTCCAAGGTTGTAGTTTTCACGGATCATTCGGCGATAAAATATCATACCAAACCGGACTCTAAACAAAGGCTAATCCGATGGATTCTTCTTTGCAAGAATTTGATTTAGAGGTCCGTGATAAAAAGGTTCGGAAAATTTGGTAGCGGATCATTTGTCTCGCTTAGTGAACGAAAATTACGGACAAGGAAAAGAGGTGAAGGAGGAATTCCGGATGAGAAGTTATTTGCAATCCAAGAGCGACCGTGGTTTGCCGACATGGCAAATTACAAGGCCGGATTAATGCCTAAGATTTGACTTGGAATGAGAAGAGAAAATTTTAGCCGATCTGTATTATGTGTGGGATGAACCTTACATTTTAGGTTGAGTAGTGATGGATCGCTAAGAAGGTGTGTGAGTGATGAAGAGGCCAAAACATTCTTTGGCATTGTCACAATTCCTTGTGGGGACACTATAATGGAATGCGGACGCCACCAAAGTCCTACAATCGGGATTTTATTGGCCTTCGCTATTCAAAGATGCGATGCTCACGCTAAGTCATGTGACAAATGTCAAAGAAGTGGCGGATAGGAAAAGAGATGAAATGCCGTTGAACAATATGTTGGAAGTGGAGGTATTTGATTGTTGGGGGATTGATTTTGTCGGTCCTTTTCCATCTTCGTTTTCAAATGAATATATTCTTGTAGCTGTGGATTACGTGTCAAAGTGGGTAGAGGCCATTGCTTCGCCTAAGGCCGACGCCAAAATCATATCAAATTTTTAAAAGAAACATTTTTTCTCGTTTTGGTGTGCCTAGGGTGCTCATTAGTGATGGTGGGTCGCACTTTTGCAATGCATTGTTACAAAAACTTTTGAAACAATTTGGTGTAAAACATAAGGTGACGACCCCCTATCACCCTCAAGCAAATGGCCAAGCCAAGGTGTCTAATAGAAAATCAAAAGATTTTGGAAAACTGCTTCGGTTCTCGAAAAGATTGGTCACAAAAATTAGATGAAGCTTTGTGGGCGACGAACCGCCTATAAAGCTCCTATTGGACTAACCCGCTTCGTCAGGTATGGCAAAACTTGTCACATCCGGTAGAGATGGAGCACAAAGCATTGTGGGCCCTCCGATTCTTGAATTTTGATCCATCCTTGGCGGTGAAAAGCGAAAATTACAACTCGTTCAATTGGAAGAAATGCGAGGAGCATACCATTCAAACCGGAGGTACAAAGCAAAAGTTAAGGTTTCTCATGATAAGAAGATAAAGATCAAGGAATTAAGGCGGGACAAAAGGTTCTCTTGTTCAATTCCGGATGAGGCTTTTTCCGGAAAACTCAAAACAAAGTGGTCCGTCCGTTTTAATCAAAGAAGTCAAAGAGTATGGTGCAATTGTCTTGCAAGATCTTGCACGAACAAAAGAATGGACGGTGAATGGGCAATGGTTGAAGCGGTACGTTGGCGGAGAGGTGAGCCGCAACATAGCGAATCCTTCTTTGATGATCAATGATCATCATGAACCGTCGAGCTCTACCGACGTTAAACAAAGCGCTTGTTGGGAGGCACCCCAACATTGTAAGTATTCTTCCTTGAACTCATTTTACACTTGCCCGCAGTTAATTTTCTGTTTTCTTAAAATTTCAAAATTAGACCGGCCGCACTTTGACCCATCTGGCGAAACTTTCGGATGATAGGGACCAGGTCCGGGATTTTAAAAAAATTTTGAAAAATCAGATTTTGGAGGCCCATTCGTGGCTCGAGATGTTTAAATAAGGGTTAGGGTTATTTTCAACCCTTTTCACTCTTTTCTTCACCATTCCTCACTCTATAAAATCCCAAAACCCCAACCAAAATCTCGAATTTTTGCAAATTTCGCAATCAATCAATCAACCAAGGCTTCCTAGTAAGTATTCTATGTTTTCCTTTCTCAATTTTATACATTGCATGTTTAGGTTAGATTTTGAAAACCTAGGGTTAGGAATTTTGAATTTTCTCTTAGAATTAGGATGTTTATGTGTTAGAAGTAATAGGATGTTATTTTCACCCTAGAAAGTGTTTTGTGGAGAAAAATTGCTTTAAGAATTTTTACGAAAATCATGAGCCTTCATAGATCATCGCTCAATATGATCGCAATTTTGAAAAATTCTTCTCTGTGTTTTTAGTGTTTCCGATTAGTTGTATTGCTTTGGTTGGTTGATTTGCTTTCTGCTTGCATGATTCATTGCTAATGGACACCTCGGTGTCACTTTTCCGATTGATTTTATGTTGAACATTTCGATGGCACCTAAGCGACAAAGAGTTTCCTCTGGGCCGGGCCTCTCGGCCTCGCCGATGTCGTTCGATTTGGAGCTGCTCGGAGGCTCGCTACAAAGAGCTCGAGGAGCGAAACATCTGATCGAGCGCACCATCGCCTCCGTGAGCAAGGGCACTACCACACGCCTCATGTCATCCTTGATAACTACGGGTTGGAAGTTCTTTGTAACCCTCAAAAAAGGTGAGCGTGGAGCTTGTTCGAGATTTCTATGCTAATGCTATCCGGCCGAGGATGTGAGTTTAGGTTTGCTTCCGTTGTTCGGGCAAATCCGCTTTTCTCGCCAAGAATCACAGCCGGGCCTCAATCGACAGCCCGGAGGACCAATCGGATGTCTACCATGAGCACTGCTCGTGGTAATTGGGATTCGACATCTCAAGAATAAGCTCGCTTGTCCGGGCATTCTTATGAGTTGAATCGGGCTGGTCAACCTTTGAAATTCACGAGGCCAAAAAGATGCCCGTTATGATGTGTGTGGCTCGCATAATGAAACCTAGGAGCAACACCTCTTGATACCCATGGAGACGGGGTTTGATTGCTTACATGCTCGATGAGGAGCAAAATGATTTTGGTCGTCTGATCGCGAATGAGCTGAAGAGGGTTACACTTAGTTATACCTCCAGGGGGGAGCGTATAAAATGTGCTCTCACATATCCTAGGTTGATTATGGGTTTGCTAAAGAGGGCGAAGGTGGCCTTTCCTGCAGTAGGACACCTAACCATTGATGGAGTTGTTGATGATCACTCACCGTGATCGATTTTGTAGGGTCCTTGATAATACTGCTGTGCCGTACTGCAGCGCACTTCCTCGTGCAAGTCCATCGGAAGAATGGAGCAGATGCATCTCGCTCATCGAGAGCATTTTTGTTTATGCATGAGAGCATGGAGCACCTTGCTCTAGATTAGAGAGCCCTGTGAACCATTTCACTCGACGGGTGAGCAGCCTGCATATCCGGTTGGCCGGTCGGGCCAAATCTTTGAGGAGGAGGTGGGAGATGAGGATGATGGTGAAGAGAGTTCGGTTACGTTCGTTCGACTCGGGTCCGTTGGAGATTCGATTCTTGAGGCCTCGGATGATTTCTCTTATTTTCTGTTTTATTTTACTTTCAGATTCTAGTTCTAGATTTTACTTTTGCATTTTAGTTTTAAACTTTGGATTTTGTTGGTTGCCATCCAATTTTGGGGATTGGCTTGTAATTCAATTAATATTTTGTAGGCATGAAGCCTAAATACTTTTTTTTAAGTTTTAAACACCATTTTGGGGTGTCTTTTTATTTTAAGTTTAGTTTCTTTTATTTTGTTCTATTTTATTTTATTTTTTAGATTATAGTATTTAGTTTGAATTTACTTCTTGTGGTTTGTCCGGATTGTTCAAATGGTTCTTCAAAGCTAGTGGCGTGTTTCACCAAAGTGATGGTGATGATAAAATTCTCGATTCATTCCACGAAGAAGGTACACATTTAATCGTTTTGTAGAAACATAACATGTCTATGAAATTTGTTCTTTATGCAAGATATTTTGGCATGTACAAAAAATTGTGTTCACATTCGAATCATTAGGACATAAACCATATATGTGAGAAGCTTCCACTTTTACCAAATATTGAGTGTCTAATAGTTGTGTTAACTCGTGTGATTCATGCTTAATCTTTACTTGTTTGTGATAACTTGGAAACTAAGAAATGATCAAGGCAATTTTGTGCATTATGAGAAAACCACCAATTCTAAAAGGGCTTCAATTACCCGTGAGAGAGTGAATCCTTGTGAACCCTTTTGAGCTTAAATAGTATTTGTAGGATGAATGTATCAAATCGACTAATTGTTAAGTAGGCCACTTAATAGTTGTTGATGATCTTTGAAAAATTCAATGATAATTCATTCTATAAATTTTCTTGTTGATGAATACCACCCCTTTTGTCAATTAACCCTTGAAGAGCATGTCTTGAATAAAAAAGGATTGATATAAATGAAGTTGGGGAGGTGGATCAAAAAGAACCTAAATTGATGGCACAATGATCCTAAAGAATCAAAAAGAATAGAGAAAAAGAAAAATACAAAAGAAGAAAGAAATTTGTTTATAAAAAGAGAACAAAAGAAGAAAAAAAAAAGGAGAGGATCATTGTGTGGAAAGAAAAGAGGTTGTGAATAATGAGATGGGAATTAGTTGTGAAATGCTCTTCATATCCTTTTACCCGATTCGTTTCAATGGCTTTGTACTTAAATATCCCTTGTTTCTAACCTAAGCCAAGCTACAACCTTGAAAGTCCTTAGTGATCTTCGTTTCTGTTTTATCATTTAACTTGTTTCGATGAATGCATGAATTATTCTGGATGTGCATAATTATTAGTGAGAGTGTTTGGTCCTTTGTGAATATGCATTTTGTTCTTCATGAACTTTGAAGAAACGATTAGGTGATTCAAGTGTGAACATATCTTTTATTTTGTTATATGTTTTGATATATTGTGTTTAGAACTTAATTCATGGCCATGTTGTGTTTAGAAGAAGCGATTGATGTGTGCTTTTGCACGGTATGTCGAGTTTGAACCATTACTCTTGTGTGAGTTTGCATGCTTGCATTTTGTTCTTTCTAGCTTTGTAAGATTATTGACTTTTGTTTGGGGACAAACAAGTAAGTTGGGAGAGTTGTTAAGGATTAATTTGTAGTTATTTTGTACATTATTTTGTGGTCCTTACCAATTTCTTTG
Source organism: Vicia sativa (assembly GCA_021764765.1). NCBI lineage: Eukaryota > Viridiplantae > Streptophyta > Magnoliopsida > Fabales > Fabaceae > Vicia > Vicia sativa. The sequence continues at coordinate 78,516,514 of CM038793.1, read as the reverse complement.
TATTTAATTTGTATATTTATTCTAGTATTTTGTTTTAATTAGGTTTTATTTAGTTTTGTTTAATATATATTATTTAACTTACTTTCACTCTTAATTGTAGGAATTTATTAACTAATTCTCCCAAGCTTGGATTCAAGGGCACTTGAAGAGCTTTAGGGATGATTCTTTTGAAGATAATTTTGGAAGAGGGAAGCATGCTACAGGTCGCGCTCAGCGCGGTGCCAGCATGAGTGCGCTCAGAGCGACTTAATCGCGCTCAGCGGAGTCTGTGAAATTCAGAAAAAAAGGACAGCCCATGCTTTCACCTTTTGAGCCACCAACCCATCACTTCACCTGATCTTTTTGGCTGGTAAAGGAAGCAAGAAAACACTCACCATCATTATCTTTTCATCTTTGTAAAATCTAGGGCAAGTTTAGGAAGAAAAACCATAGCTTTTCCTTCTTGATTTTCTTGGATTTTCATCATCACTACCAACAATCTTGAGAGCAAGCAACCATGGAAATGAGTGGCTAAGCTCTTTTTGTGTCAAGATTAGAGGTAGTTGATCTATATAGTATGTATTTATATTAATTCATTTGTGTATGAACATGGTTGATGATTAATATAGTTGAATATCTTTGTTCTTCATCTTTATGCTTTGAGTTTTGCTTGGAAAAGAATATTTCAAAGTGACCTAGGATATTCATCCTCTCATAAACAAATGCTAGGAATAGATTTGTGTGTTAGAGTTTACAAAATATTGAACTTAATGATTATCATGCTAATAGTTGTAGTGAGGAATCATGCAAGGATTAACATGATAACATTCACAATCTTGGTGGGAAATCTACAAGATTGAGAGGATATGTATTTGTAGAAATCATCTATTATGTTCATCACTTGATTAAATGAATATGTATGAAGCTAGATCAATGAAACTAATCTTGACATGCCTTCTTAACTTGAAAACAATTTCAAACTCTCTCTAATCCAAACTATAACTCTCTTTGAAAGAATTAATTTAGTTGTTGTTTGGAAACTCATGGTTCTAGTAGAGTAGATAACAAACCCTTTGGTTACATCATCTTAAAACATACTTTTCTATTGAAAGACTATAGCATGCACCAATCCCTGTGGAATCGATAATTAAAAATACTTTGTTCACGAAAAAAACCTACAACATGGATCCGACCAAGAAGGAAAAGTTATCTCCTAATTGGGAGGGACCATTCCAAGTACTAGAGAAACTTCAAAATGATGCCTATAGGTTAGAGACTCTAGAAGGCATAGGGATACCTAGGACTTGGAATGCGACTAATCTTAAAATTTATTTCAGTTGAATAATGTACAATGTATGAATAACGACGGTGTACTCTTTTCCCTAGGCAAGGGCCAGGGTTTTTTATGAGGCACCTTAAAATTAATTATAGCTTGTAAAGATAAATAGGTTGTAACAAGCTCCCTTCCTCGGAATTCACCTTTGGTGATCCGACTCTGGTATAGCCCGGCTTAATGCCAAAATCAGGTGAAGATCCTTAATTGGATTCCGCCCGAATCAATGCCAAAATCAGGTGAAGATCCTTAATTGGACTCTGCCCGAATTAATGCCAAAATCAGGTGAAGATCCTTAATTGGATTCTGCCCGGCTTAAAGCCAAAACTCGGCTCACTGCCTTGATTCAAGATACTTTGCTTGAATCAGTGTCAGGCATAGCCCGGAGTTTCGCCACAACTCCGCTCACTGCCTTGGTTCAAGATACTTTGCTTGAATCAGCGTCAGGCATAGCCCGAAGTTTAGCCAAAACTCGGCTCACTGTCTTGATTCAAGATACTTTGCTTGAATCAGTGTCAAGAATAGCCCGACGTTTCTCCACAACTTAGCTCACTACCTTGGTTCAAGATACTGTGCTTGAATCAGCATAAAGCATAGCGCGATGTTTAGCCAAAACTCGACTCACTGTCTTGATTCAGGATACTTTGCTTGAACCGGTGTCACGCATAGCCCGAAGTTTCACCACAACTCGGCTCACTGCCTCGATTCAAGATACTTTGCTTGAATTAGTGTCAAGCATAGCCCGACGTTTCGCCACAACTCGGCTCACTGCCTTGGTTCAAGATACTTTTCTTGAATCAGTGTCATGCATATCCCGACGTTTAGCCAAAACTAGGCTCACTGCCTTGATTTAAGATACTTTGCTTGAATCAGTGTCAGACATAGCCCGATGTTTCGCCACAACTCGGCTCACTGCCTTGGTTCAAGATACTTTTCTTGAATCAGCGTCATGCATATCCTGACGTTTAGCCAAAACTAGGCTCACTGCCTTGATTCAAGATACTTTGCTTGAATCAGTGTCAGACATAGCCCGATGTTTCGCCACAACTCGGCTCACTGCCTTGGTTCAAGATACTTTTCTTGAATCAGTGTCAGGCATAACCTGACGTTTAGCCAAAACCGCTCCTTGTCTTGATTCAAGATACTTTGCTTGAATCAGTGTCAGGCATAGCCCGGTGTTTCGCCACAACTCGGCTCACTGCCTTGATTCAAGATACTTTGCTTGAATCAGTGTCAGACATAGCCCGATGTTTCGCCACAACTCGGCTCACTGCCTTGGTTCAAGATACTTTTCTTGAATCAGTGTCAGGCATAGCTGACGTTTAGCCAAAACTCTGCTCACTGTCTTGATTCAAGATACTTTGCTTGAATCAGTGTCAGGCATAGCCCGGTGTTTCGCCACAACTCGGCTCACTGCCTTGATTCAAGATACTTTGCTTGAATTAGTGTCAGGTATATCCCAACGTTTCGCCATAACTTGGCTCACTGCCTTGATTCAAGATACTTTGCTTGAATGAGTGTCAGACACAACCCGACATTTCGCTACAACTCGGCTTAAAGCCTTGAGTCATTTTAGAAAACTTTATAGGGTGTGACTTGGCAAAACCTCGAAAAACTACTCGGGGGCTAGTCTGCCTCCATAGATTAGGTATTCTCAATGAATAGAGGATTATGCCTTTCCAGCAAAGTCTTCATGGATTAAAATAAACCATTCGACTTGGGAGGCTATTATCACACATCTCTATTCACAAAATTAAAGCATTAAACAATTCATATATGCAGTCATTAAACATATGAAATATGAGGAATGAAATGCGTAGTGCTAAAATTTAAAAAATCTCATAGGGCAATTGTTTTAAATTCTTACAAAATGCACCCACCAAAAAGGGTGACTAACTTGATACTAAAAATAAAAAAGCTAAAGCTAAAGTTTGAGGTGAGAAACGTCCACGGTGATCGGCTCTTCGCTCAGTGTGGCGTCGTTGTCACCATCATCAACTTCCACTAGCTTTCCATCCACTATAGTTTTGAAAAATTCAACTTTCGAGATGTCGAGATCCGTGTACAAATAGGAGACCTAGGCCTTTGCTCGGTCAAAAGCCACGTCCCCAGCATTTAACACATCTATCCGAGACTTATCCAAAGCTTCTTTCAGCTCGGAGCATGATTTTTCTGAAGCTTGTAACTTAGATGATTGCTCGGCAGCAGAAGTCTTTACCATGGAAATTCTTTTTCCGAGGCCTTTATCTTTTCATCACTTTCAAGCGCCTCGGTCTTAAAATGGGAATTCGCCTCAGTAAGAGATTTCTCATTTTCGGCTAGCCTTTTGACCTCATTCTCCAGCTCAGAGTATTTCTTGTCTGCATAATCGTCGGACTCAAAGAGACCCCGGGTCAGAACGACACACCTCATCAAGTATGAACTTAGATGTTGTGTGGTTTTCTGAGGACCAAGGTTCTTCAACTTGTTCACATCTTGTGTAGCGTTGAGATGGTCATACAAAAATTTGATGCCATCGAAGTCAGCGGACCAGAACTTGTTCTCGGTTGAAGGATGGTTTGGGTTGTTGCCAATTTCTTTCAACGGAGTGGAGACTTCCCAATCTGCTTGATTTACCTCGTTAACCATTACAATCTTTAGTTTCTTTTGAGCCTTCTCACCAGACGGTTCAGGATCTGAGGGAGGCTTGATGGGGGTTGCTGATATCACTATGGTTTCTAAAGCGCTTGGTTTAGAACCCATGTTCTTTTTCTTTTTGGGTTCCTAGATCTATAGACTGGCCAGATTTGATTTGGCCTCGGAGGGGCCACTAGCTATCATTCGAGCAGCTCATTTTCTTACATTCATGTCTCATGCAAAGTATGAAAAGAGGTTAAAGAAAGGTAAACCCAACAAAAAGGTAATATGTAGAAAGAAACTTACCCAAGAAGGCAAGGATTTTAGTTTGGGATATTGTTAACAAGTCCATAACCCTGATTGGCCGAAATGAATCTAAGATCCCAAGAGACAGAGTTTCTGATTCACTCAAGGCGTCATAATCAAAGTCAGAGATGGGTAGTGGGTTTCTTGTTCAGTACAAGGGAAACTTATGATGCCCTTCAGCGCCATAGATAAGTTGTGGATACCGAGGACCACATCTAACTCGGAAGAAGCGTTCTTTGTAGCCTTTGAAGTTTGAGGTATAGGTTTGAAGAAAACTTCTCTTTGGGATACCGCTTATAGCAAACCAACTTCCAGAATTCATGTTCTTTATTTCAAAGAAAGAGAAAAATAACCCTATAGTTGGGGTTATGGTCATAGCCCTATAAATCAACTCAAAAGCTCTTATAAATCCCCAACTATTTGGGCGAAGTTGAGAGGGGGCTACATTCACTGTTCAGAGTATGTCGGTTTCAAAGTCAGTGAATGGAAATTGTATATTTAACTCTTCTACGACCCCGATATAGAAATAAAATCACCAGGGTTAACTCCCTTGGGTCGGGACATACAAACATTCTCCCCGGTCTCACAAGGTTTCAGGATTACATCATTTTCGTTTCTTGTGGAGGAAACATTCCACGGAACCTAAAGAGTCAGGGTCAGAATCACTATCAAAGGTTAGAACTTCAAAATCGATCTTGTTTATAACCCTCTCTAGCTCCTCTACCCCTAGCGCATCCGTCATCTCTTGCATGTATTCCTCCCACAAGACTCTACGCTCGTCACTACTTAAATGTTTCCTATGACCTAAATCGTCACAATATCTAATGATCACCATCCTATGAGTAATGTAAAAGAAGAAGAAAATGGGGAATAAAGAATGAATACCTGAAAGTACGATTGAAGAGCTTGAAAGATTTTGGATTGAGTAGACGACAACGAAGATTTTGTGGAGGGAAGTGAATAAGGAAATAGGGTTTGAAAAAGGAAGGGAGCGTTATAAAAAGGAAAAGGAAGATATATCATATTAGAATTGAAAGCCCACTAAACGATAATTATTACACCTATATAGGTGACTATTCAGTGAAACTAGGGGGTGTAAAACACGCGCTCATAGGTCGCCTAAATTGATGTATATCTCGAATTAAATCCATGATTCTTATATTTATTGACTACAAAACTTCAAAGCATGAAGTCATATGCTCGGGGGGGCTTATGATCATACATAGAATCCTAGTCGAGCTATAAAGACGGAAAGGACAAGGAAGAAGCCGAGCATGGTACTCGGCTGGAAAGCATGGAGGTTGGAGTATGGCCCGGGTATACAACCCGGCCATACGAGCCACAATCCAACTCGGCTAATAAAGCAAGCATTACGTTCAAGTCAGGTGAAACTTCCACATTAATCCTGGCGGCGCGTGTTACACATTAAGGCCATTATTGTTGAACGATGGACGTTACACACCTTTAAGGCAGCTCAGTTATGGAACTGGGAAGGCATAAGCCGTTATAGGTGTTAAACGAGGAGGTCATGTGACTTCTTTATAAATAGGGGTCCCTCCAGTGAGATAAGAAATACAATCATTAGCTTGGAGTTCAAGATACTTAACTTGAGCCTTCAAATCCCCAAATACATTGATATAAATTTTTCCTGCAAGAACACTATTACTTTCTCTCTCAGTAAAGGAATTGAGTTAGTATGGAAGGGTGAAATATGATAAGCCTCCATGTATAGAAGCGTGAAATATGAAGTCACATGATGGTATTCATTCCAATTTTTTAATAAAGATATGTACGACAAAAATAATTATGGCTAAATTCTTAATTTTCTTCAACTTATTTTCAAGACAATCCAATTTCTTTTGCATTTCATATCTCTAAACGTCCTCCTTACGCACTTGGAGATCCATTTCTTTCCCATGTTTAATGTGATGGGTTTCAAAATATTCATCATTTAAATTTGTTAGAAATTTCACCAGTCTATCAAGCCAGACAAAGTATCCACAATAGTCATATTCATCTTGCAGAAATAGTTATGAAAAGTAAAAAAAAAAAAAATTTGAAATTTCAAAATAAGATTTCATATTTAAATAGCCTTGTGGATTGAACAAGTAAAGAAATAATTTCGGCAAGAATAATGATATGAGAAGTTAGAAAAAACTATGAGAAATCACAAACTTTATATTTAAATAACCTTGTTGATTGAACAAGTAACAAACAACCTTCCTTTATTAAGTTGTGTTTGTGCAATACCTCCCTTCTACTGCAACCATAGTAAACCAAAACTGTTTGAGAAGAAATAATATGAGAAAAAGAAGCCTGGGTGCATTGAGATGTTGTATGTGATCCAACTCCCGACATGATTTGTGTTAAGTATGATGAGGTGCTCTGGATTATGGGAAGTAAAGGAGCTTTGGTGTGTTTAAATAGGAGTTGAGGTGAACTTGATCAATAGAAATAGAGGGTCCCACTAAATCTTGATGAAATCATGTTACATCATTTTATTTTGATGGAATTAATTTGTTATTATTGAACAATTATTAACTTTTGAGGTAAAATATAATTTTTTTTGTTAGAAGAATGGAACGAAGAAAACATAATTTATTTTATTTTATTTTACATCACATACTGGTTTACCCCGAAATATTAATACATTTTGCACTAAACATTGCGTCTTATAATATTTATAAAGTAAGGGGGATAAGTAACAAAAAAACTCTAATTTCTCTCCAATCCTTAAGTTGACATGCTTTACGTAGTCGATTCATCCACCATACAAATAAATTTTCTTGTAGTTATTCTCGTCTTTGTGTAGCTTACTTTCAAATTTGCACTGATTTCGTCTAGAAGAACTACTGTAACCCTATTATGCAATGTAGAGTGTTCAGTGACAAACTCAGAAATAATCTATAAAATTATAAACTAAAAGGTTAGTAGAGTAGCAAGTATCATATAACAATTGATTATAACGCAAGTTAAAATGGACAGGTTAGTAAAGTGGTAAGTATCATTTACCAGAACATTTCTTGCAGTTAAAATGGATTTGGTGACATTTTTCTAAGTACATGCATCCATAAACTCATAAGAACACATGATGTCAATTACTTTTGAGAATTCGTCCAAATCCACCCACTACTACAAAATGTGTAAACGACAGCGTCATGGTCACCACAGTTCTTCACTACACCATGGTGAAATCTCTAAAATAAGGCGCTCCCGTATTATTTTTGTTTTTTAACTAAAAATTATTTGTATATAACAACGGTTGAGAAGAAAATGATGGTAAAACCATCAAGCTTTCTTGGGTTCGAACCTCTCCACCATTATATATATATATATATATATATATATTCTTTTAACGTTTGTGAGCGCGTTTCTTTTTTATTTATTTTTATATAAAAAAATTAAAGGGACATAACTACGGTTGATAAGTTCCACTCTTGTGATATATTTATAATAAATAAATACTTATCAATACGGTTGTCATAGAACCGTTGTGAAATAATTTACCTATATATAAGCGAATTAACTCCCACTTAATGATAGTAGCGTTGTTTCCTTCATAATGAAACCCTAGCGCCCATTTTTTGTCTTATTCTTTGCCATTAGCCGTGAATCTTGTGTTTCATATGTTAAGGTATTCTTTGTATTTCTTCTTCTTGTTAGCCATTATATCATTTGTTGCATGTTGTTTTTGTTGATTGTTCTTATTTTTTCAAATTCGTCTTCACTACCTTAACAAAGAACAACAACAAACCTCTATCTTGAGAAGCTATAAGAAGAAATATAATAAATATGAAGCTAGTGTGTAAACTTCATCCATCTTGTATTTCTTTTTCATAGCTTCACAAACTAGATGAACCTCATATGGTCATATGGTTTGTGTAACAATGTTTTGGTGTTTAAATTCTTATACATGTTAACATATAAGATGAAGTATATGTTAGAACCAGATTTGGTTCCGCAATTGTTTCTATGAGTTCTGATGATAACAAAGAGTATGTTTGTATGAATAATTTTTGATACTCTAATGTTTGTTATTGTTTGAGTTAATAAACAGGTTCTGCTTCTAATGAAAAGGTGCTGCCAAAACATTAGAAGACAGTATGTTCTGCTTCTAAGCTACACAAGTTCTGATGAACATTAGCAAGAAAAACTACAGAAGGCTCTGAAGTAGTGACTCTGATATCCGTCTTAGAAACCAAGTTCTGGAGATAAAATTTCTAACTGAAGTCCAGACGCTAAAGACTTATGTTTCTAAAGACAAAGGTTCTCAAGACCAAATGCTGAAACTTCTAAAGACGAGGTTCTGAATATTTTGAAAACTTGAGGTTCTTGTGATTCTAGTTTCAACACGGTTCTAAAGACCAAGTGCTGAAGTTTCTAAAGAGGATGTTCTTAAGATTTTGAAGACTTGAAGTTCTAAAGAACCAAGTGTTATTCTTTTTCCTTCAACGCATGCTCAGAAGCCTCTGACGTTTGAAGACAATAAGATAACATTTACGTGGTACAATAGTACATAGTACACAAAAATTATCCCATTCCATTACCATGAAGGACAGACGTCGCTTACGATCTTATCCCCCACATAATTGTTCAAGCTGCCAATTTTCTGGAATTTCCATAAATACCCTTCAGCGGTTATTATTTTGTTTGGCTATAAAAGGGCTTGAAGACTTAGAGAGAAGGTTGCTCATTACCATTTTTTCATGCTTATACGCTCATTCACGCTTTGTGTATATTGTTCATAGCTTTCATATTTTCTAAGTCAATATTCTCGAATATACGTTTACATATTTGCTTGTGTAGAAGCACCCTCATTGTAAACAAATCATTCCTTGTGAGATTGTAAAAGTTAGTCCCTTACAGTTGCTTGTGTAGTTTGTAATCAGTTGATTATTGGATTAAGACCTCGCTTGAGAGAGGCAAAATCACCTAAAAGGGTGGAATAAAGTAGCTTGAGGTTATCAAGTGAACTAGTATAAATATCATGTGTCTTTTCTTTTTTTCTTACTTTCTCAACCTTATTATCAAATGTGAAGTATTTTTTCCAAGTGGATTGTATTTCAATGGAAAGTTTTGAAGGCTTAAAACCCAATTCAAACCCCCATTTTCTTGTGTTTTTCACACCTTCAGTATAGTTTATTATATAGTATGTATATTGTTTGTTTCACTATCCATGTAAATTAATTTGATGGTTTTGTTGATAAATATTATTTAGAGAGTTTGTTATATCATATGAGATTGCTTGTTTCAATAACCCCTCATTGAAATTGCACTCATTTAAAAATATTTTTAAGATAATAAATTAAAAAATTAAGTTATTCTTGAAAATCAACTTAGGCGATCTATGTTTTGTCGAATTGCATCCATCTTGTAAATCATAATTCCCTTTTTAGCGTATAGAATTTTATTCAATGTCACAAATTCTTCAAATTTTTTTTGATGAATGGATGCCGGTTAGGATCTTTCATACAAAACTTTATGTTTGAAAAATAAAGTAGAAAAGAAGAGGAAATCAAAGTTTATGTGAAAGACTCAGACTGCCATCCATTTATCAACATTACTTTGAAGAATTTGGGATTGAATCAAATCTTATAAGTTAAGAGAGGAAATCATGATTTACAGGATGCTTGCAATGTCGAAAAATGTCTTATTTGTTTTTCAATAATAACTTAATTTTTTTATTATTCTCTCAAAAATCTATTTGAATGATTTTATATGATTAGTGAGGGGTTGGGAAAAACAAGTAATCCCATATTTTATAATAAATTGTTATATATACCACAATGGTTGGAATGTTTAACCATTGTGAAAGGATATTTTTATGCGCTTTAATATTGATTGTAGTTGGGTATCGAACTCGTGCCACTATATTTATTACAACGGTTGTTTGAGTCAATCGTTGTGATAGACATTTTACAACAACGGTCACTGAACTGTGATTGTAAGTGTCACGTATACAACCACACTCTACACAACATCGCTTGGCCCTGCGTGATTATACCTGTTTCCAAACCGTTGTTATATGGATTTTCCATAGTAGTGACCATATGGGAAAGATAGGGAAATTTACCAACCATGTCAGATGTGTATTTAAAAACTTTTTCTTCTTCCTGAACCATGTGACAATTACATAAAAATATATGCAAGGTAGACAACTATTTCATTAGATGTGGAAAGAACAACTTTAAAGAAGGAAAAATATTATTGTTCGAACTTACGTGCTTTGAGAAGTAGTATTATCCATGCAAAGTTGAACGGTGATGTTGCTGTGAGGGAGAAGTAGCGCTCACAAAATAAAGACTGATATAAATAATAGTTGAGTGGTATATAGATGTTGATGCAGTGTAATATTGGGTAAATAAAAATACAATTGAAAAAGTGAAACAAATTTGTATTTGTAGAGCACTAGTCTCCTCAAAAAGATTTTATTATAATGAGTGCCACTAGTTGTAGTTGGCCATGGTGAAGTAAAATCATGTCCTATATAATAGTTAAGACTAGCCTTTTAAGACCTTGAATAATGATGTGATGTGGCTGCTATACAAATCGTTTGCATGTGCTGCCATCACTTTGCACGTGTGCGGTGGCATTGGGAAACGACAATTTGCCAGCCATATTTAATTTCTCAATTTTGCACGTGGGAACTATCATTAGCTCTCGATTCACTACAGAACCAACGATGAACTAAAACTTCCTTTGCCATAAAAAATAGGAAATTTCTTTCTCCACCTAGTGGGGTTCTTCTTCACCCCTGGTGAAAAACCAAAAATACCCCCAAGTTTCATAAGTTAACTTACGAATTCTACTCGAAGGTGGACTTCGCAAGTTAACTTACGAAATAATCCAAGAATTTCTGAAAACAGGGTGAATTTGTAAGTGAATCTGCGAATTCACCTTGTTTTTTTTATAAAAAAAAGGTGATCTCGCAAGTTAACTTACGAATTCACCATATTTTCTGAAAATAAGGTGAATTCGTAAGTTAACTTGCGAATTCACCTTATTTGGAAGATTCCAAAACATTTAACACAAGCAATACCATTCATTCAACTTAACTCATAAAATTACATCATGGATATAGAAAATTAGATTACATATTATTATCAACGGGAAGCTGTGGACGTTGCAACATCTTGATAACATCTTCCACCGCTCTACGAAGCGATGTATCCATCTCAATTGGACCCTTTGTCGAGTATTGATGAAAGGTCTCAAAACATAGTTGTTATCGTCCAAACATTTTGAAATTCCTGGCAGCAGATACTTAATGTCACAGAGAATGTTATGACACAGTATCTGACACTGCTTTGACAATTCACACAGTAAATATAGAAAGCAGTAAATAACACAATAAGTTGTTCACCCAGTTCGGTTCTAACAAACCTACTGAGGCTACCAAGCCGGGAGGAAATTCACTATTAGTAGTATCAATTCAGAGTTAAACTCACCCGTTTACAACTCCTCACTTAATCACTACCCAATGACACTTCAACCTAAGTCCTACTTAGATCTGAGTTCCTACTCACTCCCCCTCAATCACTGCAGTGATATCAACCTATTGTTTAATTGAATTGTGAAGACACACTTCAATACACTATCTTGATCTCGCTTCAAAGCTTACAATCAAGAGACAAACACTCGTGCTTCAAAGCTTTGAGTGATAAACTACCCTTACAATAAATCCTAGTCCAATGCACTTATCAATTGATAGTTGCTTGGCTCAAAAGAGAAACTAGAATTACAAAGACCAACTGTTAAAACCTTTAACAGTACACAAACACAACTGTTACTAAACCTAACAGTACACAAATAAGAGCCTGCAATGTCTTCAATAAAATCTAGAGGCGTGGCTGTAGAGTAAGGGTTGAATTCTTTATATAGAAGCAGTCCTGAATCTTCAGTTTTGGGCTTCCATAAAGATAGCTAGGGTTTACTTAATTCTCTCCTAAAAACATGGTTTGTTCAACAACCAATTTAGGTTTAATTAAGATTAACCTAGCAGCTACGAGCATGCTTTCTAATAACGAAAAACATAAATAAAATGCTCAACAAACTTCGAAATCTCAAAAAAGATTCTGCAGAATGTCACAGAATGTCATAACATCTTATGACATCGATTTTGAATTTCCGGACTTTTAGCTTCCATTCGAGTGTACTTTTACCATCCTTGTCCAGTAGGATTTATCTTCAATCTCTGAATGTCATGACATCTATCAAGACATTTCTAAAGCCTAGTTTTACCAAAATTGATGCCAACTTAAAACACTAACACATTTTAATAAATCACTACACCAAAATTGATTTTTTGTATCACCTAATTTAATAGCACTTTTAAAAAAAGTGCTATTGAAGTGGAAAAAACACATTTATAATAGCATTTTTTAATCGAGCGCTATTATATAATACAGACTATGTAATTTTGATAGCACTTTGTACCGGAACGCTATTATTAAACTTCATTAAAATAACACTTTTTTCTAAAACGCTATTAAAAATCTTCTTTAAGATATCATTTTGTATAAAACGCTATTATTTGACTACCTATATATTAGCATTTATTAAAAAGCGCTATTTTTTATATAATAAATAATTAATTAATAAAAAAAACAAAACACGTTGGCAGAAATATTCGTTTTCCCGCATAACATTTGGCCACTCACCACCAAAAGCAAAAACACGATATCCTCTTTGTGCCAAAAGCGAAAACATTATCCCTTTGTTTCACACAACTGATTCACCGCCGTCAAATCTTCCTCTACTTCATCGATTCTTCCTCGTTAGCCATTGATTTACCACCGCCATCCCTTCCTTCTTTTCATCGATTCCCCGCCCTTTCACCCGGACAGAATCCATTCTTCAGCCATCAGATTCACCACTTGAAAGAGGTAACACGACCGATTCAGATTCACTTCTCAAATGCCACTCAAACAAAAAGAGGAAACACCGAAAAGAAAGAACAAACAAATCTCAAACTCGGTTGAACTCAACCCTTTGTCAGCTCACCTATGTCATCCCTCTCTTCATTTGTATCCGATAATCTTTCTTTTTCAGTTTTTGCTATATGTTGATTCTCTGTGTTGTTTGTGAGCGTTATGATGTCTTTGTGTTAACGGATACTCGTGATTTTGAGTAGCTGTAATGAGGGTTTGTAAGGTTAAGATGCAGTTGAATCATGTTGTGAGATTTGAGTGATAAGGCTTGTGTTATTGATGTGTGTTTGAATGGTGAGAGATGAGATGGTTGTTGATGTGAGCAGTGGCATGAAGTTGTGAGAAGATTAGTTGAAAGATCAATATATTTGAGTTTATGGAGGTTAGAGAAGGTGTAAGGTATTTGGCCATTGAATTAGTTGTAACTAAGGTCTATGTGTTGAAGTTGTGTGCAGTTTTCAATTTCTAGTCCTAGTTGACCGTAAATATCAATATTGAGAGAGATTACACGGTGGAAAGAGATGTATTTGAGACCAGCCGATGAGTATGGTTTTGAATGAGAAGGAACTCATGTTGAGTTTATGAGAGGCGGAAGTGATATCTAGTGGTATTTGAATGATATAATTGATATGCCATCTGAGTTGAGTGCAGAAGAAAGAATGTAGACATGGAAGAAGGAAGAAGAGAGGAATGAAGTTTCATGGAGAGCAAAAAGTCGAGACATTGGTTGAAGATGAGTTGAATAGTTTGTTCTAGTTTGAGTGATAAGGCTTCATTGTTTTGGTGTGATTTAGTCACAATTAATCAATTCTTCTTTTCATTCCAAGCAAAATTGGCATTTCGTTAATGTTGGATGTTTTTCTAATTTCAAGAAAAACTTGATCAGTGGCTCTGTACACAGTAAGAGGGTGGATCGAGACTTGCAAAATTTGATATAATTAACTACATCCAGGTTGGTTTCATCATTGTTCTATGTTTTTCATACAATCTTGAGGTTTTACCATTGTTCTCTATTTTATCATTGTCTTTTGACATAAGATTTATGGTCAGCAATATTCAGCAATTTTCATATTGCTACTGTCATGCTTGTAATTTCCACTAGACTTCTCCATAAAGCTTGTCTTTAATGTCCCTTTGAACTGTCATTTTCTGCAAGTTTCATGATACACTATAGAAAACATTCTATTTTAAATAAATTATAGCATTCAAAGCTATTTCACCAAGAGTGAGTCCAACATGAGCAGTTGAGGAATAAGTTCTGTTTATTATTCTCGAAAAGACTAAATACAGATTAGATTCCTTTTTCATAATGGATACCATATTCAATTTCCAATATGATTTAGTTAATATCTTTTTATTAAAATGTTTGTGTAATTATTTTTATGTTGGATTTGATATATAGCTTGTGTTATATTGATTATTCTTGTGGTATTTTTTATTAGTTAAATACTTATTACATTTTGAATTTTTTTAGTGATTGTACTGTTGAAATATTTCATGTATGCAATTGTTTCAGATTACTTGTCTTTTCATGCGGAATTGCTCTTATTGACTTAATCTTTATTTATTATGTCAACATTATACATGTTCCTTTATATTCTTGTTGCTCAAGGTTTAGAATTCTATTTTACTATTGCGCCTAAGCTTTTAGATTTGAATGTGTGTTTATAGGTATTCATCTAATAGATGGAAATGGAAGACAAAACCCCAAAGACATTGGATGAAGTTGCACTAAATTTGAAGAGAAATCAGTCTAACCAATGTGCCACACATATGGCTGAAGTTTCACCACCAACAAACTTGGCTGTCAAACAAATGAGATTAGTTGGAGACAGTCGACCAACTGACTCTGGTTCTGGTATTTCAAAGTCTTTGGTTAAGTATTTTTTGAACTATAAGAAAAGTGGGCTGCCCAAACGTTTGATGTTCTATAAAAACGGTGAGTGGTCGGACTATCCTGAGGATGTTGTTAACTTGGTTAAGAAAGATTTCAAAATCAAGAAGACAACTGTGGAGGTAGAGTTAGATGGTCAGAATGTTGTGCTAGATTTTTTCCATATGTATAATGTTAATTTACAAACGGGTTTGCAACAACCCATTGCTTGGATTGATGAGGTCGGAAGCTGGTTTTTCCCTGAACTTTTTGTTGGTTCTGATGATGAACCTAATAACTTAGGCGAGAAAGACGGTGGGGAAAGTCATGGTGTGAAGGAAATCAATGGTGAAGATACCACAAATAAAGTGGGAAATGAAAACTTTGGGGCAACTTCTAACCAAGATAGAGAAATAGATTTAGATGCTTATATTGAAAATGGATATGGAAGACATGATGTAGATTCTGTACAAAATTTGTTTCTGACGGTGAGGGTGATATCGTCGATGTTTACCGCAGCTCAGGCATCTCAATGCAAGCGCGTCTGAAGTTATTCCAAAAGCAAGCTGATATCACGAAAGGAATTCACGGTGATGCTAATGTTCGATACGGTTGGCTTGCATGTTCTAAAGAGGAATTGACTACAATGATGGAATATGGGCTTGGTCACAATGCATTATCATCATGCAAGTGCATATATGGCTTTGGTGTTCATCTTGCTGTTGTTAACCACCCTTATGCCAGGTTAGTTTTCATGCGATAAAATTTGAACTTCATAGTCTTTTTATAACCTTATAGGCTAGGGAGCAAGTTGATCCATTATGGGGAAATGAAACCACTTATTGAAATCTTTTCATTAATTTAAATCATAATGTGTGTCTCTAGTTTTCTCTTATTCAATTTTACGTTCTTATTTTCAATTTTGTTATGTTTTCAGTGCCCCTTATTGTGATGTTGACGAAAATGGGGTCAGGCACTTGGTCCTCTGTCGTGTAATAATGGGGAACATGGAGCCTCTTCGTCGTGGCAATAATCAGATCCGTCCAAGTTGTTTCAAATATGATAATGGGGTTGATGACACTCAACATCCAAAATACTATGTGGTTTGGAATATGAATATGAACACTCATATTTATCCAGAATTTGTTGTCAGCTTCAAGGCACCTTTAGATGCAGAAGGTGATGTACTTTTCTTTAAGCAAAAATAGTGAATCCAAAAGGATTAACCATCGACAAACTAATAAATATGTAATTCTTTTCAACATACTAGTAGCTCGTTTGACAAACTAACATGTTTATTCTGTCAGGCTGTAATATGATTTCTATTTCTTTCAAAATAATTTGATCATAACACCTTATGTTTTCTTACAACATGTTTAAAAGAGAGTGAGAAACATATTTCTAGGAATAAATGTTCTACCTTGAATACTGTAAGTTATCTCATATGAGTTTTGCATCTTATGTTTTCTTAGCTTTCTATGTAAAAGACTTATTTGATTTGATTTTTTGTTTTGTTTTCACACATTATGTGTTCATACGCAACATTTTGGGCTTATAACTTTTGAGATTTGTTTTTTATTCCTATAATATTTTTATTTATTACCTTTATCCAAAAAAAATTGGTGGTGAGATTCCTCAGGTAAATGCTGCAAGCGTGCCTAACACACGAAGAGCACTTTAGTTAGCACTTTAGTTAAAACGCTATTATAAATTGGTACTTTAATAGCACTTTTAGTTAAAACGCTATTATAAATTGGTACTTTAATATCACTTTTAAAGTGCTATTAAACAAGAAATATTTACAATAGTGGCGCGGTTAATAGCGCTTTTAAGCGCTATCAAAAACAAAAAAAAGTGCTATTAAATAGCTTATTTGGCGTAGTGAATGTTGCATTTCGGACCTCGGACCCTTTTGAGCAACATGTTGTTTGTTTCGATAATTATAAACCGATTTTATATTTAACACACATCCCGCTCTATTTCGTTTCAAACCAGAAAGTATGTTTCTAGGCGCAACTTTGATCAACGACAATTCGGAAACATATTTCTTCTCTTCCGCCTTAAGCCGACAAACAATAGTGTTAGTGTTTTAAGTTGGCATTACTTTTTGGTAAAACTAGGCTATGACAATGTCTTGATAAATGTCATGACATTCAGAGATTGAAGATAAATCCTACTTGACAAGGATGTTTAAAGTACAGCTCAGAACTGGAAGCTAAAAGCTGTGCTGGAATTCTGCAGAAAATATACCGGTGTCATAACAGATGTTATGACATTCAGTGTGACATTCTGTTCTGCAGAATCTGTTTTTCCTGAGATTTTTCAGGATGTTTGTTGAGCTGCTTTATTATGTTTTTCTATTATTAGAATGCATGCTCACGTGGCTGTTAGGTTAATCTTAGTTAAACCTAAATTGGTTGTTGAAAAGACCAAGTTTTTAGGATTAATTAAGTGAACCCTAGCTATCTTTATGGAAGCCCAAAACTGAAGTTTCAGGACTGCTTCTATAAAAGGAATAGAACCCTTACACTGCTGCTGCGCCTCTGGAATATATTGAAGATTTAGCAGGTTGTTATTTGTGTAATTCTAGTTTCTCTTGTGAGTCAAGCAATTATCAATTGATAAGTGCCTTGGACTAGGATTTGTTTGTAAGGGTAATTTATCACTCAAAGCTTTGAAGCACGAGTGTTTGTCTCTTGATTAAAGCTTTGAAGCAAAATCAAGATAGTTTATTGAAGTGTGTCTTCACAATTCAATTATACAATAGGTTGATATCACTGCTGTGATTGAGGGGGAGTGAGTAGGAACCAGGTCTAAGTAGGACTTAGATTGAAGTTGCATTGGGTAGGTTTTAAGTGAAGGAGATAAACTGGTTGCTTTATTCCTGAATTAATTCTACTAATAGTGGATTTTCTCCTTGGCTTGGTAGCCCCCAGATGTAGGTGTAGTTACACACTGAACTAGGTAAACAATTTATTGTGTTCTTTACTGCTGTTTACATTTATTGTGTAAATTGCTAACAGAGTGTCAGATACTGTGTTATAACATTCTCTGTGACATCAAGTATCTGCTGCCAGGAATTTCAATTGGCATCAGAGCAGGCACCCTGCCTGTTATTTCTGGGTGAGATCTAGGGATAATAGTTTCTGGCATGATGGATAAGGAAGGAGGATTTGGAGGTAGACCACCTATTCTGGATGGGTCTAATTATGATTACTGGAAACCTCGTAAGGTTGCCTTTTTAAGATCAGTGGATATTAAAGCTTGGAGAGCTGCTGACAAAGGATGGAAACATCCCACCAAGCTTGAGAAAGATGGGACTACTGTCTTGAAACCTGAGGAAGAATGGAGCAAAGAGGAAGAGGAGCTAGCTCTGGGGAACTCTAAAGCATTGAATGCCCTATTCATGGTATTGACAGAAATATCTTCAGACTGGTTCATCAATGTGAGTTGGCCAAGGATTTTTGGGACACTCTCAAAACTACTCATCATGAGGGGACATCCAAGGTGAAGATGTCAAGACTTCAGATGCTCACTACCAAATTTGAGAATTTGAAGATGAAAGAAGATGAGACTATTCATGAGTTTCACATGAATATCTTGGAGATTGCCAACACCTCAGGAGCACTTGGTGAAAAGATGTCAGAAGAAAAGCTGGTGAGAAAGATTCTCAGATCCTTGCCTAAAAGATTTGCAATGAAAGTGACTGCAATAGAGGAGGCTCAGGACATCAACACCTTGAAGGTTGAATAACTTATTGGATCTCTTATGACTTTTGAAATGGGAATCAGTGAGAATGTTGACAAGAAGAATAAAATCATAGCCCTTGTATCCAATACTGAAGAGGAATGCAAGAAGGGTGATGATGAGAAGATATCTGAAGCCATAGCTATGCTTGGAAGACAGTTCAACAAGCTTATCAAGATGATTGATCCAAAGTCAAGGTCAAATGTCAAGGACATTTCATCTGACATCAGCAGATCTAATGACTCCAGCAGAAGATCCAAGTCAGAGGAAAAAGAAAGTCAAGGCAGTGGAATTCAATGTCATGGATGTGAAGGATATGGGCATATTAGAGCTGAATGTCCTACCTTTCTTAAGAAACAAAAGAAAGGAATGACTGTCACTTGGTCTGATGGTGAATCAAGTAGTGACTCTGAAGAGGAATCTGCCAAACTTGTCACTACTCTTTCTGGAAGTTGTAATTCTGATAATGACTCTAGTGATGAGGAAGTGACCTTTGAAGAACTTGCTGATACTTACAAGAAGCTGTGTATTAGAAGTGGTGAAATATGTCAGCAGAATGAAAAGCAGAAAAAGCTGATTGAGAAGTTGGAGGCAGAAAATGTGAAGCGAGAAGAAGGAAAATACTATAAGTTATCTCAACAGAAATTATAGTGTTGAATTCCAAGCTTGATCATATGACTAAGTCTCAAGATCGACTCATGGACCGATAAGTTGGAAGAAATCCTTCACTTGGACAAAATGCGGAAATAAGCATGGTCTAGGATATGAAAAGAAACCCATAGTGACAAGAAAAGAAGAAAACCAAGGTCAAAGCACATAAAACAGAAATGTGTCCGCTTGTGTGCAAAGAAATTTGTTGATAACAAGAAGAAGAAGACCTAATAAGCCAATGTCAAAGCAGATGTCACAACATTGAGCTCAACATCAAGATCGAGAAACATGAATAAGAAGTTTCAAAGATGGAGATGTCACCATTGTGGAAGGTTTGGACACATAAAACCCTTCACACACATGGATACCCTAATCGACTCTATGTTAAGCCTAAGAACAACAAGGTACCCTACACTCAAAAGTGGAAGAAGAGGACTACAGATTGATAGCTCACACTTCCCTTAGAGTGTCCGCCAAGGAAGATTGGTACTTTGACGGTGTTCCAAGCATATGACCGAATAAAAATCTACTGAATAATGTCAAACCTCATTCCACCAGTTTTGTTACTTTTGGAGATGGAGCTAAAGGAGAAATCAAAGGTGTTGGAAACTTGGACTGCTCTGGAGTTTCAAACCTAAATGGAGTGTTGCTGGTAAAAGGCTTGACTGCTAACCTCATAAGCATAAGTCAACTATGTGATATGGGATTCAAAGTCAACTTCACTAGGTCTGAATGTCTTGTAATCAATAATAAGCAAGAAGTGGTTATGAGAGGAGTCAGATCAAAGGATAACTGCTACATGTGGGAATCTGAGAACACCAACCTGTCTTCTGTTTGCTCTACAGACAAAGATGAAAAAGAGGTCAAATTTGTGGCACCAAAAACTTGGTCATCTGCATCTTAGAGGAATGAAAAAGATCATCTCTATGGAGGCTGTCAGAGGGATACCAAGACTCCATATTGATGAAGGGAGGGTATGTGGTGAGTGTCAGGCTGGAAAGCAAACCAGAATGTCACACCCAATGTCTAGACATCTGACCACTTCTAAAGTGCTAGAGCTGCTACATATGGATTTGATGGGGCCTATGCAGACTGAAAGTCTTGGTGGAAAAAGATATGCTTATGTTGTTATGGATGATTTCTCCAGATTTACCTCTGGATAAACTTTATCAAAGAAAAATCTGATGTGTTTGATGTTTTTAAAGAGTTATGCAAAAGACTTCAAAGAGAGAAGGAAAGTTGTATTGTCAAAATAAGAAGTGATCATGGAAAGGAATTTGAGAACAACAAGTTTGATGAATTCTGTTCCTCAGAAGGAATCAATCATGAGTTTTCTTCTCCTATAACACCTCAACAAAATGGGGTTGTGGAAAGGAAGAATAGGACTATACAGGAATCTTCCAGAGCAATGATTCATGCTAAGAAACTCCCTATTCATTTTTGGGCTGAAGCTATGAATACAGCTTGTTATGTTCACAACAGGGTCACCTTAAGAAAGGGAATATCCTCCACCCTGTATGAAATATGGAAGGGAAGAAAACTAATTGTGAAATATTTCCATGTGTTTGGCAGCAAATGTTATATTCTGACAGATCGTGATCAAAGGAGAAAGATGGACTCTAAGAGTGATGAAGGCATTTTTCTAGGATACTCCACTAACAGCAGAGCATATAGGGTATTCAACTCCAGAACCCAAGTTATGATGGAGTCTATTAATGTCATTGTTGATGATCATCATCAGGAACACAATGTCCCATGTGATGTTGAAACGTGGTTTGAGACATCATCACAAGTACCTGATAAAGATGATGTACCTGCTCCTACTTCACCAAAATCTGAACCAGAGGAAGCCAACAAAGATCCTTCCATCAGAATTCAGAAAGATCATCCAAAGGAACTCATCATTGGAGATCTAAACAGGGGTGTCAGTACAAGGTCCAGAGAAACTGTCTCAAACTCTTGCTTTGTGTCAAAAATAGAGCCAAAAAATGTCAAAGAAGCTCTAAGTGATGAATAATGGATTGGAGCAATGCAAGATGAATTGAACCAGTTCAAGCAACATGAAGTATGGGAGTTAATTCCTAGACCAGAAGGAACAAACATCATTGGCACAAAGTGGATCTACAAGAACAAGTCTGATGCAGAAGGGGTTGTCACCAGAAATAAAGCAAGACTTGTTGCTCAGGGTTACACTCAAGTTGAAGGGATTGATTTTGATGAGACTTTTGCTCCAGTGGCTAGACTGGAATCAATCAGGCTACTACTAGGGGTTGCTTGCATTCTGAAATTCAAATTATTTCAAGATGGATGTGAAAAGTGCCTTCCTAAATGGCTACTTGAATGAGGAGGTATATGTAGAACAGCCTAAAGGATTTGTGGATCCAAGTTTTCCTGATCATGTCTATAAGTTAAGGAAAGCCCTATATGGACTAAAGCAAGCTCCTAGGGCCTGGTATGAAAGGCTGACCAAGTTCCTTACTGACAAAGGATACATGAAAGGAGCTTTGGATAAAACTCTCTTTGTCAAGAATGAAGGAGAAAAGATAATGGTGGCTCAAATTTATGTTGATGATATAGTATTTGGAGGAATGTCAGACATAATGGTGAAATATTTTGCCAATCAAATGCAAGCTGAGTTTGAAATGAGCCTTATGAGAGAGTTGACCTATTTTCTTGGACTGTAAGTCACACAGATGGAAGACTCAACATTCCTTTCACAGAGCAAGTATGCAAGGAATATTGTCAAGAAGTTTGGAATGGAGAATGCCAGCCATAAAAGGACTTCTGCTCCCACACATTTGAAGTTATCCAAGGACACAAGTGGTGAAAAGGTTGATCAAAGTTTGTATAGAAGCATGATAGGAAGCTTGTTGTACCTAACAGCCAGCAGACCTGACATTGCATTTTCTGTTGGGGTATGTGCAAGATACCAAGCTGAACCTAAAGTAAGTCACATCAACCAGTTGAAAAGAATTCTGAAGTATGTGAGTGGAACTTGCAATTATGGTATCCTGTATTCTCATGGATGTGAACCAATTTTGTCTGGTAATTGTGATGCTGACTGGGCTGGTAGTGCTGATGACAGAAAAAGCACTTCTGGAGGATGTTTCTTCTTGGGAAACAATCTTGTTTCTTGGTTCAGCAAGAACCAAAACTGTGTGTCCTTGTCCACTGCTGAAGCTGAACACATAGCAGCTGGTAGCAGTTGTTCTCAAATGGTCTGGATGAAGCAGATGCTGACTGAGTACAATGTCACACAGGATGTCATGACATTGTACTGTGACAACCTGAGTGCTATTAATATTTCAAAGAATCCTATACAACACAGTAGGACTAAGCACATTGACATTAGACATCACTTCATCAGAGACCTTGTGGAAGAGAAAGTGATTAAATTGGACCATGTAGCCACTGAACTTCAATTGGCTGACATTTTTACTAAAGCTCTTGATGCTAGTCAGTTTGAAAATTTAAGGAGCAAACTGGGTATTTGTCAATATGAGGAATTGTAGCAATTAAGATTGCTTACAACAAGGAATGGAAGAGACCTTTTATTTTCATTAATTATAAGTGGGTCATTTAATTATTTTCCTCTTATTTTTAAAAGTTTCAAGAATAGGAAGAGACTCCTCCATATAATAGTCTCTTCATTTGAAAGTATCATATCCTCTTCATCCAAAAGATACTCTCAAATTCTCTGTCATTCTTGCTCTCATTTTCTCAACATATCTCAGCGAAATATGTCTTCATCATCTTCTCCATCCCAAGACTATGACTGTTCATCTCCTACCATGGCTGAGATTAGGGCAAGCGCTGCAGCCTTGAATGTTGAACCTGTGAAGGTCTCTCCTCAGCGTTCAATGGAAACTGACTCTAAGAAGACCAAGAATCTGCATGCAAGGAATACACAAAGGTCATCAGCTTCACCCTCTGGTAAGATCTCTGAATCATCCTCATTTGTTCCTTCAGAGATAGCAAATAGAGAAGGTACTATGTATGTGCAAGAAGCCATTGCTAGGATAGTCACCAGGATCCTAAACGAAAATCACTCTGTACCTGGAGTTGTAACTGTACCCTTAATTGTGTTGGCTCTTAATATATGATTGAATACTTGGGGTATTTGTACTGGTTTCTTTGGCCCCTTTGTGGCTAAAAAGGGGGAGAAGTACTGTGTGTCAATTGGGGAAACTGTATGGAATTTTTTTTATGTGGGCAATTGTGGGAAATTTGTATGGGTAGAATTTATCTTATCTCTAGGTTCTAGTTTCTTTAAGCTTAGAACTAGTTTTTCTTCTACTGCATAAGTTCTCTGATCTGTTAAGTAGTTTTAGCAAAAAATGTGCCAAAGGGGAAGTTTGTTAGTGTTTTAAGTTGGCATTACTTTTTGGTAAAACTAGGCTACGACAATGTCTTGATAAATGTCATGACATTTAGAGATTGAAGATAAATCCTACTTGACAAGGATGTTTAAAGTACAGCTCAGAACTGGAAGCTAAAAGCTGTGCTGGAATTCTGCAGAAAATATACTGGTGTCATAACAGATGTTATGACATTCAGTGTGACATTCTGTTCTGCAGAATCTGTTTTTCCTGAGATTTTTCAGGATGTTTGTTGAGCTGCTTTATTATGTTTTTCTATTATTAGAATGCATGCTCACGTGGCTGTTAGGTTAATCTTAGTTAAACCTAAATTGGTTTTTGAAAAGACCAAGTTTTTAGGATTAATTAAGTGAACCCTAGCTATCTTTATGGAAGCCCAAAACTGAAGTTTCAGGACTGCTTCTATAAAAGGAATAGAACCCTTACACTGCTGCTGCGCCTCTGGAATATATTGAAGATTTAGCAGGTTGTTATTTGTGTAATTCTAGTTTCTCTTGTGAGCCAAGCAATTATCAATTGATAAGTGCCTTGGACTAGGATTTGTTTGTAAGGGTAATTTATTACTCAAATCTTTGAAGCACGAGTGTTTGTCTCTTGATTAAAACTTTGAAGCAAAATCAAGATAGTTTATTGAAGTGTGTCTTCACAATTCAATTATACAATAGGTTGATATCACTGCTGTGATTGAGGGGGAGTGAGTAGGAACTCAGGTCTAAGTAGGACTTAGGTTGAAGTTGCATTGGGTAGGTTTTAAGTGAAGGAGATAAACTGGTTGGTTTATTCCTGAATTAATTCTACTAATAGTGGATTTCCTCCCTGGCTTGGTAGCCCCCAGATGTAGGTGTAGTTACACACTGAACTGAGTAAACAATTTATTGTGTTCTTTACTACTGTTTAAATTTATTGTGTAAATTGCTAACAGAGTGTCGGATACTGTGTCATAACATTCTCTGTGACATCAAGTATCTGCTGTCAGGAATTTCAAATAGGATGCCCGTGTAACTTGGTCTTCAAGTTATGATTATGTATTCCAGAAATCATAGTCAACCGCCATAAATTGTCCACTCTACAATAACCGCGCAACTTGAATAGACACCCAGGTTTCCTTGAACACGTGTCTTCGTGTTGTAATTTGCGGATTTTTGGAACGTATGCTCCTCTTCTCTCGCATGTCAAAATAACAAATGGTCGTCGATTACTACTCTCATTGTCGCACCTCGCAATCACAACGCCGAAACCTAGTTTGCTTGATTCCATTCTAACATAATCAACCATTTGTTGACAAGTATCGAAAGTTTTGTCACTTCGAAATTTATTTTCATTGTTGATCACAACATAAATCATACTATCTACTTCTTTGACTACAATCGACTTATCTGTAATCGGAACCTTCAAAATAGCCTCGACAATATTGTCGGGGTGCACCATACCTATAACATATAAAACTATGTTAAAACTAGGAAAATTATTGTAAAACAAAATTCTGGTTTGGTGCATCAGGGAACATTTCGCAAGTTAACTAGCGAATTTTTTCTAGTCAACTTTACAGGTTAACTTGCGAAGCGACGTTGTTTCATGCAGAACTTTAACAACAATAATGTAGTAAATGTAGGTTAAGGGGATGGAAGTTTACCTCAAATTGTAGCTTGCAATGCTCACTTTGCAAGGATCACTGACTTGAAACTTGATTTGGATGTAAAAATTGTATTGATTTTGGGTGTGGGTTGAATGGTTTTTGTGTTATGTTGGAGAAAATGAATGAAATAAGAAAAGAGGTGACCATGCAACATACAAAGAGACACTTCATAAGTTAACTTACGAATTCACCTGAAAAGGTGAATTCGTAAGTTAATTTGCGAATTAAATTTTTTTTTTTTATATCAACGTTTAAAATAATAAAACGTACAAAATAAGGTGAATTCACAAGTTAACTTGCGAACAATATTTTTGATTTTTCAAGAGTGTGGGAGAAACCCAGTAAGTGGGTGAATGAAGTTCCAAAAAAATATTGAGGTGAAAGCAAATATGTACTATTTTATACATTCCAATGAAAAAAAATCATTTTAAAATAGTATCGATTTGAGGTGAAAGTAAAAAAATGAATTAATTATCTAAAAGCTTTTAAATCTTAGTTGATGGCAATCTGGTCCCACAAACAGTAGCTTAATTTATCCATTTTAGCTTCCGATTGTTCACCCTCTTAAAGTTGCTCTTATGTAAAAATAAAAATAAAAATAAATCCAAATTTTAGGATGGAATTTTTTTAATCCAATTAATGTTTTAAATAACAGAAAAATTAAAAATAGTAGATTTCATTAGTAGGAAATACATCCCGTACATTTTGTGAAAATTGTTTACAACAATATGAAACTTTTAACCACTTAAAAATTGAAAAGAATCCTCTAACTATATTACGTGAGTTAATAGTAGAAGGATTGATATAAAGTTGAGAAACATGAGTGAATTCATTGATATAAAGTTGAGAAACTAACACTCTTGTGAGAGACACACCACTTATCTTCCTAAAACCTTAAGGTGATAGGTGAGTGGGTTCTCCCACTTATATATGCTTAAGTCTCCACATTCCTATTCAATGTGAAACTATTTCCTCACTTACTCACACTTGCTATATTATTCCAAAATTTTCCATAGGTTTAATTTTCCTAAACTTTGGAAAAGTCTGAGGATCTATTTTCCTTAAAAACCTAATGACATGGACGAAGTTGCATCTACAAATACGCACAAGTTTGAAACATAAAATATGTCCATATATATAATTGTTTATTCGCAAGAAATGATGTCAGTCACTATCGATTTTGGTATTTTTCCCGGGGCCATTAGGAATTAGTACTTTACACTTTACTTGTGCATTGTTCTCTGATGATAATATCAAACTTCGACACCCGTTATCACGAATGTTGTCCCCAAAACCAGACTAGAACTAAAATTGAACCTGAAACGAACCATAATTGAAAATGAAAAATACCTAAAACAAGTTAGTTTATTAAAAAATAAATAAAAAATAGTTTAACTGTTCAGTTATTTAATAAACGATTCGATTTAGAAAAATATTGCTTCTAATGATTCGGTACGGTTCAGAATTTTGAAACGGTATACCAAATCAATAATTTTGATTCGATTCGATTCTTACTAAATTGAAACAATTCAGTTCAATTCGAGTGAATATATACTACAATTTGATTTGATTTAGTTTAGTTTTGCAGTTGAGGAGGGATCATGCTCATGACGTGCTGCCTTGGTGCCGCCGTATCATGGAGCTTGGAGGGATGACATTGACAAAGGGTTGTTTCCTGATGGATTCGATGTTAGAGGAGTTTTGCAAGCCATCATGACGGAGGCTCAGGGTGTCCTGTCATACAGAAGGCAACAGAGGGACGCCTCGAGGGTGACAGGTCGGCTCATCATCCGCCATTCCCAGTAGTTTAGGTTTATCATCCACTTGTATCAAATTTGTATTTTGGATAGCCTTTTTGGTCTTTCGTTCAATTTTATAATTTTTATAATTTGTTAAATTTCTAATTTGTATAATTTTTTCAATTATTGCTTTTGTTCTATTTTCTACTAATTGTCATGCCCATAACCAGAAATATACATCCGGTATGGAACCGAAAGTATACTTTCGATTTGATCATAAATATTTTAGAAAATGGTTCGCACCGGAATTATACTTTCGATTTTAGAGAGATATTTTGAGAAATGCATAGGGTTTAATTGACCACCATGAGATGGCTTAAGAAATTCTCAATATCAAACCCTTCCATTTGATTCGGATTTAATTCAAAATCAATAAAGTCACTCCTAAATTTTTGTCATACATGATTTGTCATTGTAATTGTAATCCTTTTCTATTTTATAAAGATTTTGTTCCTTATAACGCGACTCATAGTATTGGGAATTAAAATACAAATGTTCTCCGTAACAAATTATGAGTTAATTAGCTCATATCACGCGATGCAAGTGATTTAAAGTGGTTCATCAATAAAGACTAATGTCATTAGTTATATATGAATTTTAGTAATCAGCAATGTTATGTTTACCTTTATTTCTACACCAAATACTTACATCGTATACATTGTTCACCGTATATATACGGTGAATCATATTTTTAAAATAAAAATACATATTTATAAATAGTGTCGTGAAGAATATATAAATAGTATATAAACAATGTCCGTGAACAATGTCTATAACAACAATACGTGAATAGTAACTTTTAGTAGTAAATCAAAGTTGGTTAATAAAATATAAAAAATTGGTTAATGAAGTGATGGAGTTGGTTAATAAATGCTCATATATTAAAAATAATTTTTAGCGGTAAAACAAAGTTGTTAATATAATGTAAAATATTGGTTAATAAAGTTATAAAGTTGGTTAATAAACTCTAAAAATTTTAGTAGTTATGAAGTTAGTTAATAACATTTAAAATGTTCGTTAATGAAATTATGAAGTTAGTTAATCACATAATTTTGTATACGTGCTCCCTTAATCTAAACAAAATTAGTTTTTCTTTTTTTGAAAAATATTTTATTATCATAACATTCCACTGTTCCACCGTATTGATGAACAATGAAATAGTGTTGGTGAAGGATATAGTGTAAGAATAAAAATTTTCTTTAGCAATTTATTAGTGTAAAGAGAGAGGCAGTGCAAGAGAGAGTTCACACTTTCATAATTCTTTCATCTACTTACACCTATAACAGATAGAATGTGCATTGTTTAGAAATAATGTGGTATTTTAGTAGTTGTTGTTTATTTGTGGATGGTCCCATCCATTTTCAACGTAGAGCTTTTTAGTTGTTTGGAGAGAATCTCAATTGTGAAAAACTTTTGTAAATTCATATGCTCTTACTAAAATCAATTACACCAAAGGGTTTAAATACAATAATGAAATATGTCATGTAGGCCAAGCTAAAACAAAACAAAATCTTATAAGTTAGACACAACATCTGGAACAATAGTCTCAGAAGTTTTATTCTGTTAAGTCAGAACACTGCTTCTAAATATGAATTAATTTAAACACCATCCCTAAATTCATATTCAGCTAACTAAACTTTATAACACCTATTCCATCTCTCAAATGGATAAAGTGTTCAATCTTGACATCTTTTGTCAGAACATTTGTAAGTTGCTTTTGAGTGCTACAATGCACAACTTCTAGCACTCCATTATGGACTTTATTCCTCAAAAAATGGAACTTCATGTCAATCATCAACTATATAGGTTTTCTCACCTTGATATTTAGATCTTGCAAAAAATTTATCAACCAAACAATTTGGCACGAAGATAAAGCATCTACAATGTACTCAAATTTACAGGTTGACATTGCAACCATAGGATGCTTCTTGGAGCACCAGGAAATGGGACTTCCAAAATATTTGAAAAAACATCCATAAGTACTTCTTCTGTCAACTTTGTCTCCACACCAAGCAGAGTATGAATAGCATTTCATCTCAGAGTCATATTTAACACCAGAAGGTAACAATACTCCATATATTAGAGTCCTTTTAATATTCCTCAATATTGTGAAAATGACTTGGTAATGCGACCACTTTGGTTTCTTCATAAACCTATTCACCATTCCACCTGCGTAGCAAATGTCAAGTCTAGTGTTACATAGATATATCAATGAGCCAACCAACTGTTTGAAAGTTGTAATTTGTTTGAATGGTGTGACTGCGGACTTGTAATTTGTTAACTTAAATCTCTTTAGAAGTTCACGTTGATACTTCAACTAGTACAAAATGATACCCTTCTAAAAGTAAATAATCTTCATTAATAGAAAATATACCATATTTTCCATATCAGTAGTCTCAAACTCATTTATCAATAACTTTTGAACTTGACTATCTCATCAGAATAACTTCCTGTTAGCCATATGGCATCAACATAGAGGCACACCATAATCATATTTCTTCCATAAGTATGTTGAACATAAACTCGATATTCTATCTCACACTTTATGAATCCTTGCAACTTGAAAAATGAATAAATCTTCAGATTCTAAACTCTAGGAGTTTGTTTCAGTCTATACAAACTCTTAATGTAACGTGTACACAGTTATAACAAATGTTTGGAGAGAGAAAAGAGAGAGAGAGAGAGAGAAAACACTTATAACAAATGTTTGGAGAGAGAAACTCAATCGTGAAAAACTTTTGTAACAAATGTTTCTCTACTAAAGTCAATCATACCAATATATTTAAATATATCAATAAAACATGTCACGTAGGCATAGATAAAACAAACTAAAACAAAACAAAATCCCATAAACTAGACCTACCTTCCGAACAATGATTCTTAATATGAATTATAAGTAGTTTATCCAACCATATCTTATTTATGTACTAGTGCTTTTAGAATTAAAATCAAAAAGTATTTTGTTTGTGATGATTTTTGCTAAGAGGTTATTCAGCTTGGAAGATAAATTATTACTTTATCTTTATCACCACAATTTCCAACATTGACAAACATTTCCCATGCACTTTGGAACTTTAGGAGGGATACAAGGACAATCATTTTCTGAATTGCAAAAAACAGCTCCTGTGATGTCAAACAATTTTTTTTTTAATGTTAATAATAAGAATTGAAATATTGTGTGTATATGATAGAATAGATATTTTGAAAACCAAATGCAAAAAGGGACTTACCATCTATTACAATGAAGAATACGAAAAGAAAAATAATTAGAACATAAAAAAACTTGAAAACTTCAGTCATATTTTACCTCACGTGTTTGTAAGAATATAGTTTTGGGTGATTATTTTATAGTGTAAAAATATTTATTCTTCAGGCTTTAATTATTCTTAAATGTCTCTTGTTGGTTATTAGAGTTCATTCTATTATTACTAATATTTAATTAATTATTATTAATATATTGTTTCTCTTATATCCTTTCAAAATATACAAGGAGTACTTACATTATTCTAGTTTACTTATATTGTTTCTCTTTAATGATATATAAATTAAAGATATGGGAATGTAAAGTGTAACATCTTATTTTTCCAACGAATAAATTAATAGAAATTAAAGTAAAAAAAATTTAATAAATAGAATGTTATATTTCATCATCTAAAAAATTGCTCAAATATAAATAAGAAGATACATAACACACTTTTCAGATGAACCGACGACGATTTTAAAATAGTGTTCAAACTTCAACTTCATTAATGCAGCGAAAAAGAAATCATGAATTATCCTCAACATCTTTAGCTCATCACAAAAACAACATTTTAAATCAATTAAAAGAGAGTTTATAATACTCCAACAACTCTTCCAAATAAAGCAACAACTAAGTAAAACAATCAAGCGGTCACCCCCCTGGTGTTACATATAATCAGAGCACGATGTCGACTTGAAATAATTGATGACTAACTTCATTTAATGCGGATCACATGCACGTTCGTTACCCACGTAGAAGTAACATTCAAACAGAAGGGGTGAGATATCACAACAAGATAATAAGTTATATAATCATGCCTATACGACAAATATATCATGTTAAATTTCAAGCTTAACA
This sequence comes from Vicia sativa, assembly GCA_021764765.1. Taxonomy (NCBI): domain Eukaryota; kingdom Viridiplantae; phylum Streptophyta; class Magnoliopsida; order Fabales; family Fabaceae; genus Vicia; species Vicia sativa. Next base: position 78,485,166 of record CM038793.1, on the reverse strand, counting down.
ATCATCAATTATAATTCATACTAATTATACACGCACATACATAATTATCGTCATCAGTCATACAACGCGTACCAATTATGCAACTCAACATCATCACCATATTAACAATTTAACCATATGTAATTCAACAACATCATGGTATTAACAATTCAACAATATGAAACTCAAATGACTTTGATGCAAAATGCATGTGGTACCATCAGTGCAGAACCCTCAACTTAATAATTGTCATATGTGGGTAGCACCAATACATGTCATCTTTCGCCAATACATGCCAATTTTCATGAATGCATGTGTTAATGATATGCAACAATATAATTCTCACATTGATTTCTCATATTAAATCAATTCTATACCAATACAGGCCATCATCAATATTAGCATGTAATGCTTTGTGCAAAACTAACGAATTTTTCATACAACGTCTTCTTAATCGATCGAGACACTTTTCATTATTACACATACAACATACACATGCACATCATAATTCTTATAATTTGGTCTACTTCCATCAAAATGAATATCATATTATAGGAAATATTTTTAGCTATCCAACGATCCGAGCACCGTGTCAAACAACGCCCGAGTCAAAATATATGAATTTTTAAAGTTTTACAAAATCTTCCAGTTTCAACAAGGTAATCGATTACCTCAACCAAGTAACTGGTTACTTCACGCTTGAAACGCCACTGTTACGCAGTTTTTCAGTGAGGTAATAGGTTACTTCACCAGGTAACTGGTTACTTCACTGAAAATAGTGAAAAATTAGTATTTTTCCTGCCTCGAGATTTCACTTCTTTCACCCAAAAACCACTTTTGAAAAACACTTAAAACACACAAATTTCAACAATTTTAAATCAACATCATGCATAACAATTCTAAGCAAATTATCAAACCAATTTCATTAATTCAATTGAATACAATTATCAAATTCAGAAAATAATCTACACCAAAAACCTAACATTCAATATCATTATCTACCAACAATTATACCACCTATTTAGAGAGTTGAAACTCCACCCTTACCTTAGATTGGAGATTCTTAAACTTCTACCGCGAATTCTTCCATTTTCCGAACGATTGCCTCTTCTTCTCTCTTTCTCGTTCTTCGCTTCCCTTCTCTCGTTCAAAAATGCTCAGATCAACCAAAATCCTAACTTTTCCTCTTATGACAACTTAACTCCTAGGAACCCTAAATCTATATTCCATCTTTTTCCTTCTTGAATTAATTATTTAATTATTATAAAATAATAATAATTCTATTATTCTAAAAGTAATTCATTTAATTATTATTCTATGACATAATCTAATATTACAATTCATATAATACAACAAAATACATGTTTCTTCACACTCTCTGGTTTCTACACTTTTAGCCATACACCCTTATCACCACAACTTTTATAATTTCCAACGTATCTATTCCCGAAAATTGCATCATAACACACCATAAAATTCAACAACACATATAAATACATCACAACATCTAATTATTCTAAATAAACTAATTCAACAAAATCGGGTGTTACATAAATCATTCTAAATATAAAAAATTAATGATGATATAAATTAGAACAAGAAATACCAAGCTAATAACATACAACATAGAAAATGTAAAGCATCCAAGGAAAGAAAGAGAAATCGAACAAAAGGAAAACTCCAATTTATTTGATAAACCAACTTGTAGTCAAGAATACTAAAAGAGAATGAACAAGAACAATAAAATCCAACCCCTTCTAATAAAATGTTCTCACCCCACATGCATGAAACCAACATTGAAAGAAATAAAGTCCTCTTAAATAAGTTTAAAAAACACTCTACCAAAAGAATACGGTCAAAAACTCTCAATAACTATTTATTTATTATACATAGGATATGGTTTTCAATTGGCAAGTTGGGAAAACATAAGTGTTAGCTACAAACTTACCAAAATATAATTTTCGAGCCTGGAAAATGCTATATCCCTCCACACACTTTACATAAGTTAATGAACTAGTAAAAATAATACCATTTCTAAATTGAGCACTGCAAAATACCAAATTATAATAATCCCATCACTAATCATATATCTACCACTAGATAAATAAATTACCAAAAAAAAAAAATCAAACATCCATCCGGAGACCAATAACCACCTCAACCACTTAAATATCATATACCATAAAGTCGGACCCCCTCAGAAATAACGAACATATGAGAAATCGAATCTATCAATCCCTTACACATAACACATGAAAGTCCAATAGAATCTAATAAAAACCTATGTTTGAATATATTTTCCCTATTAGTGATATTTTCTTATGGAAGTTGTTATGAAAAAAACACCACTTTAGAAGAGATCTAGTTTACCTTGATGAAAGGAAGGGTCTGGTCCTTACATTGAGGATGAATGGCAATAAGGATAGTTAACTACCACGGGACAACCTCAACTTTAAATAGCCTATCGATACCATAGAATACCTAGTGAAATTCTGGAAGTTGAAACACGCATGGTGAAGTAAAATCATGTCCTATATAATAGTTAAGGCTAGCCTTTTCAGACCTTGAATAATGATGTGATGTGGATGCTATACAAATTGTTTGCATGTGCTGCCATCACTTTGCACGTGTGCAGTGGCATTGGGAAACGACAATTTGCCAGCCATATTTAATTTCTCCATTTTGCACGTGGACACTATCATTAGCTCTCGATTCACTACAGAACCAACGATGAACTAAAACTTCCTTTGCCATAAAAAATAGGGAATTTCTTTCCCCACCTAGTGGGGTTCTTCTTCACCCCTGGTGAAAAACCAAAAATACCCCAAAGTTTCATAAGTTAACTTACGAATTCTACTCGAAGGTGGACTTCGCAAGTTAACTTACGAAATAATCCAAGAATTTCTGAAAACAGGGCGAATTTGCAAGTGAATCTGCGAATTCACCTTCTTTTTTTTAAAAATAAGGTGATCTCGCAAGTTAACTTACGAATTCACCTTATTTTCTGAAAATAAGGTGAATTCGTAAGTTAACTTGCGAATTCACCTTATTGGGTGGATTCGTAAGTTAACTTACGAAATTTTTTCTGGGCAGATTCCAAAACATTTAACACTATCAATACCATTCATTCAACTTAACTCATAAAATTACATCATGGATATAGAAAATTAGATTACATATTATTATAAACGGGAAGCTGTGGACGTTGCAACATCTTGATAACATCTTCCACCGATCTACGAAGCGACGCATCCATCTCAATTGGACCCTTTATCGAGTATTGATGAAAGGTCTCAAAAAATAGTTGTTATCGTCCAAACATTTCAATAAATGTTGTATTTCGGACCTCGGACCCTTTTGAGCAACATGTTGTTTGTATCGATAATTGTAAACCGATTTTATATTTGACACACATCCCGCTCTATTCCGTTTCAAACCAGAAAGTATGTTTCTAGGCATAACTTTGATCAACGAAAATTCGGAAACACATTTCTTCTCTTCCGCCTTAAGCGGACAAACAATAGGATGCCCGTGTAACTTGGTCTTCAAGTTATGATTATGTATTCCAGAAATCATAGTCAACCGCCATAAATTGTCCACTCTACAATAACCGCGTAACTTGAACAGACACCCACATTTCCTTGAACACGTGTCTTCGTGTTGTAATTTGCGGATTTTTGGAACGTATGCTCCTCTTCTCTCGCATGTCAAAATAACAAATGGTCGCCGATTACTACTCCCATTGTCGGACCTCGCAATCACAACACCGAAACCAAGTTTGCTTGATTCCATTCTAACATAATCAACCATTTGTTGACAAGTATCGAAAGTTTTGTCACTTCGAAATTTATTTTCATTGTCGATCACAACATCAATCATACTATCTACTTCTTTGACCACAATCGACTTATCTGTAATCGGAACCTTCAAAATAGCCTCGACAATATTGTCGGGGTGCACCATACCTATAACATATAAAACTATGTTAAAACTAGGAAAATTACTGTAAAACAAAATTCTGGTTTGGTGCATCAGGGGAACATTTCGCAAGTTAACTAGCGAATTTTTTCTAGCCAACTTTGCAGGTTAACTTGTGAAGCGACGCTGTTTCATGCAGAACTTTAACAACAATAATGTAGTAAATGTAGGTTAAGGGGATGGAAGTTTACCTCAAATTGTAGCTTGCAATGCTCACTTTGCTAGGATCACTGACTTGAAACATGATTTGGATGTAAAAATTGTATTGATTTTGGGTGTGGGTTGAATGGTTTTTGTGTTATGTTGGAGAAAATGAATGAAATAAGAAAAGAGGTGATCATGCAACATACAAAGAGACACTTCGTAAGTTAACTTACGAATTCACCTAAAAAGGTGAATTCGTAAGTTAATTTGCGAATTAAATTTTTTTTTTTTAAATATCAACGTTTAAAATAATAAAACGTACAAAATAAGGTGAATTCGCAAGTTAAATTGCGAACGATATTTTTGATTTTTCAAGAGTGTGGGAGAAACTCACTAAGTGAGTGAATAAATTTCCAAAAAATATTGAGGTGAAAGCAAATATATACTATTTTATACATTCTAATGAAAAAAAAATCATTTTAAAATAGTATCAATTTGAGGTGAAAGTAAAAAAATGAATTGATTATCTAAAAGTCTTTTAAATCTTAGTTGATGGCAATCTGGTCCACAAACAGTAGCTTAATTTATCCATTTTAGCTTCCGATTGTTCACACTCTTAAAGTTGCTCTTATGTAAAAATAAAATAAAAATTAATCCAAATTTTAGGATGGAATTTTTTTAATCCAATTAATGTTTTAATAACAGAAAAATTAAAAATAGTAGATTTCATTAGTAGGAAATACATCCCGTACATTTTGTGAAAATTGTTTACAACAATATGAAACTTTTAACCACTTAAAAATGGAAAATGATCCTCTAATTATATTATGCGAGTTAATAGTAGAAGGATTGATATAAAGTTGAGAAACATGAGTGAATTCATTGATATAAAGTTGAAAAACAAACACTCTTGTTAGAGACACACCACTTATCTTCCTAAAACCTTAAGGTGATAGGTGAGTGGGTTCTCCCACTTATATATGCTTAAGTCTCCACATTCCTATTCAATGTGGAACTATTTCCTCACTTACTCACACTTGCTATATTATTCCAAAATTTTCCATAGGTTTAATTTTCCTAAACATTGGAAAAGTATGAGGATCTATTTCCCTTAAAAACCTAATGACATGGACGAAGTTGCATCTACAAATACGCACAAATTTGAAACATAAAATATGTCTATATATATAATTGTTTATTCGCAAGAAATGATGTCAGTCACTATCGATTTTGGTATTTTTCCCAGGGCCATTAGGAATTAGTACTTTACACTTTACTTGTGCATTGTTCTCTGATGATAATATCAAACTTCGACACCTGTTATCACGAATGTTGTCCCCAAAACCAGACTGGAACTAAAATTGAACCTGAATCGAACCATAATTGAAAATAAAAAATACCTAAAACAAGTTAGTTTATTAAAAAAAAATAAAAAAATAGTTTAACTGTTCAGTTATTTAATAAACGATTCGATTTAGAAAAATATTGCTTCTAATGATTCGGTACGGTTCAGAATTTTGAAACGGTATACCAAATCAATAATTTTGATTCGATTCGATTCTTACTAAATTGAAACGATTCAGTTCAATTCGAGTGAATATTTACTACAATTTGATTTGATTCAGTTTAGTTTTCTCAAAAATTATACCATGCCCTACTTCACACAATTTGAAATTCTCTTAATTTTAAACTTCCTTCATGATTTATAAGATAATATGGTGATTTTTATTGTACAAATTAGTTATTATAGCAGTGTTTATTGTTCATCTAGATTTGTTTTGTCTCAATACTCTTCGTCATACATGTTCATCAATTGTCTTATGTCTTCCATTAGATAGTTGATAAGGAAATATATTTTCAAAACAAATGTTTTTTTTGTATAGAATACTAAACGGATATTTTCAAATAGGATTGTTGGTTGTTAAAATAAGTCAATCCAAATATATTTAAACAACGAAGTTATGAAGCGCACACACTTCAATTGCAGTTTCAACACTAATATAACAATACTGATAATAATTTAAAAAATAAATAAAAAAAATGTAATTACAAATATTAGTGATCCACACAGATATAGACACGCCTATTTTCAATTCTAAGTGCAACATAGTAAAGAGATGTAAACCAATCACCTAACTAGCACCATCTAAGTAAACTAACTAGGGTATCTCTGTTAAGACATTTCCCTGTTTTTGGTTTTATAATAATCCATGCACACGTGACCTCTTATCCTTGTAATATTTCTATCATTCTGTCTACTTAAAGAAAATAGATTTCAGATTTGGTCTACATTTCATGCAAATTATTCTAGTTTCTTTATATGGTAATATAAAACATGACATTAATATGATAATATCTACCTTCTGAAGTGAAATATTTGATATGACTTTCTTACATTGGAAACAAGAACATGTTGAGAGTGATATCTGACCAATGAAATCTCAAACAAACTATGTGAATGGAAACTTATCATAGATCAATATAATTTGATAATAAATTTTGACTTGGACAACAAGGAGATGAAACAAAATTGAATGTCTTTGACACCACTCTAAAGTTGTTCTAACTACTATTCTCCTTCAAAGACAACAATCTTGAGTTCAACTAGCTTCTCTCTCAATCACACAACATTTTTTATTTTCTAATCAAACAACCATATGCTTTCACTTCTCTATATATAGACCACAATTTGTGTCTCATCTCATCAACATAGTTTCATCATACATTCAGAGAGAAACATGGCTGTTTCCCTTTTTTCATCACTTAAATTCCCATTGCTCTCTTTATCATTGATCATTTTTTGTACATTTGAGCTTGCATTGGCAGGAAAAACCAGACACTACCATTTTGATGTACCACCACCACCCTTATTAATTATACATTGTTTTGTGTTTTTAGTTTCTTTTCCTTTCTTTAGTCTTCAATGTAACAAAATTGAGTTCGCTAATGCAGATAATGTACCAGAATGTGACAAGACTGTGCCACAGCAAGAGCATGGTGACAGTGAATGGTCAATTTCCAGGACCTCGCATTGTAGCTAGAGAAGGCGACAATCTTCTAATCAAAGTGGTTAATCATGTGCAGAATAACATCTCCATTCACTGGTAAACAGACTTCTATTTACAAAACAAAATTTGCTACAAAGTAGAGCCTTTGTCAAAATTTGTTCATAAAATTAATGTATAAAAACCTTTGCTATTTTTCAAATAGGCATGGCATTCGACAACTTCAATCAGGATGGGCTGATGGACCAGCATATGTGACCCAATGCCCCATCCAAACAGGTCAAAGCTATGTTTACAATTACACCATTAAGGGCCAAAGAGGCACACTCTTTTGGCATGCTCACATATCTTGGTTAAGATCAACTGTTTATGGTCCACTCATCATACTTCCCAAGAAAAATGTTGCATATCCTTTTGCAAAACCTCACAAAGAAGTTCCTATCATATTTGGTAACAATATTATTAACAAAATTACTAACATGATTAACTGCTAGTCTGCTAGCTATATCCATTTTAAAATTTACATAAGCTAAAATGTACTCTTTAATTTTGGTTTTAGGAGAATGGTTCAATGCAGATACTGAGGCCATCATAGCACAAGCCCTGCAAACTGGGGGAGGACCAAATGTTTCTGAAGCTTACACAATTAATGGACTTCCAGGCCCATTGTATAACTGCTCTAAAAAAGGTATCAAGTGATAATAATAAAGAGATTAATTTTGATGCATCAAAGTAAAACCTTTTAAATCATTATAAAACATCATTCTTCACAGATACTTTCAAGTTGAAGGTGAAGCTTGGAAAGACTTACCTCCTACGTTTGATCAATGCTGCACTAAATGATGAGTTATTCTTCAGCATTGCAAATCACACCCTTACAGTTGTCGAAGCAGATGCAGTTTATGTAAAGCCTTTTGAGACTAACACAATCCTTATCGCACCTGGCCAAACCACTAACGTACTTCTTAGGACCAAATCTCAATATCCCAATGCGGTATTCTTAATGACTGCTAGACCATATGCCACTGGCCTTGGAACTTTTGACAACACAACTGTTGCAGGTATCTTGGAATATGAATCCCCATCTAATAATCATCTCAACTCAGTTGCTTCACGGAAAAAGCTTCCACTATTCAAACCTACTCTCCCAGCACTTAATGACACTTCGTTTGCAACAAATTTCCCGAACAAACTCCGTAGCCTAGCTAGTGTCCAATTTCCGGCTAATGTTCCCCAGAAAGTTGATAAGCACCTTTTCTTCACTGTTGGCCTCGGTACCAATCCCTGCCAGAAAAACCAAACTTGTCAAGGACCCAATGGAACAATGTTTGCAGCATCTGTGAACAATGTATCTTTCACACTCCCAACCACTGCACTTCTTCAATCCCACTTCCTTGGACAATCCAGTGGAGTCTATGCCCCTTATTTCCCAATTAGTCCCTTGCATCCATTCAATTATACTGGCACACCACCAAACAACACCATGGTGAGCAATGGTACTAAGGTTGTGGTTCTACCTTTCAACACAAGTGTGGAGCTTGTGATGCAAGATACTAGCATACTTGGTGTAGAAAGTCATCCTCTCCATTTGCATGGATTTAACTTCTTTGTTGTTGGACAAGGATTTGGTAACTATGATCCAAGTAAGGACCCATCAAACTTCAATCTTGTTGACCCTGTTGAAAGAAATACAGTTGGCATCCCATCTGGTGGATGGGTTGCTATCAGATTCCTAGCAGATAATCCAGGTAAGTTCATTCTACCAAAAGTTATTTTGGTTCAAAATTATAAAAATTAACAAAAAGAAAGCACGCATATATATACACGTTTAATTGTTGTGTAGGAGTATGGTTCATGCATTGTCACTTGGAAGTACATACAAGCTGGGGTCTTAGGATGGCATGGGTTGTTTTGGATGGAAAGCTACCAAACCAGAAGCTACTTCCACCACCAACTGATCTTCCCAAGTGTTAACTTCAAACGAAAATTGTTTTATTTCGTTTTAACATTTTAGCCCGTTTTGTTATTCAACAAGTGGAAATTGTTTTTCATTAGTTGGTTTGATTTCTTTTCTGTAATGGCTTTTGAGGCTTGTCCTGAGGATGAAGTTGCGACTTTTTCTTTCTTTGGATGAGAGATTTACTTACATAATATATATGCCTTGACTATACAATTGTATTCCATTTGTTTGAGGGATGAAATAATGTTAAATTGTTTTTGTATATTAAGTTGTTTTCATAAGATACCTTGAAAAAGTCATGAACATAAGTTGATAAAATAAAAAAAAGGGTTAATACCTATTTTCACCCGTGACATTTGGGGTGTATTTGAAAAACCCCCCTGCCAAAAAAAAAGTTCTAATAGTTACCTTGACAAATTTTAAAAGTTTCATTTTTTATCTTTAGGATACCACATCACCTAAAAGGCTGATGTGGCTTATTTTTTTTGTTAAATTTGTATTTTTTGGTTATTCCACATCACATAATTCTCAAGCAAATGACCAGAATGCCCTTAGCTCCATTTATCTTAAAATCCAAAATTATTTTGCATTCTCCATGTTTCAATTCAGACCCTACGACAGCGTTAATGAACAGGATGGTGGCTCCGATGAACATCTGCGGCGGTGGGAGATGGTGACGCTGCTTTTTGCTCCGATCAACATTTTTTTTACATCGCTAGCTTCATCTCCTTCTCCTCTTCTAATATGTTCTTTGGTTTTACGATGATCCATGATTTATCCGGATCTTGAAAGGGCTTTTCAAAACCCTAATGTTCCAACGCAATTTCTAGCGACGAATATGGAGGATCCGAACCTTTGAGATGCGAAATCGGTCTTCTGAAGCAAGGTTGAGGGCTTGACAGCGACCGTGGTCGCAACTCGATTTTGATAACTTTTCTCTTTCTCGAGATTTCGAAGGGTTTGGTTTTAGGAAAGTGATGAGAAAAAAAACTTTAGGGTTTTCGGTTGTTTGATGTGCTTTGGTTTTTTTCTAGTTTGTATGAACAATGATCTTATTGTGATTCGATTTTCATTTTTGTAACTTCTGAAAGTTTTTCTGCTAAAGGAAAATGATGAGCAATTTCTGGGTTTGATAACTTTCTGAGTTTTGGTTTGAAAAAGGGTGTGCTAAGGAAAATGATGAAGAAATTCTGGGTTTCGATTCTTGCTGTTTGTTGCTGCTGAGTATGATATATCATGAACTGTTTTGGTTTTGTGCTTGTTGCGGTTGTGCTAGGGTTTGTGACCACTTTGCAAGGATGAAGATGAAGAAAGCAAACCCTAATCGTAGGGTCTGAATTGAAACATGGAGAATGCAAAATAATTTTGGATTTTAAGATAAATGGAGCTAAGGGCATTCTGGTCATTTGCTTGAGAATTATATGATGTGGAATAACCAAAAAATACAAATTTAACAAAAAAATAAGCCACATCAGCCTTTTAGGTGATGTGGCATCCTAAAGGTAAAAAATGAAACTTTTAAAATTTGTCAAGGTAACTATTGAAACTTTTTTTTTGGCAGGGGGATTTTCAAATACACCCCATATGTCAGGGGTGAAAATAGGTATTAACCCAATAAAAAATGACAGTTAAACGCAAGGGTGATTCATCACAGTGTTATCCATCCGTATGTAGTGTGTGTTTGTTGGCGACAAGGGTGAACTACGCGAGGTTTTCTCTATTTTAGCCGCAAACAAAAGAAGGGTTTAGTATATCATCAGAAAAATAAAAGAATTATTTGGATAATACCACTTTTCACCTTTGTAATATAAAGGAATTTTAATTGGATATAAATTTGACAAAGGAGAGTTAGAGGGAGTTAATAGTAGGAGTATTGATATAAAATTGAGGAATAAGTACTCTTGTGAGAGACACGCCACTTGTTCACCTAAAACTTTAAGGTGATAGGCGAGTGGGTTCTCGCACTTATATATGTTTAAGTCTCCACATTTCTATCCAATGTGAGACTATTTCCCCACTTACTCATATTTGCTATATTATTCCAACACTCCCCCTCAAGTGTGAGTCCACAATGTTTTCCCACTTTTACCGTCATTGACACCTTGCAACGGCCTATACTAAGTCGGTCCCTTTCTCGAACCAAGGACCTGTGGGTTATGGGCCCACAGGTTTTAGGTGGATATGTGGTGTGTCTCTCACATAAAGGTGTGTCCCATGTAACATGCTTCCTCCTCGGACTTTCCCCCTAACTGTGGTATCATGAGCCTATGGTTTCGAGATAGGGGCCGACTAACTTGTATCGAAACACTTCCCCCAGGCGGTGGGTAGAAGGTGTTCCGTTGGAGAGTGCCAACGGTGTTACAAGTGAATGTGGAAGAGAGCTTTCACATGAGAGAGAACATTGTGACTCACACTTGAGGGGGAGCGTTGGAATAATATAGCAAGTGTGAGTAAGTGAGGAAATTGTAACACCCCAATATTACCCAAAGTTTAATATGCACAAATCAAAGTAATTTAAAATTTCATAAATTAAATACAGAGGCGTCACACCTTCAAAACCAAATCACTTTAAATAATTCGATTTAAAGTATAAATCTCGGATACATAGTCTCGTCGCAAATCATAAATTGATTCATAAAAATGAAACATCTCCTTTATTAAACTTCCTCATCAAAATCATGTTTTCATAAATTATGATTCTTATTTACAAAGGAAAACAACAAAAGAACAACAACAAGACAACATAACGATTTCCCCCCGAGTGCTACGTGTCAGAGCGACACCGACTCAACTAACAGCAGTTATAAACTCCGTCTTCATAACCTGCACGTTACCAATATAAAGGTAACGGCGAAACAAGTAAAGGGTGAGATACTCCAAAACATATAATTAAAGGCATGATAAATATATATAGTTTTGGAAATATAAACATTATAAATTAGTAAGTGCATTCCAACACCTATCTAAATCTCACTTACTTTGATCGCCATTCTAAGTGTATAATCTACACTTAATCGCCTTAACCTTATCGGCACAAATCATCACAACAACACATAAACATCCGTCACCACGAAATCGTCACAAGCTAATACATCACTAATTAACACGACAGTCTTAAACAACACAACAAACAACAACATCAAACAATGCTAATACATAAGCAACATAACTAAAATCATCACAAATTGGCTAAAGCCCATCGTCACTTTTGGCATAAAGCCCATCGTCGCTTTTGGCATAAAGCCCATCATCACAAGCATCATCACATTTGCATTAAGCATTTCATCAATTAAATCATCGCAAAACTCATCATTTATATTCATCGCATAGTTATCATGAAATTATCAATTCATATTCATTTCATGTTCATCATAAAGATCATCACCAAACAAAGCATCAAATATCATCGCAAATCAACATCATTCATCAATTAAAACCCAACGCCAAACAACTCAAACATAAACATAATCGACTCCATGAGACACGACTATGTTATGCATGTGGTACCCGTCGCCTTGTCCATAAATAGGAACACTTGGCATAAAAGCCTCGTCGCTTGGCATAAAAGCCTCGTCGCTTGGCATAAAAGTCCATCATCGCCAATGCAATGTATGTGACTCGAGAATAAAACAACACAACACAAAAACATCATCGTCGCTTATCAAAATTGGCATAAAGCCCACATCGCCATAATTCATCCAAAACAAGATAAATATATCGTCGCCTCATATTTGCATTATGCAAAACATCACTAAACAATTCATCATCGTCAAAAGTCATGCATTCATCAATCGGAAGCATTTATCAACAACAACAATATAATCGTCACATCATCATGTACAAAGACATATATTATTTCATTGCAAATCATCGAGTATTCATTAATTAATACGTCGTCACAAACATTATGTTTAATCACACTACATCATAACCAATTCACTCACTAAATTCCAAAGACGGAAAAATGGTCAAACACCTATAATCGTCACGAAAGTCATTCCTAATAACCGGCATTAATCATAATCGTCAACGTCGCAATCGGATTGTCCATACGTGTCCTAAATCCACTAAAACGAAATCTAATTCGATCAAACCGTAATTAAGCCTATTTCGGGTCATCTCGTAAAAACTCGTAATTTCTAAAAACTAACCTCACCACTATGTTCTACACGTCAAACTTAGCTAGCACGTCAATTTTCGTTGAATTCGGAGCAACTTGCTCCGTCGTCGAATTTGTCGAAATCGAAAAATCAGAACACAATCGGGTTCCAAAAGAAATGCGAAAAATCAGAATTTTGGAGGCTACAGATGCATCAACACGGGCACCCGTGTGAATCAACACGGCCCGTGTTGAAAAGCCACCAGAAAGCACAAAAAAACACAAGTCAGAGAATCAACACGGGCGCCCATGTGCATCAACACGGCCCGTGTTGATTGGCCTGCATCAACTCTTCCTCGTTCAAGGGATCAACACGGGCACCCGTGTGAATCAACACGGCCCGTGTTGATTGATCTGTGGGAAAACTCCATTTTTAACATTCCCAACCTCACTTTTACCATTCTCATTGATTCTAATCATCATCAACCTCACAATTACTACTCTTATTCCAACTCTTCTAATCTATTTCCAATAATCAATCAACCCAAAACTCTATAAATCAACTTATCCACTTTCCCCCAAATCCCAAACATAAACATCAAAACCTAACAATATGAGATGGAGAATCAAACCCCTTACCTCTAGTTTGAATGATCCATGATGATTCTACAAAGCTCAACCTCAAGCTTGCTCATGATCTTTCTCTCCTTCTTCTCTTGCTCTTCTTCTCCCAAAACCCTCTCTTCTTCTCTCTAAGACCAAGTTTGGCTTTGGTTTGTAAGAATGGAAAGAATGGGAAAGAAAATTGATTTTATAAGTTGTTTTTCTACTAGCAAGCCTAAGTTTCTATGTTTGGTTTTGGTATGTATGAATGGAAAGAAAACAAAGAGAAGTGTTTTATGAATGGAAAGAAAATGAGGAAAATTGGTTTTATAAGGGTGTACTCTTACTAGCCAAGGGTGTAAACCCCATTTCTACAAAATTACTCCTCACACCCCTATCTATTCTTAAAACACTAATAACATCTAATTATATCATTAATTCCATTCATTCAAATAGTTCCGGGGAATTAAATATCGGATCCTAACAAAACGACGCCAAATATATTAATAGATATATTGATTAATATAAATATCGATCGAAAATTCGAAAATATTAATATAATATAATATTAATTAAAAACGGGCGTTACAGAAATAGTCTCACATTGGATAGGAATGTAGAGACTTAAGCATATATGAGTATTACCTTAAGGTTTTAGGTGGACAAGTGGTGCGTCTTTCACAAGGGTGTTTGTTCCTCAACTTTATATCAATACTCCTACTATTAACTCCCTATAACATTGTATCCAGAGAATTTGGTTCGAGAAAGGGACCGACTTAATATCGACTGTTGTCAGGTGTTAACGACGGTAAAAGTGAGGGAGCATTGTGAAATCACACTTGAGGGAGATTGTTGGAATATATAGAAAGCGTGAGTAATTAAGTGGGGAAATTATCTCACATTGGGTAGGAATGTGGAGACTTAAGCATATATAAGTGGGAGAACTCACTCACCTATCACCTTTTAGGTAGACATGTGGTGTGTTTCACCTATCACCTTAAGGTTTTAGGTGGACATGTGGTGTGTCTCTCACAAGGGTGCTTGTTCCTCAACTTTATATCAATGCTCCTACTACTAACTCTCAAGAAATGAACCAGGAGTTAATAGTAGGAGTATTGATATAAAGTTGAGGAACAAGCACCCATGTGAGAGACACACCACTTGTCCACCTAAAACCTTAAGGTGATAGGTGAGTGGGTTATCCCACTTATATATGCTTAAGTCTCCACATTTCTATCCAATGTGGGACTATCTCCTCACTTACTCACACTTACTATATTCTTCCAAAAAGGAGAAGATAGATTCACTCACTTACAATTTGCGGATGACACGCTAATCATAGGGGATAAAAGTTGATCCGCTATTAGAATTATCAAAGCAAAATTGTTGTTGTTTGAATTGATGACTGAATTATAAAGGTAAATCATCATAAAAGTGTTCTAGTGGGGTCAATATTTCTCACAGGTGTATTGAAGAGGCTGCACCAATTATGTAGTGCAAAATAAGTAGTACACCATTCAAATTATCTTGGTGGAAAAGGAAATAGTTATCGTTTGGTGGTAGGGTTGTGGTACTAAAATCAGTCTTACACGCTCTTCTGGTTTATTACCTCTCCTTTTTCAAAGCTCCGATAGATATTATCTCGAAGCTCGAATCTCTTTTTAAGAATTTCCTTTGGGTTGGGAGTGAGAATGAGAGAAAAATAAATTAGGTATGTTGGGATAAAGTATGCAGATCACTGGATGATGGTAGGTTAGGAACGACAAATGCTTTAAAAACAAAAATGTCGAGATGGAAAGCTTGGTGGAGAAGGTGAAATTTCAAGCTTGGAAATGGTTGAAAGAAAAATAAAAAGATGTAGTTACTAATAGTTGCTTTTGGTATTTGAATCCGAGGGCAAGTTTGGGGTTGACAGCAGAGTAAGTTGAGGATGGAAGTTTCAGATTTTTTTTCTTTTGGAATTTCAGCATTCTTTCATGTGGAGAGGCGGTTCTCCGAAATGTAGAGAGTAATAGTAAGTGCGGGAATAATCGATTTTGGTACAGATTTGAAGTCTATACTATCTCTGCTGGTATTATTGGTGTCTCTGAATCATTTATTAGGTAATAGTTATAACAATAGTTGTGATATTTAGTGGGTGTAATTCGCATCGTTGCTCAGACATCGAGAGGAATCAATCAGTTTCGATTCATATTTGAATTGAGTCAGGTTGTAGTATATCCAATATAGAGTAATCCTAATAGAGTCATAATGTTTTTGTCAATGTTTAGTTTTGGTTATTTAGTGATGGTCATTTGTCATAGGTGCATAGTTTCTGATTTTTCTATTTTCCTTGGTGTTTGTGAGATATCAGTCGACAATTATTTATGTTGTTCAGGAGTAGTTTAGCCGATTGTTTGGCTTGTGTTATGTAAAATGTATTAGCACTTTTGGTGTTATTTAGGGATGGCAACGGGGCGGGTCGGGACGAGTTTAAGCACACCCAGACCCACCCCGCTCCCAAACTCGTTCGAACTAATATTTGTTTCTCCGCCCCCAACAAGAAACCACACCCGCACAAATAAAATTTTAACTTTTTTAAATTTATATTTTTTTCAAAAAAATAAAAATCAACAATTAAACTAAATAATTGATTGTTTTAAAAATATTTTTTATGTTTGATATTTTTATTTAATTTTTATTTTTAAAAAAATAAATAATAATTCTAATAAACATGATATTATAACATTAAAAAGTGTAAATGAATAATAAAACTATTAAAAATAAATTAAATTTAGTTGTCGAGTGCGGGGGCGGCCGGGGTCCGTTGGAGACGGTTTTATTTGTCATGCCTAATGCTATTTGTTGATTAATATATTTTAGCTGATTCAAAAAAAGTGAATTTTAATTTACGCCGTAAAAATATGGATTAACCCTTTTAATTTATTTATTTATTTGTTTATTTTTCTAACCGTACAAATTAAACACTACTTAGAGGTAAAAGACATAAAATTTTAACATTTTAAAGGGAGTGATCAATTTTTTTTTTATAGGAAGTATATCAAAATTCGCCTATATAACAAGGAATATTGTATATTTAACCATATTTATTTTGATGTTGTTATGCAATGAATAGTTATTTTTAAAGAGAAAAGAGAATATACACTTAGCAACCAATAAGAGACATGTATCCACTTAAACCACACTTTTATTTTTAACATACTCATATTGAGTATGACAACTATAAAGATTTTGATTAGTTGCATGTGTAATATTGATTTATACTATCTATGCACTACCTTTAAACTCTTGTTGGGATATAAGTGAATATTCATAGAGATAGATATTATGATATTTGTATATGTCCTGTTGGATAAATATGATATTCATATACACCTCATATCCGTGTAGATATTCGCTAAGTGGGTAATTTGTAGATTTTAATGTATTCGCATATTCATGGGTAATATCTATACACTTTATTTTTAACTAAAACAAACAAAATATATTGTGACTTTGAGTTATGGTGGAAGACTGGACGATAGAGTAGTAGGAAGGGTGACACTGATTGGACAGAGTAATGATAGTACTGGTTGGTTGGACGGTAAAATTGTTTAGTAAGGTATGGAATATTGAAGAAGCTTAAATATAAAATTGTCTCATATGATTTTGTATGAAATATGAAAGATTTTCTTTGAAGAAAATTTCAATATATATATATATATATATATATATATATATATATATATATTGAAATTCAAGGTTGTCATAATGATGATAACCCTAGCTGACCACGTCCATGATAACAACTCTTGATAAAAACTCTAATATATTATTTACTAATTCACTGCTACATTAAAAATAGATAACAGTAATATATAAGAATAAGACTAGTTTTTTTAAAGATGAAAAGACATGATATAATAAATTAATGATATTTAAATAATTTTTATAATTTATAAACGGATACAGATATTCACAAACACGAGTATTATTAAAACTACATTTGTTTCCATTATAAATAGATATTTAAATATTCATTTGTTTTATCCATGGATATCCATTAAGCTATCTGTCGCATATTCGTAACATATTTTATCCACAAATACATGTGGGTAAAGATTTTTGTCATCCCTATATGGGACCAAAGACGTGTTGACTGAGAGAAGGTTATCACGATTCACGGGAACATGTGTATTAAATGTTTGTTGTATGATAAACATATTTTGTAGTGTAACTTCTCCAAGTGGTTCTATGCCTATAGGATAAGAATAATACATTTTAGAATACTTAAGCGGTGTTGCAGGATCGAGGTCAAGTTTGGGTCGTTGAATGTGCTTTAGTACTCTCCCTTCTTTTGCAGAATGTGGAGTTCCCCATTGTCTATGGGCCTGTTTGTTTTAACTTTTAAAAAATGGATTTTTTTTTTGTATTATCGAAAATAGATTTTCTAAAATTGTTTTTCAAAATATTAGAAGTTTTTCTATATTTATTTTTTCTAAATCGAAACACTAACTTTGACATGCTATAACATAACCGTATATTATTGAAGACCAACACATAGTCAAAATCACAATTTTTTCAAAAAATTGTAATTCAAAAATGATTTTTATGAAAATCTATTTGAAATAGCTTCAAAATTAAGTGATTTTTTAAAATTTCGATATCCAAAAAAAAAAAAAATCAATAAGAAGATGAAATGAATAAAATAACATTTTAAGAACAACTATAAAAAAAGCTTTGTTACACTATAAAAACCATTTTAAAAAAACAAAACATACGGGCCTTATATATCAAAAGGAAAATCTGTTTTTTCTTTTGGCCTTTCTTGTTCATCGGGCGCTTTTTCTTTTTCTCCACCATTGTTGTTCTTGAGCCATTGTATCATCATTCTCTTTTCTCTTCATGTTTTCTTCCCTACTTTGGCGTCTTTCTTAGATTTATGGTGATTAGATATGTTTACACTTACGAAGTTATAGGTTCCTTAAGATAACAATATTGTCTTCTTTTCATTAGTGCTCTAGGTATGACTGCCATGGTAAGCTTTATGGATAATATTTTATTGTAGGAGAGATCGTCTCTAGTATTATTAGTATAAAAAAGTTGTTAGTGGTTTTTCTTTGGCAAATCTTCCTTTAACTAACCCAAAGCATATGAGTAACTTTAGGAGGAAGTGGAAAGCTTAAACTTATATTAGGGCATACAAGCGAGCTTTTGGTTGCAACACAGTTGATAATGAGGTTAAGCAGTGGTCGGAATCTCAATATCATTCGTATACTTATGGTAGTTGTGTTTCCCTTTTTATTGTAATAAAACAATAAGTCAAGAGGATCAATGGTATTATGAGATTCCTAAAGTGGAATATCAGCTCCCCTGGGTGGATCAAGACACGCTTAGCATAATCTCTACTTTTGTAGGTGAGAAAGATTTATATAAATTTATCATTTAAGTGATTCCTTCGTCTGATTGGGGGGTCCTTCCCCTTGAGAGTGGAAAAAGATTTTGTAGTTGGTATATAATGTGTGTTCTCTCTCTCCATGAGTGTCTATTTTATAGGACAAGGTTTTGAATTCTCTTTAATGAATTTGAAGTCGGGGTTCTCAACTACATGGAAATTTCTCTTACTAGTTGCACCCTGCGTGTTAGGTTTGCATCAAAGTTTTTGAATACTCGTGCGACTAGAACAAGGGCCTACCAACTATGACACTCTTCTTTCATTTTTCCCAAATCCAATGTACTTTAGACAACTCGAAACAGGGCCAATGTTTGATCTCTCTTAGGAAAGGTATAAAGATATTTTAGATATATGTTGACAACCTAAAAAAACTTTAAGGACCAATACTATTTGGTCACGCCTCTAACTAGTACTACTCATAAGAGTATATGTGAGATTAGCCCAATGTTACTTTAAAGTGTACTAACAAATTTCCTTTTTTTAGCATAAAACCATTTCCTAGTACGTCCAGATACGTATATAAATATGCTTGGTGACTTATCTCTCGAGGATAAGTATTTGAAGAATAAACTACAATTTTTTGGAAAGGACTTAGTTTTGTTGACAAAGTTGGATCCCTTGGTTTCATGACCCTAAAATTGAAGAGGTGGTACATTGAGACTCATCCATGGTGGAGGTGACTACCAGAGAAAAGAGTGGTAACATCTTTGGTATGAGTGAAAATTTTCTTTATTTATTTAATTTTTGCTTTTGGAAAGATTCAGAATGATTGATATCTTTGTGACCAATTTTATGAATTGAGTCCTCCTCGGTCGAGACTAGCAGGTGATCTTGAAGTTATCTATTGGTATCCTATTGAGTACTCTCGGGTTTAGTATCTACTAATTCCTGATAGGTCGAGTCCGCTACTCGTTACCTTGTTTGTTTACCAATTTCGCCCTGGAACATTGTTTATAGTACTCTTAAAATCGAGTATCTACTCGTTACCTTTTACTCAATCCCCAGCGTTCCGCTAACGTTCTAATGGTTAAGTTCAATATCTACTGTCTTTTTGATCGAGATCAGTTTCCACTGGTATACCCTATTGGATCCAATATCTATTGGTATCTTTAGAGTCTAGTTTCTACTAGTCCTCTTAGGTCGAGTCCGCTACTCGTTACCCATACTCGATCTCAGCGTTCCGCTAACGTTCTAATGGTTAAGTTTAGTATCTATTGTCTTTTGATCGAGACCAGTTTCCACTGGTATACCCTATTGGATCCAATATCTATTGGTATCTTTATAGTCTAGTTTCTACTAGCCCTCTTAGGCCGAGTCCGCTACTTGTTACCCCTACTCGATCCCCAGTGTTCCGCTAACATTCTAATGGTTAAGTTCAGTATCTACTGTCTTTTGATCGAGACCAGTTTCCAGTAGTATACCCTTTTTGATTCAATATCTATTGTTATCTTTAGAGTCTAGTTTCTACTAGTCCTCTTAGGTTGAGTCCGCTACTCACTACCTTTCACTCAATCCCCAGTGTTCCGCTAACGTTCTAATCGTTAGGATCAATATCTATTGTCCCTTTGGGATCGAGACCACTATCTACCAGCATACTCTGTCGGGTCCAATATCTATTAGTATCATTATAGTCTAGTATCTACTAGTCCTTTTTGGTTTATTCTTTTATGCTCATTACAACCTAGTTTGTTTCCTATCATCATTTTAGAATACTAAGAAATGCAATTACTAGTGTTTTTACATTTTTGCTTTATCTAGAGCGCAAATTTTTGGGTTCTTTTAGTATTTAATCTTCGTCCACCTCGAATGTCTGAAAGTGTTTCTATTCATACTTTCAGGTTGAAGACGATTAAATAGGGGCAGCTGTTGCACCCCAAAATTTGCCCTCCCGATTTTACTTTTCATTGGTTTTTGCTTTACATTCATATTCATTATCATAACATTCACAATCATGCATTGCATTGAGCTACTAGGACATGAGATTATAATTTTCGCGTGAAGGCAATTTATCGTACCCTTAATTATTTCTAAACGTCATTTGATCTCAAACAAGTACATTGGTCTGGTGGATGGTGAAGTGAGTGTAAAAAGAGTGTGAGGTTTTGAGTTCGAACCTTGACTACTTCAATTTTGATTTCTTTTTCTCATATTTTACTTTTTAAGTTTAATTTTCTATATTTTAATAACAACATCTCAATTTTTATTAAGATTTTCACTATTATGATAATTTTAGGAAATCAAATTTTTAGATTATTTTTATTATTACTAATATTTAAATAAATAAAACATAAAGGGTCATTACTAATTTGTCACTACTATTTTATATTGTTGCATCATCATAGTTAGGATTGACCTATAACTTTTTATCATGAAATCAAATGGTATTTGAATTTATTGACATATCCTAAATTTGTCCATCCTTTACTTACTTACTAATGCCACTTTAGTTTATACACCTCAAATTTATCTTTAAGTTTAGTTTCTATCACAATTAATTTTTATTTAGAATCATGTATATTTTTATAGTAAAAAATCAAAAAATCTATAAAAAAAATTCTATAAAAAAAAATAGTCAATTTTATTTTAATATCATTATTTCTATATTTCATCTATACACTACGATCCGATTTTTAAGTTTATTCTTATAGTTACTATTTTATTATTATGGAATCAATAGTTTCTTGGGTATTATTCCATTCCTTTTCTAGATAATAGAAATCGTATTCAAACCTCACACAAAAGTCAATCTTCACAAAGCTGCAAAAAAAATCTCAATCAATTCCAAGGTTATACAAAATAAGGACACAAATTCAACTCTTTCCTAATCCATGATAACTACCAAATATTTTCAAAACTAGAACCAAATAAATGTTCATCAAATGCACATATGAGACTCAATTCATAAACTTGGTCACAAAGATATCAATCATTCAGAATCTTTCCAAAAGCAAAAATGACACAGTATCTTTTCTTTTGAAATCATTTCATAAGTACATCAACTGGTCTCTTAAGCTAAATCAAATTGAAATCATCTTTAAATGACATTAAAAATCATTCCAAATGATTTCTATCAAGCAGTTTTTTTAGAGTCTATAAAAGGACTCAAATTTCATAGAATAGGACAGGGGAAAAAGAACAAAAAAAGAAGCTCTCACAAAAAACACCAAAAAAAATCAGAAAAAAGAAGGGAAAAAAACTCTCTGATACTGACGATCTACCTTCAGTCGTACCACCACCTAATTCAACATGATCCACAAAATATCAGCAGCCTCCGAGGAGAACTTCGATCTCCGTCATTTCGTCCCCACCCACGACGTGCTCGCCGACTCCAAAGGTACTATATTGTCACGATCTTGCTTTTGCTTTTGATGTTTCGCTTGATAAATTTGATTGTATGTGTGTTATAGCAGAAGATATGGTTAAATGATATGGGTTTCTATGCTTTTTTATACTGTATTAAAATAATGTTCTTTCTAACAGAGCTTTCTTTTCTCTTGCAACTAATTTTGGGAGATGTATTGGACTGGGAGAGAGAAGCGTTGTGTTGTTTCCATATGCCACATATTGTTAATTTGTTTTCTTTCTCTTCATTTGTATCTAAAATGACTTGTCATGTGTCTAGTTATAATTGGACCACTAAGAGGTTTGAAAAGTCAAAAACATGCATTCATACAGGAAGGTAACACGTTTTGGTCTCTGTGTATTTTTTATTTCCTCAAAGTTTTTGTTCATTTTAATTACCCCTTAGAGTTTTGTTCATGTGATCATTTTAGTTAGTTGGTGTTTCTATTAAAATTTCACTTTAGATTTAGGAAACTAAAATATAGAAATAAGAATACTAAAATAGGAAACTAAAATATAGATTTAGAAAAAGTTGTCATAAAATATAAAAACATAAAAATATTTTATCTTCTTATTTGCTTCTAATATTAAAGTAAAATCATAAAAATTAAAATACAAAACATTTTCTTATTCTTCATTAACAGTAGCAAGTTTTTTTTAACAAGTGGTATTTCTTTTCTTTTCTATTTTTCTACAATCTCTGTTTGTTAATGTTTTTACCATTTAATTAGTTTTAAGTTTTAGTATGATTTTAAGAGTAGTGATTAAGTTTTAGTTTAGATTCTAATTAATTATATCATATTAAGAATGCAAAAAATATTTTATTTATTTATTTATTAGATTAATTTGACTATTTAATTAATTGTATTAGTTATTTTAATTAGGTATTAATTTAATTTAAATTTGGTTTATTTTAATAATATTCAAAAACAACAAAAAATATGATTCCCTTTAGTATTAAGTTAAATCGTCTAACCAATTTAAAATTTCTTTACTAATAACTTAAGAAAATCAAGACAATTTTCAAAAAGGAATTATTGGTCACTCTTTAACGCGAACGAGAAACTAGATATTAGCCGCTATTACGCGAGCTCGCATAAGTTTATCGCTTAAAGGTGACCAATTTTAATTCCATAAAAAATACTAACCAAACCCCTGAGAACTACGTAGACTATGATTTCATCTTGATGAATACATAGGCATAAAGCGCGATGCTTTAACGAGTCACTAACCACTAACCGTGACCAAATCTCTCCCCATTGTGTATAATAATTTAGAAAATAGAGTAAGAAACCTTAGACAAACACACATTAACCCTAAAATAGAGAAGGTTCCCCTTAAGTACAAGGGAAGTAAGGGGTGTTAAAACCTCCCCCTCGCTTAACCGACTCCCGAACCCTTAACTTGGTCACGATGACCACCATATCTATATTTTTTAGGGTTTTACTATAGTTTCCCCGTCCTTAGGATAAATAAACAATAGTGGCGACTTCATTGAATTTTTCCCGCCACGACACTTGGCAGCTTATTCATTTCTTACTACTTCAAGACATTGTTCTACTTTTCAAGAGGGTGTAGCTAGCAAGGAGGAAGGTAAATGAATTAGTGTAATGGTGAATGAGATGGAGTCCTTCAAGAAAAATCATATATGTAAGCTTGTTCGGCTTCCTAAGGTGAAAAGGGTCATCAATTATAAGTAGATATTTAAGAGAAAACCAACAAGAAGGAGAAAAGTTCAAGATACGTCTTGTAGCAAAGGGGTACTCACAATAGAAGGGGGTTAATTATGATGTGATTTTCTCTTTGGTCGCCAAACATACTTCTATTAGGACAACGTTAGCCTTGGTAACTAGTCGAGACATGCATTTAAAACAGATACATGTAAAGACAACATTTATTCATGGTAATCTAGATGAGAAAATTTACATGGAGCAACCATAAGTGCCTAGTAACCCTGAACATGGAAGATTGGTCTGTATATTGAAGAGGTACTTGTATGATTTAAAGTAGACCCAAATGAAGTGGTACAAGCCCCTTTATTCATACATGCTTAAGATGGGCTACATGAGGTGCGAGTATAACTATGTGTTTATTTTAGAAACCTTGATGATGACTATTTTATTTTCATGTTATTATATGGTAATAATATGTTGTTTGTTGCTAATCATTTACATGATGTAAATGAAGGGAAAATCATGTTGGAAAATGAGATTTACATGATAGAATTAAGTGTTAATAAGAAAGTTAGGTATGGAAGTCCACAAAGATAAGAGTGCTATAAAATTATTTCTCTCTCATAAAAGTTATGTTGGAAAGGTGTTAGACTAGTTTGACATGAGTAATTCGAAGATTGTGAGTACTCAATTGATAAATCATTTTAATCTCTCATTGCATTATTGCCGAAAAACATATGCATACCTTAAGTATATGTCTAATGTATTATATGGTCTACACTAGATCGGATTTGGTGTAAGCTCTAAGTCAACTTTGTAAGCTTATGCTCAAACTAGGAAAGCGTTATTGGGAAACAATCAAGGTGATTTTTTCAGGTACTAGAAGGGTACTATGAGTCATGTTGTCATGTTTAAAAGTGAACATTGTGACCCTTTATATATAAGATATGTTCATTCACACTATGTTAACGATATGATTTATATGAGGTCTACAACATGTTATCTCTTTAATTTAGGATGAGGACCTATTTGTTGGAAATTATCAGTTCAGTTCATAATGGTCGTGTTGACAACTTAAGAAGAGCATATGGTGGCAAGTGAAGCTACCAATGATTGGTGAGAGAATAAAGTGTTGAGTAAGGCGGAGATCGGTTCCATCATGATATACATAGCATAATTTATTTGGCAAATAATCAAGTGTATCATGTCAGGACAAATCGTATTGATGTGAGGTTTCACAAGATCAGAGAGTAACATGCATATGGACATATATTACTTGAAAAGGTTCATACTTCAAAGAATGTAACTGACATGTTGACCATAGTAGTCATCAGTGACAAGTTCAGACATTGTTTGGACTTATTACATATTTCTCAGTGTTAAGCAAGCAGGTGTATCTCCTCAGTAGCTAAAGTGTACCAACATGCAAGAAGTTTTCCCAAGGGTTTGGTATTCATCGAGGTGGATATTGTTGAGTATGTTCATATTAAGCAAATTATTACGAGTATTGTTGAGATAATTATATATATATATATATATATATATATATATATATATATATATATATATATATATATATATATATATATATAGAGAGAGAGAGAGAGAGAGAGTGAATTTAATTGGAATAGACTGACAGTGTAAAGAAGTTTTACACCATCGGTGAATCATGATCGTTAGATTGTAAATTATGTTTTATTTTAATTATTTATTAAATAGTAGTAGTGGGTTGTTGTGATACACTGACTGTGTAAAAAGTTTTGCACTAATAGTGCATAACAATTAATCTCATATAATATTTTATCTTTAATATCTTATAGTTTATCTTTAATATTTTATCTTTAATATCTTATAATAATAATAATAATAATAATAATAATAATAATAATAATAATAAAAATGATATACGTATTTTATTGTTCATTTATACGAAGAATAGTGAAATATTATAAAAAAAATATTATTTAAAAAAAATAAAAAAAAACATATTTTTTTAAATTTTTTTTTACTTTTTATTTAAATTGAGGAAGTACAAAAGCAAAATTAATTGACTAATTAATTTTTTAATTTAATTAACCAATTTTTATATTTCATTAACCAACTTCATAATTATTAAAAATCTGGCCGTTTATTAACCAACTTTGTAACTTCATTAATCAACATTTTACATTTTATTAGCCAATTTTGTTTCATTATTAAAATTATTAATATCTGAATGTCTATTAATCAACTTCATCACTATATTAACCAATTATTTATATTTCATTAATCAATTTTATTTTATCATTAAAAATCATAATTCATACACTATTCATAAACATTATTCACAAACTGTTTATATTATTATATTTAAAATATTTATTTTTAAAATAAAAAATATTGTTCACTGTGTAAATACAGTGAATATTATTTAGTATAAGTATTGGGTGTAAGATTTAGTGTATAAGATAAAATTTAAATTGGCTTTAAAATATTTTGGATTACCTAAGTCAATAAAATAAAATACTATCTCTTGCATACGCTTTTGCTTGCAAGTTCTAGAATGAAATTAATATCTCTACCTAGTCTTCTCTGACTTGTCCAAATTTCATGTTTCAAAGTTTGAAGAAATCCACAAAAGTAAAAATAAGAATGAACAACAAGTCAAAATCAAACACACGCTTTCACTTCTATTTATCTCTCCAGCACTTCAAAAATCATTGCAACATTAAATATCTCCAATCCAATCAAACTCAAAGCATAAACTCTTCTCTATTTCTTAGAATCATCCAATCTAGTTGTTTTGAACGTTTTCGAGTATGGTGCAAGTGCAACAATCGCTAATATACAGCTTTGTAGCGCGGGACACGGTGATCCTTGCGGATCATACTGACTTCGTCGGAAACTTCCCGGAAATAGCATTGCAGTGCCTGCAAAGACTCCCACCAACCAACACAAAATTCACGTACAACACAGATGGTCATACTTTCAACTACCTCACCCATGATGGATTCAGTACTAGCTTCTTTCTCTCTTTTTTCGATTATACAGAAATAACAGACAAACGGACAACAAAAACTACGCTGCTATATATATAGTTAGTTAGACTAATCACATGATATCTATTATTTTTAGCTTACTGCATCGTGGCAGTGGAGTCTTTTGATCGCCATATTGCAATGGCCTTTCTTGATCGAATCAAGGAGGACTTTACCACAAGATATGGTGGAGGAAAAGCTGCAACAGCAATAGCTAAAAGCTTAAACAAAGAATTTGGGTATTTCGGTTTATAGTTATTCTGTGTATAAAAAATGTGTTAGAAAAGATGAATTGCCTTAATTAATATTAAGTTTTTGTTTGGTGTATGCATGGTTTAGACCTAAATTGAATGAGCATATGCAATATTGTGTGGAGCATCCAGAAGAGGTTAGCAAACTTGTAAAAGTGAAAGCTCAGGTTTCTGAAGTCCAAGATGTTATGATGCAAAATATTGATCAGGTATATTATATATATGGCCAAAATGGATCATCCATATAAATTGTAGACCGTTAGATTAACAGAGACAAAATAGTCTCACATTGCTTGGAAATCGACACTCGCACAACTCAACCCAACAATGCGTCTTTTTTCTCACACGTAAAGCGAACAATACCTTGTAGCTGCAGTGGCGCAGACTTAAGGTCAACCGGAACAATATTCATTTTCAATGATTTTACTATGTTTTGTATGCAGGTTCTTAACCGTCAAGTGAAGATTGATGTTTTGATGGGCCAAACTGAAAACCTTCACAATCAGGTCCTTTTCTTTGGTCATTCACAAACTTAATTTTTATTTGCAACAACTAAACTAGTATGTGTAGGTCCTTGTAATTGATATGCCAGTTTGAATGTGGCTTTACAGGCACAAGATTTCAGGGGGGAGACAGGCCAATTAAAGAGAAAGATGTGGTTTCAGAACATGAAGATAAAACTAATAATTCTTGCCATCATAATTGTCATCATTCTTATAATTGTTCTTGTTGTTACATAATTCAAATTCAAATGGTACATGTTAGTTAGGTTGTTATTATTTTGTAAATGTAACGCGTGTGTTAGTTAGGATGTATATGGGATATTGTGTCAAACAATATGTGATGAGATTTATTTGGCTTTCTTAATCCTTTAACTACATCAGTATTCGATGATACATTTAAGTCACATATCAACTAGAAGTTTCTAGAAGCTGTTTTTGAAAACAAATTATTAGAAAAAGTCATTTTATGCAGTTCTGAAATCTCGTGTTTCGAAGAAAAAATCGGTTTCTATGTTTGGGAAAACCGATTTCTATCTCGTACTTTGGTTTCCATAACAGCCATTCAGTAGGGGAAACCGGTTTCCAGATTTTGAGAAATCAGTTTCCAAGTTTTGAGACACCAGTTTCTAGCGCAAAATTTTGATTTTTCCTGTGCTGCCTTGACAGTTAGTGTTGTTGTGTTTGTGTTTGTTTTGTGTTGTGTTGTGACACATTATAAATACTCCTTCTTGTAATATGTTTAGTAATGTCATTACCATCTGCCAACGATAAGAAATAATCGTAGGAGACAAATAGTACATAATACATCCATTTGAATGGACTGTGTAATTGTATTATTTTACTAACTCTTGTGGCTCATGTTTATGATGATACTTGTCTTCTGATGAATATTACTTTTGCTGAAGTAGTTTGGCTTGAGAAGATATCATGTTTTGATCTTGTCTTCCGATGGACTATTTGATATTGATTAGAAAGAGTCCAGAAGATCTATCTTTCTTTGATCTTTTCTTCTGATGGAATATTTCTGATGTTGATTAGAAATGTGTGTACTTCATAAACTATCCAAGACTTCATAATCTTGACTTTGTTTTAAGAAATATAAGCAACAAATTTTCTAATGAACACATCTCGACTTCTTATTCAGAGATAGAAGCTTTCTTTTGATGTGTTCAGAATCTTGACTCTGTCTTCAAAATATAAGCAACAACTTTTCCGACTAGCAAATCTTGACTTGTGATTTTCGTGTTCAAAGTTTGTTTCTTGTGCAATCCTGATTTCTGATCTTGAAGCAACGACTTAGAAATTATTTATTCTTGAATATTTGTGACTTCTAAAGCAGTAACTTGTTGAGAAGTACAAACGTGATCCTCTTTCTGGAACATTCAGCATTATTTAAAACTACTAACGTGCTTCCCGTATTTCTGATTCTTCATAAGAGGATGTGAACAGCCTTTTTGATGTGCTTCCCATATTTCTGATTCTTTAGACAATAGTCCTTAATCAATTAGAATTTCTTATCTGCACACTTAAGAAACTTATTAGAAACAAAATTATTTACATATAAAATATATATATATTGTTATCATCAAAATACAGAGATTAATTGTAGAATTCAAATCTTGTTCTAACAAACATAATCTCAAATGTTTCATCACCCTCCATCTTGAAGGCTTCATACTTATGAATCAAGGCCAACGCATTGGTTTCCTTGACTTGATCAATTCCTTCATGAGTCATTTTGAGAGATTTAAATATAGACTTAGTAGAGTCTCTATTTGTGATCTTCTCATACTCAATGTATGAAGTTGCATTCAACAAGATAATTCTTTCTTTATGATGATTCTTACAATTCTTTTTTTGTTGATCAGACATAGCTTTTCTCTCAAGCTACTTTCTATTTTCATCTATAGGATGTTCGTAGCCATTGACTAACATATCCCAGAGATAAACATCATGGCCTAGAAATAAACTTTCTAGTCTGTCTTTCCAATACTCAAACTCTTAACCATTAAAAAATGGGAAGTTTAGCATTGTAGTTATCTTTATCAAAAACTAGAGCTAGTGGTGGTGGAACTGGATCAACCATAGTGTTTCTTAAGACTCGCATGGGTCTTTATCAGACATTGTTAAGTGTTTGATATATTATCAATATCAGAATGGAGCTCTGATGCCAATTGAAGGTACGAGAAATACAAGAAAAAGGGGGTTCGAATTGGGTTGCACCAAATATAATCTTTTTTCAACTCAAAACAAAGATAACAAGTGAATAAAAATATATGAACACAATTGATCTTGTCGGTTGATCTGAACTGGAGACGACCGGAACAGATGAAGATCCTTCGAGCAAGGTTGATGTTGAGGAGGGGTGGTGTACCTGCAAGGCACTTCGATGCTAAAGTAAGCAAGTGTTCAAAGTGAGAATAGTGAATATTAGGGTTTTGAGAGTAAGAATGTGATACCTTTCCCTCAAAGGTATGAGGGTTTATATAAGGATCTTAGGAGCGCTCTCATTGGTTGCTATATTTGGACCTAGATATGTGGACCCATGGATATAGCTATCTGAGCTGACCTGGTCAAACCGAGCGAGAATGCTCAGAACTAGTCATTATGTCGACCAGATGGGCGACATAACGGGCATAGCCTTCGATAGGGAGAGTTGGTCTGATCTTCTCGACACCCATCGAGCAGACGGGTTCTGGCCATGTGCAGAGCGGGCATATGATGCCCTTTGGAGGCCTTTCGGTCTATTTGACTTGCCACTAGGCTCGAAGAGATGGCTTGCCCGACAGCCATTCGGGCAGTCCAGAACAGTAGCCCCCCAAGTTGTTGCTTCTAGGCACAGAAGTGAAGACTTAAAGCCAGCCTGGGCACTAAGGGGGAAAGTGCGTTTGATGGCGCTTGTTCGAGGGGTTTGCTCGTTTAATGTATGTTTTCAGTAGTGTAGGGTGACTAGTCGAAGGGTGCTAGTTTGTTTACCGGGATTGGTACGGAACTAAAGTCTTGATTAAAGACCTGAGATCGGTGGCGTGAACGTCCCATCGCGAGCTAGGTGTTCTATTGGGCGAGGTATGTAGACAACGAGGCTCATTTGAGTCCCCCGTGTCGAGGCGAGGATCTGGCTTGTTATATATGTGGAGCGAGGATCCCTTAATTTCGTGTTTGTGGCACATCGCTGGTACCGGGGCGTGCGCTTGGTGTCGAGCTTTTAATTCTTGGATGGTATTCTGAGGCATGTCGACTGTCTGTGCCTTAACTATAGCACTGTTTAAGTCTTTTGGCATTTTATGATCGAGCAAGTTCTTCCCCATGTAGGTTTTTGAGATAGTATGCCCCTTTCTGTTTTTACTCGGATGTGGGGAACGTATACCTGCTAGGCTGGTGTGTTCGCGGGGGATATATGTCTGTCATGCAGTTGTGCTCGTGGGGAACATATGTTTTCCAGGAAGTTGTGTTCGCGGGGAACATATGTCTGTTAGGAAGTTGTGTTCGCGGGGAACATATGTTTGACAGGAAGTTATGTTCGCGGGGAACATATATCTGCCAGGAGGTTGTGTCTGTGGGGGACGATTTGTTTATATCCGCCCGTCAGGGAGGCTGGCGAGGCCATTTATGTAGCAATGTCGAGCATAATTTACTGCCTCCTTCTCCTCGTATTGGATATTTGTATGGGCCTTAAGGAGGAGGGCATCCAGTGTTGTCGATGTTTCAATGCCAACTGCTTTGGCAAAATTACTGCGGGAGCGTAATCATCATTCGAGCAAGTACTTCTTTATCTCGTCGATCGTGGAGACCTGGACGGCCTCTTTGTTGAACCTCTCGATGTATGTTCGAAGATATTCTTCTTCTCCTTGTATGATCTCTTCTAGCGAGGCCTCTGTCTTTGGGTGACAGCGAAAAGCAATTAAGTGCCTTGAGAACATCTTCCCTAACTTCTTCCATGAGGTGATGGACTCGTTGAGGAGGCTTTTGTACCAATACATTGCCCATTTCCTCAGAGTTGTTGGGGGAAATCTGCACTTGATGGCGCCCCTAACGGATCGGTAATCGAGCAGGGCGTCAATGTTTTCGATGTGCTCGTCGGGATCAGTTATGCCATCATACTTTCTGAGCTTCGAGGGTTTCTCCCACTCGGAAGGGATGGGAATATCCATGATCGCCCGACAAAGAGGACCACGATGTTCGTCTTCGTCTCTTCGACTTAGAGAGAGAGAGAGAGGGATAACGATTGTTCTTGATGCGCTGGAGTGGAGAAAGGTCCCGACGTTGCCTAGGTTTTAGAGATGGCGATCGGTCGCAGGGGCGACGTGGCTTGACTTTCATTTTCTTGTGCGAAGGAGATCCCCGATTTTTCCGAGGAGGGGTGTGTCCCCTCTTTTTCAAAAAAGAATGATCGCGATGAACTTGACTCCGAGCAGGTCTTCTTGGCGAGGGGCTGCGGGAGGTGGCCATTTTAGGTCTACGAGGTGGAGACGGGGGACAGTTCTTTTCTAGAGCCTCGATACATTGACCTTGCTGGAGTAGGAGGTTGTTGGTATGATTAAGAGCAGACATGATTGCGGCTAACGATGGGTCCGCATTGGTCGGCAGTGGTGCCGAGGAATTAGTGACGACAAGATCGTCGACTTGGTTCTTGGAACTTTGACTATCCAATAGGGGATCTTGATCACCAGCATCATCGGAATCAGGGGAGACGGTTCTGCCGACCCTGCGATCTATGACATCATTGGGATGAGGGAAGACGTCACTTCCGTCTACTTTTCAGACAAGCGAGAGAACAGCCTTGTCGGAAGGGAATTGGTCGTTGTTATCATCCATCTCGTTGGGAGTTTTGAAGTATCTTTGATCTTTTGATTTTTGGATGATGAATGAAGACGGGGAAGATAGGTTCCCACAGACGGCGTCACTGATCTTGTTGGTTGATCTAAACTGGAGACGGACGGAACAGATGAAGATCCTTCGAGCAAGGTTGATATTGAGGAGGGGGTGGTGTACCTGTAACAATCCAAATTTAATTATTAATTTAATTAAATCAGTTAAGGATTTATTTGTTGGAATTAGTTGAAGTTGGAAATTATCGGTGTAATTGGATTAGTAGGTTGATTTGAGTGGCTAAGTTTATAGTCAGATTAACTATCGGTTTAATCGGAGAAATAATATTATTATATTGGACTATTTATGTAATAAGTTGGTTTGGTTGTTGTGTGGTAAATAGCAATGTGGGAGGTGTTATTAATAGGCACATTAAGAGTTATGAAAGAATATTATAATTTGGTTTATTGATTAATAAGAAATATAGAGAATTAGGTTTTTGGGGATAAAAGAAGTGGCAGTAAGAACAAGAAGAGGAAACGTGGAAGTTGCTGTAAAAAGTAAAGAGGCACAAGGGTTTGGAAGCACCAAGGTTGGAGAAGAGAGAGCGTGCGTGAAGTTGTTGTCTAGAGCCAAAAATTGGAGTTTCGACCGGAGAATTCGATCAACCGTAAAACCAAGGTAAGGGTGAGGTTCAAATTTTATAACCGGGAATATGATGATTGATATGTGGGATGTGGGTTGTATGAGTTTGCACTGTGTGTGTCGAATTTGTGGTATTTAATTTCTGATGAATTTGTAGTTGCTATTTGATGAAATCGTACCGAATAATAATTGATCATGTTGTTGTTGTTGGAATGGTGTTGTTGTAGATCTCATGTTAGTATATGTTGTTATTGGAATCGTTGAATCGAAAATAAATCTGGGAGATAATGAATAATCTGGCTATAAGAAAATAGGATTATATGATACGTTGTTGCAGGTAGAAGAAGTAGTGGAACGGGGGGGCCCAAAAAGTAAGGGACGAGCACCCCTTGTGAAAAAAGAAAAGAAAAGAAAATATATAGGTATATAAAGGGGAGGGAGGACGCCCCATGGGGGTGAGGTGGGCGCCCCAACCTTCCCACCTTGTTGTTTTAGTTCTACCTGTTCGTGTTATTGGCCTAGTAGTGTTTTGCAGTTTTTTTTGCAAGTTGTGGTTTCAGTTAATACATGTAGCCTGTTCTTAAGAAGGAGAATAAAAAGAAGGAAAAAAATAATATATGTATATTTATATTAGGGGCGGATTCCCTTAGGGAGGGGTGGGTGTCCCACTCCCTTGCCTTCCTCTTCTACGTGGGTGAGTGTGTCTGTGGCTCTAGGAGTCGTTTGTTTGAATTAGGAAAATGGCATGTAGCAGAAACATAAGATAATTGGAGACATACTGAAAAACTTAGAAAAGTAGCATTGTGACAATATTATAAATAATAATAGGTGTGCTAATAATATATTTATTGCAGGTAGTATTGTAGTAGAGAACGAGTAAATGATTGATAGAAGGTCTTTAGCAGATGTTGATATTTTGCAAACAGATCCTAGGAAGTGAGGACAATATAATTAGTATGATTAGTAGCAGAGGAATAATCATATCAGTGAGCCAAGATTTAGCAAGAAATAAGAAAATAGTTAGTAGCAGGTTCTCTAACAGGTGTTGGTATATTGTAGCAGCAGAGATGAAATGGTGATGACAACATAATTTTGATGCATGTAATTGATTATCTCGTAATAATAAAATTTGTAGAAGCTAGATGATAATATTGGTAATAGTGAAGATTTGAATAGCAGTAACAATTGGCTAGTGGAATTAGCAGAGTATTAACATAGAGCCGAATCAACCAAATTAGTAAATTAAGCGGAAGAACTAGTTGTTTGGAAGTAACTGAAAATTGTCGGAGTAGTCTGTAGTTATTAGTAGGTAATCTTGGTTGATTTGTTTTGTTGAAATTATGTTGAATATGTTGATTTTCAGGTACAGCCGAATAAGTTGAATTGTCCTGATTCATGGGCATGTTTGAGTTGTAGGTCGAACGACCAATGTTGGTTTAAGTTGATGCAATTGATGCATGTTTAAGTTGTTGTTGTTGATGTTGTTTTATTTTGTCGTGGTTTTGTTGTGTTGAATAAGTTGATGTTGTGGTTGTTGTCGCATACATAGCATTTTCATGATTAAGTTGGCCTTTATGGCACCACGTTGAAAGTTGAAGGCTTATGCCTTGGCCTTAATGGCACCACGTTGAAGGCTTATGCCTTGTTAAAATGCCTAGATAACCTGGCATATGTTTAAGTTGGGATTTCTTCTCCAAATGGTACCACATGCATTTCCATAGTTGAGTCGCATCCGATTTGTATGTTTAAGTTGTTGTTGTTGATGTGTAAGTTGTTGTTGTTGATGTGTAAGTTGTTGTTGTTGTTATTGATGTTGAGGTTGCTATTTAATATAAGTTGTTGTTGATGTTTGATAAATTGCAGTTAGATATAAGTTGTTGTTGTCATTAATTTGTGATGATTCAAGTTTTTACATTGATCGAATAAAAATGTCTTGTCGTTGTTACTAAGCCGTTTGTCATCTGTTGCATAGTTGTTGTATGAAGCGGTGGAATTCGTATGATTCTAGTCTAATATATTGATTATCATAATTTTGTTTATATTTTTCGATATCTCCCCCCCTTTCATTTGTTTCGTCGTTTCCTTTATACTGGTAACGTGCAGGTATTCAAGAATGAAGAATTAGTTACTGTTAGTTCAAGTTGGTGTCAATTGCTCTGATACGTAGCACTCGGGGGGATGAATTCTAAGTTGTTTCTTTTGTTGTGTCTGTTGTTGTTATTACTATAAGTTGTTGACCTTCAAGTTGAACTTATGAAGTATTATGCCTTTGTGGAAGTTGCTTTAGTTGAATGAAAATGTTAAGTGAATTATCGTTGATTCAAAGTTGAATTAGTTTTATTACAGGTTCATCCAGGTGTTAAGTGTTATGCATCTGAATAAATATGATTAATACATGTTATTTTTATGTGAAGTAAATGTGGCATCTCATGTATGATGAAATTTTGCACTCTGAATTTTATTAATATTAGATGGGTAAATTTGGGGTGTTACAGTACCTGCAAGACACTCTGATGCTAAAGTAAGCAAGTGTTCAAAGTAAGAACAGTGAATATTAGGATTTTGTGAGTAAGAATGTGATACCTTGCCCTCAAAGGTATGAGGGTTTATATAAGGATCTTAGGAGCGCTCTCATTGGTTGCTATATTTAGGCCTAGATATGCGGACCCATGGATATAACTATCCGAGCTGACTTGGTCAAACCGAGCGAGAATACTCAAAACTAGCCGTTATGTCGACCAAATGGGGACATAACGGGCATAGCCCTCGATGGGGAGAGTTGGTCTGATCTGCTCGACACCCGTCGAGAAAATGGGTTCTAGCCATATGCAGAGCAGGCAGATGGTGCCCTTTGGAGGCCTTTCGTTCTATTCGACTCGCTACTAGGATCGAAGAGATGGTTTGCCCGACATCAATTTGGGCAGTCCAGAACAACAATTATTTTTATCCTGGTTCACTGTTACCTAAGTTGCTTTAGTCCATCCTGCAAGGTGATTTTCCTTATACGCATGGACTTAATCCACTATAAGCAACCAGACTATAGATACACATAATAAGTATGATCAACCCTATTGTAACCCCAAATAAATTTTTTGATCCTTATTGCAACTTGTAACACCCCAATTCTACCCTGGTAATTATTATGAAAATCAGAGTTATAAAAGTGAAATTCCTGGCAGCAGATACTCAATGTCACAGAGAATGTTATGACACAGTATCTGACACTGCTTTGACAATTCACACAGTAAATATAGAAAGCAGTAAATAACACAATAAGTTGTTCACCCAGTTCGGTTCTAACAAACCTATGTCTGGAGGCTACTAAGCCAGGGAGGAAATTCACTATTAGTAGTATCAATTCAGAGTTAAACTCACCCGTTTACAACTCCTCACTTAATCACTACCCAATGACACTTCAACCTAAGTCCTACTTAGATCTGAGTTCCTACTCACTCCCCCCCAATCACCGCAGTGATATCAACCTATTGACTAATTGAATTGTGAAGACACACTTCAATAAAATATCTTGATCTTGCTTCAAAGCTTTAATCAAGAGACAAACACTCGTGCTTTAAAGCTTTGAGTGATAAACTACCCTTACAACAAATCCTAGTCCAATGCACTTATCAATTGATAGTTGCTTGGCTCACAAGAGAAACTAGAATTACACAATACCAACTATTACTAACCTTAACAGTACACAAACAAAAGCCTTCAATGTCTTCAATGAAATCCAGAGGCGTGGCTGTAGAGTAAGGGTTGAATTCTTTATATAGAAGCAGTCCTGAATCTTTAGTTTTGGGCTTCCATAAAGATAGCTAGGGTTTACTTAATTCTCTCCTAAAAACATGGTTTGATCAACAACCAATTTAGGTTTAATTAAGATTAACCTAGCAGCCACATGAGCATGCTTTCTAATAACAGAAAAACATAAATAAAATGCTCAACAAACTTCGAAAAACCTCAGAAAAAGCGATTCAAGAATGTCTGCCGAATGTCATAACATCCGCGACATCGATCAATTTCGGCCTTTAGCTTCCCTGCTCGAAATGTACTTTTACCATCCTTGTCCAGTAGGATTTATCTTCAATCAACATGCCATACAAGTTCCCAAAGTCCCATACTACTGTTAACACAGTAGTTCTTCTCCCCCTTTTTAGCCATAAAGGGCCAAAGGAAACAATACAATTGCCCCAAACAATGAACATAAAGGAGTATCAGAAGGAAAACAGCATAAATATTCAAGGGTTACATATCTGTCAACACAATTACAGTCATCCAACATACAGATTGGAAACAACAGGACAAGAAGGAAAATTTGACAGAATAAAAACCAAGTAATAGCAGGCAATCAGGGCAATATAAAGAGCTGCAACAGCTCAGGTGCTCTCTTCTCCTAAAGAAGCACTGTGGAAAGAAGCTTCTTCAGATCCTTCTTTGGCAGCTTGTTGATCAAGATCGATATCCCCATCAACAACCATATTTTCACCATAAGCCTCATCAGCAATCCTTTCTTCCTCCACCTCTGTGTCTTCTTCTTTTTCAAGAGTAGAGATCAGTTCTTCTATGGTCTGCTTCCTTGCTTCAAGTTCCCTACATGTCTCTTTTAGCACAACAATGACATTTGCCCTCTGAGAGTTTGGCTTGACAGTTGATGTCTCAGTAGATGTCATGACAATGTCAGGAACATGCTTCCCTTGAAATAGCTTGTAGTGGAAGCCAAGGAGAGCTCTTTGCACATGATCTCTATCCCCAAAATGTCGAGTCTTGATCAGTGATAATACCACACAGGAGGGAGGGAAATGCTATTGGTCCTTTTATAGCATAGCTGTCAGCATGTCTTAGGATCTGATCAAAAATGTAGCTTCCTGTTTACTGTGGAAAATGGTAAACAACCGTTGATCCTCCCGTGTCCTAAACTAGGGGTTACTAGCGAGATCGACAGATTGATCTCAAGGCGTGTGCTAAGTTTTGGTGATCACAAGATTGCTCAAGAAGCCTATGCAAGAACCGTGTTCGACGGCTAGAGGAAACTACTATGATGGTTTTCCACACAAACTAAGGCTTGGTCGAGATAAGTAATCCGTGACCTAAACGACTGAAGCCTCGATCGAAAGGAGTTTTCGACAACCAATGGGCAAGCATGACTCGTGACTCAAGGCTTAAAGCTCGGGACTTGTCGAAACTTAAACAAAAGAACATAAAAATGCTTCTCGACGGTTAGAAGAAAGTAACCGATGATTAGATAAAGATTGAAATAAAACTTGATTGCAATAACTGAAAAAGTTGGTGATTCAACGTACATCAAAGCTTTGCAGACTCTTTCTTCCTTAAGTGCGGAATTGGGCAGAGTTTTTGCAAGCAGTTTGAGCATACGAATGAATACACCAAATTACAAGAGATTTGACTTATTTATAGTATTTACAAAGTAACGCCTATGCTAAATCGTGGCTACAACTAAATATGAAGGCAAGCGCTCCATAGGATCCCGCCACCTCTCGGCGCCAATTCTTTAAAACTATAATCAAGCGCCCGTTCGCACCTCCTTTTGAAATTGAACTTGGCGCACGAGAAATAACTGTTCCGCCCATGAGTTACGTCGAAACCTTGAGACAATGATGCTAAATTTCTCTAAGAGTAATCTCAACTTGGCCTCGGCGTGAATTCTTGACTTCGACTTGACGAAATCGCTTACTCATTCGAGCCCAAGATAACCACTCATAAGAATCGATGGCTTCCCTCTTGGTCGATGAGACTTGAAATTCCTCACTCTTGACCAAAATATACCCTTCTCTTCTAGAACTTTCCACGAAGTTCAATTGTCCCTTTAAATTAAGGACTTAATACCTTGGTGGCCTTGGCATATTTTCGACCAACAAAATGCCCCCAGAGATGCCATTTTCGAACACATGATCGATGTTCTAAACTTACGCAAAATACTTTGAATGCTGTTGTCCTCGTGAGATAATGGCATCTATGAAAATCGGTCGAAACACCACTCTATAACCGCTTCCTTTTTCTTTCCAAAAGCGTGGTACACTGTACCATCCATCGCCGACGTCACGTAATCATGACCCGTTGGCGTTTGAAATCGTGAACATTAAATGAGACGTGACCGCCTGTTCTACCTCGTTCCATGGCCCACGCGTTTACTTCCATCCCTCCACGTGTCACATCCATCGGCCACGATTCGCACCATGCCCCACTAACTCTCCCGCTTTCCTCCAGGGTGAGTGGCTATAAATAGCCTTCTTCGAGACTTCCTCACTTTTCTTTCGCTCTCGTTTCCTTCATACGCATTACCCTTCACTTGCTCTGCTCATCATCTTCATTCTTCTTATCACACCATACATCGGCGATTCTCTTCTTCCCGGATAGCGAAGACAAACGCAACTCGGTTCACCTACTGCTCCGGCTCGGTATCGGCTTTGCTATGTGGACGCAAACCCTACATTCGGAACCACCATTTTCCGTTGAAAAGCGAAGGTTTGGCAATCCTGTAATAATCCCTTCAACCTTGGTCAACTTGGCAATCTGCTGCGTTTACGGGTCCTCACCTTCTAGGGCACCTCTTGCAAACGTGCATAACATGCATGTTCATTTCCCCACTAGTCACCAATCACGCCCTTTGGTTTCTTTTATGGACCCCATTTCTTTATCTTTCCTTCGTAAAGACTTTAGGTTTAGGGCCACTTCCCCTATCAATTGCCCCAAATTCTGTACTTGGATGGACCGCTTAGAACCCACAAAAAGGAAGCAATGGGAAGAGCTTGGGATTTACCCATTGTTACAAATGAGTCGAACTGGTATTCCTTACTCCCACAGCATGTTGGTGGCTGCTATCTTCTTCTGGGAGGGCACTACCAATACGTTCCACACTGGTCGTGGAATGATGACTCCGACTCTCCTTGACCTGGCGGCCATCACTGATACGAAGTTAGGTGGTGAACTTTACAACCATCGAGACGTCACCTATATTCCTGTGCGCTTCAATGTTGGCACAAGTGGACTTCCATCTTATACTGCCTTTGCAGAGCATCATCACAAGAACACTGATGAGATCTCAGATGAGGAGCATGTTGCCTTTTTAGCATACTGGTTAGCACGCCATATATTCTGCAACAGGTCTGTGCAGGTCACTAAGGCACATGCCACTCTGGCTAGCCACCTACACAATGGTACCCTGGTTTCCATATCTGACCTCATTCTGGCCTCACTCTACTCTTCATTGACAGATATCGTGGGCCAAATAAAAGTTCATGTTATTGACCCCAAGAAAAATGTATTATTCCATGGCCCCTTATGGCTTCTCCAGTTATGGTTAGTGGCCACATTCCCAGCTGAAGTGAAACCTTTCAAAAACAGAAAGGTAGCATGCACACTTGATCGACCGGCTGGTACCTCAGGTCAAGACTATAGTGTATGGGAACGGCTGCTGTCGAGCATCCCTATTGAGAATAGAGTGAGGCCTCAATTACTTGAAGTTATGTTTAATACCATGTTGAAAAAAGGTGACTTCGACTCGTCTCTAGCCCCTTTTTCAGACAAATCCAAAGTCTCTCCTATTATTGCTGGCAATTTTTATCCCAGAGACGCCAGATATCCTCAGCGTGCCATCAACTTCTGGACTCAAGTGTTAACTCCCTTGTTCTTATCCTATGCACTTAATGGTGACAAACCAAGCCTTGTGGCATACCAACCCAACCTGGTGGCTCGCCAATTTGGGCTTTGTCAAACTCTTCCTAAATCCATTTTCGAGTCCCCTGCTCTCCTTAATGG
This sequence comes from Vicia sativa, assembly GCA_021764765.1. Lineage (NCBI taxonomy): Eukaryota > Viridiplantae > Streptophyta > Magnoliopsida > Fabales > Fabaceae > Vicia > Vicia sativa. The sequence continues at coordinate 78,443,945 of CM038793.1, read as the reverse complement.
AGTGTTTGCCAATAGTCCCTGGAGTGTCATCAAGACAGATTATGACAATGTTTGCAACAAAGCCCCCACAACTCACCTTTACGAATTCAAACCCCAATATCTCTGCACCAAAGAATTTGACACTTGGTGGCAGACATACATCAACTCATTTGTTGGTGATTCCAAGAGTAAATTAGCTCAACTGACTGCTGCTTCCGCCGCATTGCAGGGTAAGTCCATTAGATGTTGGCGTACCAATAGCAAGTAAATTCAGGGCATGCCTCATGGTACTGGCTTCTAAAGCCATTTTCTTCGTGTCGAAACTTCTGGGCCTACTAACTTTTCTTTTTGTTTCAGCTCCTCCCCCTGCTCCAGCTATTGACGCTCCTGCTGTTAAGGACACCATAACGGGTCCTTCAACCACAAAGGTTTGTCATCAGAACCTATTGGCTTGATCTGGTTTATCTGTCTACTGATATTAATGTCGTTGCCCTTTTTGCAGAATGTCCTTGAGGACTCCGACTCAGACACAAAACCCATTTCACACTCTATTAAGAAAACCGGTTCTTCTGTGAGCATCTTGTTTCTTACTTAGTTCTTACCCCTTTTGTTTGTCACAAATCCTTACTATGGTTATTTTCTTTTTCAGAGTCAGACACGCTCTGCGGTCTTGACTGCTCCCTCCACCAAATCCAAATTTTCCAAGGACACATTACAACAAACCGAGGGGAAAAAGGTATTAACCTACGTCTTATCAAAATCCCTCCCTTTAATTTCTGCCTTGTCCTAATTTCTCTCTAACTTTGCAGGCATCTTCTGATGTTTCTTCCCCTCATTGTTCCACCAAATCCAAACAATCAAAACGAAAGAAGGAAGACACAGGCGATGGTCCTAAGAAAAAGAAAATGAAGAAAGCAGAAAGCTCGAGAGACGAGAAAAAGAAAATGAAGAAGGCAGGAAGCTCGAAAGACGGCCTCGAGAAAGAGAAAAAGAAGAAACACAAGTCCTCTTCCTCTAAGATTCAGCAAGACCCAGTGGCTGAAGTTTCTGAAGAAACTGATGACGTGCAACCTCTAATCCTAAAGAGAAGAGGTAAGGTTATTTCGACACACTCCAAAGGGATTGAGATGGAAGACCAATCTGATCCCATCCTGATGCCCACAGCTTCGGTACTTATGTCTCCGACACCCACTAATGCTGACGAAAGAAGTCTAGCTGAAGACAAGGATGCTGGTGTCGACAGATTAACCAAGGAGGGAGTTGTCGACACTTCAGAGAAGAACCTTGCAGTCGAAACCATTGGTCCCTTGGTCGAAAGTGGACTCGAAGTACAGGTATGCGCCTAACTCATCGTCCATGTATTCATGCTCATTCTTTTTTTTTTTTATGGCAATATACTCATTTTCTTTGCCTTTCAGGATGAGGCTTTTGAGCAGCCAGGTGCGGCTTCGGATCGACAGCCTAGCACCACAGGTCCTTCTGAATACAACCCAGGACCTGAGGAATCTTCTCCCCATCATCAGCCATTTGAACCCAACGTGGTCGCTGGTGAGTTTGTTGACTTAAATGAGGTGGCTACTCTTAGTGATGATTCTATCACTAGTCCTGCCACACATTCGACTGCTGGGACCGATTCTAGCCTGTCGAACTTAGCACAGGCTATGGCTGCCAACCAGAATGGCATGGTTCCTATTGGTACTCCCCAAGAACAAGCTAAGAATGTTAATGTGGATAATGCAGGATATGAGCAGGGTTCGACCTCTGGAGCTGTTGGCAAGGATGACAGCATGCTGGCCAAACTCCCCACTGGTGCTCAAGGCTCACAGGAATCTTCTCCTGACATTGATATCGACAGGGAGATCGAAGAACTGGATGGTTTTGTTGACAAATACATTTTCTCTTCTGACTCAGACCAAACCCAGGCCCTTGTTCATGCTGGCAAGTTACCTCCGGAGGCTGCAGAAATCAAGCATTTGACTGACAAGATCAAAGCTTATGCCTTCCTCCCTGAGCTCCCTGAATCGCTTGTAAGAGACCCAAATCTTTTGCAAGAACTTCAGGAGGCCATAGCCAAACTGAGGAGCCTCGACATCACTGATTCGTGCAAGCTCATATTGTCTACATTTGACCAGGTTCTTCTTCCTTTAGCTGAAAATGTCAAACAGGTTGCTGCTAATGAAGAAGAAATCTTTCAACAACGAGCTTCTGTTCAAGATGCCGTTACTATTGCCAAGGAGGACAGCAAAGCAATGAAAGTTCTGGCGGCTACTCTGAAGGACAAACGGCTCGTGCTAGTTCCCAAAAGGAAAAGAGCTGATGAAATACGCAGTCAACTAGCCGCTTTGTCCAAGGAGCTGGAGGACATCACTGCAGCCGACAAGGACCTGGAGGAATCCATTGCTGGTATTCAGGCAACATTGAGGACAAAAGCCAAAAACACCGCTTCCCTGCGCACTCAAACGGAACAAAGAGACAAAACCATTTCGACACTGAGCGAGCATACTGAGGAGTTGGTCAATTACGGTGTCCGCCTGCGTGGTGACCTGTCTACTTTCCAGAAGAAATTTGGAAAATTTTAATGTAACCATTGTAACTCCTTTCTTTGGCACCAACTTTATTGTAATTCTGAACAATGGCCTATGGCCACTTTTATTTTTATTTCGCTGGTATCGACATTCATTTCTCCAGCTATCTTTCGACTTTTATTCTCTAAGTTGTCGAAATAGTTATTTCTTGCAGGATTGGTTTATACCTTTTTAGGTACTTACCATTTACTCTTAGGATGCGTCGATCCGAGGCCAGCTCTTCAAGCTCATACGCATTGTTTGAAAATACTTGGATTATCTTGAATGGTCCTTCCCAATTTGGTGACCACTTCCCTAAAACCCTATCGCCTATCCATAGGTAGGATTACTTTCCACACGAGATCATTAATGGCGAAATGCTTGTCTTTTACCTTCTTATTATAGGCCTTGGCAATTTTGTCTTTTTGCCTTGTTATGGAGTCAAAAGCTAACATCCTCTCTTCATCCAAATCGACTAGCTCATCAGCCATCATAGCCCAATAGTCTTCTGTGGGTATCTCGTTTTGTCTTTGAATTCTCACCGCATGGACATGTATCTCGACTGGCAGTACCGCGTCGTGACCATATGTTAACCGGAACGGTGTGGTTCCCGTAGCCTCTTTTGGAGACGTTCGACAAGCCCACAATGTTTGATCTAGCGTTTGATGCCGCTTAGGTTTTTGCCCACATTTCTTAATCAAGCTAATTATTACCTTATTGGCCGCTTCCGCTTGGCCATTTGCTTGTGCATAGTAAGGGGTAGATGTTAGTAGTTTGATCCCAACTTCTTGTGCAAAAGTTTGCATCTTTTGCCCCACAAATACCGTCCCTTGGTCAGTGGTGAGTGTCTCAGGTACCCCAAATCTGTAAATGATATGGTTCTAGATGAAATCAATTACAGCTTCCTGGTCGACATTCCTCAATGCCACCGCTTCGACCCATTTTGTGAAATAGTCGATTCCCACCAAGATATATCTTTGTTGTTTTGACGAGGTTGGTTTAATTTCCCCAATCACATCTAACGCCCATCCCCTAAATGGCCATGGTTTCACAATGGCATGCAATTCGCTGGCAGGAACATGTTGAATGCCCCCATTAACCTGACATTCTTGGCACCCTTTAGCAAACTCAATGCAGTCTTTCATCATCGAGGGCCAATAGACACCAGAACGTATTAGCAGCCATTTCATTTTGTGTCCTACCTGATGGGCGCCACATGCGCCACTATGCACACTCGACACGGCTACATATGCCTCGTTCTCGCTTAGACATTTTAACAACACTCCCTCAGCAGTTTTCTTAAATAACTCTTCTTCAATCAAAACATAACTAAGGGCCCTATACTTAGTTTTTCTATCTGTTGATCCTACTGGGTTTCGCAAATATTCAACTAAAGGTTTTCGCCAATCACTATTTTGCCCATTATTAATTGTAAAAATTTCAAAATTTTCGGTATCAAATGCACCTAACTTAATAATGGACAAATCTGAAGGGTATAAAGCAGTACGTCGAACCTTTTCTCTTGTCGGGATGTTTTCCTCATCTTGGACTTGTACCTTCTTGCGCCAAATCATTTGCTTCTTGATTTTCCGGCGCGGTATGTGGTGATACTTGCTTGCTCAAATTGTTTGAATAACCTTATCGCCATACGAAGTACATGATTAAGTTTGCTTTGACGATTTGTATTCCTTGACACTTGCTTTACTACTAGCTCCGAGTCACCCATAATTTCAACATTCCTTGCCCCAGTTCTAGCGGTTCAAGTCCGATCAAAGCTTCATACTGCCTCATTGTTATGCACATGCCGTCGATGGCGTATTTGAGCTGTGCTGGAATTCCACTTGGTGAAATTATGACTACCCCTATACCAGCTCCATTTTTATGGCTGGAACCGTCGAAGTATAATTTCCATGGAACGAAACCAACATAATTTTGTGGCATGGCCATAGTTGAGTGGTCGACCAAGAAATCTGCCACAATTTGTCCTTTCATGGCCTTTAAGGGCAAAAGTTAGGAATACTCAAGAAGTGCTAGGGCCCATTTACCAATTCGACTATGCAAAATTGGTTTGGACAACATATGCTTAATTATATCAAAATGAGAAGAAACATACACGTCAACCGGCTTTATATATTGCTTCAATTTGATACAAGAAAAATACAAACAAAGGCATAGTTTTCTATATCACTATACCTAGTTTCAGCATCATTCAACATTCGACTAAGGTAATAAATTGGTCTTTCGACACCATTTACATTTTCTTGTACTAACATGCTACCTATTGTCGAATCTGAGGCTGCTATATACAACCTCATAGGCTTATTCCACATTGGAGGTACCAACACAGGAGGTTCCACTAAATATGCCTTGATTCTGTCAAAAGCCTCCTGATGCTCTTTATGCCAGATGAACTCTTCATTCTTCAGTCGAAGCAGTGGTGAAAACACCTTAGTTTTTCCACTTAAATTGGAGATGAAACGCCTCAGGAAGTTTATTTTCCCCAATAATGACTGAAGCTCTTTTTTATTTGGGAGGCGGCGTCCATGATGGCTTTGGTCTTATGATTGACTTCAATGCCCTTTTATGCACCACAAAGCCAAGGAAATCTCCTGCAGCACACAAAAGCACATTTCAATGGATTCATCTTTAATCCATATTGTCTCATTCTCTCGAGCGATCTTCGAGATGATAAAGATCGTCGACTCGAGAGTTCGACTTAACTACGATGTCATCGATATAAACTTGCATGAAATCTTCAATAAAATCATGAAACATCGAATTCATTACCCTTTGATCGTGGCTCCGGCATTCTTCAGGGCCGAATGGCATTACCACCCATTCATAGGTGCCTAACGCTCCAGGCAGCGAAAAGCCATTTCGCACATCTTCTTCTCAATAAAGATTTGGTTATAACCGGATAACCATCAAGCATACTTAGATATTGAAATCTGCGGTGAATCAACAAGCATTTTGACAGGCATGGCATATTCATCTTTTGAGTAGCGATATTTAAATTCCTAAAATCAATACGACTCTAAGTTTGCCATTCTTTTAAGGACGACACAATGTTTGCCAACCACTCGACATACCTCATGATTCGAATGAACTTGCTCTTGAGAAGTCTTCGATCTCCTCTTTTATCTTGACACCACAGCAGAGGCGCGTCGGCGTCTGCTTTACGCCGCCCCATCTTTCATTGGTAGTTTGTGTTCCACCAAATTTACCTTAAACCGGGCATTTCGTTATAATCCCATGCAAAACAATCTTTAAATTCTTTAAGCAAAGAGATTACCTTCATTTTAGTTACGGGTCGATGTTGGCGCTTATATATGTGGGCCTTTTATCTCCCTTTTCGCCAAGGTCGACCTCCTCTAAAGGATCTTGTGGTTGCATTTTCTCTGGCGCCATAGGATCTTTCTCGAACCCTAAGGTTCTTCGTCGTATATGCAATCTAGGCGATGCTCTTGACGCTTTCGACACTTGTATATTTGGTGGTTTTGGCTCGTGCCATATCAACCTTATTTGACAACCACCCTTCTTGGCTACAACACAGTTTGCCTCGACCTCGGGGCGAATTGATCTTGTTTTCGGCAACACGCGAAATCCTTTGCAAGGCTTCTAACTCAGACATCATCAGAGGTTGGCTGCCCCACCGAGGCGAGGTCGCATATAGATCCTCTATAGGCTCCACGTCCCAAACAAAGCCATGAGTTTCATGTAGCCTCAAAGATACAAAGACTCGGACAAACTCGGTATCCTTCTTGGGAAGGCATGGGGCAATATTAGCCGACTTGCGGTCGAAATCTTGGACCGACATGGTTGACATCGACCAAGAAATATCCTTGGTCGGCATTGATATTTTCCATGCCGTCTTCTCTCCAAATTATCGGTGATGCATAGATGATGGCACAGGCCCGACACCATGAAGCCACTCTCGACCAACCAGCAGATTGTAACTAGGCTTTCCTCTGATGACCATGAAGATGGTTGGCCTTGATACTGAACCAACAGTGATGTTGACCTGGATCACCCCCACGGTATTCTTTGTATTTCCTTCGTAGTCTGATAAGATCACGTTATGAGTTCTGATGTCGGTGTCAAACATACCGATTTTCTTCAAAGTATGGTAAGGCATGATATTAACTGTAGCACCACAATCCACCAGCACCTTGTTCACAGTGACATCTTGGACTTTTGCCCTGATCAGCAAAGGCTTCAAATGGCTCTTCATGGCCATGTCAGGCTTCTCGAAGAAAGCATCCTCGTTCTCGACAGAACCATTATCCATCACGAAGTAGCACGTTGGCTTATGAGAAGCCAAATCGACAGCTTCGACCTCGTCAGAGTTCTCTACATTAGTGGGCACATTGTATTCCGCGGGCAACATAGTGACAACATTGACCAAGACGTCGAAGCTTGCTTCAGACTCGGAGGCGAAATCGCTAGTAACCTCGTCAGAATCTTTGGCAATAGGTTTGCCAACATATTTCTTAATCTGCTGCTTCACAACCGGATCCACCTTAACTTTGTATCTCTTCTGGTTGCCATTCTTTCTTTTGGCATCCTCGGCGTGACTAACCTTCGACTGCTTCTTCCTCTGGAAACGCCTCCATTGAGTTCGGCTCATAGGGTTCCTCCCCATATAATTCTCAGAGACATGACTTTTCCTCTCAGAAGTAACTTCACGCTGGTAACTCATCACCGACTTGCCTTTAGCCTCCCTTAGTGCAGCAGCATTGGAAGTTTCAGCACCTAACTGAGGCTTGATCCAAGTATCCTTTGGAGTATCAGCAGGGGGAACATAAGTCTTAGGTTTGGATGGTGGGGCATTTCTAGGGTCCCTTCTATTCCACTGTTGTCCTCCCCTCGCAATCTGCAACTCAAGTTTTCGACACACCGGTGGTGAGTCTGTTGCATCTTGGGCACAAACTTCGATCGAGCCTTGGCTCTTCTGACGTTGAGGAAATCCAGCTCCTCTTCGTGTTTTGGGTAAACATCAGCCATCTTGACTAACGGACTTTCCCCTTCACTTTCTTCGACCATATTGTCTTCGGAGAAATTTTCAACATCTACCACGTTGATTTCAGCAACCTCAGTAAACAAAGCCTCTTCTTGCCTCAATGGGTCGGTCAATCTTCATCCTCCTAGAGGCGAACTTGACGGCCTTCTTGCGCGATTTTGGACCGATCCCGAAAAGAACACATTGAGAAGTAGTGTGACCAAGAAAGTTATGATATTTACAAAAACCTCTTTTCTCTTTGCTCTAATGGTGGCATTTTAGCACCCACGGAATTAAAATCGACCATCTTTCACTAATGCATCAAATATCTCCTTACATTTACTAACATCAAAAGTGTAAGTTTTGGCGGAAATTTTGAGCTACTCTCGGACAGTTTTTCCTTTTGAGGGGAAAAGTGACTTGCATTCATAAGCAGGTCCTGGCTTCATTTCAGCCAAATCTATCTCTGCTTCTGTGGGCGAGATATAATCTGCCTCATATATGGGCTCTGTGTATCATAGTCGACATAAGCCACTCTCTCTTTCTTGACCTTAGCCTTAGTGTGTCTAACTTTCTCAACTCTCAGACGCTCTAGGTGTCGAACCCTGTCTGCTAGCTGTGACATACTTTTCACAAATGTGGGATCGACTTTCTTCCTAATGGAATAATCTAAACCTCCAGCAGCCATCTGTACTAACTCATGCTCAGGCACTTGGGTGAAACACCTAGCTTTTAGGGACCTAAACCTATTAAGATAGTCGTCGATGGTCTCAGCAAACTTTCGCTTGATGCTGGATAGTTCGACCAAACTGATTTTCGAATGTCCCTCATAAAACTGTTCATGGAACATTTTCTCCAGTGTCGACCAGTTGTCGATCGAATTTGGAGGCAGAGTCGTAAACCAAGTAAACGCGGCTTTGGTTAAGGATGAGGGGAAATGTTTGACTCTAAGAACCTCATTGTTAGCCATATCCCTCGACTCAGTTAGGTATCTAGCTATATGTTCGACGGTCGATTCTCCTGTCTCTCCCCCAAACTTAGTATATTTTGGTGTCTTCCATCCTCTAGGGTTTTCAGTCTGCAGGATATAGTCAGCCAAAGGTGATGAATATGTTGGCCTCTGCAGAGTATTTAGGCCATTCCTAGCCATGATTCTTTCGACGAGCGTAGTGAGGTTACCCTCGACAGCAATTTCTTCTCGTCGAATATCCTCGAGGACATGGTCAGCCTCATGGGGCCGCTGAATCACTACTCTAGGTTGCGCTAAGGCCACATTTCTGCGTGGTCTTTCGTCTGCCCCCTGATGAATATTTTCACCTGCCCCTATGTTTATCTGGGCCTGGGCAAATTTCCTTGCCTGTAGCGCGTGTGGCACCATCGGTGCTGGTCGACCCGTATCTTGGGGGGCCCCTAGGAAATTACACAAACGTGTCAGTTGTGCAATCACTTGGCGGTTAGTTTCCGCGGATAATCTATTGGTTTCTGCCGCCTCTTGCACTATGGGATTGAAGACATTACCCATTTGATTGGTTAACATATTAACCATTTCATGGTTGCTATCATCCATCTGCTGCCTCGAGATGTGGACGTGTTAGTTATGACTGAAATCCCTCATCGAATCGTCCTCCGCATCCCATAGGGATGTCCCGACGCTTGTATCGAGGATCGTGGTATCGAGGATTCGTTGTTTGTGGTTGACTTTGGACGACTTCTTCCAATACGGGTTTGAAGGTAAAGATCCCAGGGATTTCGTCGATCTATTCTGGGGATTAGACATCCCACTTTTGTTTCCCCTAGGAGGTTTGTTGTGTTTTTTGGTAAAACCCCCACTCCTAAGTTTCATACACGTTGTTACTTAGCACTATGGTCCCACCGGTGTGCCAATTTGTTTCTTGTGGAAAATGGTAAACAACGATCCTCCCGTGTCCTAAACTAGGGGTTACTAGCGGATCGACCATTGATCTCAAGGCGTGTGCTAAGTTTTGGTGATCACGATTTCGAAGAAGCCTATGCAAGAACCGGTGTTCGACAAGCTAGAGGAAACTACTATGATGCTTTTCCACACAAACTAAGGCTTGGTCGAGATAAGTAATCCGTGACCTAAACGACTGAAGCCTCGATCGAAAGGAGTTTTCGACAGCCAAACTGGGCAAGCCAAGCAGTGACTCGTGACTCAAGGCTTAAAGCTCGGGACTTGCGAAACTTAAACAAAAGAACATAAAATGCTTCTCGACGGTTAGAAGAAAGTAACCGGTGATTAGATAAAGATTGAAATAAAACTTGATTGCAATAACTGAAAAAGTTGGTGATTCAACGTACATCAAAGCTTTGCGGACTCTTTCTTCCTTAAGTGCGGAATTGGGTAGTTTTTGCAAGCGGTTTGAGCATCTGAATGACACACCAAATTACAAGAGATTTGACTTATTTATAGTATTTACAAAGTAGCGCCTATGCTAAATCGACGGCTACAACTAAATATGAAGGCAACTGCTCCATAGGATCCCGCCACCTCTCTGCGCCAATTCTTCAAAACTATAATCAAGCCCACGTCGCACCTCCTTTTGAAATTCGAACTTGGCTTCGAAATAATGCTCCGCTTCCATGAGTTCGTCCAAACCTTGAGACAATGATGCTAAATTTCTCTAAGAGTAATCTCCAACTTCGGCCTCGACGTGAATTCTTGACTTCGACTTCGACAGCAATCTGCTTACTCATTCGAGCCCAAGATAACCACTCATAAGAATCGATGGCTTCCTACTGGTCGACTGAGACTTCAAAATTCCTCACTCTTGACCAAAATATACCCTTCTCTTCTAGAACTTTCCACGAAGTTCCAGAATTGTCCCTTTAAATTAAGGACTTAATACCTTCAGCTGGCCTTGGCATATTTTCGACCCAACACTTCCATAGTCAAACTTTGCTTTTGTTCCAACAGCAAAGATGAACCTCCCCAAACCAATTGAGATGGTTGACCTATGGTTTGTGGGAACCCAGTTTGCTGCACCTATCTTGTGCAGAATAGCAAATTTGACACTTAACTTGCTAGCAGTAAGTTTTCCCTTCAGTGGCCAATGTTTTACTTGTTTTGCAGTAATTGTTTGACACACTTGATTATCAGTTTCTTCAAGCTCAGGTTGAGCTTCCTCTGATCTCCCTAAATACTTGTTGATTACTCTTGGGGAAAACTTCACTCTTCTTCCCCTAACAAACACAATTTGAAAGTCTGCTGAACTTCCATCAGCATATCCATTGGATAGGTTTACAACAAACTCCTTCACCAAGCCTTCATAACAATTTGAGAACTTCATCACCGTTCTCATCAACCCAGCTTCTTTGATCAGATCAACCACTTCCTTGCATTCCAGGGCATCTTTATTCAGTTCCCTCTCCAGGGCAATTCTCTTCAAGCTCACATACTTCCACCTATTAGCATTTTCAGGGTGGTGAAAGGAGATGTTGTCAATTGGCACTTCAGGGACAAGGGGTATTTTCCCAAGAGACAACCTTTTTCTTGAATGAATGTCAGAGACATTCTCTGTAACATCAAAGTCAGAATCATCATGTTCTGATGGCTCAGGTGCCTTCCTCTTCTTCACCATTGAGGTGCTCTTTGCCTTAGATGAACCACCTGTACTCTTCATCTTATTCTTCCCTTTGGAGGTTTTAGCCTTCTCTTTACCAGTTTCATCAACAGTCTTGTTCCCAGCCTTAGGAGACTTATGAGAAGCTGTAGAAACCTTCTCCTGAACAGGGCTTTGAGCAACACTTTTCTTCCCTTTCCTATTCATTACCCTTTTAGCAATGCTGGGATTAACCTTGGCTATGAGGTCATTATCAGAGAAGTCCTCATCTAGGTTGATGCCATGAGACACCATATTTTGATTGGTGTTCTTCTCAGGAGTATCTTCAAGAATGCCATCAGATATGTTGTCAGCAGAGGCAGCAGGAGCTTTATCAGAACCACTATGATCTGAAGATTTCTCAAGAACCTCATCAGAAATCTCATTCACATTTTCAGCAGGAGATTCTTTATCATCGTTACATCCTTCAGGAGCTGGAGCAGGAGGATTTACATCATTTTTTACAGGGGAATCAACATCATCACCAGATGTCTTGACATTCTCATTGACATCGGATCAACAAGCTAGGGCTAGCAGACTTATGATTTAGGGGCTGAAATCCCGGCACGCACCTATTCTCATTTAGGATATCGACACTATCCTAGCTATAGCCTCATGCACCCTAGTCCGGAGAGGAGGATGATGGAATAGAAGTCTTACGAGGAGATGCCTGTGCCCTTCTTGCATTTCTTGTGCGTAGCTTCTTGACTCTTTCGGTCAGTTGCCAAGGCACGTGTGGAGTAACTTAATGCTTGACTTGCATGGTTTCGATTTTGACTTCGACCATTGAAGGAGATGAAGATCCCGATTGTTGGGATGTTGAGGAAGATGAAGGCATTTTTTGATGGTTTTGAGAGAATGAGGCGAAAATGGCAAGGGATTGAGTTTCTTTTAGAAGAAGTAAAGAGATGCTACTTTCAAATGGAGAAACTCTTATATATGGATGTCTCTTCCTATTCTTGGACTTTTAAAATGGGGATGAAAATACCTAAATGGCCCACTGATAAGTAATTGAAATAAACAATCCTTTCATCCCTTTTGTTACCCAGTTAATTGCTACAATTCCTCATATTGACAAATACCCAATTTGTCCCTTAAGGTCTTAAATTGGTGACCTCGGTGCAATGTCACGGTTCAATGTCATGACATCCTGTATGACATTGTACTCAATCAGTATCTGCTTCATCCAGATCATCTTATAGCAATTGCTATCAGCTGCTATGTGTTCAGCTCCAACATTGTATAGGAACACACAATTTTGTTTCTTGCTGATCCAAGAAATAAGATTGCTTCTCCATATGAACCATCCTTCAACATATCTTTCACACGAGCATTTATCAACACTTTCCCCACTTATTTTCTTGGACATCTTCAAGTGTGTAGGAGCAAGAGTTCTTTTATGGCTGACATTCTTCATCCCAATCCTCTTGACAATCCTCCTTGCATACTTGCTCTGTGAAAGAAGTGTTGAGTCATCCATCAATGTGTCTGAAATTCCTTCAGATATTAAGTTATTACCATAGATGGAAGTCACCATGATATTTCCTCCTCTGCCAAAGATGATATCATCCAAGACTTTTCTCCTGTAATATTTGACAGTAAGACACTTGGTCAACCTCTCATGCCAGAACCTAGTACTTTGCTTCAGTACTTCAGGAGTGATCAAATGTCTGGACATTGAGTGAGACATTCGATTTCTGTCCAAATTTACAATTACCACATATTTTCTCTTTTCCCATGTGGATTCTTGGTAATCTTCTGACTCCCTCTATGGAACTGATCCTTTTCATTCCTCTGAGGTGTGGCTGATCAGATTCTAGTTGCCCCAACTTCACTTTCTCTTCATCTTTGTCTGTAGAGCACACAGATGGTAGAGTGGAGTTCTCAGATTCCCACAAGTAGCAGTTGTCCTTTGATCTGACTCCTCTCATAATCACTACTTGTTCATCATTGATCACAAGACATTCAGTCTTAGTGAAGTTGACTGTGAATCCCATATCACATAGCTGACTTATGCTAATGAGATTTGCAACAAACTTTTACCAATGAACTCCATTCAGGTTTGGAACTCCAGACCAGTTTGAGTTTCCAACACCTTTGATTTCTCCTTTAGCTCCATCTCCAAAGGTAACAAGGCTGGTAGAATGAGGCTTAACATCATTGAGAAGATTTACCTCCGGTCATATGCTTGAACACCCATCGTCAAAGTACCAATCTTCCTTGGAAGGTACTCTAAGAGAGGACTGTGCTATCAGAGCTGTAGTCTTCTTCTTCTTCCACTGGTGAGAGTGTGATGCCTTGTTGGACTTGGGTTTCACATAAGGAACTTGATTAGGATACCCATGTAGCCTATAGCAGGTGGACTTTATGTGGCCAAACCTTCCACAATAATAACATCTCCATCTTTGAAACTTTTGGATCAGGTTTCTGTGATTTTGATGTTGAATCCAATGTTGTGACATCTGCTTTGACATTGGTTCATTAGGTCTGTTCTTCCTTTTGTTATAGACAAACTTCTTAGTCTTCATATACCTGTGGCGCACTGCTCACGGCTTGTGATATGACATCTTCTTTGTCATTGACTTCCGTGTTTGTTCTATTCACGGTTATTTGCAAATCTCTTTGCGATCACACCGAGCGGACACATTTCCTGTTTTGGGTTGTGGCACCTGCTTTGACATTGTTTTCCTATGTCTCTTCTTCTTAATGTCACCAACAGGTTGCTTTTCACCACATATCCTAGACCATGCTTATTTCCGCATTACATCCAAGTGAAGAATTTCTTCCAACTTATCATTACGGATGTCAATATTTTGATGACTTAGACATCTGATCAAGTTTGGAATTCAGCATAACAATATCACTATTGAGGTGATTTATAGTGGCTGTGTTTTCCTCTTTCTCAGCCTTCAACTTCACATTCTCAGCTTCCAACTTCTCAATCAGCTTTTTCTGCTCCTCATGTTGCTGACATGCTTCATCATTTTTTATACACAGCTTCCTGTAGTTTTCAGCAAGCTCTTCAAATGTCACTTCCTCATCACTAGAGTCCATATCAGAGTTGTTCACTCCAGAGAGAGCAGTGACAAGTTTGGCACCTTCTTCCTCAGATTCACTTCCTGAATCACCATCAGACCAAGTGACAGCCATTCCTTTCTTTTGTTTCTTTAGAAAGGTGGGACATTCAGCTTTAATATGTCCAAATCCTTCACATTCATGACATTGGACTCCTCTGATTTGACTTCCTTTTTCTTCTGACTTGGATCTTCTGCTGGAGTCATAAGATCTGTTGATGTCAGATGGAATGTCCTTGACATTTGACCTTGACCTTGGATCAATTCTCTTGATGAGCTTGTTGAACTGTCTTCCAAGCATAGCTATAGCTTATATCTTCTCCTCATCTTCCACCCCGCATCCTTCTTGAGTTGGATACAAGTGCTATGCTCTTGTTCTTTTTGTCACCTTTCACGATTCCCATCTCAAAGGTCATAAGGGATCCAATAAGTTCTTCAACTTTCGGATACTTGATGTCCCGAGCCTCTTCAATTGCGGTAACTTTCATTGCAAACCTTTTGGGCAGGACCGAGAATCTTTCTCACCAGCTTTTCCTCTGACATCTTTTCACCAAGTGCTCCTGAGGCATTGGCAATCTCCAACACATTCATATGAAACTCATGAATAGTCTCATCTTCTTTCATCTTCAAATTCTCAAATTTGGTAGTGAGCATCTGAAGTCTTGACATCTTCACCTTAGATGTTCCCTCATGAGTAGTTTTGAGGGTGTCCCAAACATCCTTGGCCAGTTCACATTGATGAACCAATCTGAAGATATTTCTGTCAATACCATTAAATAGAGCATTCAATGCTTTAGAGTTTCCCAGAGCCAGCTCCTCTTCCTCTTTGCTCCATTCCTCCTCAGGTTTCAAGACAGTAGACCCATCTTTCTCAACCTTGGTTGGATGTTTCCATCCTTTATCAGCAGCTCTCCAAGCCTTGATATCTACTGATCTTAAGAAGGCAACCATACGAGGCTTCCAGTACTCATAATTAGACCCATCCAGAATAGGTGGTCTACCTCCAAATCCTGCTTCTTTATCCATTATGCCAGAAACTATTATCCCTAGATCTCACCCAGAAATAACAAGCAGGGTGCCTGCTCTGATACCAATTGAAATTCCCGGCAGCAGATACTCAATGTCACAGAGAATGTTATGACACAGTATCTGACACTGCTTTGACAATTCACACAGTAAATATAGAAAGCAGTAAATAACACAATAAGTTGTTCACCCAGTTCGGTTCTAACAAACCTACATCTGGAGGCTACCAAGCCAGGGAGGAAATTCACTATTAGTAGTATCAATTCAGAGTTAAACTCACCCGTTTACAAGTCCTCACTTAATCACTACCCAATGACACTTCAACCTAAGTCCTACTTAGATCTGAGTTCCTACTCACTCCCCCTCAATCACCGCAGTGATATCAACCTATTGACTAATTGAATTGTGAAGACACACTTCAATAAAATATCTTGATCTTGCTTCAAAGCTTTAATCAAGAGACAAACACTCGTGCTTTAAAGCTTTGAGTGATAAACTACCCTTACAACAAATCCTAGTCCAATGCACTTATCAATTGATAGTTGCTTGGCTCACAAGAGAAACTAGAATTACACAATACCAACTGTTACTAACCTTAACAGTACACAAACAAAAGCCTTCAATGTCTTCAATGAAATCCAGAGGCGGCTGTAGAGTAAGGGTTGAATTCTTTATATAGAAGCGTCCCGAATCTTCGCTTTGGTTCCATAAAGATAGCTAGGGTTTACTTAATTCTCCTAAAAACATGGTTTGATCAACAACCAATTTAGGTTTAATTAAGATTAACCTAGCAGCCACGTGAGCATGCTTTCTAATAACGAAAACATAAATAAAATGCTCAACAAACTTCGAAAAACTCAGAAAACCGATTCGCGCAAACTGCTGAATGTCATAACATCCGTTATGACATCGATCTTTTCGAATTTCCAGACAGCTTTAGCTTCCCTGCTCGAGCTGTACTTTTACCATCCTTGTCCAGTAGGATTTATCTTCAATCTCTGAATGTCATGACATCTATCAAGACATTTCTAAAGCCTAGTTTTACCAAAATTGATGCCAACTTAAAACACTAACAAAAAGTATTTTCAACAAACGATTAGAGTATTACAATTAAACTCAAACAACTACTATCAATACAGATACATAACACTTCTTCAAACTTTAGATGAACCAAAACAACATGAATCAACTTTATTAATAACAAGCAGCGGAACTACATTAATCAACTTGGATGACATAGCATCTTTTGCAACTTGAAAACAATTCAAAACCAACAAATACTTTTCATATATCAACATAGTTATTCAACAACAAAATCAAAACAACAAAACAACTAGCGTTCATCCCCCCGAGTGTTACATATCAGAGCAAAAACCCGACTCGAACTAACAACAACTAATTCTTTATCCTTCATTACCTGCATGTTACTCACATAGAGGCAACATCACAACAAAAGGGGTGAGATATCAACCAATATAAACAAGTGTATGATAAAAAATATTAGATCGAATCATACAAATATCACCACTTCACAAGAAAAATTATACACTTCAATTAATCACAACTTAATAACAACAACAACTTTAATCAACCAACACACCAACATAACAACTTATAATGCACAACTTCAAATGCGACACAACTATGCAACTCAACATAAAGCATATGCATGTGGTACCATTGGAGCAGAACTCCCAACTTAGAAATTTCCAATTAATAGAGGCATCAACAAGGCATGAGCCTTCATCATCGTGTTGCCATCAAGACCAAGGCATAAGCCTTCGTTGCAGTTTGCCAATCTAGGCTTTCGTAAAATATGCAAATGTATGTGACTCAATGAATGCAACATCACATACAACAACAATTAACATCCCAAGGCATAAGCCTATATCACCATTGTACCAGTAAATAGAGATACACGTCGTCGCTTAAACATTGGCCATAGGTCTACAACTTTATCAACGTATCAACAACAACTTATAACAACAACGAATTCAACAACGACTTAATCACAACAATAAATAACAAAACAATTCCATAAACCTGAACAATTCAACTTAATTCGACTTCACCTGCAAATCAACTTATTTGACGTAACTATAACAAAACAAAACCAACTAAAAATACCTACAAGTGTATACGAATTACTTCGACAATTTCCTACTAATTCCGGTTAACTAATTTTACCGCTTAAAGTTACTAACATTACTATTCGGTACTAACTTCATCGTCCTCTTTTACTATTAATCCCCATTGTTTCTATTTATTTACTTCACTGAAACTAATCCTCAAATACTACTAAATTATGTCTCTATTATTGTATACACTGCACCATTATTCTTACTGCTACTTAACAAGAATTCTTCTGGCGATATTACCAAAATTACTACATCCTACTGATATTATACATACTGCTACTAACACTAACAATTATTATATATTGCTGTTACAATTTCGTTTTGATCGCACGTTAATTTAATTCACCCATTATACTACCTACATTTGATTAATGGAATATAAGCTATTAGTTACTCTAACTACAACAGCCACCAGCATGAACAACGAAATAGAACAGACAAGGAAAACAATTAAAAGAAAAACAAAATAGTGCATGTGCACACTAAAGGGGTGCCAAATGGCACTCCCTGCATCTACACCCCTGTTGTTCGGCAGAATTACTTTTTCTTTTGCCACTATCACAACATGTTTCGATCGGAACATGCTTTGCACACACACCCTGCCGTTCGGCAGGGCCTCCTAAGGGGAAACAAGTTGTTTTCTTTGACACAGTTTTTCAATTCCAGTTGCCTGTATTATTAGCTTCGTGTTGTAGGATTTTTCCGTAAACAAGTATTTTTAATTATCGATTCCTCAGGGATTGGTGTATGTTATAGTCTTTCAATAGGAAAGTGTATTTTAAGATATTGTAACCAAGGGGTTTGTTATCTATTCTACTAGAACCATGAGTTTCCAAACAATACTAAATTAATTCTTTCAAAGAGAGTTATGGTTTGGATTAAAGAGAGTTTGAGATTGTTTTCAAATTAAGGAGGCATGTCAAGATTAGTTTCATTGATCTAGTTTCATACATATTCATTTAATCAAGTGATGAACATAGTAGATGATTTCCACAAATACATATCCTCTCAATCTTGTAGATTTTCCACCAAGATTGTGAATGTTATCATGTTAATCCTTGCATGATTCCTCACTACAACTATTAACATGATAATCATTAAGTTCAATATTTTGTAAACACTAACACACAAATCTATTCCTAGCATTTGTTTGTTAGAGGATGAATATCCTAGGTCTACTTTGAAGTATTCTTTTCCAAGCAAAACCCAAAGCATAAAGATGAAAAACAAAGAGATTCAACTATATTAATCATCAACCATGTTCATACACAAATGGATTAAAAGAAATACATACTATAAAGATCAACTACCTCTAATCTTGACACAAAAAGAGCTTAGCTACTCATTTCCATGGTTGCTTTGCTCTCAAGATTGTTGGTAGAGATGATGAACATAAGAAAAATCAAGAGAAAAACTATGGTTTTTCTTCCAATTCTTTCCCTAGATATTTTTCAAAGATGAAAGATAATGATGATGAAGTGTTTCTTCCTTCCATTACAAGCCAAAAAGTCAGTTGAAGTGATGGGTTGGTGGCTCAAAAGGTGAAAGCATGGGCTGTCCTTTTTTCTGAATTTCGCAGATCGCGCTGAGCGCGCTCATGCTGGCACCGCGCTGAGCGCGACCTGTAGCATGCTTCCTTCATCCATAATTATCTTCAAAAAGAATCTTCCCTAAAGCTCTTCAACATTCTTGAATCCAAGCTTGGGAGAATTAGTCAATAAATTCCTACAAATAAGAGTGAAATAAGTTAAATAATCTATATTAAACAAAAAATAAATAAAAACCTACTTAAACAAAAATACTAGAAGAAATAATACTAATTAATTAAAAAGACATTGTTAAGGACCACAAAATAATGTACAAAATAACTACAATTTGGTCCTTAACAACTCTCCCAACTTACTTCTTTGTTTGTCCCCAAACAAAAGTCAATAATCTTACAAAGCTAGAAGAAACAAAATGCAAGCATGCAAACTCACACAAGAGTAATGGTTCAAACTCGACATACCAGGCAAAAGCACACATCAATCGCTTCTTCGAAACACAACATGGCCATGAATTAAGTTCTAAACACAATATCTCAAAACATGTAAAAAAATAAAAGATATGTTCACACTTGAATCACCTAATCATTTCTTCAAAATTCATGAAGAACAAAAATGTATATTCACAAAGGACTAAACACTCTCACTAATAATTATGCACATCCAGAATAATTCATGCGTTCATCGAAACAAGTTAAATGATAAAATGGAAGCAAAGATCACTAAGGACTTTCAAGGTTGTAAGTTGGCTTAGGTTAGAAACAAGGGATATTTAAGTACAAAGCCATTGAAACGAATCGGATAAAAGGATATGAAGAGCATTTCACAACTAATTCCCATCTTATTATTCACAACCTCTTTTCTTTCCACACAATGATCCTCTCTTTTTTTTTCTTTCTTTTCTTTTTTTTTCTTTTCATATACACAACTTTCCTCTTTTGTATTTTTCTTTTTTTCTTTTTTTTTTCTATTCTTTTTCTTTCTTTAGGATCATTGTGCTATCAATTCTAGGTTCTTTTTGATCCACCTTCCCAACTTCATTTATATCAATCCTTTTTTATTCAAGAGTATGCTCTTCAAGGGTTAATTAACAAAATGGTTGGTATTCCCAAACAAGAAAATTTATAGAATGAATTATCATTGAATTTTTCAAAGATCATCAACAACTATTAAGTGGCCTAATTAACAATTAGTTGATTTGATACATTCATCCTACAAATATTATTTAAGCTCAAAAGGGTTCACAAGGGTTCACTCACTCACGGGTAATTGAAGCCCTTTTTAGAATTGGTGGTTTTTCTCATAATGCACAAAAATTTGCGTTGATCATCTCTAGGTTTCCAAGTTATCACAAACAAGTAAAGATTAAGCATGAATCACACGAGTTAACACAACTATTAGACACTCAATATTTGGTAAAAAGTGGAAGCTTCTCACATATGTGGTTTATGTCCTAATGATTCGAATGTGAACACAAATTTTTTGTACATGCTAAGGTATTTTGCATAAAGAACAAATTTCATAAACATGTTATTATTCTACAAATCGATTAAATGTGTACCTTCTTTGTGGAATGAATCGAGAATTTTATCATCACCATCACTTTGGTGAAACACACTTACTAGCTTTGAAGAACCGCTGAAAAATTCGGACAAACCACAAGAAGTAAATTCAAACTAAATAACTATAATCTAAAAATAAAATAAAATAAAAGAAAAGAAAATAAACAACTAAAATAAAAAGACACCCCAAAATGGTGTTTAAAACTTAAAAGTACTTAGGCTCCATGCCTACAAAATATCAATTGAATTACAAGCCTATCCCCAAAATGGATGGCAACCAACAAAATCCGTGAGTTTTAAAGTAATATGCGAAAATAAAACTAAAACTAGAAAATGCTGAAAATAAAATAAAACAAGAAAATAAAAGAGAACATCAATCGCTGGTCTCGAATCGAATCTCCAATAGACCCCGAGTCGAACCGAACCGTAATCGTTATCTTCACCATCATCCTCATCTCCCACCTCCTCTCAAGACTTGGCCCGACCCCGCCAACCAAAGATATGCTGAGCTGCTCTCCCGTGAGTGAAGTGGTTAACTCCGGCTCTCTAATCAGAGAGCAAGGTGCTCCATGCTCTCGTGCATAAACATGAATGCTCTCTGATGAGCGAGATGCATCTGCCTGTTCCATTCTTCTGATGGACTAGCCTGAGGAAGTGTCGCTGCAACTGGTACATCCTGGGCAGCAGTGTTATCACCAAGGGCCCTACAAAATCGATCACGAGTGATCATCAATAACTCCATCAATGGTGAGGTGCCCCACAGAAAGGCAACCTTCGCCTTTTTCAGCAAACCCATGATCAGCCCAGGATAGGTGAGAGCACACTTTATACGCTCCCCCTGGAGGTATAACTAAGCGCAGCCCTCTTCGGCTCATTCGCGATCAGATGGCCAAAATCAATTTGCTCCTCATCGAGCATATAAGCAATCAAACCGGCCGTCTCCATGAGTATCGAAGATGTGTGGCTCTGAGGTTTCAGATTGTATAGAGCCACACACATCATAACTCTGGCACTCGTCTTCGACCGGCTCATGAATTTCAATGGTTGGTCAGCCCGGTTCAACTCATAGGAGTGCCCAGACAAGCAAAGTTCCCTCCTCAGCATGTTAAAATCCCAGTTACCACGAGCCGGGTGCTCATGGTACACATCCAGTTGGTCCTCCGGGTTGTCCAATGATGCCCATATAGTTTGATGGCGGCGAGAGAAAGATACCAACTTCCCCGCATAGAAGCAAACCTAAATTCACCCCCGGCCGAATAGCATTTGCGTAAAATTCCCTCAAAAGCTCCACATTGACCTTTGTCTGAGGCTCACAAAGAACATCCAACCCGTAGTTGGAAAGAATAGCATCGACAGCAGAATAATGACCATGCTCGCGGAGGCGGATGGTTCGCTCAGTCCAGATGTTTCGCTCTTCAAGCTCTCTGTATCGAGCCTCCTGAGCATGGCCCACGAAGCGAACAGCGTCGAAAGCAGCGGGCCTAGAGGACCCGGCCCCAGCAGAGGAAACTCGTTGCCTTTTCGGTGCCATTTGAAAATCAACACAAAAATCAACGGAAAAGTGACACCGAGGTGTCCATTAGCAAATATTCAAGAAAACAGCAGAGCAAATCAACCAACCAAAGCATTACGACTAATCGGAAAACACAAAAACACAGCAGAAGAATTTTCTGAATTGCAGACACCGCCTCAGATTTAAAAAATTCTTCTGCAAAACAGAATTTTTCTCCACAAAAACACATCCAATAGCAGCGAAAATACCATCCTAATACTTCTCTATCATCTAAAAAACCTAATTCTCAAAGAAAATTCGAAAATTCCTAACCCTAGGTTTTCAAAATCTAACCTAAACATGCAATGTACACGAAATTGAGAGAAGAAAAGCATAGAGTACTTACTAGGATGCCTTGGGAGATTGATTTGACAAAGAAATTCGCAAAGAACTGAAGATTTTTGGTTGGAGATTTTTGGGATTTTTAGAGAATGAAGAAAGATGATGAAAATAGGGAAAAAGGGTTTAAAATAACCCTAACCCCTTTTAAAACTGACCAGGCCACGAATTGGGCCTCCAAAATCTGATTTTTGCAAAATATATTTTTTTTAAAATCCCAGACCGCGCTGAGCGCGACCCCTACCGCACTCAGCGCGAAAGTTTCTGCCAGATGGGTCAAAGTGCGGCTTGAGCTAAGCCGGTCAAATTTTGAAATTTTAGAGAAAACAACAATTTGACAGTTGGGGCATGTGTAAATGAGTTCAAGGAAGAATACTTACAATGTTGGGGTGCCTCTCAACAAGCGCTTTGTTTAACGTCGGTAGAGCTCGACGGTTCATGATGATCATTGATCATCAAAGAAGGATTCGGCTATGTTGCGGCTCACCTCTCCAACGCACTGCTTCAACCGCTGCCCATTCACCGTCCATTCTTTTGTTCTTTCAAGATCTTGCAAGACAATTGCACCATACTCTTTGACTTCTTTGATTAAAAACGGACCGGACCACTTTGTTTTGAGTTTTCCCGGAAAAAGCCTCATCCGAGAATTGAACAAGAGAACCTTTTGTCCTGGCCTGAATTCCTTGATCTTTAACTTCTTATCATAAGAAACCTTAACTTTTGCTTTGTACCTCCGATTTGAATGGTATGCCTCTTCTCGCATTTCTTCCAATTGAACGAGTTGTATTTTTCGCTTTTCACCCGCCAAGGATGGATCGAAATTCAAGAATCGGAGGGCCTATAATGCTTTGTGCTCTATCTCTACCGGGAGGTGACAAGTTTTGCCATACACAACCTGAAACGGGTTAGTTCGATAGAGCTTTATAGGCGTTCGACACGCCCATAAAGCTTCATCTAATTTTGTGACCAATCTTTTCTAGAACCCAAATTTTTTCCAAAATCTTTTGATTTCTATTAGACACCTCGGCTTGGCCATTCACTGAGGGTGATAGGGGTCGCCACTTTATGCTTTACACCAAATTGTTTCAAAAGTTTTTGTAACAATGCATTACAAAAGTGCGACCCACCATCACTAATGAGCACCCTAGGCACACCAAAACGAGAAAAATGTTTCTTTTCAAAATTTGATACAGCTTTGGCCGGCCTTAGGCTAAGCAATGGCCTCTACCCACTTTGATACGTAATCCACAGCTACAAGAATATATTCATTTGAAAACGAAGATGGAAAAGGACCGACAAAATCAATCCCCCAACAATCAAATACCTCCACTTCCAACATATTGTTCAACGACATTTCATCTCTTTTTCCTATCCCGCCACTTCTTTGGCATTTGTCACAAGACTTAGCGTGAGCATACGCATCTTTGAATAGCGAAGGCCAATAAAATCCCGATTGTAGGACTTTGGTGGCCGTCTGCATTCCATTATAGTGTCCCCCACAAGGGGAATTGTGACAATGCCAAAGAATGTTTTTGGCCTCTTCATCACTCACACACCTTCTTAGCAACCCATCGCTACTCAACCGAAAAATGTAAGGTTTGTCCCACACATAATACTTAGTATCGGCTAAGAATTTCCGCTTCTCATTCCAAGTCAAATCTTCCGGCATTAATCCCGCGGCCTTGTAATTTGCCATGTCGGCAAACCACGGTCGCTCTTGGATTGCAAATAACTTCTCATCCGGGAATTCCTCCTTCACCTCTTTTTCCTTGTTCGTAATTTTTACGTTCACTAAGCGAGACAAATGATCCGCTACCAAATTTTCCGAACCTTTTCTATCACGGACCTCTAAATCAAATTCTTGCAAAAGAAGAATCCATCGGATTAGCCTTTGTTTAGAGTCCGGTTTGGTAAGCAGATATTTTATCGCCGAATGATCTGTGAAAACCACAACCTTTGACCCAATTAGGTAAGGACGAAACTTTTCTAATGCATATACAATTGAGAGCAACTCCTTTTCGGTTGTTGCATAATTTATTTGAGCATCGTTCAAGAATTTGCTCGCATAATGTATAGCATGAAAAATTTTTTCCTTCCTTTGGCCTAACACAGCTCCCACCGCATAATCACTAGCATCACACATTAGTTCAAAATCAAGTTTCCAATTAGGCGTAGTGATTATGGGTGCATTTATCAAATTCTCCTTCAATTTTTCAAAAGCTAACAAACAATCATTATCAAACAAGAAAGACTTATCTTTGTTGAGCAAGTTGCTCAAAGGTTTGGCTATTTTGGAGAAGTCCTTGATGAATCTTCGATAGAATCCCGCGTGACCCAAAAAGCTCCGAATGCCTTTGACATTGGTAGGTGGGGGAAGCGTCTCGATAACATCAATTTTAGCTTTGTCGACCTCAATTCCTCTTGAAGATATCTTGTGGCCAAGGACAATCCCCTCGGTCACCATAAAGTTGCATTTCTCCCAATTCAAGACCAAGTTGGTTTCCACACACCTCTTCAAGACGGTGTCCAAATTTTCCAAACATAAATCAAATGAAGCTCCAAAACGGAAAAGTCATCCATAAAAACTTCAATTGTCTTCTCTATCAAATCGGCGAATATAGCTTGCATGCACCTTTGAAATGTTGTCGGCGCATTGCATAAGCCGAAAGGCATACGCCTATACGCGAAAATTCCAAAAGGACATGTGAAAGCCGTTTTCTCATGATCTTCCGGATTCACCGATATTTGATTGTATTCGAATAACCATCCAAGAAACAATAGTATTTTTGTCCCACGTTTTCTAACATTTGGTCCATGAACGGAAGAGGAAAATGATCTTTCTCGTTGCTTTGTTAAGCCTACGGTAATCGATGCATATTCTCCACCCCGTCACTTTTCTTGTTTGAACTAGCTCATCCTTATCATTAGACACAACCGTCAAACCTACTTTCTTAGGAACCACATGAACCGGCTCACCCATCATTATCCGAAATCGGGTAAATCATACCCGCTTCAAGCATCTTCACTACTTCTTTGCGAACTACCTCCTTCATCACCGGATTCAAACGTCGTTGAGGTTGGGCTACCGGCTTGTACTCATCCTCCATCATAATGTTGTATACATAGGCTTATGCCTTTCAAATCGGCTAAGACCCAACCAATCGCATTTTCGTTCGATTTCAAAACTTCAATTAAGCTTTCCTCCTCCTTCTCCGACAATGTATTACTAATGATTACGAGCTTTTTACCTCCCTCCTCAAGAAACACATACTTTAAATGAGAAGGTAGCTCTTTCAACTCAAGTTTTGGCTCTTCATCTTTTAGATCCTTTTTTAAACTTTCCTCTTCTTCCTCCCAAGGATGCATTTCCTTGGAAATCTCCATTCCTTCCAAACACTCCTCAATTTCTCGACTATCATCATCATCATTAACTTCTTGTGTTGCTTCCTCAATAACGTCAATCTTGAAACAATCTTTCTTATCCATGGGGTGCTTCATTGCTTCAAAAAGATTAAAGAAAATCTCCTCATCTTGAACTCTAACCTTCATTAAGCCATCATCTATATTAATCATCATCCTAGCCGTCTTCATGAATGGTCTTCCAAGAATTAAAGGTGCGTCCACATATTCTTCCATGTCTATAACAACAAAGTCAACCGGGAAAAAGAATTTGTCCACTTTTACCAACAAGTCTAAGGCTACACCGTGCGGGCGAGTAATAGACTTGTCCGCTAATTGCAATGTCATTTTTGTAGACTTTAACTCAATCTCCCCCAACCTTTTCACAATGGATAATGGAATCAAATTGATACTTGATCCCAAATCAATTAATCCCTTTCCGACATATACATCCCCAATGGTAACGGGCAAAGTTACACGCCCCGGATCACTCTCTTTCTTCGGAATAGTGCGTTGAATTATTGCACTACAACTCGCATCCACCATTATGGTTTCTAGATCCGTGTACCTCTTCTTTTTCGTCAAGATATCCTTCATGAATTTTGCATATTTGGGCATTTGCTCTAATGCTTCGGTAAATGGAATATTTATTTGCAATTGCTTGAAAATATCCATGAACCTAGCATAGTGCTTTGCATCATCCTTTTTAGAAGGAAGGTGAGGATATGGTAAGCTTCTCAATGGATAAGTTACTTCCTTCTCTTTTCCCTTTTTCATTTTCTTCTTTTTCTCCTCTACTTTCTCCTTTTCAACTACACCATTTTCTTTTTCATTTTCAACTAACACCTCATTTTCAACTAAGTCATCCTCCACATCAACATTATCATTTTTTTCAACTTCAACCTCATCATCTTTTTCAACTACCTCTTCCTCCACTATTACTTCTTCATCCTTCTCCACTACTTTCTTTTTTCTTTCAACCACTTTCCTTTTCTCATCACAAACTCTACCACTTCTCGTTGTTATGGCTTTGCAATGCTCCTTAGGATTTGTTTGCGTAGTTGGGGAAAATGATGTCGAAGCACTTTGTTCGGAAAGTTGCTTAGCTAGTTGTCCCACTTGAGTCTCCAAATTCTTGATGGACGCCTCCGTGCTCTTTTGATTAGCCATAGAAGCTTGCATAAATTGAGCTAGAGTGTCTTGAATGTTGGAAGATCTCACTTGATTTTGAGGTTGGTTTTGTTGTTGTTGAGCTTGATTTTGATTTTGAGTTTGATATGGATTTTGCCTTCCTTGGTTATTGTTATCTTGTCTCCACCCTTCTTGATAACCTTGGTTACCCCTTTGTTGGTAACCTTGGCCTTGATTTTGATAAGGGTAAGGAGCCCGTTGTTGGTAACCTTGCCCTTGGTTGGCCATATAATTAGCTTCCTCATTTTCCGGAGGACAAAATCCGGTTTTATGATCTCCTTTACACAATTCACAACAAGCTATTTGGTGAGCTTGCTTACTTGATGCTCCTTGTAACTCCATGATTTGTTGATGGAGTTTAGCCATTTGTTTTGTCAATTCTTCAACTTGTTTCGCAAACAATTTGTTTTGCGCCACAAGTGCTTCATGACTTGTGCCAATTTCTAAAACTCCCGTTTTCACTTGTACACCTCCTTGATCATAATGAGTTTGACGATCATTCCTACCCATCTTCTCAATTATTTGGATTGCTTCATATGGTGTTTTTGCCATCAAAGAACCCCCCGCCGTGGCATCCAACAACAATTTGTGTTGCGGTTGGAGACCATTTCGAAAGATGTGAATTTGTGTAAGCTCGTCAAACCGTGGCTAGGACACATCCTAAGCATAGACTTGTACCTTTCCCAAGCCCGATTCAAAGGCTCGTTTACTCCTTGTGAAAATACCGAGATAGTGGTCTTTGCCTCCATGAAACGTGATTGAGGGAAAAATCTTTCAAGGAACTTTTCCTCCAAAACGTTCCAATTTGTCATGGTTTCTTGCAATTGGTCTAGATACCAATCTTTTGCCTTCCCCACTAGAGAATGAGGGAAAAACCTTTGGAAGTATTGTTCTTCTTGGTCTTCCGGAGCCCCGGCCGCTCCCGCGATCTCATAAAACTTCGTAAGGTGAGTGTAAGGGTCTTCATGGTCATGGCCATGAAATGGACTTGCATAGAGAAGTTGAAGCAAGCCCGTTTTCATTTCCGCGACCCTTGCATTTGCTTGTCGAGCAAATTGAGCATTGTGACGAGGGCTATTGACATACGGCCCCCGTGGTGGTGGTGGTGGTGGTGGTGGTGGTTGTGGTTGTGGTTGATTCTCCACCATAGTGGTGACTTCTCCAAACACGGGCGGTGTTGAAGAAGTAGATGCTTCTCCTCTTTCTCCTCTTTCTTGCCTTTGCCCAGCTTGTCTTTTTCTTCTTTTAGCACTACTATTAAGTCTTCTAGCCGTCCTTTCAATTTCGGGATCGAAAAGGAGTTGGTCGACCGGAATACTTCCCCGCATAAACTAATTCCTGAAAAAGTATAGCCACACAAAAGAAACAAAGAGAGATTAGTAGAAAAAGTCTTAAAACACACAACTATTGCATACTAACAACATCAAACGCCAATCCCCGGCAACGGCGCCATTTTGTTGTAGGATTTTTCCGTAAACAAGTATTTTTAATTATCGATTCCTCAGGGATTGGTGTATGTTATAGTCTTTCAATAGGAAAGTGTATTTTAAGATATTGTAACCAAGGGGTTTGTTATCTATTCTACTAGAACCATGAGTTTCCAAACAATACTAAATTAATTCTTTCAAAGAGAGTTATGGTTTGGATTAAAGAGAGTTTGAGATTATTTTCAAATTAAGGAGGCATGTCAAGATTAGTTTCATTGATCTAGTTTCATACATATTCATTTAATCAAGTGATGAACATAGTAGATGATTTCCACAAATACATATCCTCTCAATCTTGTAGATTTTCCACCAAGATTGTGAATGTTATCATGTTAATCCTTGCATGATTCCTCACTACAACTATTAACATGATAATCATTAAGTTCAATATTTTGTAAACACTAACACACAAATCTATTCCTAGCATTTGTTTGTTAGAGGATGAATATCCTGGGTCTACTTTGAAGTATTCTTTTCCAAGCAAAACCCAAAGCATAAAGATGAAAAACAAAGAGATTCAACTATATTAATCATCAACCATGTTCATACACAAATAGATTAAAAGAAATACATACTATAAAGATCAACTACCTCTAATCTTGACACAAAAAAGCTTAGCTACTCATTTCCATGGTTGCTTTGCTCTCAAGATTGTTGGTAGAGATGATGAACATAAGAAAAATCAAGAGAAAAACTATGGTTTTTCTTCCAATTCTTGCCCTAGATATTTTTCAAAGATGAAAGATAATGATGATGAAGTGTTTCTTCCTTCCTTTACAAGCCAAAAAGTCAGTTGAAGTGATGGGTTGGTGGCTCAAAAGGTGAAAGCATGGGCTGTCCTTTTTTCTGAATTTCGCAGATCGCGCTGAGCGCGGGTAAGTCGCGCTGAGTGCGCTCATGCTGGCACCGTGCTGAGCGCGACCTGTAGCATGCTTCCTTCATCCATAATTATCTTCAAAAAGAATCTTCCCTAAAGCTCTTCAACATTCTTGAATCCAAGCTTGGGAGAATTAGTCAATAAATTCCTACAAATAAGAGTGAAATAAGTTAAATAATATATATTAAACAAAAACTAAATAAAAACCTACTTAAACAAAAATACTAGAAGAAATAATACTAATTAATTAAAAAGACATTGTTAAGGACCACAAAATAATGTACAAAATAACTACAATTTGGTCCTTAACACTTCGATCCAAAAAATTTCACACCAAAACATCATGCTCTTGTTTTACATCAATAGCATTATCGATCAATTCAATCATTATTCATATCCACAACCAATACAATGATAACCACCATTACAACAACATTTAATTTCATCAAATTAATACAACGCAGAAAAACAAGAATCAATTCATGACAAATTCATACAACTCAACCCACATATAGTCTATCATATACCCGATTGTAGAGATTGAGCCCCACCCTTACCTTGGATTGGAGACCGCTCTATTCCACCGGTTAAATCCTTGTTCGCCATAGCCTCCATCTTTTGCTCCTTCTGAAATCCTTCATACCTTCTCTTCTTCTTTCTTTCTAAACCCTTATTTTCCTTCTTCTGATACAACTCTTGTTTTTCTCTTTTGATAACCCTCTTTCTTTTTCTCCCGTACAGAAATTTCAAACCTGCTTGTAACCAACCTCACTTTTATATATATATATATATATATATATATATATATATATATATATATATATATATATATATATATATATATATATATATATATATATATATATATATATATATATATATATATTATACAACTTAGCCTTGAAACAATAACAATATTATTTTAAATCCAACTTAATAATAATAATAATAATAATAATATTCTACTGTGCCTATTATTCACACCTCCAAATTGCTATTTATCACACACCAACGAAATTCAATTTAATTAAATAAATAGTCCAATAAACTAATATTATTTCTAATATTAATTCTCCGATTAACCGACTAAATAATCCGACTTTAAACTTAACATTGCCAATTAACATATTAATCCAATTACGCTTCTTAGAATAATACCGATAAATCCCATCTTCGACAATTTTCAATAATACCGACAATTCCAACTATGGCCGTAACTAGAGTCTTCTTGAGTATACAGACCTTCACTCGGTCACTCAAGAAATAATTAACTCAATAGTTGAATACAAGTGTTTATGTTTACAAGATGCTTCTATAAAGCAGATTACATAAAGTTTAAGTACTACAACACAAATGTGTTGATAGCAAGATACAGGCAACAATTCCTTGCTTATTTACAAAACTATATAAAATATTTCTCGATAGAGATTTTATGCAGCAGTTTAGTATAGATTTGTTGAGTTGATTCGTTAATTTTAAATTCTTCCAAGTACTTCTTGTATAGATGAAAAAAAGAGATTTGTTAAAGGGTAGAATAGGAAATACAAATACAATTGTATTGTTTCCAACGGTAATGGTGAGACTGGTAGACAATAGTACAAAAAAGTATGTCCTTGTGCCACTCTAGAGAGTAGAGGTCACAATGTACTTTTGTACTTTTATACTCATCATCACACGCAATCCCTTTAGTCTTAATCTTCGTCTTTTATGTCTTCAGAGGCTTCTGATATATATGTTCCTGAAGCTTATTGTAGAAGCATCAAAACTAGTGTCTTCCAGAACCTAAGTCTTCAGAACCTTAACAAAAGGCTTGTTCAGAGAAGTCTTGCTTTCATAGTCTTCAACACTTGGTCTTTAGAAGTGTGTCTCCAGATCTTCACAACTTTGTTCACCAGAACCTTGTCTTCAGCAGAACTTGGAACAACAGAAGTAAATCTTTAGAAGGCCTCCAAAGGTTCCTTGAATAAGTCACGATTATAAGCTCTTTTACTAACGTTCCTTATAATCATTGCATAAGACACGTTCTGAAATATTAACTTAACTTTGTAACATACCAAAGGTATTCTTCCATAGTGTTGAGTTCAGAACCTGATGATGACACACGCCTTCTTACCAAAGTCGGAATCTCTATGACAAAAGTCACACACTAGACAGAAACCTATTAGAGTATACAATTGTTCTTAAAGATAACATGTAAAGTTATTTTCAAAACATAAGGCCATATGTTGAGCAAACTTTGTTCTCGCAATTTACATGTACTCTGAGTTTTATATGTAGTGTACGCGTCATGAGTATGCTAAATATAATAATATCTTTCATGTTATCATATATTATATGTTGAGTGAAAATCATATCATTAATTTTTATCCATATAGTATATACGGTTTCAGCTGCAACAATCTTCAAGATTTGTCTTCTCCAACCTTTCTTAGAATCATTTCAAATTTCACACTATTTCACCAATTTTAGAGCGATTAAAATCATTTCAGGATACAATTTTACATAAAAATGTTTGTACTTGCATTGAATTAGATATATGAAATCTAAAGTTTAAGTTTTAAATCACAATTTTAATAACCATGGTGTCATCACCAGTAGATTTGGTGATAATATGTGTGAGATTAAGAGATGCGAACTCACATAATGCGTCTTTCTTGTATTCCTGAAGATATGGTTCATGTGCTAGGAGTAAAACTTCAAGCTCATCAAAATAAAGACTATCAAACTTACTTTCAATTGAAGCAATGAATGATGCATAATGTAAAGTAAATTCCTATAAAATCACATAAATATGATGACTTACTAGAACTTGATCTCCAATTAATGCCAAGACACCCTTTTAATCTTGTTTGCACAAGATGACATGTTTTCACATGTGTCTATTTCTTAAATAGGTAAAAAAAATTGTCCCACAAATCACGCGCGAGAGACCAACCAAAAATCACGAGACCAACCAAAAATATGAAACAATATTTTGCTCGATAAAGTGGATTGCAATCATAATTGGAGCATCTAACCGTGAGATCTCCACAAGAGATACACAGGATTTATCAATTCTTTATTTTGATCCACATACTTCAAGTATTTCACCAGAATTTTCAAACATATAACGAGTTCAACAATATTTGTTGGCGCCATTTTATCTTCGATAACTTTCTCTGAGATCTTCAGAGAAAATTAAAACAAAGAAGAAAATTCAAAAACAAACTGAAAGAGAACCTCCATGAAAGCTAGATTTTAATTAACAATTTGTTACATAGTTTTATATTTCTCTAAAATCATTTACACTAATGCACCACTTACTTTTTTTTTTTTACACAAGCAAACTTAACGACTTTCATTCAACAAACAAGTCTCAATATAAGGAGGTATCATATTAAGGATACTACGCCTAGACCAAGAATTGACCGCCTTAGCTAACACATGAACAACTTAATTCGCTTGGCGCTTAAGGAACTTTACCTCAAAGTTCAGAAAACGGATCAATAAAGTCTGAATAGTTTTAATAACAATACTAAACTCAGAACTACCTAATTGCTTAGAATAAACAGCCTGAACAATATTTTGACAATCACTCTCAAAGATAACTATAGATTAACTGTAAAGAGATAACGTGGTGAATTGCTTCCTTTAAGGCTATAGCTTCGGCTTCCACAGCTGAAACGAGACCCACATCTCAAGTCACTCTTGTTGATTGGAATCTCCCCAGATGATCCCTAAAACACCAACCACGATTAGTAGTTCCACAAATGTTGTTAAAACCCGCATCAACATTGCACTTAATCTTTCCTACCGGAGGCAGATCCCAATTGTCGGAGAAAGTAGTACCGTCACCTGTACTGCGAACCTCCTTAGCTAAATACCAATTCTGTCAATGGTGAAAAACATGTAAACACATAGTTATAACATCCTCACAGGAGTCTTGCCAAACTACATTATTCCTACTCTTCCAGATGCTGTCAAGCATCACAACAAATTTATCTGCATCTCTACGGTCCTCACGAGTACATACATAAAAAATGAGAAACTTAGCATCATGAAAATTTTGTAATCGAGAATCAATAATAGATGACAAATCTGCTGCCCGCCCACTGACAGGTAGAAATGCACCCAAAAAACACATGTCACTCATCCTCGTAATCTAACTCGCACCAAAGACAAAGCAGCGAGCATTGAACATGATATTGTTGGAGCTTATAACGCGTCGGTAGGCAGCCCCTACATATCCTCTGGAACAAATTTCCATGAACCTTTTTCTCAACACTTACTTATATTGCTTAATTTGGTACTATATTAGCTAACTTATAATCTTATCTCTTATATCATTTAATGGGATGAAGTGTAAAATCATTTTTGGTGTGTAAAGGTAGGAAACAACTAGACATAACCAATAAATGAAAACTTCACCAAAACAAAAAACAAATTTGAATTCGAATTGCACGAATCAAATACAGCCTACACCGTGTCATTTACGTAAATAACCAATAAACCCAATGGCACTTTAATCCCATTCACCTTTTCTTCTCTTTCACGCTTGCTTCGCATCTAAGCCAGCACAAAGCACATTCACACACACACACTTCATTTTTCATTTATTTCCTCTTTCTCTCTTTTCCCAAACGCTTTCTTTCTGTTACTACAAACAGAAAAACGAACCCTCCTCCCATCACTCTTTCTCTCTCTAAAACCGTATCATTTCTCTCTCTACAACCGACATTGCCGTTTTCTTCATCTTCTCTCTGAACCGATCTCGTGTTATCGTTTAATCTCCGATTGTAGTTCCGACGATGGGACAACAATCGTTGATCTACAGCTTCGTCGCTCGTGGCACCGTTATCATCGCCGAATACACCGAGTTCACCGGTAACTTCACCGCCGTGGCGGCGCAGTGTCTCCAGAAGCTTCCTTCCTCTAACAACAAGTTCACTTACAACTGCGATGGACATACGTTTAACTACCTCGTCGATAGTGGACTCAGTAACTCTTTTAACTCTTCGTTTCGTTGATCTGTGTTCGTTTTTTGATTTTGATTTGAATGTATGTTAGTTTTTACTCGTTGATCTGTTAATAGTAGAATGTTGAGAAAAAGGTTCATGGAAATGGAATTTTGCGATGCTTGATTTGATTTTGTTATGTAATTCTCGAGATCGATTGCATTTTCGAATGCTTTTGTTGATTAAGTTGTTTGATCTAATATGCTTATCAACTTAAGATACAACACTGATATTAATTTAAAATAATCGAGGCGAAGGTGATTTGAAAATAACGAGTACATATCATGGTTGAGCTTCATATTCGTCTTCAATCAGAAATGCGCGCTACATAAGTTGTAATTGGTGTAGCTCAAGGTTTTAAATAACAGTCGCGCAAAGGTTGTGATGCTGATTGTGGTGGTCGCGGTGTAAATTAACAGCTCTTTATCACAAAAATGGTGAATAACGCTAACGGTATCAGTATTTTGATACTGTTTTGTCACGGGCATTTTTGTGATAACGGATTGTTTTTCAAAACCTTGTGTAGTTGTTCGATTACTTGTTAACTTACGGAGAAACATTTAAAATTTTGTTGATAGATGAAAGATTAAGGGAAAGTTTCTTTTTATAGCTATTTAGAATGAAAGGTGAGGGAGAAAGAAACCATTTGGTTGTTTGGAAATTTTGCAATACTTAATGTAAATGGTAAATTAAATCTGGTTTTATTGTTAAAAATTTGATTGTTTAGAGTTTTGTTTTCTCTATGTGATGTGTAGATTTCGTTTTTCTATTGAAAATAATTATGAGTTTGGAACTGACTTTATGTCTGTTGAATGTTGTAGCTTATTGTGTTGTTGCTGTTGAGTCTGCTGGACGGCAGATTCCAATTGCTTTCCTTGAGCGCATCAAGGAGGAATTTACCAAGAAATATGCGGGAGGAAAAGCTGAAAATGCAGCTGCCAAGAGTCTGAATAGAGAGTTTGGGTATATTCATATCCTGCAATTTGTTACTGCTAATATATTATAATGACATCTATTTATTGTGATATATTTGTTGTTCGTGGTGTAGACCTAAGTTAAAGGAACAGATGCAGTACTGTGTTGATCACCCAGAGGAGATTAACAAGCTTTCTAA
Organism: Vicia sativa; assembly: GCA_021764765.1. Classification (NCBI taxonomy): domain Eukaryota; kingdom Viridiplantae; phylum Streptophyta; class Magnoliopsida; order Fabales; family Fabaceae; genus Vicia; species Vicia sativa. The sequence goes on along the minus strand of CM038793.1, from coordinate 78,408,486 downwards.
AGTGAAAGCTCAGGTTTCAGAAGTTAAAGGAGTTATGATGGAGAATATTGAAAAGGTCAAATACTTAAATCCTTATAATTTTCCCTCCTCTGTTTTCAGGAGAATCTGCAAATGCATTTTGTTTGTCTTTTTGCTGTGCGTGGGATATGAAAATGTTTCTAGAAGCTAAACTTTCTCCTGATTATAGTTGTTGTTTCCATTATTTTTTTATCAAGTGGTCATATTTAAATCAGTTTAATCTGTTGAGTTTGACATGGAATTTTTTTTAACATTTATCTATTTTGGCAGGTTCTGGACCGTGGGGAGAAAATTGAGCTTTTAGTTGACAAGACAGAGAATCTTCACTCTCAGGTCTGTTGGTTGCTATAGTTTCCTTTTGAATATTAATAAACTATTAAGTGGCAATCTTACAAAAGTGCAAGATTGCTATGGATGGTCCAAAATCCCCCCCTGCCACCTTTACAATTCAATGTTTTTGTGTTTTTAGCTATCACAAATTATTGAAGTAATAGGCATCTACAATCTGAGATTTGAATACTAAATTGCTGATATCCAATCTAAAAAGTAATCTTCAATCATAATAGATGGTTTCGGACAGATGCTATTAAGACCTATAGATATATACCTGTATAGTTAATTGGCAAAAAGATTTTCATAAGCAAACATTATATCTAATGGTGAATGTCTTCGCTACGTGGAATACTGTAATAGAATGCGGCGTCACTTTTTAGTTTTACATTATCACAACAAATTTGCTGAAGAGCCCTTTTTAGTTTTTCCTTATCACAACAAGGCATATGTTTGTAAATACAAATCATTAGTAAGGCAGTCCTGTCTATATCTAATAGTTACAGTATCATTATCATTGAATTTTGTAAGATCGTGTTAATTGTATATATTCCACACTTGGTATTGTTTTTCTGTTTTTTCACCTCCGAACAATGAATTTGGTTCACATTGTGCTTGCAGTGATCTGTCGTAATAGAGAGCGCACATAAAAATCTTGAAAGCTTGTTGTCTCAACTTAATTTTACTTTCTCTTGTGTAAACAGAAACAAAATTGTTCTTTATTTTTTTTCTGTGGCTCACACAATTCACATATGATTTTGCAGGCACAAGATTTCAGGCAGCAGGGAACCAAGATAAGGAGAAAGATGTGGTTCCAAAACATGAAGATAAAGCTAATAGTTCTTGGTATCATAATTGCCATAATTCTCATTATTGTTCTTTCAGTCTGTGGTGGCTTCAACTGTTCTAAATGAGTAGTCTTTCCGTTGTGGCTTCAATTGTGACAAAGTGTCTCCTCACCTGATAAGATTTTTGCTAGCTGATTATCATTGCCTCTACTATCCTCGCATTGCTTTTGGCTTTTGGGGTTTACATTCTTCTTACATCTATTATAGTCATCAGTATTATATGACATTGCTTGTATAGTGTGCAATGCTTTATTAGTCTTCGCTTCACCGTTATCTCCCATAGTGTAGTGCTAATCTGTTCTTCTCTATATATAGTTTAGGTGGGAGTTTGTTTCAGCATTTTGTGTGAGGATTATGATGTTTTTCTCTATTAGAAACCAGCCATTTCTTAGTTAAGTACTTAAATTCCATATTGCCTATTTTTCTTTACACGGCTATTAGAAACCAGCCATTATTAGTTAAGTTTCATATTCTTTATTCTGTGTGTTTACACTGTCCAAGCCCTGCATTTTGATTTGTGATATTCTTAAAGCGAACAGTTTGAGTTTTAATTTTTGTTATTGAAAAAGTTGGACTGCACCGTTTTGACATTTGAATTGGAAACTAATTAGACAAATATTATTAATGGTTGTCATGGCCGATACACTCAGACAAATGGGCATGCGTTAACTGACATAAATGTGGTAACAGTCACTGGAGAATGGAAGGCTCTAGTATAATAACAAGCTAAAATCAGAAAAATAAGATATTATTTTTTGGTTACAAGTAATTTATTGTGTTGTCAATAAATATATTTGAAAAATAAATATATTAAGAAATTTGTTGAGCGTCTAATATTGAAGTACAAACAAAAATTTTAAAAGAGTTTTATGTTAAGGGGGTAGTGGGAGTATATTGTATTGCCCTCGTTTAACTTGTCAAGTTTAAAAGCAAACAATTTTGTATCTACAAGAACAAAAAGTTTCAAGATCACTAGAATGTGGGTTTGACAATTCCTATTTATGCGTTTGGTGAGTAAAGTAATTTTCTAGAAATATTTATTTAATTTAAATTTTAAAATAAATACAAATGAGTTAAAATGTTCTAGAAATATTTATTTAATTTAAATTTTAAAATAAATACAAATGAGTTAAAATGTTTGTGAATGAGAAGTTATGGTTGAGTACTATTTATTTCCATGGAAAATTTCCATGGGAATTTAAGATTCTCTTCTTGTAACATGATAATAAAGTGACAAAATTATGTATAAAATAATTCTTGTAACATGATAATAGAAAGTGACAAAATTATGTATAAAATAATGGGAGAGTTCATTCCATCTTCAAATTAATCAATTCATCAACACTTAATGCTCGAACAATAAACATATTTACTTAAAACCCCTTAAGATACTATATTGATTCCTAGACTAATCATGGAGTCCATTTGTAACTAAAATCGTATTCTCCAATCAACAATATTCTAAAAAGACATGAAAAAATTGTATGTTTAGAAGTATATTTTCAAACAGGAAAAAAAATTGTTTAGAAGTACACTTTAAAAATAGTGATATTTCAATTGTACAACAAACCACATCCCTTGTAGCTTGTGCTACCCTCTGTGCTTTGCATACCAAAAATTTGATCTTGAATAAACAATTAGGAAACAAAGAGCAGTCCAAATTATTCAATCCCAAGTTCTGCAGTCACTAAACTTCAATCCACTCCTTGACTGTCATGTCATGAAGTTTTTATTCGGTATTTAGTCTAATTCTGCATAGCAGCTCTCTTAGAATTTCGTGAGGCCGTTAAACGCGTCTCATGTATATATTGTAGAAAAATATCCCTTATGTTTTGTACCTATGAACTGCTAGAACTACTAACCAATAGCTAAGTTATAAGTTGATTTCCATGTTGTCTATAAGCCTAACTTTCCCAAACAATGCAGCAACACAGAACACAACAGGACTTTTGATCAACTCCACTTTCTCTAAACTCTGTTGATCAACAATCTGCGCGAAAATGTATCTAGTTAGCACGTAGCATTGAAATATACCATATTCATAATCTTTCCTTTCTTTATTGATTTGCGATCATATAGAGCTCTGCTAGGTCCGGGAAGGCATATATCATCAAAATAACATTCACGAATTTAGCGCTCTTGGGTTGAAAATAAATTATGGAGGCAAAATAGTTAGGAGGATTGTAAAGTTATCCAAAGATATGATCATACTCCAAAGATATTAACATCTGACCTCAGCATAATCGATTCTTCCCCCAGCGTCAGTAATAGATTGGATGACTAAGTTTCTCAATTTCTCAGATTGCACCTGACCATCTTCTGCGGCTGATTTGGCTCTTGATAATGATTTATTTATAGATAGCGCCTGCAAAAGGATTTAAAAGTTTTACCTAGTTGTAGAAAGAAGGAGAATAACACAAACAATGGAAGTAAAGCTGAAAATAAACCTTTTCCCTCTCTTCAGATGAGAGACGTACATTGCGCGAGCTCATTGCTAGGCCATCGTTTTCCCTTGTTATTTCACATCCTATCACTTTAATGGAAAAATCAAGATCGCGAACCTGTGAAAAAAGAATCAGTCAGTCTATTAAAATCAACATCCCACAATAACAATAGGTATAGCATTTAAAGAAAATCTTTGGTACACGTTAACCTTATATTCGCCATTTTCCCTCTAATTTCCTAGTTATAGAATCCTCTCTCCCTGTCCCAATTTGTCTCCTTACGATTCTATTATTCGTTTCATTCTAAGGCCCATTTTCATTTTCCAGCCCATCAGAGAAGCTTAAGGTACGGTGCATGGTGGAGGTTGTTTTTCATTGATAACAGAATCAGAACAATTGGAGTTTGGAGATAATAGTGGTATGTTCAAATTCTGCTATGCTATAGCAGTATAGCACCGTTATAGCGGCTATTTAACAACATTGGACTAAAGAAAATTACAGCATAAACTTTCACTATCTAACAATTACAGACCTCACTTTCAGAAGCTTGATGTTTAAGCGTATAACCAGATGAAATTCTAAGAATGAGAATAAGATACAATGACATAACTTAAATACTCACTTTGATGATTAAATTGTTATATCTATAAGTTGTAAGTTGTTTTAATAAGCTATTCTAAAAATCATACTGAAATAAGTATGAAAAACAATTACCATTCTCTGAATAACTCTCCACTGCTGATAATCCTTTTTCCCAAACACAGCAACATCAGGCTCAACAATATTAAACAACTTAGCAACAACAGTAGCAACACCTCTAAAGAAAACAGGCCTACTCCTCCCACAAAGACCCTTCTCAAGTCTCTCAACTCTAACCCAACTCTCATGCCCCAAACCACTCTTCTCAACACAAGACACCACCTCACCACCACCACCACCACCACCACCACCCTCAGCACCCTCACCCTCCCCATAATCATACAAATCCTTAGGATTAAAAACAACATCAACCCCACCAGGAACATTCAAAAGCTTCTGAACATCACCTTCAAAATCAGAAGGGTAAGTTGAAAGATCCTCATTAGGTGAAAACTGACCCGGGTTGACGTAGATTGATACTACTACAACATTGGCATGTTTGTGAGCTTCTGTGATGAGAGAAAGATGGCCTTGGTGAAGGTAACCCATGGTGGGAACGAAAGCAATGAGTTTGGATTGGGAGCGCATTGATCTTGACCAGTTTCGCATCTGGGTTTTGTCTCTGATTATTAGAGGTTGTTTTTGTGCCATTGGAATCAAAAGGGTTTGGTGGGTTGTGTTGTTGGAGAGCGAAGATGGGGAAAGTATGGCTTTTTTGTTGATTTTTCGGTGTAACGTTGGTGAATGTGATGGTCAGAAGAACAGGAATTGTCGGATATATTGGTGTGAGTACGGTTGTTCTGTTTGTGAATTGTGAATTGTGAATTGAATGTGTCAAATTTATAGGTTGACTTTTAAAAATATTTATTTAGTAATATGAATAATTTTCATTTTTAATAATTGTATCTACTAAATAGTACAAGAATGAATGAATTTAATAAAAATATACCGGTAGTAAATTGTAATTCTTTGATCTTAAATTTTTTTTTTTTAATTTTAATTATATACTCCCTCCGTCTTAAAATAAAAGTTGTTTAAGGTTGTTACACATAGATTAAGAAAAATAATAATTAAGTCAATAAATATAATATTTTTACAAAATTACTTATGAATGCATGTAAAGAATTGAGAATGTAAAACTTTTTATATTGACGGTACATAGCCATTAATCTTATATAAAATAAGAGAAAAACTAATCTTATTTGAAAAACTACTTTGACACTTAATTTTACATTTACGCGGTATAAAATAGTATATTCATTATTCTTTAATTGTTTTATTTTCTCACTTTAAAATCTGTGCACACTAAATATTTTATAGACTATACGGCGTAAATTTTCGATGTCAACATAGCATTACTCTTTTTGAGAAATGATAAGTTAACATTAGAATATAACACCTACACCGTATTTTTAATAATAAAAGCTCAATAGTAAAAACGATTTGACATCGTTGACAGATGGCAAGGGATTGATAAATGTCATAATAAGAAAACAAAATAGAGAAGAAAGTAGAAAAAAAGTATATTAATCGCTATGGTAATATAAAATGGGCTTTGTGTTACTTATAGACTCAAAGGTCCTAAACTAATTAATCTACAAGTTTGTTATAACTAACTAAAAGAAATATTACAAAATAATTTATATTGTAATAACTACCTCAAACTAGATTGTATGTTAAACATTTCTAGTTTGTGAACTAAAGAAGTAAAGATACATATATAGAGAGCTTTTGTGAATATGTCAGCAACTTGGTTCTACGAGTTAATTCACATTAAATAAATGATCTTAGCTTGTAATTTCTCATGGACTAGATGATAGATCATCTCAATGTGCTTCACTCTTTCACGAAAAATAGGATTTAAGGTAATGTGAATGACATTTATGTTGTCACATAACATTGTTACATGTCATGTGTGTGTTATGCATAAGTATTGTAGCGGGTACAAGAACCATTGTGCTTCACGTGAGGTGTTGAAAAATGCTTTGTACTCAGATTTAAATGATGATCTAGAAACTATAATTTGTCTTTTGCGTTTACGACTAGTGATAATACTTACAAGGAGGAAGTTGAATCATACGGTAGATTTATTTAATTGTTGGAAAATCTCCCTAGTTCGAGTTTCTAAATCTTGTTAGAGTGAGGTTGGAATTATGTTCAAAGAAAAGGTTCATTGGTGGTGCATTCTTGACATAGGAAATTATCCCGATGGTTGCTTGCATATGGGTATTAGCTGGCTTTTCCAAATGTTGGTTAGATCCTAAACCTTAAGACATTATTTAGGTAAAAATAATCATTAAAATAAATTTAAGTTTCAAAAAATAGGTTTGATGGTGACTCCATTGGGTGGCCTAATGTTGATAGGTTTGACCTATGTCGGGCTTATCCGGGTAGGGAGAAAGATCATGTTTCTTGAAACACACCTCGATGGTGTTGTTGTGACGCAAAAAATACTCGAGCATAAGTAACACTTGAAATACAACAGAGTCGCCACCAAACTTTATTTATTCCAAAAGAAAAGGAAAATATCGATAAAACTCACGAAAGGAAAGAAAAAAATGATCGTCACAATCAAATGGGGTTTAGGAGTCAGTTATATGACGGTGAGGTATTAACACCTCTCACATCTATTATATTTAACATGACCCATTTAGTTAGTCTTACGAGAGAATGTTAGCTTATATCATTTGCGATCTTCTAATTATTATGCGAGAAAAAAGAAACAAATGATTTTTGGTATTCTTATTATTGTACCTAACAATATTTCAAAATATTGCTCCCACTAACTCCAAGTGAGATGAAGAACTCAAGGCTACATATTTATGGATAGAAATTTTTTATGTGTTGGTCGATTCTAACGAAATATTCTCAAGTGGCATTCGAACGAAAAACATTGTTTCTCAGAACATGCATAATTGAACATTTGCATCATTTTAAAAATGTATGAGATAATCTGGATTAACACAGATTTATGTCACAATCACATTTGAGCGAAAAAAGTTTGATATTCTCACGTGGAGCTGTTGTTTTCATTGTTGCGGAACGGACGAAGCATCTTTCGTTTTTTGAAAAGGTTTCGATAGTCTCGCTAGGGAAAAAGGGATTTGATGAGTTAAAGTTGATTTTATATGGATTCAGGTAACCGTTTGAGCAAGGTGTGCACCAAGAGATTGTTTACCCAAGGTTTCAAAATGATGCGCATCCAATTGTCCTTTTTCGTCCATGTTTATGAAAATTATCTTTGCAGAATATGAGTAAGTGTTTGAACAAGATGTACACCAAACACTCGTTTACTCTGGTTTCAAATGGATGTGCATCCAATTTTCCCTTTATCCCAAGTTTTAATAAAAATCCTCAAACAAGAAAGGGAGTTAAGAATAAAGATGACCCAAGCGAGGATATAGAAAATCTAAAAGAACCTTCAAACATAATAAACATTTCTTCTCTAGAAGTGATTGATCAGGTACGTGAAAGTCATGAAAATAAAGAGATCTCGATAAATTATGTCCAAAATGGAATACAATGGAACCAAAACGAAGTCTACATTGATGATGTTTTTGCATACAATATAGTGCTAAATGAGATAAATGACAAAAAGGATCAGGAACCAACGTCTATTTAAATATGTAGACAAAGTGAGGACTGGCCAAGATGCAAAGATGCAATTGAAGCAGAATTAAACTCACTCTACAAAAGACAAATGTTTGGACCTGTAGTCCGAACACCCTCAACGTGTGAAGCCAGTTTGATACAAATAGGTTTTCGTACGAAAATGAAATTGTGAGATACAAAGCTCGACTTGTCGCTCAAGGATTTTCGCAAAGACCTAGAATTGATTTTTATGAGACATATTGATCTGTAATGAATGCAAACACTTTTCGACATCTAATAAGCCTTGTAGCACATGAAGGACTTAATTTGCACATGATGGATGTTGTATGGTTCACTTGATAGTGAAAGACATGAAACTCCCTGAAGGGTTTAATATACCAGATGCAGACAACTACGAAACTCGATAAATCTACTTCATAAGATTGAACCAATATTCTAATGTTTTTTTTATTTTGAGAATGTAACAAACAGGTTCTGCTTCTGATAAATAGTGTGGCTAAGTTATTAGAAGAGAATTATCCCGCTTCTGCACTACATATGTTCTGTTGAACAGTAGCAAAAGCTTCAGAAGACTCTAAAGTTATGAAAATATGATACGTTGTTTGAAGTAAACAAGTTTTGAGCTCAGAAGAAGATGTACAAGAATCATCACAGAGGAAGAACTAATATGCTAAATGCCATATCATACACAGAGTATGAAAAGATTACAAATAGAGAGACTATAAAGTCTATCCTTGACTCTCTTCAGATGACTCATGAAGGCAACACTCAAGTAAAGGAGACAAAGGCTCTGGCCCTAATCCATAAGTATGAAGCTTTCAGAATGGAAGACAACGAATCTGTGGAAACTATTTTGAATACTCCAATAATGCAACAAATACCTACAAAATATTTTCTACAGAGTTTTTCTCTGCACACAAACTATGGAAAACTTTATTATTCACTTTGTAACTGCAAAATTGCGTGAATATTTGATTACAAAAATAGGGGTTACTCCCTCTATTTATAGATTTAGGTTAGCCATTGCGCAAAGTTATAAAAGTCCAAAATATTTATTTTGGAGCTAAATCAAATATATTCTATTTTAGATCTAAATCAAATTTATCTTAATCTAAAATCAAATATGTGTGTAACAATTTGTTTCCACACTCCTAAATCAAATCAAATCAAATATTTTCCAACACAACAAATTATTTGAAAACATGTATATGAAGCTAAAACAAAACTAAAATGAAACCGAAACGAAAACGAAAAAGGAACCCGGTAAAAAATGAATCTATTATTCCTCTCGTGCATCATGAGTGAGTTTGACAGCCTATAGGACACTGAGATTTCCTCTCCCAGCAGTGCGAGGAATTTTAGTTGCTGCAACTCCAATATAGTCACTCAATAAAACATCAGTGAGTTGACACAACAAAAACCACAAAATCACAACAAAAGAAAATCATAAATTTATAAACTTCAGCAGAGTATATATTGCAAATTACAACAAAAAACTGTGATGGATCTGAAATAAACTACAGCAACAGATTCTTGAACAACTTGATCCATGACTGCAAAGAGAATCAAACAATGTTAGTTAACGAAATCGAAAGCAGAATAGATAGAGAAATGGAATGAAGGTGAAGAAACCAACAAACTTGCAGTGAAAGCAAATGAGACAATGAAATAAAGTTGGAAGAGGAAGAAGATAGGTGTGTTAAAAACCCTAGTTTTGATGGTTGTTGGTTTCACATAAAAATTTATAAATGATCCAAACCCTAAATAAAATCAGTTAATGGGAAAGCAAGGGTTTTTCAAAATCGCGAATCAACAATGTTCGAGAAATAACAAAGATTGAACGTACCTGATTAATCTTTCTTAATGAGTGCAGTAGATCTTAAACTATGGAGAGAGGTAGCAAGCAGGGAGAATTTTTCAATAAGATAAGAAACTTATGTAAATAGGAAAATGAATAAACTATTCAATACAAATTTGAAAATGACCTTTCATCATCTCAATAAACTGAGTACTGTGAAATAAGTATGGAAAATGTTTAAAACCCAGAAAAATGTGAGAATATATTAAAAGATGCAAAGTATCTGAACAAAAATTAATTAAGATTTGAATTATGATATAATGACACTACTAATATTGCTTTAAATAATGTAATTTGTTTGAGTAATGTTTAATTTTATAAATTTGATGGTAATCAATATATATATATATATATATATATATATATATATATATATATATATATCATAAGTGATTTTAGTTTAATTTCTACACTTTTCATTCAAAATAGATTTTTTCAGAGTCATGCTAGCATATGTTAGACACGTTCCAAATCTTAAATATAAATCAACTTTTGATATAGATTTGTTAGTATACCTTAAACTGATATATAGTAATTGATAAATAAGTGTGAATTACTGATTCATGATTTAATTTTTATAATATTTATATATTAAAAAAGAGAAAATAAAAAATATTTTGACCGTTATTCAATGAAAGGCATAAATTCCATCAATTTTATATATAACAACAGTGTAAAATAATTTCGTCAATTTTATATAAAACAACCGCGTAAAATTTCTTTCCAAGACTGTGTCTCCGTTAAACTTTTAAAATAAACCCATTTATTTGTTAAATTGGTGACTTTAAAGGTCAACCGGTACCAATTTTAACCCCAAATTGGGAAGAAATATTCACATCATCAACCTCACTCCACTTTATGTTGTTTACTGTTTAGTGATAATTCTTACTCAATCGATCAAGATAGAGATATCAGCTTCAACTTGCATTATTGAAGTCTCTATGATTTCCAAACAAGCATCTATGTCTCACATACATTATCTTATAAACCTCTTCCCAAAAAAAAAACATAACAAAAAAGTCCTCCACTATGAGGAAAATAAGAAAAGAAAATATAGTAAAAAAAACTATGTACAAAGTTAAAAACTTAACAAGCTAACTGATCTCTACAAGAAGAAATCTCTTCAAAAATTGGAAGTCTCTTTGATCTAAGTGGACCCCATTCACTCATCAACTGTTCTATGCCTTTGATAAACTCATCATCAAGAACCAAAAGATCCAATGTATGTGATGGAGGTATCAATGATTTCAACTCTATTACAAGATCTTCTGCTCTTTTCCTAGTCTTGATATCATCTGAGCCTGGAAGCTCTCCTTTTAATATTTCATCAATAATCAATTGGGCCTCTTCGTACCGGGCTTGTCTAATGAGACATAGGCCCAAGTTACATGCCTTGTTACAATCCGGGTCGATCATTTGGGCTTTCCGATACACCGCCTCCGCCATTACGTAGTTCATCTTTTGCATGTAGGCCCAACCCAAGTTTCCCTATTATGCAACAACAATTAGATAACTATGTATAAAAAAACCTCGATACTAATGACGCAACTATATTATAATCAAAAGTGAAGTACTACTCTGGGCACTGATATAAACAAATTTTTTTTTAAATTAATTAAATAATTAATGTATTTGCTCTATATATAAATTAAATTTATAAGTTATTCAGAGGATGTAAGATAAAATACCAGTAATCTTGAAGTTTCTTGTTTAATAGAAACTTGAAACTTCTTGCCATGAGATCGTGCAGTTTTTGTGAGTTTTCCATTGAAGGCTTCGCCTTGGTAGATTAATTTCAGCTTTCTCTTCAGCAAATCTATTTGCTCATCTACTTTTCCACTTTTCTATATAAATAATTGATGTTTAGCACATGAAGTAGCAATTTTTACACTAACCACATATACTATTAGTAAATAAAAAAAGTTTAAAATTGTATGATTTGTAGTACCTTGTAAAGATCAATGAGTACATTATCAAGGGATTCTTGGGATTGTTTGGAGCAAAGGCCTCTAAAGGAAGAGATAGCTTCAATGGCTTCTTCTGATCTGTCCAATTGCTTCATCACCACAGCCATGTCCTTCAAAGCACTATCCACTTTGTCCTTTGCATTTATTGCTTTCCAAAATAATACAATTGCAGCTTCCGGGTCCTTCTCTACCAGCTATATAATTCATATTATTAATGTTATTAGGGTAAAACATTATATCACACTCGCCCTACTCTTAATTAATTTCATCAAATCTTAGATCAAAATAAGTATTTTGACAAAGTAGTTGCATCACACTAAAAGTGTGATGTAGTTGAATTGTGGTTGCGATAAAGTTGGAGAAATTTTAAAATCTTTCATAGTTCGACCGCAATTACAATGTGGATCGCAATTTAAAACAAGTACTACTAATAACAACAACAACAAAATCTGAATGTGTCAGGAAAGTTATCAAGGAGTTAACTCACACACCTAACAGAAAATCGTTGTTCTAACTTTATTGACACTCGGAGTATTTCTTACCTAAACTTTTTAATGGCAAAATAAAATTTGAATATTCTCAAATATGCTCAAATTTACATTTCATTACAAAGCATACAATCACATAATCCCGCATTCATGCATTCAAGCTAAATTGATCGTCTGATCAAGATCAGACATCTCTGATTCAAAACTGATAATTTTGAAAAAAATAAATTTGTTTTTTAGCCTTGTGATCAAGATCAAACGGTTTATAACACATTGGCAGTGTGAATGCGGCAACAGTGTGACTACGGGGGAATCAAATTCGTGTCTTGTGAAAAATTTGAAAACCACCCAATTGTCTTAATCCATTACCAAATTGAATAAGCATTTACCCCAAACTGATTAATTTCTATCTTAAGTACATTAATCAAGTAACTTATATATGTCACTTATAGAAAACTAGTTTTTATTTTATTACATTTAAGTCACTTTCAACCAAATTTGTCATAGATAACATAATAATGATATCGAATATATGTTGTCTAAAACTTATATCCAAATTTGATAACTTTTAGTTTGAGAAAACATTTTCCATTTTCATTTTTTAAAACTTATACTAATTTAGAATAAAAGACACAATTTGAATTATAAGTAAATTTAATTTTTTTTAATAAATTAATATATATAGTCCGTATATTAATGGTTAAATGTAAAAGAAAAATTAAATTTGCTTATACTTAGTTACTTAGGGAGTGTATATCAAAATAATGAAATTGTCAAAATAATTATTTTTTTATTTCTTAAAACATATTTTTTGTGAACATTTTATCTTTTCCTTCTTAATGTCTCACTTCATCATCAATCATCATCAATCAAAATTTCTCCTAATATTTTTCAAAAATTAAACATGATCTTAAAGGACAGACTTAAAAGTTAAAATCAATTACACAAAAAGTCACAATCAAAAACCTTCAAATAGAAATAGATTAACTTCTAAGTTTCAAACCAAAAACAAAAAACAAAAAATCCAGAATGCATAAGCCAATAAAGATAAAATCAACATATTCAACAACTTCACTTTATGCATTCCAAAAATCACTAAAATCCAAAAATAAATAAATGAAAAAAGAAAAAAAATATGAAGATTGAATATTGTACCTGAGCATGTTTAGCTCTGACATAAGGACCATCACCATGAGGAACCTTGTAAACTACATGATAAACATCTTCTTTTTTCTTCCCTAGTGAAAACAAACTCTTCTTGTTCTTGTAACTACCTCTTTCTTCTTCCATTTTTAGAGATAGAGAGAAGAAGAAAAGAAAAGTATTGAGTTTACAATTACACGCTTTTGAGTTTCATTCAACTAGAGGAATAGGAATGGGAGAGAGAGAGAGAAAGAATGAGAGGAGTAATGAACTTGGATGGGTTTGCGTCTTTGTTCATTTGAATTTGGAGTTTTATTCTAATGAGTTGATTAAGGAGTGTTGGATGCGGTGGAACCAACGATTTGACACGTGTTCGGTTGTGATTTATTTTGGAAAAGAACGAGATGCCCATTGTTTTATTTTGGAGAGAAATAAAACTAAAGCAACCTATTACAATTATTGACATTTTCAACTCAAACATAAATTAATTGTAATTTTGACCCTGAGAATTTTTCTTTACATTAGAAGGGGTGATTATCATTTATCACCATTGAAAATCCGAAATTATTTTTTTAATGCGTAAATGCGAAATCATCTCTCAGTAGGTTTTGCATGTTCACATGTGAAAAAATTATTTTTTTTTATATATTTAGAGATAGTTTCGCATGTGCACATGTGAAACCTGCTGAGAGGTGACTTCACGTGTGCACTTACGAAAAATTTTCTATTTCGCATATACATCAATTTTACTATTTCATAATCAGACAAATTTTTTATGATTTTTTCGAAAATATAAAACGAACATAATAATACGGTCATAACGATTAAATTAGATGTTCAAACATGATTTTATACATAAATTGTTCAGAAAGTAAGTATGGTCAAAATATTACATCAACAACAAAAACAAAACATAACATAGGTTATTGCGTATGCATAATCCTAACTTCTTGCGGTCTCCTCAGTCTGTTGTATTGCGATGCACTGGATGACTCACTGATCACCTCTCAACTATATGGCAACTACCTCAAGACCGCCCGTCTCGATAATCCATGTATCCAATGCCTCCTGTCCAAGTAGGCGGATCCGCTGACAAATCAACAATAGATCAATGGCATGATCATCTCCGGCCTGCGGTTCTCCAATACCTTCTCATGAATTGACCTAGGTGGACGTACATGACCATCTGATGTCATGAGAGGGTATGACACGTTAAAGAACCATGTCACTTTTTCTGAGTAATATTATTCTCAACTTTTGCTTCAAATATTATTTTTGTAGGATGAAAAACAAGCTAATTAACAATGATGATGAGTTAAAACTCTCATCTAGTCTCTTTTTATGACGACATGGCAGAGAGGCAGATCAATACTGTAATATTTTTAATTAATTAATTAAATTTGAAAAAAATATTTAGGTGTAAAAAATATAAAATCAAAGATCATTTAACAAAATCTAAATATAAAACTAAATTTATTACAGTAACTAACTGTTAGCCTGAATTTTCGACCAGAACTGTAGGGCTAGAGCTTTAAAAGGATGACCTTTAGGTTGATCCTTATGAAAGAAAGAAGGACCTTCGATGATAGTATTATTGTTTCAATCAAATATTAGTTCATCAAATGTTGGTGATAAGGATTATCCAGCCGTTTAGTCGAACTCTTCCATAGTGAGTATGGTGAAAGTTGAAACTACAACGTGTAAAGGACTTAGCAAAAATTGTGTTGTCTCAGTGGTTTAAAACTAAGTTGACTGAAATTTGCAAGTGGATAAGAACAGACGATTTTCTCAAGGAACATGCATGGATCGAAGATGTGGCAATCATAGCTTAGTCGACCGTTAGAAACCGTTATTTTAGGATTTATGTATAAGTTGCATATGTTTTCAATTTTAGTGGCACACAAATGTTATATTTCGAAAGAAACTCAAAGTATCCGTGTGAAAAAGAGAAAAGAGTGTTTTTTTGGAAAATGTATGTATGTGTCTCAGTTTATTAATTCTAAGTCATTTATTTCCTTTTCAATATGAATTTCTTGTTTTAAATCTTTACCTTTCATGCATTTTGTTTCTTGTTCTTTATATCCAAAGTTGTCTAAAATGTCACGTTCTGTCACATATACCAACACTTCTAACCCTACACAAAAAGCACTCTAAATTTGGATGTAGTACTAATGGGTATGACTTCTCAAAATGCGACGATGTTGTCCCCAACAAGGACATCCACCACCACCGTGTCAATGACAATAGTTTCGTCCTCATAGATAATCATTGGGGGTTCACCTATACACCCTTAGAGGGATCTATTTCAATTAGGGTCGATGTCACCCCCTGGATTTTATCAATATGGTATTCCTTAATCTATGATGGTTGAACTTCAGTCGAACACATCAACGTATGTTGAAAATACCATGGCCACAGGTTAACACCCTATTTCCCCATCGGAACTTTAAATGAAAATCATAGCAAATTAAATTTTAAATCAAACACCAACAATAGGATGCTACATTCTTTCAACATATTAAATCTTGCTCAAGTATAAGTAAGTAGACACATAACACAACTTTGGTTGAACCCACAATATTTTCAACATAGTCTCAACGTCAACTTTATTATCATCTCCAACATTTTAATTCAAAAAATGAAACAACAAATAATCAAATGAATATAATTTCATAATACTCCAATATAATCTTTAAAAAAACAATGAAATAGCGAATTCAACGTTCAACCCCTCGGTGTTACGTATTAGAGCATTAACACTGACTCTAAATAAGAAGAACAACCTCATCTCGACTCCGCAATATGGACTACTCCTGATTATCTGCACGTTACCCACATAGAGGCAACATTCAAACAGAAGGGGGAGATATCATAATAATATAATAAGTCATATAATTATTAAAAAAATAATAGGTATATAATGCAAGATTTCAAGTTCAACAATCATCAGACATATAACTCTGCAATTCTACAATTTATCAGTTAGACCAATGCAATGCAACTGACTATGTGTTGTACCCCAACTTTTGCCCCTAAGATTCACTTATACTTTATACCATTACATTACACAAATATCACAATTTGAATTTGCCTCTCTCTCTCTCTCCTATCTTTGGCTTTGCCCTTAGGAGATCACCAAGCACCTTGTGTATGAGTTCATTTCTTGTGTGTGGTGATTGATACTTGACTAACAATTATATGTGTACACTTTGCTTGCTAAATGTTGTAGGTGAATGGTGCACAAGTTTCTTATTCAAGGAATTAATAGGTTCATGTGTTTATTTCCACGCCTTCTCTCCTCAATTCTCAAGATTTTGAAAGTATTGTCTCATTGAAGACTTCTCTTGTCAACCATGGACTCTTATCTTGAGTGTATGCTTCATATTTGAAAGAGATCATCAAGTTCAAAGAATTCACCATTTTATGGCTATCTACCTTGAATTAGGGTTTTGGACTTCTGAGGATCATATTTTGGTGTTTGTATGAAGTTTGTGGATGATTTCAAAGTCATTTGATTCTTAAGAGGACTTCTAATATGAATATACATTGATCCAAAGAGTTTTATTGATGAAAAGATTGTTTTAGAAGTCTATGATTGACCACTCTCTAGGTTGATGCTTCATCTATCTTGTATGACTTCAGAGGATCAAAACTTAAAATAATAATAATAATAATAAATTTTTAAATATTTAGGTTTAAATGCACTTTTGGTCCCCCTATATTAATTTTTTTAACATTTTAGTCTCTCTATAAAAAAAAACCAACTATTAGGTCCCCCAATATCATATTTCATGTTTTTTTAGTGGTCACCCATGATAGAATAGTCTAGTTTGCATAGGTGACATTGAAATTATGAAGTGACATTTTTTTAATTGATGTCATGTCATTATAAATATTTAAAAATTTATTATTATTATTATTATTATTATTTTAAGTTTTCTTTATAATAATTAAACTTTTTTAATTATTTTAGTTATTTTTGTTTGTAAATATTTATTTAGAAATTATATATTATAAATTTTAATTCTAAAATATATATTTTTGGGTCTATTTTAATGACGTGACAACAATTAAAAAATATCACCTCATAAATTCAATGTCACATATGCAAATTAGACTATTTTGTTATGGGGGACCTAAAAAAAACATAAAATACGATATTGGGGGACCTAATAATTGGTTTTTTTTTATAGGAGACTAAAATGTTTAGAAAATTAATATAGGAGAGCAAAAGTGCATTTAAGCCAAATATTTATAATGACGTGACATCAATTAAAAAAATGTCACTTCATAATTTCAATGTCACCTATGCAAATTAGACTATTTTATCATGGGTGACCACTAAAAAAACATGAAATATGATATTGGAGAATCTAATAGTTGATTTTTTTATGGAGGAACTAGAATATTAAAAAAATTAATATAAACGAACCAAAAATGTATTTAGCCTATTTTTAAGTTCATTAAATAATTGATGGATATAGTCTACATCGAAATTAAATATGTAAATTAGTTAATAAATCTAAATTGAGAATCTTTATTTATTATATTGATGGAATAGTGTATTAGGTTAATCTAATGATTAACCACAAAGAAAAAACACATCATTTAAACAAGAGAGAGAAATATATAGTAGTTTTAATTTTCTTTAATTTTCTTTTATTAATCTAATATTTACAAGGAAAAAATGAGTACATTTAAAAATAGTGCATTTTAAGTTGGTAGAAACGAAGATTTCACATTTAATGTTTGCTGATGACTTGTTGTTTGGAGAAGCCACTGGAAAAACACATCACAAATATTATAAAAAGTTTGTGTAATTTTGTTAGATTTTAGGGCAAGAAGTGAGCATGGAGAAGTCTTCTGTTATGTTCTCTCTTAATGTTGCTAGAACAGTTCGGAATAAGATTGTGCACATATCGGGTTTTAAAGAAACCTTTGATTTTGGGAAGTACTTGGGAGTCCCCTTGATTGGTAAAAATTTAAAAATGAAAGATTTTCATTACATTTTGGAGCAAGTTGTTGCTATGCTTGCAGGTTGGAGAGCCTCATATCTGTCTTTTGCAGGCCAGATTATGTTAGCCAAAAGTGTGGTGGAAGCTATACCGGCTTACCCGATGATGTCTAATCTTCTTCCCAAAGCGTGTGTTAATAGATTCAAAAGATTAAGTGAAACTTTATTTGGGGCGACACGGAAAATAAGAAAAGGATGCATGTTGTTATTTGGAGTGAAGTTGCCATGCCTAAACAGCTTGGTGGTTTGGGGCTTCGAGATTTAGAAGTTATGAATAGAGCCCGTATTCTGATAGTGGGTTACAAGCTTCTCAGCAATCTTGAAGAGTTTTGGTGTAGGGTCATACTTGGAAACTCTCAACAGAATCTAATGCAAGATAGTTTGTCTTTAGAAAGAGTCAAGGTGGGCTTGGTGAGGCTAACTGCAGTTTTTGTGGTGATGTGTGCGAGGATTCTTTGCATGTCTTTAAAGACTACAATGCAGTTAACCTTGCTTAATAGGTGCCGTATGCAAATGGATATTCGTTGGGAACCGCCTTGCTGCACGTTGTTAAGCTCAATATTGATGAGGCGTGTGATTAGAATGGGTTGGCTGGTTGTGGAGGTGTGTTTTGAGATTCCAATGAGCATTGACTATGCGGTTTTTCGAAGTTTGTTGGCATATGCAACACGTTTTTGGAAGAGCTTTGGGGTGTGTTACGTTCCAAGGGCTCAACATTGTGATCTTAAAAGGCTATCAAAAGCAAGTGAGAGAGTGGCAGGGAGACCTGGAGAGCTTGACGAAGGTAACAATAGGCATCTCAGGGCAAGGTATCAGACATAAGAAGATAACAACGATGACTGGACAGAAGTCAAACATAAGGCAAACAGAAGATTCGGCACCAGAGGATCGTATTGGAAGGACAACAGAGGGAAAGAAGAAAATTCAGATGAGCAAATATCAAGCTTCTTTTTTACGGAAATACCTGAAAAATATGAGGCAAGGGATCTCTTCGAAGTATTCAAGGGGTATGGCATAGTGATGGATGTGGCTATTCCACCAAAAAGAGACAAGCGTGGTAAAAGATTTGGTTTTGTGAGATTCAGAAAGGTGAAAGATGAAAGAATGCTTGGAACTCGTCTGGACAATATCTTCATCAATGGCAGGAAGATACATGCAAATATCCCAAGATTTCAAAGAGGGAATCTGGAGCGTCGAAGGAAGGAAATTAACTGCAGCTTGCCCAACAGAAACGAACATCAAATCAGCCACAGAGGCGACTTTAATAGTCATAAAAATACACTGGAAGGCAGATCGTATGCTCAGGCTGTGCGTGGGCACTCGAAGACTGGTGACACTAGAGTTCAGAAGCCGAATTT
This sequence comes from Vicia sativa, assembly GCA_021764765.1. NCBI lineage: Eukaryota > Viridiplantae > Streptophyta > Magnoliopsida > Fabales > Fabaceae > Vicia > Vicia sativa. The sequence continues at coordinate 78,388,767 of CM038793.1, read as the reverse complement.
TAACAAAGAAGAGCATAAAGGAGGGAGGACTTCCGGTGGGTGGAAGGCGAAAGAAAAGAAACCAATTTTCGCGCATCTTCAATATAAAGCAGAGGAGAAGGACTTGCGAAGGTTTGAAAAAGCTTTTGTTGGGGTTGTTGAAACTTCTGGAATGACTTACAATATTCAAGAAGCATTCCATGGTGAAGGGTACTTCGGGATTAAGGCTACACCACTGGGGGCCAATCTTTTCTTACTAGAAGAACAGGAGGTGGGAGAGATCAAAGCTCTGGTGGACGAAGCTAAGGATTGGATAAGGCAATGGTTTTCTAACATTCATCCATGGTCACCAGATGACATAGATAACGAGAGGTTAACGTGGTTGCGGTGCTATGGTCTGCCATGTCATGCATGGAATCCAAAGCTATTTGAATTTTTATCAAGAACTGTTGGTGAGTATGTTTGTTCAGATGACGAAACCCGTGAGCATACCAGAATGGATGTTGCGAGATTTCTCATAAGAACAAAGAGTTCTATGGTACTAAACGAATCGTTCAATTTGGAAGTAAATGATCATGTGTATGGAATCAAATTGGTCGAAGATATGCATGGACCAAAACGTATTATAGTCCCAGTAGAAAAGAAGCTAACCGAGGAAGAAGTGGAGTCCTCTTCAGAGACTGAAGATGGGGAAGAAGAGGAGGACGAAGGAGGCGCGTGGAGTAATAGCGAATCGGAGAAAAGTTATGGAGTAATCCCGAAATCCCAGAAAAATAATGATGAAACACCATCCAATCAGCAAAACGAAACAAATGTAGTCAGGATTAAACATCATAATCGAAACAAGTTACCACTAAGTGTAACAGCTTTTCCGGATGAATTAGAGGATAGCAGTGATGGTGAGAGTTCCAATACTTCTGGAGGCGGAAAAGCAGGAGAAAAGAGTAATACTAAAAACAGAACATTAATTGCGGAAACTGATATGGTTGAAGGTAACGTACCAGTGGTTGTTAGCTTGCGTCCAGGGGGCCCACATGATGTGGTGCAAAAGTCTAGTTTTTTGGGCTTGGATGTGGAAGAGTCCGATCCAATTGTATGCACTCAACCTTTGTTTAAAGGCCCTTTTCGACATACAAGGCCCAACAAGAAAAAACCCTTGGATGAAATTTTAGTGAATTTAGAAATCCCTTATGCTCCTTCGTATTTTACAACATTGCTCCATTCCCAAATTAACCCTAGGGGATTTCGAAACAGTAAACCATCTGTCCCATTGGAAACACTAAACCCAGAAATCGTGGAGTCAGATCTAGTACGGCAACGACATGAAATTCAAATAATTTCTGAAGGATCCTCAATAAATGACTCAGATATTAACAGGGGAAATGGTAGAATTCTAAAATCTTTAGAAAGTGTGCCAAAGAAAGTGTGGAGTATCATAAAAGAATTGGGAGTTGAGGGTGAAGAAGACGATGAGGTGTTTGAGGGTGCAATCAGAGAAATGGAAGACAGGGAGCGTCAGAGCTGGGAGGGTGAGAAGGAGATAGCTACTTTTTCATAATGAAGATAGGAACATACAACATCAGGGGATGTGGGAATTCTGTTAAGAGGAGCAGAATTAGCCAAGTTATTAAGAAAGAAAATGTCGACGTCATGTTTATTCAAGAAACGAAGAATGTTAAGATGGAAGACAAAACTGTTTTTTCTTTATGGGGATCCAAGGAATGCGAATGGTCTGCTAGAGATGCGATTGGAAGATCTGGTGGAATTTTAACAGTCTGGAAGAAGAAAGTAGTATTACCTGAATTTAGCTTCTCAGGAAGTGGTTACTTAGGAATTATGGTTAGGATGAAAGGAAAAATTCATTACTTTGTAAACATATACTCTCCATGTTTATTGGCGGAAAAAAGAAAGTTACGGCTGGAGATTCTGGATTGGAAGCAGAAACTGGAGAAGGGAGAGTGGATTGTGGGAGGCGATTTCAATTCAATCAGAAACGAGGAGGAGAGGAGGGGTCAGAATGGAAACATTAGAAGCATGGAAATGGAAGAGTTTAACAGTTTCATTGAGGCAATGGAGGTGATAGATGTACAAGTTCTGGGTAGTATATACACATGGTTTAAACCAAATGGTAAGGCAAGCAACAGATTGGATAGAATTTTATTATCAGAAGAATTGATTCATATTTGGGGAGTAGTGGCTCAAGAGGTGGGAGACAGAGACATCTCAGATCATAAACCTGTGTGGCTGAAATCAAGCTTTCTTGATTGGGGCCCAAAGCCATTCAAAGTAAACAACTGTTGGTACGATCATAAGGACTTTCTGACCTTTGTGGAAAGGGAATGGAAGGCGAACCACTTAAAAGGAAAGAAAGTATTTATAATCAAAGAAAGATTGAAGACTCTTAGAAATAGATTGAGATGGTGGAATGCAAATGTCTTTGGGTGGATAGATCTGAGGATACAAGAGGATGTTAAGCAACTCAATGAGGTAGAAGATCAAATTCTGATGTCAAATGTGCAAACAGGAAATTCTCAAGAACTTGAAGCTAAAAATTCCGAAAGAAAGAATCTCCAACAGAATTTCTGGAAAAATATCCATTATAAGGAAAGTTTGCTCAAGCAAAAGTCTCGTTTTAAGTGGGTTCGGGAGGGAGATAACAACACAAAATTTTTCCACACTTCCATGTCGATTCGAAACAGACGCAACGCAATTGTGGCAGTAAATACCGAAGAAGGATTGGTAGAATCTGTAATGGAAGTAAAGGAGGCAATAAAGGAACATTTCAAAGCCAGATTTCAAAAATCTAACTTCCTGCGACCAACATTTCAGAACATCAATTTTAACAGCTTGTCGAATCAAGATATGGAAAGTTTGGAAGCCGAGTTTTCAGAAGAAGAAATCAAAAATGCAGTGTTTGAAGGTGATGGAGACAGAAGCCCTGGACCAGATGGCTTTAATTTGAAATTTATGAAAAAATGCTGGAGTATCGTGGGTAGTGATGTCGTGGGGTTTGCACAGGAATTTCACAAACGGGGAAAACTCCCAAAAGCTGCAACTTCTTCGTTTTTGGCTTTGATACCAAAATGTTGAGTAAGTGCATCGGTACACTCGTTTCTACCAATCAAACTGCGTTCATCCCGGGTAGACAAATACTAGATGGGGTTTTGGTTATTAATGAAGTTATTGACTTTGCAAAAAGAAAAAAGAGGAACTGCTTGCTTTGTAAAATAGATTTCGCAAAAGCGTACGATTGCGTGGACTGGAACTACTTAAGAGACATGATGAAAAAGATGGGATTTGGTGAGCGTTGGAGGGGCTGGATGGAAGCATTAGTGTTCACAAGCTCTATGTCAGTACTAGTTAATGGCAGCCCGACAGAGGAATTCCAAGTCAGTAGAGGATTAAGACAGGGAGATCCACTTTCACCTTTTTTGTTCACTATTGTAGCCGAAGGTCTAGCAGGAATGGTTAGGAGTGCTATCAGCAGAGGGTTATACGAAGGTTTTAAAGTTAACAACGAAATTGAATATAGTCTCCTTCAATTCGCAGATGACACAATTCTGATAGGCGAAGGATCCTGGTCAAACTTCTGGACTATAAAGGCAGTGCTGAGAGGATTTGAGATGGTGTCTGGGTTGAAGATAAATATGAGCAAGAGTAATCTATATGGGGTGGGCATCGAATTAGAAGTAATGGTGGCAGCATCTCAGTTCTTGGCGTGCAGAATTGGAAAACTACCATTTAAGTTTCTAGGATTACTTGTGGGAGGCAACCATAGGCGTATCAGTTTCTGGCAACCTGTTATTAACAGCTTCAAATCCAAATTGTCATCCTGGAAAAGCAGAATTCTTTCAATAGGTGGAAGAGTAACTTTACTGAAATCTGTTTTGTCTAATCTTCCTATATATCAGTTTGCGTTTTACAAAGTTCCGGCAAAGATCGTTCGCCAAATTACATCTATTCAAAGAAAATTTCTGTGGCAAGGGTCTGAGGATAAGAAGGGAGTGACATGGGTGAGTTGGAAAAACATTTGTAAGAAAAGAGAGGAAGGTGGTCTTGGGATTAAGGACATAGAAAAGTTTAATAAAGCGCTACTGTCTAAGTGGATATGGAGAGTAATGGTAGATAAAGAAGCAATTTGGAGAGGCATATTGCAAGCAAGATACGGAGATCTAAGTAAGCTACAGTGGGGAGTAGAAGAAAATAACAACAATCAGAATTTTTCTATGTGGTGGAAGGACATACTTACGATAGGTGAGGATGCGCAAGGAGTAGCTAAGAGAAGCATGATAAAATTAGGCAATGGAAACACTACCTTTTTCTGGAAGCAGAGATGGCTGGGAGCTTACACTTTGGAAGAATCATTCCCAGTATTGTACCAGGAATGCTGGTTTAAAGAGGAATCAGTGAGCAGCAAAGGTTGCTGGGAGGGGGGAAGGTGGAAATGGAACCTGTTGAAAGGAGGAGAAGTTTGGGGTGAGACGGCAACAAATCAGATTTTGGAACTGAGTGAAACATTGGAAGGAATAGCCCCAGTTGCAGATTTACAAGATCAAACATGTTGGCCTTATCATACATCAAGGCAATATACTGTTAGTTCTGGATATGACATGCTTATGCAGGTTCCGAATCCACAGCCCGTCGACGGCAGAAGAAAGGAGGTGTTTGACATAGTTTGGGAGGCAAATGCACCCTCAAAAGTTAAGATATTCAGCTGGAGATTAGTGTTAGACAGACTCCCTTCAAAGAAGCTGCTGCTGAATTTTCGTGGAATCATAACGCAACAACATCAAGTAACCTGCTGTTTCTGTGTACAACAACAGGAAGATTTAAACCACCTGTTTGTTCACTGTGCAAGACTGAAAATGCTTTGGAGGAAGATATACAAGTGGTGGGATTTGGAATTCGTTCAACAAACTGACTGTAGTGAACAATTGGCAAAGTTTGTAGAAGATTTAAAAGGAAAAATTCCAAAAAAGAACGCAGGGAGCATTTGGCTGACATGCTGTTGGTGTATTTGGAAACAAAGGAACGAAATTGTGTTCAATAATGCAGAAAGTGATTTTGACGAATTGTATTACAATATTCTGAGTTACACTTGGTGGTGGTTAGCAATAGAAGCCAAAGAAAGCATACAATGTACTTTCTATGAATAGTTTAAAAACCCAGCTTTATGTTTGGATCGATTTTAGTTGCTGTATATAAAAGTTATTTGTATCTGTTTGGGTTGGAGTACCCCTAGTACTCTGTTATTAATCCAAGTTGCTTATCAAAAAAAAAAGGCTATCAAAAGCTAGAAGTTAATGTGGATTCTCTTGAAGTTTGTAAAGCTTTAACAGTGGAGCTGGTTCAAAATAGTGTTGGCAGGAACTTGATTATGCAAATTAACCATTTGTTGGGAACCCTTGAGCATGTGGATATTAACATACTTATACGGAAGCTGATAGATATGCAGATGAGTTAGAAAAAATTGGAAAGAGGGTCCAAAAGGATCTTATTATTTTTTAGTATGTTCCATATACAGTGTGCAAAATCTTCGAGGAAAATGTTAGGGGTGTTTCATCCTCTCGAGGGGTGATCGTGTATTTCTTTAGTTTCTTGAGCTTCAACCCTCTTTCCAAAAAAAAAAGAAAAGAGAACGTCAGTATTATTGCTGCAAGAATCAACTCAAATTGATTGTGGCTAAATGAAGTGGTTAAATGAAAATTCTCTAAGAATTAATTAAAAATTCCAAATAATCATTTCCAGGTTAGATAAAGATTAAAAGTTTTATCCTACCAAAAACAAAATTAAAAGTTTATAAAAAAATTAAAAATATTTTTAATACAATAAAAATCCATGGTGTCTCATAATCTCATGTTAAGGATAAAATCTAATTATTTTAATTAATTCTATAGTCACAAAATTTTATCAGTGTATATTTTATAATACATTATAATAATCATGTTATACCTATTCTCCTTTTTAATTAGAAAATATATAATGATAAATTAACTAATTAATTATAATTTATGATAAACAAAAAAATTCAATATCTAAATTATATGCTTCAACGAATTTTGTAATGACTCATTTTTAAATAAAAGAACTTTAAAAATGTAAAGTTCGAAAAAATAGTAGTTGATACATTATAAGTTTTTTTAATCATTTTTATGTTGACAATATAAAAAATATAGACATTAATTTGTCTTCTATAACCACAAACACGTTTTCTAAGTAGAACTTTTTATAATATATTAAAATTATTCTTATTTTTATTTAGCTCATACAAAAAAATTTAGAATTATTCTTATTAAAATAATATATTCAAATTAATTTTCTCATATATAAATTGTACACTTTAGTACCTATTTTTAACGAATCATTTTCAAAAAATAATGTTTAAACAATGAAGAATAGTAAATTATAATTGATTTGTTATAAATTTTTTTATGTTGACAATATTATAAAATATTAAATTTAATTTAATTTACTTAACAAACTTTCTTATGATGTTTATAATAAATTATTATTATTTTAATTTTTTATTAAATATAAAAAATTAATTTGATTGATTGATTAAATATGTATCAAATTATTTTAATTTTACATATATTTAAAATCCATTAAATCTATTTTTTTTGGAAAATACAAAAAAATCAAGTTTTTTTGTCAAGGATACAACAAAACGAACATTTATGAAAATATGAAAAATTGAGTTTTTTCAAAAATACAAAATAATCGAATTTTTTCATAATAAAAAAAAGTCAATTTTTTATGAAAAAAAAAAAGAATTTTTGAAAATTCTAAAAAAGGGAGTTTATTTTTTAAAAAGTCAAATTTTTTGAAAACACGAAATATTAATTTTTCTTTTCGAAAAGTCGAGTTTTTCAGAAATATGAAAAACTTGTGTTGTTCCTGAAAATAGGAAAAAATTGAGTTTTTTCGAAAATTAAAAAAAATAGAATTTTCCAAAAAACGAAAAAAATTTGAATTTTTTTTTCAAAAAAACCAGTTTTTCTTCGGAAAATCAGACTTTTTCGAAACTCGAGTTTTTCCAAAAAAATAGAGTTTTTTCAAAAATGCAAAAAGTCGAGCTTTTTCTAAAATAAAAAAATCAAGTTTTTTGGAAATAACGAAAATCAATTTCTTTTCAAAAAAATATGAGAAATCGGGTTTTATCGAAAATACAGAAAAAGTTGCTTTTTTTTCCGCAAAATACGAAAACTCAATTTTTTTCTGAAGCTCGAAAAAATTAAAGTTTTTTCTCAAAAATAGAGAAAATTGGAGTATTTCCGAAAAATTGAATTTTTCCCGAAAATTTGAGTTTTTTTCAAAAATTGAGATAATCAATTTTTTTTCAAAAGTACAAGAAAATCTAATTTTTTTGGGAATACGTAAAAAATATCAACGGTTTCTTGAAATAGGAAAAAATTGAGTTTTTTTCTTAAATTATAAAAAAATGAGTTAAATGAAAATATGAAAAATCGAGTATTTTCTTTTGAAATACGAATATATTTCAAGTTTTTGTTTTTTTGATTAGTGAATATTCATCCATCAAAATGATGTTAATGAATGGACGGATGAGTTTTTATTCTTAATTGATGAATTAGAATGGATATTTTTTTAAAAAGTGGATTGTTAATGAATTTATGGATTATTTTGATCATCCAATAATAATTCAATCCATATATATTTAATCTATCCATTTTGCCACCCCCTATTATAAAGGATGATTCACAAGCGTTTGAACAAGTTGCTAAAGTGATAAAGAGGTTTCAACAACTTTTGTTCTAGATCTAGGATTTTACCAAGAACAAGCACAAAACTAATTGCAACTAAGAAAAAAATAAAATTTGTGTTAATTCTCTACCTTTCATTTAGGTAACAAACCATTAAATACAAACAAGATTTCAGCCCTAATGGACTATTCTAATGGGCCAAGCCCACTTGATTAATAATGAGAAATAGAAAATTTTACCCTATATCCTATATTTATTTCCATATCCCTACAAATTTGACAGTTGGACGAAATTACACTTGTATAATATTAATTACATCAAAAAATTTCACTTTTACTATTTTCACTTTCGTAAAACGAGAGAGCGTGATTTTTTTTTGCACAAACCGGAGAACCCAACAAGCCTACATCCGGTTCTTCATTTTACATCCCGGAGGACGCAAGAGTGAGTAATCCGGTTCTTTATTTTACACTTTAGAGGACGCCAGAGTGAGTAATCCGGTTCTTCATAAACGAAAAAATACACTCCGGATTACACGTGTTGGGGTTATCCGGCTTGAGAAAAAAAATTTGAAACACCCCGGATAACCAATGCTTAGGTTATCCGGTTTATCATTGTGTATTTCGGATAACTAGACGATGGACTATCTGATTTTGATTAATTTTGGTTTTTTTTCCAGTGGTTCGTAGACGAGGAGGCGCGACGGGTGACAATAATATGCGCAGAAGGATCGAGGAACGACAATGTTGTCGTGAAGCGGACGATGCAGAGGGACATCAGCCGCCTGCAGAAGATGCAATGCATGCACCTTTTCCCGGAGGACCGACTGATACTTCTCTTTTGGTCAGATATGATGGTCACGTTGCTCGTCATCTGTGGTTTGGCGAGGTAAGTTAATCGTTATCATTTTATTTTGAATAATTTTTATTTGTTATTATTTATATATTTTATAACATGTTCAGTATAAATTATTTTTCAAGAGAGACATCCTAAAAAAGAGTTAAAGGTTGATGCACATGGCAGCAAATTGATCGGTTGGATTCCACACATGCTCCCTGTGACACCCCAAAATAATTCGATAATTAAATAATTATGATTTTTAATTATTAATTTAATTGAGAACATAATTTATTAATATATTGGATTTATTGGGATTAAATTATGGATTTGTTAGAGGTGTGTTGAGTAAAGTGAGGGTGTGAGGAGTAAAAAACTCTACTCACATTATTTAATTCATTTTATTTATGTTAAAGGAATAAAAGGAATAAAAGAAGGAAAGAAAGAAAAAGGAGTTATTTTGGAGAAAACAAAGATACGTGAAGTGAGAAGAGGAAAAGGAAGGAAGAAAACTTAAAGTGTCAGAATTCGAAGAACCCACAAGGTAAGGGGTGATTTCGATTAGTTATTTCATATTATCGGTTTCGAATTTGACCGTATAGATCATAGCATGTTAGAAAATCTCAGTTTAGGAATTCCTAGATTGGAAACAATTAGAGTGTCAGTAGATGAATAGGAATGATGGAATATTATGTTTTGATGTTATAATGGTGCAAAATAGATGTATTTTGGTGTTTCTCATACAGTAATTCGTGTGGATATGTTTGGGTTTGGTTTAGAGTGGATGAATGCTGTCAAAAGTGCAGAAAATGGCTCTGCAACACGTAGGAACCGGGTTCCCCTTTGAAAAATTGGTAAAAACTTGAAAATTGCACTCAGGAACTGGTTCCTGTATGGGTAGGAACCGGGTTCCCATACATTTTTCTAGAAACGTGAAATTTTTGAACTCAGGAACCGGGTTGTACATAGGCAGGAACCGGGTTCTGCAGCAACTTTTTTGAAAAATATCAAACTTTGAAAATTCATAACTTTCAAACCATAAGTCCGTTTTGAGTGCCGTTTTGAACGTTATTTCTTAAATTTAATGCTCTATTTTATAAATGAAAAGATTTCCTAAATCTTGAAATTATTTTGAAAATGAGTCGAATTTCCGACGTAAGTGATTATTGGTTGACGCACATGGGTGTGTATGTGACAGTGAAACGGTGATGAATGGATGTATTCGTATTGTGTGGATGAAAAGCATGTTTATGTTGTTAATGATGGTGCGCATGATCGTTGAGATATCATGTTTTTGGGTTTTGATTCGGTTTATGATAATTGGTGTATTCATGATTGTATTGATATCATGTGTTTTGTTGGTGTTGTATATGCCTGATAGCTGTTGATCTTAGTTGTTGTTGTTGTGATATATACTGGTGATAGTCTTACCAATTGAAGGGTAAGTGTTCGGCATATTTATGCTGTGTGATGAATTATTTCATGATAGGTGATTATATCATGTTGTGGTTGATGAGGGTTTATGATGTCTGATGTGGTCATAACCTGTGTTGAATGTTGCATGCTAGTGATGTGCGTGCATATGCATTGTTTTGGTGAAGTTAATTCCCATTGTGTGGAATTTGACTTGTATTGCCGTTAACCGATACCCGGGTGAGGATGAGTGGTTAGGCTGGATTCGTGTCCGGGTGTTTATGGACGAATCGATGGTTACTGTATCCGGTTGATGATGGATCAGTGTTGGGTGACTTGGTCACGTGTTGGTACCACATGCATTGTGTCTGCATTTGTGTTTGCATGGGATTGTAACATGTTAGGATGTCTTCCAGTGTTGCAATTCTTTTGTTGTCTATTGAATGCATAATGACTTGTATGATTGTGATTGCGTGTTGAATATGAAATTATATTAAAATGGGTGAAATAATATGCTTGTGATATATTGTTGATTGAGAAGCTTATAATGTGTTTTAATTATGAGAAGTCTCACCCTTACTTTAACAATTTCAGATTAAAGTTAGCAGCTCAGGAGTTGGTGAGGATGGCTCTAGAGCTTGTCTTTTAAGTCCGCGTGTCAGTGTCATGCTCTGATTAGATTGTAACACTGGGGAACGTTTAGTCGAGGAATTAGTTGTTATTCATTTGTTTATTTGAATTTCAATTGGGAATAATTATAATTTGGTTTATTCCGTTTTGGTTATGGTATTTTTCCGCTGTGTAAGACATGGTCTTAATTTGATAGAATGATTTGAATAATGACCCTCAGTGTAGCATGGCTACTGTTTTAATTGAAGTTTTATTTATTTCATAATTGTGGCATCCCTTGAATTCCGTGTTAACTCTGATGGAACGTGACTTTAATTGTTGGTATAATTAATATTATTTGGGGTATTTTAGAAGGGGTTTTACACTCCCTCCTATTATAGAGAACTGGTTGGTGAATTATGGTCTATCCTCTCTTCAAAGAACTAGTTTGTCGAGGATTGACCAACATCTAGTATCGACATTTGTTGAGCGGTGGCATACAGAAACATCGTCATTTCATATGCCATTTGGTAAGATGACCATTACTTTAGACGATGTTTTCATGTCTTCTCCATGTGCCGATTAGGGGTGACTTGGTTGACCCTTCATAAGGGTTCTCTGATAATGATGCTATTAGATTAGCTATTGATCTTATGGGAGTTTCGTTGGAGGAGGCAGCTGAGGAGGTCCAATTTTGTAGAGGTCCTTACTATAGACTGGATTGGTTAAAGACTATTTTTGTGCATCAGCGGGCTGCTAATAGGTTTGATTGTGCTGCCAGAGCGTACATGTTGTTGTTATTGGGTTGCACCATTCTGACAGACAAGACCTTTACTCTGGTGGAGGCAAAGTATTTACCACTATTTAGGGATTTGGCTGAATGTGGTAGGTACTGTTGGGGAGTTGCGACATTGGTTAATCTTTACTGCTATTTAGATGATGTTTCTTTCTATTCCTGCAAACAATTGGGTGGATATGCCTCTCTATTACAGGTACAAAATGTTTTACTTTTGTTTCAATTTTTTTATCTTTAGTTATTCCTAAATTTTATTTATATTATTCATGGTGTGTAACAGTGCTTGACCGACGAGTATTTTCCCTCTATTGGAAGAGATGTCTATCTGGTATTTGTGGTGTGGGTAGTCCACTTCCGAGGGCGATGAAGTGGTGTTACAGGCAATCCACTACCAAGGTCGATGAGCACAAGATGCATTTAGATGCATTGACACCGGGTGATGTTATTTGGCGTCCTTTTGAGGATCACCGACATATACGTCCATTTGATGATATATGTCTCTACAAGAGTGGTCTGAAATGGTATGGTACATTAATGCCATATCTACCTGAAAGATGTTTGTGTTAGTTTGGATATAAACAGTACATACCCCACCTTCCTCCTGCTGTTGAGACTCTTGATGTGGATGTTGACTGGTTAAGTTATGTTCAAGGAGTTTTAGATGTTATTCGTGATGCATTTTTTGCTGCCAGACCATATGATGTAGTTGATGAGTATTTGGGTTGGTATTATATGGTGTCACATCCTCGTTTGGTAGCACCGCCACAAGATGAGGTGAGAGAGATCCCAGTGCCTTTTTATGCCGATGGACTAGAAGATGAGAGGTTAACATACATATCAGGTGAGCTTCATCGCTACTTGCAGCGTCACGGTGCAAATGAGGAGGACGATGAGTTTATTGAGATTTTTCGATCATTATGTGTAGCTCAGGGAGGACCACTACCCATGGGAGGACTGATACCTTATCTGTCTCCATGCTTTACCTTGTTTATTTGTTTTTTTGAGACTTATATTGAATTTTGTGACTTATGTGTTATCCCATGACTTATGTATTATTTTGTGCACTCTTTTAATATTTCTACTTTCCGCAATCCAAAATATAAAAATTACAATATAATCCAAAATATAACATGAAAGTCAACTAACGATATATGTCAATTAAATCCAAAATGAAGCATGAAAGTCAACTAAAGATATATGTCATCTGAATCTAAAATGTAGCATGAAAGTCAACTAAATATATATGTCAACTGAATCCAAAATGTAGCATGAAAGTCATATGTGAAATGAATACTGTAACACGGTGGGAGAACTGACTTGTTTGTTTTGCGATTGATCGTAAATGTTGCGGATAGCAAGAGTCGCCATCGACTTTTCTTTTATCCAATTAAGGGAAGGCGAAAAGAACAGGAAAAGAACTTCGTTAGATTTTGAGTAAGGGATGTGGTTACAAAAAGGGAAGGTGTTAACACCCTTTCCATCTGTAGTTATCTACGGGCTCTTAATTGCTTAGCTCACTTTAATTTTTTTTTTTGTGTGTGTGTTTGAAAAGATTTTTGAAAAGGCATTTCGCTTTGACTTCGTAATGATTCACGCTGGAATGTATACGAAGTGTTTGGAAATGTTTTGCTTTGGAAAAGACTTTGTAATGATTCGCGCTGGAATGTATACAAAAAGTTTTGAAAAGAAGTTTTTCAAAATGTGAGGTGTGAAAAGTATTTTGAGCAAGCAAAAGAGACTTACTACCTACTCAGAACAGTCGTTTCCGAGTTATTTTGCTTTCCTTTAGAATAAGGCCATCCGTACCATTGATTGATAGGTAACCTTATTCGTTGAATGTAAAAGGGACATTCGAAGGGACATCGGATGGTCATAGAAGCAAACTTGTAAGGATATCCTAGCACATTCGTAGGGACGATCATCACTTTTTGTAGGCAACAACCGAGGGACGAGATCATGTATTCGTAGGCAACATCGAGGGACTATGATCTTTTAAGTCGAAGGGACTGTGATGATGTATTGTAGGCAACCATGCTAAGATATCCCTACGTTCGAGGGACATGACCGTTGTTTCGTAAGGCAACGAGAGAGGATACCCTAAGGTAGGTGCATGTGTGAAAAGAGTGTGTTGTTTTCAGATATTTATCTTGTGATTAGCGATCTAGATTGATTAAGTTAATCTTGCCATACACGCCTAATTACTAGCATTTAATAAGTGCAGAAAGTAAATTGCGGAAATGTAAAGGTCCTACGCTATTACATGGCTTTGGGGCAGATACATAATAGGAGGTGCGGAAAGTAAATGCAGAAAATAAAATCCTACACTATTACATGAAAATAAACTTGCAACCTATACATCCTATCTAGAATTTAAAATGCAAGAAAGTAAATAGTAGAAGAAAAAATGATCTAAGTGAACAAACTAAATCCTAGTATTTTTGGTATTTTTTGAAAATTAGAGTTTATGTAAGAAAAAGAACCTAATTCTAATTGATTTTAATTAATTAAGAAAAAAATAATGAATATTAACCTAAATTAAATTAATTAAGTTAATTAAAAAAACATGAAACAGTTATTTGTGAAATTGTCTAATTAACCTAATTACTAATTAAATTAATTAATTAATTAAAATGGAAAGCAGAAAATAAATAAAAATAAAAAAAGGATAAAAAAGAGCGTGTCGCCTCGTGGGTCTTCTATGCGTGAAGCGCCAGGGCATCCGCCGGAGTTTTGGTAGAAATTGCTAAGCGTGTCCGAAGTTGAGCTTCGATCGGAAGGGTCCGTTGGGGCTTCGGAGGTTCTGCTGGGGGACGCCCGTGTCGGAGCTTATAGGAATCAAGGCCGAAGGGTCCAAAAGCTAGGGCTTCTGGAGGTTCTAGACCTGGGACGCCCAGAAGTTGGAGCTTCTGGGGGCTCTATTGTTGAAGGGGATCCAAAAGCTGGAGCTTCCTGACGTGATGTCTCCTCTGGGGATCCAGGAGCTGGAGCTTCTAGACACGATGTCTCCTTCGGGGATCCGTGTCGGAGCTCGGACATGATGCTTCTGAGGGATGTCTAGAAGTTGGAACTTCTGGGGTTGGCACCAAAACGTGCCAAGAATCATCTTCTGCATTTGAATTTCCAGACCTATGCCAACGGTTTTGCTGCATCCTTTGCCTACGGATTTTGGTTCGTAGCTATAGGACCTGTAAATTAAAACTTGACAAATACCAAAGATAAATTATATATGAGGCCATGGATCAATTGGAATTGATCCACTGAACACGACCATGCCCTTAGTTTTCTATAATTTTGGCTAATACGAAAAACCCCAAATCGAAGCTTCAAGCCCTAACAATGGCAGATCTTGATTCTTGCATCTAAACTTGAATCAAACTATCCAGAAAGCATCGAAATATCAATACAAACACAAATATAGGATCAAACTGAATTAAACAAGCATGTATGTATGAAATCGAAAATTGAAAATATGCATGGAAACCAAAACTGTGATTTTACGTTTCAGGAGCTTTTGCGTGCTTGCAAGGGTCTGGAACGATTCAAAGGAGCACCAGGAAGCTGTTTGAATGCTTGGAATGGCCTGGATCGAAGTAAAACTTTGGCTGCAAGTTTCTTGGAACACACGGTTTTCTTGAGCCTAGTTAGGGTTCTTCAAGCTGCCAAAAATACCTCCTTTAGGGTTTAGAAACCCTCAGAATTTATAGAGGATAAATTCAGGTTGAGAATTGATGAGAAAATATATCCCATTTAATGGGAATATATTTGATTTGCTAATCTTGATCAAATATTGCCAATCTTGTACCAATCACTTGTCAATCTTTCAATTTCGAATTTCAAGTCATTTAATAGATATCTTGGACATCAAGAATGTCAAATATACAGCCTTGCATTGGTTGATTTATTTTTTGCTATTTTATTTTAATTAAATTGACTTTAATGATTAAAAAATCAAAATGAATAAAATAAAAATCTCAAGGGCGTGGCATTGGGCTTGGAGGTTCTAATTATGATTAGAAACAAGTTTGAACCAAGAAAAGTTAAGCCCATTTGGAAAAAATTTGATTTTCTCAAGTATTTTTCTTTATGCACCTCCTCAAAAATGCCCAACTTGTACAACTTGTATCTTGCTCAATTTTTAGCATTTTTGGGTTTTCTTGGACTTTTTAGAAAGCTCAATATGTCTTCTAAACAACCCTTTTTGTTTCATCTCCATTGAAGTTTCCATGCTCATGAACACTTCTTTGCAAAAAGATGACTTTTTGTTGACTTTTAAAAGGACCTATAATGTTTTGATCCATAACTCCCAAATGAAGTATTTCTATCCAAAGCTTGTGAGACATGGAGTTGTACAGAATTGAATTCTCTTTAAAATGAGCTTTGGTGGAAATTTGTTTGATAAAGTATGTGAAAGTTATGCCTGGTCAAAGTTCTGTTGACTTTTGTCTGAAGAGTCCTAATTTAGAAACTTTGATATTTGATCAGATCTTGACTTTTCTTTATGAATCATGATCAAATCTTGATCAAATGATGAATATTACTTCAAGATATTTATGTTGACCAAAAATTATGAAGTTTGACTGTATGTTGACCATAGTTGACTTTTTGTCCAATACAACTGATTTTCAACTATCTGAGCCATTGGATGAGCAATTTTGACTTGAGAGGCTTGAAATTTGACATGGTGATCCCTTGATGCCTATGATGGGATATGGTGGCCGCTCAGAGCACTGGAGATCCATTTTGACTTGAGATGTGCAAAATCCTGTCTGGATTGATTGCTTAGGAGGGGGTTTATTTGAGCAAACCTTGTGAAATTCTTGAATATAGAGCCCTAGATTGTCTTAAGAGAAAGGAGGGAAAATTTTGGGGTATAACTGTTTCCCCTGTTCAATCTTCTTGTACCGGAAGGGTTAGATTGGTATGCTTGCCTTTCGTGCCCTGAATGTAGAAGATGATTGAACACTCGAGTACACCTGAAAAATTTGCACTCGCTGTTGTATGGAATGGGATCGTTAGTTAACAATGCGCTGGAATGGGCTTACAAATGCCATTTGGAGAAGCTGATGCTGGAGAGTGAGTTGTACGCTAGACTATGTATTCGTCTTTTGGATGAAAGGGAAAACGGAGATGGCCTTAAGATGCCATCCAGGGAGGTTGATAATAAGAGAGAATCAGAATGAACCTTCGTCTTGGCTATTTCTGAGATGAATATTTGTCAGAAAGTAGATAGTTTTCCCGTCTTGTTTCGGGTGTTAATCTTTGACCTCCTGTTTGGAAAATAGTTGTTGCCTGTTGGGGAAATTTAACTTGAAAGGATAAGATTAGCTTTATGCAGATTATGATGCATGCGAGTATATGATAATGTTTGTGAATGAACATGTTATGAATTTTATGTATAATGCATGAATGTAGATGTTATGGTATTTCAAAACATATCAATCTTGAAGAAGATAAGAACGTTCTGCTGGAGATTTCTGATGTTCGCTTGGAGATGGGGTTGTGGGAAACCCTGGCTGGGGAGAAAAAGGAGATGCTTCAGATTCCTCTGATGCACTATCTGACCAAGCTTCGAGTCTAAATATTAGTGCCGCTTAGAAGAATAGCAATGACTGAGAAGTATTCGGCTGGGGATCTTGTGTGTAGATCTTGCTGAGGGTGATTACATTTCCCATAGACATTGCTGGGGGACAACGCGATATGGCATAATCTATTACTGCTTGGAGACTGACATGATGTGGTGAAGCTGATAGGGTCATTAAAGCTTGACGAGGCTTGTAGGATCATTAAAGCTGATGAGGTTGATAAGGATCATTTGAGGTGATGAATCTGATAGGATCACTTGAGGTGATGAGTCTGATTGGATCATTAAAGCTGATGAAGCTGATAAAATCACTGCTCGGGGACTAACGTGATGAAGTTTGATAGGATCACTGCTCGGGGACTAATGTGATGACTTGAAAATGTAGATAAGTCGACAGATCACTGCTCGGGGACTAACGTGATGAAGTCGATAGGATCACTGCTCGGGGACTAACGTGATGAAGTTTGAAGGATCACTGCTCGAGGACTAACGTGATGAAGAGGATCACTGCTCGGGGACTAATGTGATGAAGTTTGAAGGATCACTGCTTAGGGACTAATGTGATGAAGTTGGAAGCGTTGGAACACTATTGGGAGGAGATTAGTCCTTCGTCGGAGAAGATTTGTCTTTGTAGTGAGAGCGTTGGTCTTGTGAAAATGGCTCTTTGGGGATTGATGATCTTGTGAAAGTGGCTATGTGGGGAAAGCATTGGTGACTTTAGTTGTCATCTCAATTCTTAGAGCCTGTAGTAATTACTGTTTTGTTTTTTTTTTGTTTGTTCGCTTTTCATAGGTTTGTGAACGGATGTTTATTGTCAGATGCATATAATCATTCAAAGCAATCATTGGGCTTTATGCAAAAAGTAATAAAATTAGAACTGGAAAGGAGGAATTTGCATTAATTTTGAAAATTGGCCTATAGCCAAGCAGTTTGTATACAAGAGACGAATATCCTAGTAAGAGGACATTGTCGAAATAGTAAAAAAACTATATGGAAACAATCTCGTCGAGTTTCAACTATGCTATTGCTCATATATTTTCGACTATCTCATCTCCTCGCTGTTAGAAAAAAGTGATTGAACTGATTTGAACTGATAGTAGTGTAGTCTGTAAGTAGGTGATCTGGACGAGTCATAGTCGTACGCTTAAATCCCTAACTTTTGCCTAGACCTCCCTTTCGGGTTTTCAGTTTACCGGGATACCCTTTTTTTCCCAAGCCTCCTTTGCAAGTTTTCGACTTGCCGGGTGTACACCTTTTTTTGTGTGTATATCCTTAACTTTTTCCTGAACCTTTTGGCTCGTCGGGATGCCCTTATTTTTTCCTAGGCCAGTCGACCTAGCGGGTCTCGTTTATGCGTAGTATTTTTTGACTATGTCTACGTTCATAGGGTGTGGGAAGTCTTCTCCGTCCATAGTGCTTAGGATCATAACTCCACCGAAAACACTGTCTTGACCACAAATGGTCCCTCATAGGTGGGAGTCCACTTGCCCCTTGGGCCACCTTGTGGAAGGATGATACACTTGACTACTAGATCATCGACTTGGTAGACTCGGTGCTTGACTTTCTTGTTGAATACCCTGATCATTCGCTTCTGGTATATCTGTCCATGGAAGATAGATGCGAGCCGTGTTTTGTCGATCATGTTGACCTGGTCAAGGCGAGTCTGGATCCATTCGTCTTCGCCCAATTCTACGTCCTGGAGGACTCTGGTTGAGGGTATCTGAACCTCAATTGGTAGGACTGCTTCCATACCGTATACAAGAGAGAAGGGGTTGTCCCTGTAGATGTTCGTACTGTAGTGCAATAACTGTGGAGAGCAAAGGGCAACATCTCATGCCAATCTTTGTAAGTCACTGTCATCTTCTGTATGATCTTCTTGAGATTCTTGTTGGCGTCTTCCACTGCGCCGTTCATTTTCAGCCGATATGGAGAAGAGTTGTGATGGTTAATCTTGAACTGCGTGCAGAGTTTGGTGATCATTTTATTATTGAGATTGGTACCATTGTCTGTGATGATCCTTTCAGGGACGTCGTACCGACATATAAGATTATGCTTGATGAATCAAGCTACAACATTCTTGGTAACAGATGCGAACGAGGCTGCTTCTATCCACTTGGTAAAGTAATCAATAGCAACAAGGATGAAACGGTGTCCGTTGGAAGCGGTGGGTTTGATCTCTCCAATCATGTTGATGCCTCATATTGCGAAAGGCCATGGAGCGGTCAGAACATTCAATGGAACTAGAGGTACGTGTACTCTATCTGTGTATATCTAGTATTTGTGACAAGATCGAGCATAGCGGTAACAATCAGCTTCTATG
This sequence comes from Vicia sativa, assembly GCA_021764765.1. Taxonomy (NCBI): domain Eukaryota; kingdom Viridiplantae; phylum Streptophyta; class Magnoliopsida; order Fabales; family Fabaceae; genus Vicia; species Vicia sativa. The sequence continues at coordinate 78,369,511 of CM038793.1, read as the reverse complement.
GTGGACCAATAGTAACCTGCTCTTAGAATTTTCTTAGCCATTGTATGTCCACTGGAGTGGGTACCGAACGTGCCTTCGTGTAACTCTTCCATGATTCATTCCGCTATTTTCTGGTCTACACAGCAGAGTACGCACAGGTCGTGATTGCGCTTGTATAAGATGCCGTTGTTGAGGAAGAATTTGGATGCGAATCTTCTTAAGAACTTCTTGTCATTGACAGCTGCCCCTATGGGATATTCCTGAGTCTCAAGATACCTCTTCACTTCGTAGAACCAAGGTTTCTCTTCTGTATCAAGTTCACAACAGTATGCTGGTTCTTCAAACCTTTCGATGATGATTTGGGGAGCTTCGTTGTCCCATATGAATTTGAACATAGATGGCATGGTAGCTAATGCGTCTGCCAACTGATTCTCTTCTCGTGGGATGTAATCGAAAGTGATTTGTTCGAAGTAGGGGATTAGACTTAAAACATGCTCTCGATATGGAATGAGATTCGGATGCTTCGTATCCCACTCACATTTAACTTGATTGATCACTAAAGATGAGTCTCCATATACTTGCAAGAATTTGATTCTCAAGTCAATAGTAGCTTTGATACCCATGATGCACGCTTCGTACTCGGCCATGTTGTTTGTGTAGTCGAAACATAGTCTGGCGGTGAAAGGCGTGTGTCCTCCAGTAGGAGATGTAATGATTGCGCCAATACCATTTCCAAGTGCGTTTGAGGCTCCAATACTGGTTCAAGTCCTTCGTCTGGTCCTGGTTCTTCGTAATCAGTGACTAGCAACACATCCTCGTCTGGGAACTCGAATTGCATAGACTGGTAGTCATCTATGGCTTGATGAGCCAAATGACCGGCTACTACGCTTCCTTTGATCGCCTTCTGAGTAGTGTACTGGATGTCGTATTCGGTAAAGATCATTTGCCATCTGGCTATTCTTCCAGAGAGAGCAGGTTTCTCGAATATGTAGTGTCTTAGTCGGCGAGCAGCCCAAGCCAAAGCACTGCAAGTTTTCTCAAGCTGTGAGTATCTTGTTTCACAGTCGGTAAACTTTTTTCTAAGGTAGTATATTGCATACTCTTTTCGAGCAGACTCGTCATGTTTCCCAAACACACACCCCATTGAGTTCTCTAATACTGTCAAGTACATGATAAGAGGTCTTCCTTTGACAGGTGGCATCAGGATAGGAGGATTTTGTAGGTACTCCTTGATTTTGTCAAAAGATGTTTGGCAATCGTCGTTCCATTCCACTACTTGATCTTTCTTCAGTAACTTGAAGATTGGCTCGCAAGTAGTAGTTAGATGTGCAATGAATCTGGAAATATAGTTCAATCGTCCCAGGAAGCCTCTGACCTCCTTCTCAGTGTGGGGCGCTGGCATTTCTTGAATAGATTTAACCTTGGCTGGATCAACCTCGATACCTTTACCACTGACAACAAATCCCAGGAGTTTGTCGGATCTGACTCCAAAGGTGCACTTGCTAGGATTAAGTCTTAGTCTGTATTTCTTCAGTCTATCAAACAGTTTTCGCGAATGATCAAGATGTTCCTCTTCAGTTTGTGATCAAGCTATCATGTCGTCGACGTAGACCTCTATCTCGTGGTGAATCATGATATGAAATAAAGCTACTATGGCATGTTGATATGTGGTGCCAGCGTTCTTCAGACCGAACGACATGACCTTGTAGCAGAATGTGCCCCACTATGTAACGAAAGTAGTCTTTTCCATGTCTTCGGGAGCCATTTTGATCTGATTGTAGCCGGAGAATCCATCCATGAAGAAAAAAACCTTATGTTGACCAGTGTTATCAACTAGGACATTAATATGAGGAAGTGGAAAATCGTCTTTCGGACTCGCTCTATTCAGATCTCAGTAATCCACACACACATTCGCACTTTACCATCCTTCTTAGGTACGAGCACCACGTTCGCAACCCATTGTGGATCAGAAGTAACGGCTAGGAAACCGACATCGAATTGTTTCATAACTTCGGCTTTGATTTTCTCTGACATCTCAGGACGCATACAATGAACTTTCTGCTTCAAAGGGAGAAAACCTTCTTTCGTTGGTAGTCGGTGTACCACAATGTCAATGTCTAGACCTGACATGTCTTCGTAAGACCAAGCAAAAATCTTGATATAGTCTTGCAGCATCTGGACCAATCTCTCTTTGACATTGTTTTCAAGACCCGCTCATATCTTGATTTCTTTTCTGTCTTTGTCAGTACCTAGATTCCCAACCTCGACTGTCTCTTCGTGTGGCTGTATAGCCTGTTCTTCCTGTTGTAGTAGTCTGACAAGTTCTCCTGGAACTTCACAATCTTCATCACCTTCGTCTCCAGCTTGGTAGATCGGATTATCGAAGTCATATCTAGCAATAGCAGAGCTGTTATCGACGAGATTCAGAGTGAATCTGCAGTGTATCATGTGGGTGTGTGTAAGAACACATAGCTTTTTGAAGGGTGACAAAGTAAAAGAAAGGAAAGAGAAAAGTATTTGAATGCAAAAGTCCAATGATTTTATTGAATGAGAATATGCAAATGACAAATAATAACCCTCATAAACGAGCCATGATTCCCCGGGCAAGGAACTAGGCTTAAAGTTTATTGTTCAAAGCGTAAAAAGTGAAAAGCATAGTAGAAAAAAAAGCAATTACTCCTGTCTAAAGGAGATTGGTATAACATCTTCAGTATTCCAATTGTTGAGTCCGTCGCCTGGAGTTGGGAAGATCCAATTGATGTCGAAGTTGTTGTCGTCGTCTTTTATATCATGGACTCCGTTTTTGCTAATGTGGAAAGGGAGTTTGTCGGCACGTTTGTGATGTATCATCTTCTGACCTTTGATAGTGAAGCCTAAACCAATCTTGTCAGATTTGAACGGGAGATCGGGGAGCTGACCCCAAACAGTACAACCTCCTTCTTTAATCGCAGCTTTGGCGTCTTTTAGTGAGGCCATCTTTGGTGGAACTCTAGTAACTTTAGGAGTGACAGGAAAGTCAACAGGCATGACTCGTGAGATTGCTTCGAAAGCTTGACAGGGAGTTTCGACAAATTCACCTTCCATTTCGATGTATCGGAATGACTGCAAATGGCTTACCATATATTCTTCCTCACCGCATACTATAACGATCTCCCCTTTCACGGGGTACTTCAGCTTCTGATGCAGGGTAGAGGTGACAGCACTTGCCCCATGTATCTAAGGGCGTCCAAGTAGGCAAGAATAAGCTGGACGAATGTCCATGACAAAGAAAGTAGAGTCAAAGGTCTGGGAACCGACTTTAACTGGCAAGATGAGTTCTCCAAGTACTGTTCATTTAGACCCATCAAAAGCTCTTACGATTATGTCGTTGGGCTTCATGACCACTCCTTCAACATTAAGTCGGTCGAAAGCACTCTTCAGCAGAACGTTCAGAGCAGAACCGGTATCCACCAACACGTAAGACAATGCAGTGCCCTTGCATTCAATGGAGATGTGCAAGGCTTTGTTGTGTTTTCTTCCGGCAAGAGTTAAATCAGCATCAGAGAAGCCTAAACCATTTTTGACGGTCAGGCTAGCAATACAACCTTCGAATTGATCAGCAGTACTGTCTTGCGGTATGTGAGCATTCTTCAGAAACTTTACCAAGGCTTTAGTATGAGCCTCAGAGCACAAAAGCAGAGCTAGCATGGATATCTTGGACGGAGTTTGTCCCTATTATTTCACATCATTGTAGTCACTCTTCTTGATGATCTTTAGAATTTCCTCCATTTCTTGCTTGGAGGTGTCTTTAGCAACTTCCTTTGGTACTTCTGTCTGAGCAGGATGAGTTACTGGTTCTTTCCCTATTGTCTCGGAATTGGGTTGATAGTAGGAATGCGAACTGGTGTAGTGGTTTCCTTTGGAGGAGAGATCTCTGGAGAAATACTCTTCCGGTTCTAGTCACCTTGCTTGATCCGGTGATGTGGTCGATGTCAGGATTGATAGCTTTAGCTGCAATGTCTTCAATGGTCAACGGGTCTTGCTTGACACCATGATAGTAAACTTCGGCTCCATAATTCCAAGGTATAGCTTTGTCTGAGGAATATGGAACTGGTCTAGGAGAGGTAATAATGAGAGGTTCCACTCTAGGCGCAGGATCGGTAGACGTGATCCTTATTGTGTTTACATCAGCATAGTCTTCTGGGAAATCGTCTCCCCATCCTATTGCCTTGACATTTTCGATAGGAATCTTATAGCTTTCAGGAGCGGTATACTTAACCATGAAATCAAACTTTCCACTTGGCTGCCCCAAGGTATCCCAGACTTCTGGTACGACTTCGCTTACGTCTTTGATCTTCAGATTCTTAGAAACATCTTCACATAGATTCTCTGCAGATGGAGGTTTCAAAAATAACACTTCTCGGTTGTCCATCATGCGTTGAATACGTCTCTTCAACCAAGCACATCCGTCAGATTCAGATGCACACCAACGACAATTGTCAGGGCATCCTGGAAATACACCGGCTTGCAGCAAATCTTTCTTGACAGTCATCAGAGGAATGGTCAGCTTGTTCACATCATAAACATAAGATTCTTTGTCAATTGCATTGGAAATTTTACCATGGTCAGGCATTGGTGCGTTGATCACATTTGGAGTTTCGACAGGAGGGTCGAACTCAATTTCTCTGGCTTCAATCATGTCTTGAATCTTGTTCTTCAGAGCCCAACAGTTGTTGGTTTCGTGCCCTGGACTGTTGGAGTGGTATGCACATCTTGCATTAGGATTGTACTTCGGAGGGGAAGTGTTGACGTGTTGAGGAGGATCCCTTAAAGTGATCAGTTCTGCTTTCAACATGTGTTGTAGTGCTTGTGATAACGGCATGTTGATCTTTGTAAACTGTCTTCGTGGCGCATTCTGGCTACGCGCGTTGTCTCGTAGAAGTGGTGCTGGTGTAGGATTAGAGATCACAACTGCCCCCATGGATTGGGTACGATCAGCTTTGTCATGGCCCTTCTGGCCATATACAACATTGGTTTCTTTCTTTCCACCAAAAGATCTCTTTGCAGCATTTGAAGATGACTCTACCTGTATCTTTCCGCTCTTGATTCCAGCTTCGATGCGTTCGCCTGTCAATATCAGCTTGGTGAATCCGGCTGAAGAGTTTCTAATCAGGTGATTGAAGAATGGGCCTGTCAGTGTTCCCATGAACATGTCAACCATCTCCCTATTGGACAAGGGTGGTTGAACTCTGCCAGCTAAATCTCTCCATTTCTGAGCATATTCCTTGAACTTCTCGTCGCGACCCATGGACATGCTCTGCAGTTGCATGCGGGTAGGTGCCAATTCAGTATTGTACTGGTATTGCTTCTAGAAAGCATCTGCTAAGTCATTCCAGGTATGAATGTGGGTACTCTCAAGCTGATAATACCACTCCAACTAAGTTCCGGATAAAATCTCTTGAAAGAAATGGATCCACAGTTTCCTGTCTTTAGTATGAGGATGGATTTTCTGAACATATGACTTCAGATGTAGCTTCGGACAAGAGATGCCATCATACTTGGCAAAGGTAGGAACCTTGAATTTGCGGGGAATTACCACGCCAGGAACAAGACTCAGATCATCAAAGTTCAGCCCGAACATTTTCAGATTTTCCATAGCATTCAGACGGTCTTCAAGTTGCTTGTACTTGTCGTTGTCAGGAGGATACTGCTCGTTCACCTAGTCTTCATCTTCGTTTTCAGACCCATGATAGATTCCTTCACTATTCTTGATACTTCCCTCAGTTTCAGCGCTCTTGTCTAAGATTTCGAACTGGCTGACCACCCTAGCTGCACCCTTGTGATTTCTTCCCATGTTGAAGATATCGATGGTTTTCTTCTTTCTGGTGATGAGCTTCTTCAAGTCTTTCTGGCCTTGGACCAAACTGGTGAACATCTCCTAGAATTGAGCATTCTGAACGCTGGAGATCTTTGACAGTCTGTTCAAGAGCCATTTCTGCTGAAATAAACAGCGAGAGAATAAGAAAAACCGGTCTTCGATGTAACTGTTATGAGATGTTATGCCATGATATACGATGTTATGCAATGCAATGTTTTCAAGGACCTTAGGAATTTAAATTTGTTAAAAAAAGAAGAACAGACTTTTCATTAGTTTCTCTTTATTAAGTACAAGGGAAAGTTTTAAACAAATGAAAAAGGTTCCTAAAGCTTTCAGGTCTCCCATATGCACTTCCTCTTTGTGTTGAAATAGGCATTGATGCTTCGCTCCTCGTGAAATAGCTTTGTCAACTCTAATACTTTCTTCTCGCTTGCATAACACTGAGCTTCGAACGTATCCCTTTTTTCTTTAAGCTGAATCCAAGATCTCTTCAAGTCTTCAAAATCAGTAGGCATGCCCGGATGGAGAATGGTATAGGGTTCGTCTCCTATAGCAAGAGGTGCCATAATCACTGGTAGAACAGATGTAAACGGCATCATGAGGTTTTGAGCTCGAGCTCGTACCCATTTGAGGTAAGGTTCCCAAGGAATGGAATTTTTGTGTCCCAAAGTCTTGGTATCAGTCTTCTTTACCATGCCCTAAGCGTGTATAAATCTTCGACGGTAACTCTGGAGATCGTTGTTGTAGTCAAACACAATGTCTTGGAGAAGCATGTCATGAGGACCATCTCTTCGGGCATAACCAAACTAACGTAGAGCTAGAGAAGGGTTGTAAGTGATACCTCCCCTTATGCCAAGGAGTGGTACGTCAGGGAATTCCCTACAACGATCAATGAAAGTGAAGTCCTTTTGAGAAAAAAGACACCAACGGATATCTGAATGAGAGAGTGACATCATCCTTTGAGACCACATCAATCTTTGCTCGTTCTTCATTACTGATTGAGGAAGGTGCGAAATAAACCACCTAGAAAGTAAAGGTATGCAACACATGAGAGTTCCTTGTCTTTTGATAGTACGAGTGTGGAGAGACTGCAGAATGTCTCCAAGTAAGGTAGGCACAGGATTATGAGTGAGGAATATGTTGATGGCACTCACGTATATGAACTAGTACCAATCCATAGATTATCAAGGCCACAATGTCTTCGAATGCATGGAAACTCATTGCCTTTAAGAATTCTCGAGCTTTCTTTATCAAAAACTTGGCAAGCAAACCCTTAACTCCGCTTCTTGTTTCCCAATTAACTTCAATATCTGATCGCTTTAGATGTAATGATGATGCAATTCTTCATACTTCGGAGCTCTTTCTGAATCGGTGAATGATATCTGATCAAGGATAGGTATCCCAAGTAGCTTAGAGAACTCTTCCAACGTAGGTACCAACTGATAATCTGGGAATGTAAAGCAGTGATGTTTCAGATCGAAGAATTGGAATAAGATGTGCATCATATCTTCTTCGAAACCGGAGGTAACCAAGTCAAGCAGATACCCATGTGTTTTGATGAACTGAGCATGGTCGGGAACTTCTGAAACCAATTCTTTGAGTTGAGAAGGTATGCCCATGAAGTTGATTCGGATAGTCTTCCGGGAAGCCATAACTCCTACATAACAGAGCAAAGATAAATCCCTAGGTCCTTGAAATAGTTAGAAATGATATGATGTTTTGATGTCATGTTTAAAACGAGTAGCAATCACAAGCAATGCACACAATAGCCCTAGGTTTAAGGCTTGCATGAGGTATAGGTGTCTACCCTACCAAAGTTTAAGTGGGTTCATCTTGTCCTATAATAGTAACCGGGTTCTAGGAATCTCATATCATTGATCCTTCTCGTAGACTTTATTTCAATACGACTACCAAGTGGTCGACCGAAATATTACGAAAGTCGAATCTTAATGAGCGTAGCATCGAGTATCAACCTACCTCAGTCTACACCGAAGTCGGCCATCTCACTACCTTCTAATGGCCAAGATGGGTCAATTAAGGTTCTAAAAGTTGAGTTAGTGCTGATGACACCACGCAGACGCTAAATACTTTCCTCAACTGAACATGAGGAGCATCGGGACATCCAAAGTGTCGCACTAACGTAGCCATCATGTTGACCGTTTCGGTATACGCCTAACGGTCGTGACGATTTATTGCCAGTTACATAAGGAAACCTGGATCCGGGTGTAGGATCCCCCACAAGTATAATACCCAAGAAACCCTTAAAAGTAAAGCATCCAAGTCAAACCATTTTAAGTGATCTAATGACCCTAAGGTAACCGCTCTTTATTTTCCCCAGCAGAGTCGCCAGTTCTGTAACACGGTGGGAGAATTGACTTGTTTGTTTTGCGATTGATCGCAAATGTTGCGGATAGCAAGAGTCTCCACCGACTTTTCTTTTATCCAATTAAGGGAAGGCGGAAAGAACAGGAAAAGACCTTTGTTAGATTCTGAGTAAGAGAGGTGGTTATGAAAAGGGAAGGTGTTAGCACCCTTTCCATCCGTAGTTATCTACGGGCTCTTAATTGCTTAGATCACTTTAATTGTTTTTTTGTGTGTGTGTGTGTGTTTGAAAAGATTTTTGAAAAGGCATTTCGCTTTGACTTCGTAATGATTCACGCTGGAATGTATATGAAGTGTTTGAAAATGTTTTGTTTTGGAAAAGACTTTGTAATGATTCGCGCTGGAATGTATACAAAGTGTTTTGAAAAGAAGTTTTTGAAAATGTGAGGTGTGAAAAGTATTTTGAGTAAGCAAAAAAGACTTATTACCTACTCAGAACAGTTGTTTCCGTGTTATTTTGCTTTCCTTTAGAATAAGGCCATCCGTACCATTGATTGATAGGTAACCTTATTCGTTGGATGTAAAAGGGACATTCGAAGGGACATCGGATGGTCATAGAAGGCAACTTGTAGGGATATCCTATCACATTCGTAGGGACGATCATCACTTTTCGTAGGCAACAATCGAGGGACGAGATCATGTATTCGTAGGCAACATCGAGGGACTATGATCTTTTAAGTCGAAGAGACTATGATGATGTATTGTAGGCAACCATGCTAAGATATCCCTACGTTCGAGGGACATGACCGTTGTTTCGTAAGGCAACGAGAGAGGATACCCTAAGGTAGGTGCATGTGTGAAAAGAGTGTGTTGTTTTCAGATATTTATCTTGTGATTAGTGATCTAGATTGATTAAGTTAATCTTGCCATACACACCTAATTACTAGCAGTTAATAAGTGCAGAAAGTAAATTGCGGAAATGTAAAGGTCCTACGCTATTATATGGCTTTGGGGCAGATACATAATAGGAGGTGCGGAAAGTAAATGCGGAATATAAAATCCTACGCTATTACATGAAAATAAACTTGCAACCTATACATTCTTTCTAGAATTTAAAATGCAAGAAAGTAAATAGTAGAAGAAAAAATGATGTAAGTGAACAAACTAAATCCTAGTATTTTTGGTATTTTTTAAAAATTAGAGTTTATGTGAGAAAAAGAACCTAATTCTAATTGATTTTAATTAATTATGAAAAAATAATGAATATTAACCTAAATTAAATTAATTAAGTTAATTAAAAAAACATGAAAAGTTATTTGTGAAATTATCTAATTAACCTAATTAATTAATCTAATTACTAATTAAATTCATTAATTAATTAGAAGGGAAAGCAGAAAATAAACAAAAATAAAAAAAGGTAAAAAAGAGCTTCTGGCAGAAGTTGCCTCAAAAGCTAGGTCTTCTGTGCGTGGAGCGCAGTGGGCATCCAGAAACTGGAGTTTCTGGTGGAAATCCTGCTAAGCGTGTCTAGAAGCTGGAGCTTCTACATTTGGAAGGGTCTAGAAGCTGGGGCTTCTGGGGAATCTGGCGCTTGAAGGGTCCAGAAGCTAGGGCTTCTAGAGGTTCTGGACCTTGAACGCCCAAAAGCTGGAGCTTTTGGGGGCTCTATTGTTGAAGGGGATCCAGAAGTTGGAGCTTCTGGACGTGATGTCTCCTCTGGGGATCCAGAAGCTAGAGCTTCTGGACGTGTTGTCTCCTATGGGGATCCAGAAGCTGGAGCTTCTAGACATGATGCTTCTGAGGGATGTCCAGAAGTTGTAACTTCTGAGGTTTGCACCAAAACGCGCCAAGAGTCATCTTCTCCATTTGAATTTCCAGACCTATGCCAACGGTTTTGCTGCATCATTTGCCTACGGATTTTGGTTCGTAGCTATAGTACCTGTAAATCAAAACTTGACAAATACCAAAGATAAATTATATATGAGACCATGGATCAATTGGAATTGATCCACTGAACACGACCATGCCCTTAGTTTGCTCTAATTTTGGCTCATACGAAAAACCCCAAATCCAAGCTTCAAGCCCTAACAATGGCAGATCCTGGTTCCTCCATCTAAACTTGAATCAAACTATCCAGAAAGCATCGAAATATCAATACAAACACAAATATAGGATCAAACTGAATTAAACATGCATGTATGTATGAAATCAAAAATTGAAAACATGCATGGAAACCGAAATTGTGATTTTACGTTTCAGGAGCTTTTGCGTGCTTGCAAGGGTCTGGAAAAATTCAGAGGAGCACCAGGGAGCTGTTTGAATGCTTGGAATGGCCTGGATCGAAGTAAAACTTTGGCTGCAAGTTGCTTGGAACACACGGTTTTCTTGAGCTTAGTTAGGGTTCTTCAAGCTGCCAAAAAAACCTCCTTTAGGGTTTAGAAACCCTCTGAATTTATAGAGAATGAATTCAGGTTGAGAATTGATGAGAAAATATATCCCATTCAATAGGAGTATATTTGATTTTCCAATTTTGTCAATCTTGATCAAATATTGCCAATCTTGTACCAATCACTTGTCAATCTTTCAATTTCGAATTTTAGGTCATTTAATAGATATCTTGGACCTCAAGAATGTCAAATATACAGCCTTGCATTGGTTGATTTATTTTTTGCTATTTTATTTTAATTAAATTGACTTTAATGAATAAAAAATCAAAATAAATAAAATGAAAAGCTCAAAGGCGTGGTATTGGGCTTGGAGGTTCTAATTATGATTAGAAACAAGTTCGAACCAAGAAAAGTTAAGCCCATTTGGAAAAAAATTGATTTTCTAAAGTATTTTTCCTTATGCACCTCCTCAAAAATGTCCAACTTGTAAAACTTGTATCTTGCTCAATTTTTAGCGTTTTTGGGTGTTCTTGGACTTTTTAGAAAGCTCAAGATGTATTATAAACAACCCTTTTGGTTTCATCTTCATTGAAGTTTCCATGCTCATGAACACTTCTTTGCAAAAAGATGACTCTTTGTTGACTTTTAAAAAGACCTATAATGTTTTGATTCATAACTCCCAAATGAAGGATTTCTAGCCAAAGCTTGTGTGAAATGAAGTTGTAGAGAATTGAATTCTCTTTAAAATGAGATTTGGTGGAAAAATTTCTGATATAGTATGTGAAAGTTATGTCTGGTCAAGGTTCTGTAGACTTTTGTCTGAAGAGTCCTAATTTAGAAACTTTGACTTTTGATCAGATCTTGACTTTTCTTGATGAATCATGATCAAATGATGAATATTACTTCAAGATATTGATGTTGACAAAAAATTATGAAGTTTGACTGTATGTTGACCACATTTGACTTTTTGTCCAATACAACTGATTTTCAACTATCTGAGCCATTGGATGAGCAATTTTGACTTGAGAGGCTTGAAATTTGACATGGTGATCCCTTGATGCCTATTATGGGATATGGTGTCCTCTCATAGCATTGGAGATCCATTTTTATTTGAGATGTGCAAAATCCTTGTCTAGATTAATTGCTTAGGAGGGGGTTTATTTGAGCAAACCTTGTGAAATTCTTGAATATATAGCCCTGGATTGTCTTGAGAGAAAGGAGGGCAAAAACAAACACATAACAATTATAGTTTAATAATATGTGGCGCTACTTGTAATACGGTGAACAGACTTTGAGATTTTTGTATCGCAAATGTGCGGATAGCAAGAGTCGCCACCGACTTTTCTTTTATCCAATTAAGGGAAGGTAAAAAGTACAGAAAAAGACTTTCGTTAGATTCTGAGTAAGGGAGAAGGTTATGAAAAGGGAAGGTATTAGCACCCCTTTCCATCCGTAGTTATCTACGGGCTCTTAGTTGCTCTTTAGATCACTTTAAAATTGTGCTTTCTGTGTGTTTGACAAAAATGTTTTGAAAAGGAATTTCGCTTTGACTTTGTAATGATTCATGTAGGAATGTATACAAAGTGTTTGGAAATGCTTCGTTTTGAAAAGAGTTTGAACTTTGACAAAAGTGTGAGGTGTGAAAAGTATTTTGATAGAGCAAGCAACTAAAAGTCTTATTACCTACTCAGAATTGGTCGTTTTTGTGTTGTTTTACGTTCCTTTAGAATAGCGCTATCCATACCATTAGTTGGTAGGTAACCCCATTCGTTGGATGTAAGCGGGACATTCGAAGGGACATCAGATGGTCATAGAAAGCAACTTGTAGGAAGTATCCTAGCACATTCGAAGGGACTATCATCATTTTTCGTAGGCGACAATCGAGGGTCAAGATCATGTATTCGTAGGCGACATCGTGGGTCTATGATCTTTGTATCGAAGGGACTATGATGATTTGTTTTGAAGGCAACGGTGCTAGAATACCTCTACGTTCGAGGGACTTGACCATTTGTATTCGTAAAGGCAACGAGAGAGAATTACCCTAAGGGGTGCGTGTGTGAAAAGAGTGTGTCAATTCAGTTATATGTTATCTTGAAATTATGAGTGGTCTATGTCCAATTTTAATCTTGCCATACACGCCTAATTACTAGCAGTTTATAGAGTGCGGAAAGTAAATTGCGGAAATGTAAAATGCGGAAAGATAAATCCTACGCAATTACAAGGCTTTGGGGCAGATACATAATTTTGAGAGTGCGGAAAATAAAAGTCCTAATTGAACTATTACATCCCATAGGCAGTTACATAATTGGAAAAGAAAAGCAATAAAAATTGTCCGAAACGGTGTAACCTGTGAACAGATGAAAAATCAGAAAACGGAAGAAAATTGCATAAGAGGAAAATGTTAGTAAAAATAATTATTTTTGAATGAGAAAAAGTTTTCATACTAATAATGACATTAATATGCTAAAATATTTTTTTGGGAATTTTTGGGATTGATTTGATAATTAAAAAACAATTAAAAGTCATTTAAACAATTAATTAGTAATTAAATTAAATATGCATGCAAAAATAATAACTTTTATATTAAAAATTAAATAAGCATTTTTCTGATGATTATGCAAAAAATAAATATTTTTGGTGTTTTTTAAATGCATGATAAAAATATTAGAAGATAAATTAAAATGCATGGAAATATTAAAAGAAAAAGAAGAAAATAGAAAAATATGCAAACTTGTAAAAAAATCACATTGCCATGGCTGGGATTCGAACTCAGGTTCTCTGGGTGACATGCACGCTTCCTTTACCAATCGAACTGGCTTGTACACGTGTTAAGAAAACGGAACGAATGACTTTTAAACGGTGTCGCTCTCTGATTGCCCAGATCACGCGCCAAACCATCATCTTCTTCGTTTTGAATTTTTAAACATTTAGCGTCGGTCTTTGTTCGACGCTAAGGCCCCTGCAAAAATCAAAATCTCATACAAGTAATATAAATGAATTGTGAGTACATGGATCAACTCGTTTTCATCCACTGATCATCCTGGTATGCTTGGTTCGGTCGAATTTTTCCTAATTAGAGAAACCCTAATTCAAGCCCGAAAACCCTAACAATGGTGGTTTTCGTTCCAGGTCATTAAAATACATTTGGGCTACCCAGATAGCTTGCACACTTGATGCTGATCATGAACAAACAATCAAAAAGTGTTAAAAATGCATGAATAATAGAAATCGATTTTGAAAAATATATGAACAAACCAAAATCGGATTTCGTGATTCTTGATGTTTTTGGATGATGTAAGGGTCTGGAATGCTTCAAGGGATGTCAAGCAATGTGTTTGGATGCTCAAAACCGATTGAAACAAGCTGGAACTAGGGCTGCTAGTGACTTGTAGTGCACGGTTTTTTGACTTTAGGTTAGGGTTCTTGAGGCAATTTTTCTGTTCTTTCTTGTGTGATATGCATTGTATATTTATAATGGATGAAAATTGAGCTGATTTGAGGAACAAATAATCATCAATCAATGCAAAGATTATTTGATTTTGTACAAAATCAAATCTTACCTTTTTTGATCAATTTTCATCAATTTCTTGCCAAATCCAAACCAATTTCGAAATTGCCAGCTTTTTATGAGTTGCTTGGACCTCAAGGATGAGAGAAAAAATCAATTTGCATTTAATTTTGATTTTATACCTTATTTTTTAATTTAATTTGTATTTAAATGAATAAAATCCAAATTAAATAGAAAAGTAAAGCTAAAATTTGTGGCATTGGGCTTGGATGTTCCAAATTGTCTAAGGAACAAGTTTGAATGAAGAAAAACTAGGCCCATTTGCAAAATTTTGGATTTTAACAAGTATCTCTCTTTGTGCACTTCTTCAAAAATACCCAACTTGTGCAAGGTGTATTTTGCTCAATTTTCCACATTTTTGAGTGTTCTTGGACTTTTTAGAAAGCTCTAAGTGTCCTATAACCAACCTCTTTTATTTCATCTCAATTGGAGTTTCCATGCTCAATAAATCTTCAAAACAAAAAGTTGACTTTTTGTTGACTTTGAAAAGGACCTGTAATGTTTTGACCCATACCTTCCAAATGAAGCATTTTTTGAACATTCTTGTGAGACATGAAGTTGTAGAGAATTTAATTTCCTTTAAAATGAGAGGTGGTGAAAAAATTTCTGAGAAAGTTTGAAGAAGTTATGCTCAGTCAAAGTTCAGTTGACTTTTCACTAAAAAACCCTAATTTGGAAAGTTTGACTTTTGAGCAAATCTTGAGTTTTCTTGATGAATCATGATCAACCCTTGATCAAATGATGAATGTGACTTCAAAATGAGGATGTTGACCAAAAATCAGGAAGTTTGACTGTATGTTGACCACAATTGACTTTTTGTCCAATACAACTGATCTTCAACCATCTGAGCAATTGTCTGAGGAAACTTGACTTGTGAGGCTTGAAACTTGACATGGAGAATCTTTGAAGCATATGAAGAGGCATGATGACCATTGGAGATGTTGGATGTCCATCTTGGTCTGAGAATTGCCAAACCCTAGTTTGGGTTGATTGTCTAGGAGAGGGTTTGTCTGATCAACCCTTGAGGAATCCTTGAGCATGGATGTATGAAATGTCTTGAGAAGTTGGAGGGCAAATTTTGGGGTATGACAGCTGCCCCTGTTCAATCTTCTTGTACTAGAAGGGTTAGATTGGTATGCTTGCCTTTCGTGACCTGGAGGTAGAAGATGATTGAACACTCGAGTACACCTGAAAATTTGCACTCGCTGTTGATTGATGCGGGAATGGGCTTACAGAGGCCATTTGGAGAAGTTGGAGACTTCGCTGGGGAATGATTCGTATGCTAGACTTGAGATTGTTGTCTGAATAGGAGAGTCGTCGGAGATGGGCTTAAGATGCCATCTAGAGTGATCGATGCTGGGGAGTGAGCCGTACGCTAGGCTCTGTAGAAGTTTCTGGAAATGAAAGGAGCATGGGGATGGGCTTAAGATGCCATCCGGAGGGAGTCGTACGTTAGACTTCGTGCTCATCTTTGAATGAAGTTATTGGTTTGTATTGGTTTTTTAACCAAATATGCAGCATTTTGCAAGTGGAGAAATGTTGACGAATAGTCGGAGATGGGCTTAAGATGCCATCCAGGGCAACCGAGTCGTTCGCCAGACTCTGTAGTTGCTGTTGATAATAAGAGAGAGTCAGAATACATCTTCATGCTGATTACTCTGAGGGGATGATTGTTGGCAGAATGTGGACAGCTTCCCTGTTGTGCTTCGAGTATTGGTCCAATGTCTGTTATCGGAGGATAACTTGTGATCGTTCGGATATTTTCCCGTCTGGCTTCGGGTATTAATACTGGACCTGTTGTCGGAGGACAACGTGGGTGGTCGTTCAGATAGTTTTCCCGTCTGGCTTCGGGCATTAATCCTGGATCTGTTGTCGGAGGACAACTAGGGCGGTCGTTCAGATAGCTTTCCCATCTGGCTTCGGGCATTAATCCTGGACCAGTTGTCGGAGGACAATTAGGGCGGTCGTTCAGATAGTTTTCCCGTCTGGCTTCGGGGCATTAACCTGGACCTGTCGTTTTAGAAGTGATTTTCACCTGTTTGGGAAAAACAAAAGAAACTTTGATAGAATATCGTTAGTCTTATGCAAGGTATGATGCATGATAATGTGTATGAACGACATATGCATATATTATGATTTTTATGAGTAATGTATGAATGATAGATGTTGTGGTATTTCAAAGCATATCCATCTTGAAGAAGATGTGGGCGCTCTGCCTGAGGACTTCTGACTTCTGTTTGGGGATGAAACAGATGGAAACCCTGAGAAGAAAGAAAATAACCCTGACTCCTCCGATGCACTATATGACCAAGTCTTGAGCCTAGATATTGTTGAGGATGGTAGAGATCGGGAGACGCGCTGTTGAGGATCTTGTGTATAGACCCTGTTGGAGAAGAGTTTGGGAGGTACTCTACTGGGGATCTTGCGCATAAATCCTGCTGGAGAGTGTTTGATAGTTGCTGGGAGACCGGGTTAGAAGGATCTGGAGCCCGTTGAAATCTCTGGCTGGGAAGTAAAAGATGTAGGTTTCCTCCGATGCACTATCTGACCAAGTTTCAAGTCTGGATACTGCTGCTGCCGGGGAGGTGATGATTGTCAAGAGATATTTTTGCTGGGGATAAATACCTCTGCTGGTGATGAATCGTTACTGCTTGGAGACTGATGTAACATGGTTTAGTTGGGTGAAATCTCTGCTCGAGGACTAACGTATACTCCGCTGGGGAGGGTTTGTTGTGAGCGATATCTTTGTGGGGATCATGCTCCGCGGGGGAAAAATGCTTTGGTGACTTTCGTCGTCATCTCAATTCCTGGAGCCTGTAGTAATTACTTTTGTATGTTCACTTTTCGCATGTTTGTGGATAGATTTTTATTGTCAAATGCATATAATCATTCAAAGCAAACGTTGGACTTTATGAAAACAACAATAGCAAAAATTGCAAAGAGAAAGAAACTGGCATTTATTTGAAATGTGGCGTATGGCCAAGTAGTTTGTACACAAGAAAAGTAAAAATCTATGCGGAAAAAATCTCGTTAAGTTCCAACTATGCTAGTACTCATATATTTCAACTATCTCATCTTCTTGCTGTCAGTGGAAAGTGAGTAGACTGATCTTCGCCATTTGAATCTTGAATGCTGATAGTAGTCTGTATCTAGATGATCTGGACGAGACATAGTCATACGCTTAAATCCCTAACTTTTTGCCTAGACCGCCCTTTCGGGTTTTCAGTCTACCGGGATACCCTTTTTTGCCCAAGCCGCCTTTTCAGGTTTTCGACTTGCCGGGTGTACATGTTTTGTATATATATCCTTAACTTTTGCCCGAACCCCTTTTGGTTCGCCAGGATGCCCTTATTTTTGCCTAGGCCAGTCGACCTAGCGGGTCTCTTTTATGCGTAGTATTTTTTGACTATGTCTGCGTTCATAGGGTGTGGGAAGCCTTCACCATCCATGGTGCTAAGTATCATAGCTCCGCCGGAATATACTGTCTTGACTACAAATGGTCCCTCATAGGTGGGAGTCCATTTTCCCCTGGGATCACCTTGTTGAAGGATGATGCGCTTGACTACTAGATCACCGACTTGGTAGACTTGGTGCTTGACCTTCTTGTTAAATGCTCTGATCATTCGCTTCTGATAGATCTGTCCATGGCAGATGGATGCGAGTCGTTTCTCATCAATCAAATTAATCTGGTCAAGGAGAGTCTGGACCCAATCGTCTTCGCCTAACTCTGCTTCCTGGAGGACTCTGGTTGAGGGGATCTGAACCTCGATGGGCAGAACGACTTCTATACCGTACACAAGAGAGAAGGGGGTTTCCCCCGTTGATGTCCGTACTGTAGTGCGATAACCATGAAGAGAGAATGGTAACATCTCATGCCAATCTTTGTAAGTCACTGTCATCTTATGTATAATCTTCTTAATGTTCTTGTTGGCGGCTTCCACTACGCCATTCATCTTAGGCCGATAAGGAGAAGAGTTGTGATGCCTGATCTTGAACTGCGTGCAGAGTTCGATGATCATCTTATTGTTGAGATTAGAGCCGTTATCTGTGATAATCCTTTCAGGAGTGTCGTATCGACAGATAAGATTATGCTTGATGAATCGAGCCACAACATTCTTGGTAACAGATGCGAACGAGGCTGCTTCTACCCACTTGGTGAAATAGTCAACTGCCACAAGGATGAAACGATGTCCGTTGGAAGCTGTGGGCTTGATTTCTTCAATCATGTCAATGCCCCACATTGCAAAAGGCCATGGAACTGTTAGAACATTCAAAGGTACTGGAGGTACGTGCACTTTGTCTGCATAAATCTGGCATTTGTGACAAGATCGAGCATAACGGTGACAATCAGCTTCCATGGTGGACCAATAGTAACCTGTTCTCAAAATCTTCTTAGCCATCGTATGACCACTGGAGTGGGTGCCAAATGCGCCTTCGTGTAACTCTTCCAAAATATGTTCCGCTGTTTTTCGATCCACACAGCGGAGTAAACACAAGTCGTGATTGCGTTTGCATAAGATGCCGTTGCTGAGGAAGAATTTGGATGCAAATCTTCTCAAGAACTTCTTATCATTGACAGATGCCCCTGCGGGATATTCCTGAGTCTCAAGATATCTCTTCACGTCGTAGAACCAAGGTTTCTCTTCTGTATCAAGCTCATAACAGTATGCTGGTTCGTCAAACTTTTCAATGATGATTTGGGGAGCCTCGTTGTCCCATCTGACCTTGAACATAGACGACATAGTAGCCAATGCGTCTGCCAACTGATTCTCTTCTCGTGGAATGTGATTGAAAGTGATCTCTTCGAAGTAGGGGATCAAACTCAGAACATGCTCTCGAGACGGAATGAGATTCGGGTGCTTCGTATCCCACTCGCCCTTAATCTGACTGATCACCAAAGCTGAGTCTCCATACACTTGTAAGAACTTGATTCTTAAGTCAATAGCAGCTTTAATACCTATGATGCACGCTTGGTATTCGGCCATGTTGTTAGTGCAACTGAAACATAATCTGGCGGTGAAAGGCGTGTGCCCACCTGTAAGGGATGTAATGATGGCTCCAATGCCATTGCCAAGTGCGTTCGAGGCTCCATCAAAGACCATGGTCCATCGGGATCCTTGTTCAGGTCCTTCGTTTGGTCCTGGTTCTTCATAATCAGTAACTAACAAAACATCTTCGTCTGGAAACTCGAACTGCAGGGACTGATAGTCATCTACGGCTTGATGAGCCAAATGATCGGCTACTACACTTCCTTTGATCGCTTTCTGAGAAGTGTATTGGATGTCATACTCGGTCAAGATCATCTGCCATCTTGCTATTCTTCCGGAGAGAGCTGGTTTCTCAAATATGTATTTTATCGGATCCATCTTGGAAATCAACAAGGTAGTGTGAGTCAACATATACTGTCTTAGTCGGCGAGCAGCCCAAGCCAAAGCGTTGCAAGTTTTCTCGAGCTGTGAGTATCTTGTTTCACAGTCGGTAAACTTTTTGCTAAGGTAGTATATTGCATGCTCTTTTCGACCAGACTCGTCATGTTGCCCCAACACACACCCCATTGAGTTCTCTAACACTGTCAAGTACATGATAAGAGGTCTTCCTTCGGCGGGCGGCATCAGGATAGGAGGATTCTGTAGGTACTCCTTGATTTTGTCAAAAGCGATCTGGCAATCGTCATTCCATTCCACCACTTGATCTTTCTTAAGTAACTTGAAGATTGGCTCACAAGTAGCAGTTAAGTGTGCAATGAATCTGGCAATGTAATTCAATCGGCCCAAGAAACCTCTGACTTCCTTCTCAGTGCGGGGAGCTGGCATTTCTTGAATATCTTTAACCTTAGCGGGGTCAACCTCAATACCTCTACCACTGACAACAAACCCTAGGAGTTTTCCGGATCTGACTCCAAAGGTGCACTTGTTGGGGTGAAGTCTCAACCTGTACTTCTTCAACCTATCAAACAGTTTCTGTAGATGATCGAGATGTTCTTCTTCAGTTTGTAATCGAGCTATCATGTCGTCGACGTAGACCTCTATCTCGTGATGAATCATGTAATGAAATAACGTCACCATAGCACACTGGTAAGTGGCGACTGCGTTATTTAGTCCGAACGGCATAACCTTGTAGCAGAAAGTGCCCCATTGTGTAACGAAAGTAGTCTTCTCCATGTCTTCGGGAGCCATTTTGATCTGATTGTAACCGGAGAAACCATCCATGAAGGAGAAAACCTTATGCTGAGCGGTGTTGTCAACCAAAACATCAATATGGGGGAGCGGAAAATCGTCTTTCGGACTCGCTTTGTTCAGATCTCTGTAATCCACACACATTCGTACCTTGCCATCCTTCTTGGGCACTGGCACCACATTAGCAACGCACTGTGGATAAGAAGTGACAGCTAAGAAACCGGCGTTGAACTGCTTCATAAATTCAGCTTTGATTTTCTCTGACAGCTCAGGACGCATGCGACGAACCTTCTGTTTCACTAGGAGAAAACCTTCTTTTGTCGGCAATCGGTGTACCACGATATCAATGTCCAAACCTGGCATGTCTTCGTATTACCAAGCAAAAACCTCAATATAGTCTCGTAGCATCTGAATCAATCTTTCTTTAACACTATTCTCAAGACCCGCTCCTATCTTGATCTCTTTCCTGTCTTCATCAGTACCCAAATTCACAACCTCAACTGACTCTTCGTGTGGCTGTATAACTCGTTCTTCGTCTTTGTGCAGATCGGACAAGTTCTCCGGCACTTCACAATCTTCCTCACTTTCGTCTTGACGGTAGATCGGATTATCGAAGTCATATTTAGCAATAGCATAGTTGTTATCAACGAGATTCGGAGTGATTCTGCAGTGTATCACGTGGGTGTGTGTAAGAACACATAGCTTTTTGAAGGGGTGATAAAGTAAAAGAAAGAAAGCAACAAATAATGCAAAAGTCCAACGATTTTATTGAATGAAAATATGCAAATGACAGATAATAACCCTCACAAACGAGCCATGATGCCCCGGGTAAGGCACTAGGCTTTAGAGTTTATTGTTCAAAACATAGAAAATACGAAAAGCAAAACAAAACAAGAGCAATTACTCCTGTCTAAAGGAGATTGGTATGACGTCTTCAATCTTCCAATTGCTGAGTCCGTTGTCTGGAGTTGGGAAGATCCACTTGCTGATGTCGAAGTTGCTGTCGTCGTCTTCTATAGCATGGATTCCACCCTAGCTGATGCGGAAAGGAAGTTGGCCGACACGTTCGCGGCGTATCATCTTCTGACCCTTGATGGTGAAGCCTAAACCAGTCTTGTCAGATTTAAAACGAAGATCAGGGAGCTGTCCCCAAATAGTACTACCTCCTTCTTCAACAGCAGCTTGAGCATCCTTCAACGAGGCCATCCTAGGCGGGACTTTAGCCTAAACCAGTCTTGTCAGATTTGAAACGAAGATCAGGGAGCTGTCCCCAAATAGTACTACCTCCTTCTTCAACAGCAGCTTGAGCATCCTTCAACGAGGCCATCTTGACAAGGAGTCTCGAAGAATTCACCCTCCATCTCGAGGTATCAGAATGATTGTAAATGACTGACCATGTATTCCTCTTCACCACATACTGTAACAACCTTCCCTTTCACCGGTATTTGACCGATGTAAGGTAGAGGGTACCGCCCTAAGTATCCAAGGCGTCCAGTAGGCAAGAGTAAGCTGGGCGGATGTCCATGACAAAGAAAGTGGAATCAAAAGTCTGGGAACCAACTTTAACAGGCAGAATGAGCTCTCCAAGTACTGTTTGCTTAGAACCATCAAAAGCTCTCACAACAATGTCGCTGGGTTTCAGAACCAACCCTTCAACGTCAAGTCGATCAAAAGCGGTCTTTGGTAGAATATTCAGAGCAGAACCGGTATCCACCAAAACATGAGACAATGTAACGCCCTTGCATTCAACAGAGATGTGCAAGGCTTTGTTGTGTTTCTTTCCGGCAGGAGTCAAATCAACATCAGAGAAACCTAGGCCGTTATTGGCAGCCAGGCTAGCAATACAAACTTCAAACTGGTAAGTAGTAGTGTCTTGCGGTACGTGAGCATTTTTCAGAAACTTCACCAAGGCATTAGCATGAGCCTCGGAGCACAAGAGCAGAGCAAGCATGGAGATCTTGGACGGAGTCTGTCCCAACTGTTCCACAACATTGTAGTCACTCTTCTTGATAATCTTCAGAATTTCCTCCATTTCTTGTTTGGAGGTGTCTTCAGCAACTTCCTTTGGTACTTCTGGCTGAGCAGGATGAGTCACTGGTTCTTTCCCTCTAGCTTGGGG
The DNA here is from genome assembly GCA_021764765.1 of Vicia sativa. Lineage (NCBI taxonomy): Eukaryota > Viridiplantae > Streptophyta > Magnoliopsida > Fabales > Fabaceae > Vicia > Vicia sativa. The sequence continues at coordinate 78,347,103 of CM038793.1, read as the reverse complement.
AATGGATTGAATAGCTGGAATGCGAGCTGGAGTCGCAACGTCTTTTGGAGGAGAGGTATCTGGAGAGAATACCCTTCCGGTTCGGGTCACCTTACTTGATCCAGTGATGTTGTCAATGTCAGGAATGGTAGCTTCAATTGTAAGGTCTTCAATGGTCAGAGGGTCTTGCTTGACGCCATGATAGTAAACATCAGCCCCATAGTTCCAAGGATAGCCTTGTCGAGGAATCTGGCGGTCTGGGAAGTAATAATGAGATGTGCCACTCTAGGCACAGAATCAACAGAGGAAATCCTTATCGTGTTAACATCAGCATAGTCTTCTGGGAAATCTTCACCCCATCCGGTCGCCTTAACATCTTTAATAGGAATTTTGTAGCTTTCAGCAGTATACTTCACCATGTAATCAAACTTTCCACTTGGCTGCCCCAAGGTATCCCACACATTCGACACAGTTTCATTCACATCTTCGATCTTCAGTTTCTTAGACATGTCTTCACATAGACTCTCCACAGGTGGTTTTAGGAATAGTATTTCACGGTTATCCATCATGCACTGAACACGTCTTCTCAACCAAGCACAACCATCAGGTGCATATGGGCACCAACGACAGTTCTCTGGGCATCCTGGATTGACACCGGCTTGTAGCAAATTCTTCTTAACAGTCATCAGAGGAATGGTCAAATCATCTATGTTGAAAACATAAGTATCCTCACCAACAACATTGGAGCTCTTGTCATGGTTAGGCATAGGCGCGTTGATCACATTCAGAGTCTCAATAGGAGGATCAAACTCAATCTGCTTAGCTTCAATCATATCTTGAATCTTGTTCTTCAGAGCCCAACAGTTGTCAGTGTCGTGCCCTGGGCTATTGGAGTGGTAAGCACACTTAGCATTAGGATTGTATCTTGGAGAGGAAGTGTTGACACTCTGAGGAGGATCCTTCAAAGTAATCAGCTCTGCTTTTAACATGTGTTGCAAGGCTTGCGACAATGGCATGTTGATCTTCGTAAACTGTCTTCATGGCGCATTCTGGTTACGTGCGTTGTCTCGCTGAGGTTGTGCTGATGTAGGATTGGAGATCACAACTGCCCCCACAGATTGAGCGCGGTCGGTCTTGGCTCGGCTCTTCTGACCATACACAACATTAGCTTCTTTCTTACCACCAAAAGATCTCTTCGCAGCATTTGAAGATGTCTCTACATGAACCTTTCCGCTCTTGATACCAGCCTCAATACGCTCTCTTGTCAATATCAGCTCGGTGAATCCGGCTGAAGAGTTTCCAATCAGATGATTGAAGAATGGGCCTGTCAGTGTTCCCATAAACATATCAACCAATTCCCTATTAGACAAGGGTGGCTGAACTCTGCCTGCTAGATCTCTCCATTTTTGTGCATACTCTTTGAACTTCTCATCACGACCCATAGACATGCTCTGTAGTTGCATGCGAGTGGGTGTCAATTCAGCATTGTACTCATACTGCCTGTAGAAAGCATATGCTAAATCACTCCAAGTACGGATACGGTCATTCTCTAGCTGATAATACCATTCCAATTGAGTTCCAGACAAACTCTCTTGGAAATAATGCATCCACAACTTTCTGTCATCAGTGTGGGGGTTGATCTTCTGAGCATAGGACTTCAAATGTAGCTTCGGACAAGAAATGCCATCATATTTGGCAAAAGTTGGAACTTTAAATTTGGGAGGAATCACCACACCAGGAACGAGACTCAGATCATCAAAATTCAGCCCGGACATCTTCAGGTTTTCCATAGCATTCAGACGGTCTTCCAGTTGCTTGTACTTGTCATCTTCATCAGAGTACTGGCTATGATCGTAGTCTTTTTCAGGCTCACGCTGACTGCCTTCGTCATCACCCTTAACACTCCCCTCATTCTTGACACTTCCTTCAGAGAGCTCTATGCGACTGACCACTTTTGGACCACCTTTGTAACGTCTACCCATGTTGAGGACACCAACAACCTTCTTCTTTCTGTTGATGAGCTTCTTCAGATCTTCTTGGCCTTGGACCAAGCTAGTGAACATCTCCTGGAACTGAGCATTCTGAGCCTGTAGATCTTTGACAGACTGTTCAAGAGCCATTTCTGCTAAAATAAATAGCGAGAGAATGAGAAAACAAATCTTCAATGTACCTGTTATGAAATGTTATGCCATGATATGCGATGTTTATGCAAATGCAATGCAATGTTTTCAAGGACCTTAGAGATTTAAATTTGTTAAACAAGCACGAACAAACATCTATTAGTTCCTCTTTTATTCTTTTTCTTTTTAAGTACAAAAGATAGTTCAAAATAATAAAAGAAAACATATAAATCCTAAAGCTCTAAGTCTCCCATGGGCGCTTCCTCTTGGTGCCGAGGTAGGCGTTGATGTTTCGCTCCTCGTGAAGTAGCTTTGTCAACTCTAGCACTTTCTTCTCACTTGCATAGCACTGAGCTTCAAAGGTATCCCTTTCTTCTTTAAGCTGAATCCAGGATCTCTTCAAGTCTTCAAGATCAGTAGGCATGTCAGGATGGAGAACTGTATAGGGTACGTCACCTATAGCAACAGGTTCCATAATTACTGGTAAAACAGGTGTGAACGACATCATGAGGTTTTGAGCTCGAGCTCGCACCCATTTGAGGTAAGGTTCCCAAGGAATGGAGTTTTGGTGCCCCAAAGTTTTGGTATCAGTCTTCTTTACCATGCCCTAAGCGTGTATGAACCTTCGTCGGTAATTCTGGAAAACATGATTGTAGTCGAACACAATATCTTGAAGAAGCATATCATGAGGACCATCTCTTCGAGCAAAACCAAACTGACGTAGAGCTAGAGAAGGGTTATAAGTAATACCTCCCCTTATACCAAGGAGTGGTACATTAGGGAATTCTCCACAACGTTCAATGAATGTGAATTCCTTTTGAGAGAAAAGACTCCAACGGATATCTGAATGAGAGAGTGACATTAGTCTTTGAGACCACTTCAACCTTTGTTCGTTCTTCAGAACTGAGGGAAGAAGGTGCGAAATAAACCACCTGGAAAGTAACGGTATACAACACATGAGAGTTCCTTGTCTCTTAGTAGTACGAGTGTGGAGAGAATGTAGAATGTCTCCAAGTAAAGTAGGCACAGGATTGTGGGTGAGAAACAACTTGATGGCGTTGACATCTATGAATTGATCCGAGTTATGGAATAGAACCAAACCATAGATTAGCAAGGCCACAATGTCTTCAAATGCATGGAAACTCATAGCTTTGAGGAATTCTTGGGCTTTCTTTATTAGGAACTTGGCAAGTAAACCCTTAACTCCGCTTCTTGTTTCCCAATTGGCTTCAATGTCTGAGCGCTTGAGATGTAGTGCTGATGTAATGTCTTCGTACCTAGGAACCTTTTCTAAACCGGTGAACGGCATTTGATCAAGAATAGGCATCCCAAGTAGCTTAGAGAACTCTTCTAAGGTAGGAACCAACTGATAATCTGGGAATGTAAAGCAATGGTGTTTCGGATCAAAGAACTGGAATAGGACATGCATCATGTCTTCTTCAAAACCGGAGATAACCAAGTCAAGCAGATAACCATGTCTTTTGATGAACTGAGCATGGTCGGGAATTTCTGAAACCAATTCTTTGAGCTGAGAAGGTATACCCATGAAGTTGATTCGGATAGTCTTTCTAGAAGCCATAATCCCTACAAAACAGAGCAAAGATAAATCCCTAGGTCCTTGAAATAGTTAGAAATGATATGCAATGCAATGATGTCATGATGTCATGTTTAGCACACACAAACAATTCACACAATGAGCCTAGGTTTAAGGCTTGCAAGAGGTATAGGCGATTACCCCACCAAAAGTTTGAGTTGGTTCATCCCGTCCTATAATAGTAACCGGGTTCTAGGAATCTCATATCATTGATCTTTCTCGTAGGCATTTATTTCAATACGACTACCAAGTGGTCGACCGAAAATATCCCAAAAGTCGGATCTTAATGAGCGTAGCATCGAGTATCAGCCAACCTTAGGCTGCACCGAAGCCGGCCATCTCACTACCTTCTAATGGCCAAGATGGGTCAATTAAGGTTCTAAAAGTTTAGTTAGTGCTTGATGACACCACGCAGAAGCCAGATACTATCCTCAACTTAGGAATGAAGAGTATCAGGACATCCAAAGTGTCACACAAACGTAGCCATCATGTTGACCATTTCGATATACGTCTAACGGTCGCGACGATTTATTGCTACTTACCTAAAAGGAAACCAGGATCCGGGTGTAGGATCCCCCACAAATATAATACCCAAGCAACCCTTAAAAGTAAAGCATACAATTCAAACAAAAAATAGTAAAGATGATCTAAAAATCCCTAAGGTATTCTCTCTTTAGGGTGTCTCCCCGGCAGAGTCGCCAATTATGTAATACGGTGAACTGACTTTGAGATTTTTGTATCGCAAATGTGCGGATAGCAAGAGTCGCCACCGAATTTTATTTTTTTCAATTAAGGGAAGGTAAAAAGTATAGAAAAAGACCTTCGTTAGATTCTGAGTAAGGGAGAAGCTTATGAAAAGGGAAGGTATTAGCACCCCTTTCCATCCGTAGTTATCTACGGGCTCTTAGTTGCTCTTTAGATCACTTTAAAATTGTGCTTTCTGTGTGTTTGACAAAAATGTTTTGAAAAGGAATTTCGCTTTGACTTTGTAATGATTCATGTAGGAATGTATACAAAGTGTTTGGAAATGCTTCGTTTTGAAAAGAGTTTGAACTTTGACAAAAGTGTGAGGTGTGAAAAGTATTTTGATAGAGCAAGCAACTAAAAGTCTTATTACCTACTCGAATTGGTCGTTTTGTGTTGTTTTACGTTCCTTTAGAATAGCTATCCATACCATTAGTTGGTAGGTAACCCCATTCGTTGGATGTAAGCGGGACATTCGAAGGACATCGGATGGTCATAGAAAGCAACTTGTAGGAAGTATCCTAGCACATTCGAAGGGACTATCATCATTTTCGTGGCGACAATCGAGGTCAAGATCATGTATTCGTGAGGCGACATCGTGGGTCTATGATCTTTGTATCGAAGGGACTATGATGATTTGTTTTGAAGGCAACGGTGCTAGAATACCTCTACGTTCGAGGACTTGACCATTTGTATTCGTAAAGGCAACGAGAGAATTACCCTAAGGGTGCGTGTGTGAAAAGAGTGTGTCAATTCAGTTATATGTTATCTTGAAATTATGAGTGGTCTATGTCCAATTTTAATCTTGCCATACACGCCTAATTACTAGCAGTTTATAGAGTGCGGAAAGTAAATTGCGGAAATGTAAAATGCGGAAAGATAAATCCTACGCTATTACAAGGCTTTGGGGCAGATACATAATTGAGAGTGCGGAAAATAAAAGTCCTAATTAAACTATTACATCCCATAGGCAGTTACATAATTGGAAAAGAAAAGCAATAAAATTGTCCGAACGGTAACACGTGAAAGATGAAAAATCGGAAAACGGAAGAAAATTGCATAAGAGGAAAATGTTAGTAAAAATAAGTATTTTTGAATGAGAAAAAGTTTTCATGCTAATAATGACATTAATATGGTAAAATAATTTTTTGGGAATTTTTGGGATTGATTTGATAATTAAAAAACAATTAAAAGTCATTTAAACAATTAATTAGTAATTAAATTAAATATGCATGCAAAAATAATAATTTTTATATTAAAAATTAAATAAGCATTTTTCTGATGATTATGCAAAAAATAAATATTTTTGGTGTTTTTTAAATGCATGATAAAAATATTAGAAGATAAATTAAAATGCATGGAAATATTAAAAGAAAAAGAAGAAAATAGAAAAATATGCAAACTTGTAAAAAAATCACATTGCCATGGCTGGGATTCGAACTCAGGTTCTCTGGGTAACATGCACGCTGCCTTTACCAACCGAGCTGGCTTGTACACGTGTTAAGAAAACGGAACGAATGGCTTTTAAACGATGTCGCTCTCTGATTGCCCAGATCACGCGCCAAACCATCATCTTCTTCGTTTTGAATTTTTAAACATTTAGCGTCGGTCTTTGTTCGACGCTAAGGCCCCTGCAAAAATCAAAATCTCATACAAGTAATATAAATGAATTGTGAGTACATGGATCGACTCGTTTTCATCCACTGATCATCCTGGTATGCTTGGTTCGATCCAATTTTTCCTAATTAGAGAAACCCTAATTCAAGCCCGAAAACCCTAACAATGGTGGTTTTCGTTCCAGGTCATTAAAATACATTTGGGCTACCCAGATAGCTTGCACACTTGATGCTGATCATGAACAAACAATCAAAAAGTGTTAAAAATGCATGAATAATAGAAATCGATTTTGAAAAATATATGAACAAACCAAAATCGGATTTCGTGATTCTTGATGTTTTTGGATGATGTAAGGGTCTGGAATGCTTCAAGGGATGTCAAGCAATGTGTTTGGATGCTCAAAACCGATTGAAACAAGCTGGAACTAGGGCTGCTAGTGACTTGTAGTGCACGGTTTTTTGACTTTAGGTTAGGGTTCTTGAGGCAATTTTTCTGTTCTTTCTTGTGTGATATGCATTGTATATTTATAATGGATGAAAATTGAGCTGATTTGAGGAACAAATAATCATCAATCAATGCAAAGATTATTTGATTTTGTACAAAATCAAATCTTACCTTTTTTGATCAATTTTCATCAATTTCTTGCCAAATCCAAACCAATTTCGAAATTGCCAGCTTTTTATGAGTTGCTTGGACCTCAAGGATGAGAGAAAAAATCAATTTGCATTTAATTTTGATTTTATACCTTATTTTTTAATTTAATTTGTATTTAAATGAATAAAATCCAAATTAAATAGAAAAGTAAAGCTAAAATTTGTGGCATTGGGCTTGGATGTTCCAAATTGTCTAAGGAACAAGTTTGAATGAAGAAAAACTAGGCCCATTTGCAAAATTTTGGATTTTAACAAGTATCTCTCTTTGTGCACTTCTTCAAAAATACCCAACTTGTGCAAGGTGTATTTTGCTCAATTTTCCACATTTTTGAGTGTTCTTGGACTTTTTAGAAATCTCTAAGTGTCCTCTAACCAATATATTTGGTTTCATCTCAATTGGAGTTTCCATGCTCAATAAATCTTCAAAACAAAAAGTTGACTTTTTGTTGACTTTGAAAAGGACCTGTAATGTTTTGACCCATACCTTCCAAATGAAGCATTTTTTGAACATTCTTGTGAGACATGAAGTTGTAGAGAATTGAATTTCCTTCAAAATGAGAGATGGTGGAAATTTTTTTGATAAAGTATGAAGAAGTTATGGTCAGTCAAAGTTCAGTTGACTTTTCACTAAAAAACCCTAATTTGGAAAGTTTGACTTTTGAGCAAATCTTGAGTTTTCTTGATGAATCATGATCAACCCTTGATCAAATGATGAATGTGACTTCAAAATGAGGATGTTGACCAAAAATCGGGAAGTTTGTTGTATGTTGACCACGATTGACTTTTGTCCAATCTGTTGATCTTTAACCATCTGAGCAATTGTCTGAGGAAACTTGACTTGTGAGACTTGAAACTTGACATGGAGAATCTTTGAAGCATATGAAGAGGCATGATTACCATTGGAGATGTTGGAAGTCCATCTTGGTCTAAGAATTGTCAAACCCTAGTCTGGGTTGATTGTCTAGGAGAGGGTTTGTCTGATCAACCCTTGAGGAATCCTTGAGCATGGATGTATGAAATGTCTTGAGAAGTTGGAGGGAAAATTTTGGGGTACGACACTACTACATGTGTAAGATGTTGCCAATGTTGTATTCGTTCGCCAAATCCTATTATTCAAGAAGTCGCCTCTTTTGTGCGAAATTGTTTCCAAGCCAATGTGACAGGTGGTAACAGAAAGCCTTCGTTCATGTTTACCTAGTTATAAGTAGTTGAATAAATAAGTAAATAAGTATATGTGTAATTGAACAAATAAGTAACTATATATATATATATATATATATATATATATATATATATATATATATATATATAATCATCTATACCCAATGATTTTCGTCTACAAATCCAATGCAGTAAATGGACACACTAGGTGAATGTGAAGTCGTCATAGGAAAGAACGTTAAAGAAGGAAAATCCAAAGAGACAACAATGACATTATACCGATTAGCTATTACATAAGCCATTTCAGGTAATGTCATCCATTTCTCTTGTGGTTGATGACCTAACTTTGATATCATTAAAGAATCTCTCACTATTGAAAAATGAGCTCCAAATAACTGTTCATACAACTTGATTCTAGTACCTTTAAGTTCATTACCCAAATCACGACAAACAATTGGCCATCCATCTGATCCATAACCATGCAACAATGCAATGACTCTAAACCCACAATTTTCATCTTTCATCACATCAACAATGTCATCAATAAATGGTCTGATATCTACTAGAAATTATGTAATGAAATTACTACATGGTTTCTTCTCAGAGGTTTGGGATAATTATGAACATACTGTAATACGGTGAACTGACTTTGTAGGATTTTTGTATCCAAATGTGCGGATAGCAAGAGTCGCCACCGACTTTTATTTTTATCCAATTAAGGGAAGGTAAAAGTACGAGAAAAGACCTTCGTTTAGATTACGAGTTCGGAGAATGGTTATGAAAGGGAAGGTATTAGCACCCTTTCCATCCGTAGTTATCTGGGCTCTTAGTTGCTCTAGATTACCTTTTAAAATTGCTTTACGTGTGTTTGACAAAATGTTTTGAAAAAGGCATTTCGCTTTGACTTTGTAATGACTCATGTAGAGTGTATACAAAGTGTTCGGAAATGTTTTGTTTTGAAAAATTTTGAACTTTGAAAAAGTGTGTGGTGTGAAAAGCATTTTTTTTAGAGTAAGCAACTAAGAGACTTATTTACCCACTCAGAATTGGTCATTTTTCATACTTCTACATTCCTTTAGAATAGCGCTAGCCTTACCATTAGTTAGTAGGTAGCTCCATTCGTTGGATGTAAGCGGGACATTCGAAGGGACATCGGATGGTCATCGAAGGCAACTTGTAGGAAGTATCCTAGCACATTCGAAGGGACTATCATCATTTTTTGTAGGCGACAATCGAGGGTCAAGATCATGTATTCGGAGGCAACATCGTGGGTCTTATGATCTTTGTATCGAAGGGACTATGATGATTCGTTTGGAAGGCAACGGTGCTAGAATACCTCTACGTTCGAGGGACATGACCATTTGAATTCGGCAACGAGAGAAATTACCCTAAGGGTGCATGTGTGAAAAAAGTGTTGATTTGAATATGTTATCTTGAAAATTAGTGGGCTATGTTCATTATTATCTTGCCTTAGCATTGAGATGCGGAAAGTAAATTGCGGAAAGTAAAGATGCGGAAAGGTAAATCCTACGCTATTACAAGGCTTTGGGGCAGATACATAATTTAAAATGCGGAAAATAAAGACCTAATTTTAAACTATTACATCCCATATACAGTTACATTATTGAAAAGTCAAATGAAAATAGTAAACAAACGTCCGAATTGGAAGAACCTGTGAAACGAACGAGAAATCGGAAAATATGATGCAATCGAGATGAGAGAAAATGTTAGAAAAAATACAAATTTTAAATTGGAAAAAATATGACATGCTGGAAATAATGTAAACATGCTAAAATAATTTTTTGGGATTTTTTAGATGCAATTTAATAATTTAAAATGAATTTACAATGATTTAAATGCAAAATTATAAATAAAAATAAATATGCATGCAAAAATATGTTTTTTAATTTATTAAATTAAATAAAGATTTTTAGAAAACAAATGTAAAAAGAATAAATATTTTTGATAATTTTTTAATGCATAAATAAAATGTGGAAATTAATTAAAATATAATGCAAAGTATTAAAATATAATAGAAAAATGGAAAAGTTTATGAAAAGGAGAAAAACCAAATGGTCCTGGGGAGAATCGAACCTAGGACCTTGCCTTCACAAGCCACACGTCTTGCCAAGCCAAAGCGCTTCATTGTTTGGAAACCGGATCGAGTGGAAGAAAGACAAGTGTCGCTCCCTGATGCTCCAGACCAAGCTTCATTGTCCCCGATTCAAATATTTGAAGCTAGCGTCGGCTATTGTTCGACGCTAAGGTCCCTGGCAAAATCAAAAATGCAGCATACATAATATAAATAACATCTAAGACCATGGTTCGATTCCTCAGATCATTCCGAATGCAATGGTATAGGCCTTATAGTCCAATTTTTCCTGTTTGAGGAAACCCTAATTCGAGACCAGAAAACCTAACAATGGTGTTATGCATTCCCGGCCATGGAAATTCAATTGGAGTGCCCAGAAAGCTTGCAAATTCATTACTAAACACAAAAACAAACACGAATCATGTTAAATATGCATAAAAATCAGAATACGATTTTGGATTTTTCAAGAACAAACCGATTTCGAATTTCACGATTCTGGATGGTTTTGAATGATGTAAGAGTCGGATCGACTCTAAAGACCTCAAGGAATGCAATGGAATCCTCAAATTGATTGAGAAATGGAACTAGGATTACCAATAGCTTGAATGTCACGGTTTTGAGCTTTGGAATAGGGTTTCTAAGGCCATTTTTCGTTCTCTTTCATGTGGTATGCATCGGTATAAATCTTGGATGGATTTGGGATCATTATTGGCAAGAATCAATCACCATTCAATGAAAATCAAATTTGATTTTTGTATAAAATCAAATTTTCAAAATTTGATTAATTCTCAATCCAATCTTGCCATATTGATCAATTTTCGAAAATTGCGGCATTTGTAAGTTACTTGAGTCCCAAGGAAGGAATAAAATCAATCTTTGCAATTAATTTTGATTTTATAATTTATTTTAAATTTAATTTGTATTTAAATGAATAAATTCCAAATTAAATAGAAAAATAAATCAAAAATTCATGGCATTGGGCTTGGATATTCCTAATTGTATGAGGAATAAGTTTGGATGAAGAAAAAGCAAGCCCGTTTGCAAAAATTTGATTTTTAAGTATCTCTCTTTGTGCATTCCTTCAAAATTGCCCAACTTGTGAATAGTGTATCTTGCTCAATTTTCCACATTTTGAGTGTTCTTGGACTTTTGGAAAGCTAAGAGTCCTCTAACCAACCTTTTGGTCTCATCTCAATTGGAGTTCCATGCTCAATATATCTTCAAAACAAAAGTTGACTTTTGTTGACTTTGAAAATGACTGTAATGTTTTGAGCCATACCTCTCAATTGAAGCATTTTTGGACATTCTTGTGAGACATGAAGTTGTAGAAATTGAATTTCCTTCAAAACAAGAGGTGGTGGAAAAATTTCGAGAAAGTATGAGAAAGTTATGATCGATCAAAGTTGATTGACTTTTCACCTAGAAACCCTAATTTAGAAAGTTTGACTTTTGAGCAAATCTTGAGTTTTCTTGATGAATCATGATCAACCCTTGATCAAATGATGAATGTAACTTCAAAATGAGGATGTTGACCAAAATTATGAAGTTTGTTGTATGTTGACCACGATTGACTTTTGTCAATCTGTGATTTTCGACCATCGAGCAATTGTGAGGAAACTTGATCGTGAAGCTTGAAACTTGACATGGAGAATCTTTGAAGCATATGAGGAGGCATGAAGACCATTGGAGATGTTGGAAATCCATCTTGACTTGAGAGATACCAAACCCTAATTTGGGTTGATTGTCAGGAGAGAGTTTGTTTGATCGACTCTTGAGGAATCCTTGAGTAGGGATGTATGAAATCTCTTGAATAGATGGAGGGAAAATTTTGGGGTATGACTGCCCTGTTCAATCTTCTTGTCTTGGAGGGTTAGATTGACACGCTTGTCTTCGTGACACGGAGGTGGAAGATGATTGAACACTCAGTACACGAAAATTTGCACTCGCGGTTGGGCGATGATGTGGGAATGGGCTTCGGATGCCATTTGGAGAAGGGGAATGAGTCGTGCGTTAGACTTGATATCGGGAGGATTGCTGGAGCGTGAGCCGTACGCTAGGCTCTGTGGGTGTTCCTGAAAGGAGAGGAGATGGGCTTAAGATGCCATCCGGAGAGTCGTATGTTAGACTTGAGTTCATTTTGAATGAAGTTATTGGTTTGTATTGATTTTTAACCATATATGCGGCATTCGAAAGTGAAGAAATGTTGACAAGTAGTCGGAGATGGGCTTAAGATGCCATCGAGCAGGCGAGTCGTCGCTAGACTCATAGTTCTTTATTGATAATAAGAAGGATCGAATAAATCTTCGTGCGATTACTCGAGGAGATAGTAGTTGGCAAAAATGTGGATAGCTTCCTGTTGTGCATCGGTGTTGATCCATTGCACATTATCGGAGGATAACCGGGCGGTCTTTCGAGATAGTTTTCCGTCGGTTCGGGGCTTAATCTGGACCGATCGTGGGAGGACAACCCATGGGCGGTCTTTCAAATAGTTTTCCGTCGATTCGGGCTTAATCTGGACTGTTTGCGTCGGTGGTACTGTTTTGGAAAAACAAGAGGAACTTTGATAGAATATTGGTTAGTTTTATGCGAAGTATGATGCATGACAGTGTATATGAATGACATATGCATGAATTATGACTCTATGAGAAATGTATGAATGATAGATGTCGTGGTATTTCAAAACATATCCATCTTGAAGAAGATGTGGATGTTCTGCTTGAGGATCTCTGTCTTCTGCTTGGGGATTGGGTAGGTGAGAACCCTGCTTTTGAAAGAGAAGAAAGATATCCTGGATTCCTCCGATGCACTATCTGACCAGGTCTTGGGCCTAGCTATTGTTGAGGAAGGTAGATACTGAGATACTCGTTGTTGGAGATCTCATAGACCCTATTGAAGAGAGCCTGGGAGGAGATTTGTTGGGGACCTTGTACGTAGACCCTGCTGAGGAGATTTAGGAAGCGCTCTACTGGGGATTCAGAGTGTAGATCTCACTGGAGAGCAATTGATAGTTGCCGGGGAGGCCGGGTTGGAAGAGTCAGGAACCCGTTGTGATCTTTGGCTGGGGGATGAGGATGTAGTTTCCTCCGATGCACTATCTGACCAAGTCTCGAGTCTGGATACTGCCGCTGGGGAAGAGAGGAAGGGACTGAGGGATGTCCCTTGGGGAATAAATACCTTGACTGGAGATGAGGTGTTTTCTGCTTGAAGATCGATGTAACATTGCTTGGTCAAGTGGAATTGCCGCTCGTGGATTCCCTTTTGCTCTGCTGGGGAAGTTGTGTTGGTGACTTTTGTTGTCATCCCAATTCCTGGAGCCTGTAGTAAGTACTTTTGTATGTTCACTTTTCATATGTTTGTGATTAGATTCTTATTGTCAAGTGCGTATAATCATTCAAAGCAAACGTTGGACTTATATGACAACAATGAAAATTGTAAAGAGAAAGAACTTGCATTTATTTGAAATGTGGCGTATGGCCAAGTAGTTTTGTACACAAAAAAGCTATGCGGAAACAATCTCGTTAAGTTCCAACTATGCTAGTACTCATATATTTCAACTATCTCATCTCCTTGCTGTCAGTAGAAAGTGAGTGAATTGATCTTCGCCATTTGAATCTTGAATCTTGATAGTAGTGCAGGCGGTGATCGGAAGAGACATAGTCGTGCGCTTGAATCTAACTTTTGCCTAGACCGCCCTTTCGGTTTTCATCTGGGATACCCTTTTTGCCTTTTCGGGTTTTCGACTTGCAGTGTACATGTTTTGTATATATCCTTTATTTTGCCGAACCTTTTGGTTCGCGAGGATCTCTTATTTTTGCCTAGGCGATCGACCTAGCGGGTCTCTTTATCGTAGTATTTTTGACTATGTCTGCGTTCACGGGTGTGGGAAGTCTTCACCATCCATGGTGCTAAGTATCATAGCTCCATGGAAAATCTTCTTGACTACAAACGGTCCCTCGTGGGTGGGAGTCCATTTGCCCACAGGATCACCTTGTGGAAGAATGATGCGCTTGACTACTAGGTCACCAACTTGATAGACTCGGTGCTTGACCTTCTTGTTAAATGCTCGATCATTCGTTTCGATAAATCATCCATGGCGGATGGGCCGGTCGTTCTCATCAATCAAGTTGATCGGTCAAGGCGATGCTGGACGATCGTCTTCGCTAACTTTGCCTCTGGAGGACTACGGTTGAGGTATCACGAACCTCGATGGGTAAGGCGGCTTCCATACCGTATCACGAGAGAGAGGGGTTGCCCTGTGGATGTTCGTGCCGTGGTGCGATAACCATGAAGAGCAAATGGTAACATCTCATGCCAATCCTTGTAAGTCATCATCTTACGTATAATCTTCTTAATGTTTTGTTGGCGGCTTCCATGCGCCATTCATCTTAGGCCGATAAGGAGAAGAATTGTGATGCTTGATCTTGAGCTGAGTGCGAGTTCGGTGATCATCTTGTTGTTGAGGTTAGAGCCGTTATCGTGATAATCCTTTCGGGAGTGCCATATCGGCGGATAAGATTGTGCTTGATGAATCGAGCCACTACATTCTTGGTAACAGATGCGAGCAGGCTTCTACCCACTTGGTAAAGTAATCAATTGCCACAAGGATGAAGCGATGTCCATTGGGCGTGGGCTTGATTTCTCCAATCATGTCAATGCCCACATTGCAAAGGCCAGGAGAAGTTAAAACATTCAGAGTCTTGGAGACGTGCACTTTGTCGGTATCGTCGGCACTTGTGACAAGATCGAGCATAGCGGTGACAATCGGCTTCCATGGTGGACCAATAGTAGCTGTTCTCAAAATCTTCTTAGCTATGGTGTGTCCTTGGAGTGGGTACCAAATGCCCTTCGTGTAACTCTTCCATGATCGCATTCTTTGTTTTACGGTCTACAGTGGAGTAAGCACGAGATCGTGGTTGCGCTTGTATAAGATGTCGTTCTTTGAGGAAGAATTTAGATGCAAATCTTCTCATGAACTTCTTATCATTATGATGCCTGCGGATATTCACGAGTCTCAAGATACCTCTTCACGTCATAGTACCAAGGTTTCTCTTCTGCGTCAAGCTCATAACAATCTGTTGGTTAGTCGAACTTCTCAATGATGATGCGGGGAGCCTCGTTGTCCCATCGACCTTGAACATAGAAGGAATGGTTGCCAATCGTGCCTTGGTGATTCTCTTCTCGTGGAATATGATTGAAGGTAATCTCTTGAGTAGGGGATCAAACTCGAACATGCTCGATATGGAATGAGATTCGGATGCTTCGTATCCCTCGCCTTTATCGGTGATCACTAAAGTGAGTCTCCATACACTTGTAAGAACTTGATTCTTAAGTCAATAGCGACTTTAAGACCCATGATGCATGCTTGTACTCGGCCATGTTGTTAGTGCAATTGAAACATAATCTGGCGGTGAAAGGCGTATGTCCTTTGTAGGGATGTAATGATGGCGCCAATGCCATTGCCAAGTGCGTTTGAGGCTCCATCAAGACCATAGTCCATCGGGATCCTTGTTCGGGTCCTTCGTCGGGCACAGTTCTTCTGATCGTAACTAGTAAAACATCTTCATCAGAATTCGAGCGCATAGGTGATAGTCATCTCGGCTTGGTGAGCCAAATGATCGGCTACCACACTTCCTTTGATCGCTTTAGAAAGTGTCTTGGATGTCATATTCGGTCAAGATCATTTGCCATCTTGCTATTCTTCGGGAGAGCTGGTTTCTCAAATATGTATTTTATCGGATCCATCTTGGAAATCAACAAGGTAGTGTGAGTCAACATATCTTGCCTTAGTCGGCGACAGACCAAAGCGTTGCAAGTTTTCTCGAGTTGTGAGTATCTTGTTTCACGATCGGTAAACTTTTGCTAAGGTAGTATATTGCATGCTCTTTTCGACCGGACTCGTCATGTTGCCCCAACACACACCCATTGAGTTCTCTAACACTTTAAGTACATGATAAGAGGTCTTCCTTTGGTGACATCGGAATAGGAGGATTACTGGGTACTCCTTGATTTTGTCAAAAGCGATCTGGCAATCGTCGTTCCATTCTACTACTTGATCTTTCTTAAGTAACTTGAAGATTGGCTCACAAGTAGCAGTTAGGTGTGCAATGAATCTGGCGATGTAGTTTAGTCGGCCCAAGAAACCTCTGACTTCCTTCTCTGCGGTAGGCATCTCTTGAATGGCTCTAACCTTGGCGGGGTCAACTTCAATACCTCTTTCATTGACGACAAACCCTAGGAGTTTTCCAGATCTGACTCCAAAAGTGCACTTGTTAGGATTGAGTCTCAACCTGTACTTCTTCAATATGTCAAACAGTTTCTGCAAATGATCAAGATGTTCTTCTTGATCGTGATCGAGCTATCATGTCGTCGGCGTAGACCTCTATCTCGTGATGAATCATGTCATGAAATAATGTCACCATAGCGCGATAAGTGGCACCCGTTCTTGATCCGAACGACATAACCTTGTAGCGAAAGTGCCCTTGTGTAACAAAAGTAGTCTTCTCCATGTCTTGAGAGCCATTTTGATCGATTGTAGGAGAAACCATCCATGAAGGAGAAAACCTTATCTTTGGCGGTGTTGTCAACGAACATCAATATGAGGAAGTGGGAAATCGTCTTTCGGACTCGCTTTGTTCGGATCTACGTAATCCACACACATTCGTACTTTGCCATCCTTCTTGAGTGCGGGTACCACATTTGACCAACCAGGGATAAGAGGTGACAGCTAAGAAACCGGCGTTGAATTGCTTCATAACTTGACTTTGATTTTCTCGACATCTCGGGGCCATCTGACGAACCTACATTTCTTTGGGAAAACCTTCTTTTGTGGCAATCGGTGTACCACGATATCAATGTCCAACCAGGCATGTCTTTGTATGACCAAGCAAAACCTCAATATAATCTCGTAGCATCTGAACCAACCTTTCTTTAACACTTTTCCCAAGACCCGCTCCTATCTTAATCTCTTTTACATCTCGTCGGTACCCAAATTCACAACCTCATTTGTCTCTTCGTGTGGTGTATAACTCGCTCTTCTTCTTTGTGCAGCAAGTTCTCCGGCACTTCACAATCTTCCTCACTTCGTCTTGGCTTGTAGATCGGATTATCGAAGTCATATTTAGCACTAGCATATTGTTATTGAGATTCGGAGTGATTCGATGTATCACGTGGGTGTGTGTAAGAAACACATAGCCTTTTGAAGGGGTGATAAAGTAAAGAAAGAAAAACAATTGAATGCAAAAGTCCAACGATTTATTGAATGAAAATCATAACGAAGATAATAACCCTATGGCGGGCCATGATGCCGGGCAAGGCACTAGGCTTTCAAAGTTTATTGTTCAAAACATAAAGAAATACGAAAAGCAAAACAAAACAAGAGCAATTACTCGACTAAAGGAGA
The DNA here is from genome assembly GCA_021764765.1 of Vicia sativa. Classification (NCBI taxonomy): domain Eukaryota; kingdom Viridiplantae; phylum Streptophyta; class Magnoliopsida; order Fabales; family Fabaceae; genus Vicia; species Vicia sativa. Next base: position 78,329,744 of record CM038793.1, on the reverse strand, counting down.
TTGGTATGACATCTTGATCTTCCAATTCTTGAGCCCATGATGCAGGTTGGGAAGATCCACTTGCGATGTCGAAGTCGTTGTCGTTGTCTTCTAGCATGGATTCCACTCACGGCGATGCGGAAAGGAAGTTGGCCAACGTTCGCGGCGTATCATCTTCGACCCTTGATGGTGAAGCCTAAACCGGTCTTGTCGGTTTGAAAGGAAGATCGGGGCTGTCCCAAATAGTACTCTTTCCTTCTTCGGCTCGAGCATCTTTCGGTGAGGCCATCCTAGGCGGAACTTGTAACCGGGAGTGACGAAGTCAGCAGCATGACTCGGGATTGTCTCAAAAGCTTGCGGGGAGTCTCAAAGAATTCACCTTCCATCTCAAGGTAGCGGACATTGCGGATAGTGACCATATATTCCTCTTCACACATAACAACTTTCCCTTTCACGGGTACTTGACGATGTAAGGTAGAATGGCGCCTGCCCCATGTATCCAAGGGCGTCCAGTAGGCAAGAGTAAGTGGACGGATGTCCATGACAAAGAAAATCAAAAGTAAAGGGCAACCGACTTTGACGAGCAAGTGAGCTCTCCAAGCATGTCGCTTAGAACCATCAAAAGCCCTCACAATAATGTCGGGTCTCGAAAACCCTTCCACATCAAGCCGATCAAAAGCGGTCTTGGAAGGATATTCGAGCAAGGTATCCACCAAAACATGGGATAGTGTAGTGCCCTTGCATTCAGCGAGATGTGCAAGGCTTTGTTGTGTTTCCTTCCGGAGTCAAATCGAAGAAACCTAGGCGTTGTTGGCGCCGGCTAGCAATACAAACTTGAATTGATCGGTAGTAGTGTCTTGAGGCACGTGAGCATTCTTGAAACTTCAGGCATGAGCCTCGGAGCATAAAAGCGAGCAAGCATGGAGATCTTGGACAGTCTGTCCTTGTTCCACAACATTGTAGTCGCTCTTCTTGATAATCTTGAATTTCCTCCATTTCTTGTTTGGAGGTATCTTGATAACTTCCTTTGGTATACGGTTGGCGGGATGAGTCATTTGGTTCTTTCCTTCTAGCTTGGGAATGGATTGAATAGGAATGCGAGTTGGAGTCGGTGTCTTTTGGAGGAGAGATATCGGAGAGAACACCCTTCCGGTTGGTCACCTTACTTGATCGGTGATGTTGTCAATGTCGGGAATGGTAGCTTCAATAGTAAGATCTTCAATGGTCGAGGGTCTTGCTTGGCGCCATGATAGTAAACATCGACTCCATAATTCCAAGGGATAGCCTTGTCGAGGAATATGGGCGGTCTTGGAGAAGTGATGATGAGAGGTGCCACCCTAGCACGAATCGAGAGGAAATTCTTATTGTGTTAACATCGGCATAGTCTTACGGGAAATCGTCACCCCATCCGTTGCCTTAACATCTTCAATAGGAATCTTGTAACTATCGGGGATGTACTTCACCATGTAATCATATTTTCCACTTGGCTGCCCCAAGGTATCCCACGGAGATGCAGTTTCATTCGCATTGTCAATCTTCAACTTAGACATTTCTTCACACAACTTACGCACGGTGGTTTCGAAATAGTATCTCACGGTTATTCATCATGCGAACACGTCTTCTCGACCAAGCACAACCATCGGTGCGGATGGGCACCAACGACAATTCTCTGGGCATCTGGATTGACAGGCTTGCAACAAATTCTTCTTACTATCATCGGAGGAATGGTCAGTCATCTATGTTGAAAACATAAGTATCGTCACCAACATTGGAACCCTTGTCATGGTTAGGCATAGGCGCGTTGATCACATTCGAGTCTCAGCGGGAGGATCAAATTCAATCTTAGCTTGATCATATCTTGAATCTTGTTCTTGAGCCCAACAATCATCGATTCTATGTCACGGGCTATTGGGTGGTAAGCACACTTAGCATTTGGATTGTACTTGGAGGGAAGTGTTGACATTCGAGGAGGATCCTCGAGGTTATCAACTCTGCGTTCAACATGTGTTGTAAGGCTTGCGACAATGGCATGTTGATCTTAAATGTCTTCGTGGCGCGTTACGCTCTGCGTTGTCTCTGAGGTTGTCTTGATGTAGGATTGGAGATCCAATTGCCCCACAGTTGAGCGGTCGGTCTTGGCTCGGCTTTTCGACCATACGCATTAGCTTCTTTCTTACCACCAAAGGATCTCTTTGCGGCATTTGAAGATGACTCTACATGGATCTTCCCACTCTTAATACCGACTTCAATCGTTCGCTGTAAGTATCAACTCGGTGAATCCGGTGAAGAGTTTCAATCGGATGATTGAAGAATGGGCTGTTAGTGTCCCATAAACATATCAACCAACTCCCTATTGGACAAGGGTGGTTGAACTACACTAAATCTCTCCACTTAGCATACTCCTTGAACTTCTCATCGCGACCCATAGACATGCTTTGTAGTTGCATGCGAGTGGGTGTCAATTCAACATTGTACTCATATTATGCATAAAGCATCGCTAAGTCACTCCAATACGGATACGGTCATTCTCTGGTGATAATACCACTCCAATGAGTTAGGACAAGCTCTCTTGGAAATAGTGCATCCTGACTTTCATCATCGGTGTGGATTGATCTTACGGACATAGGACTTCAAATGCGCTTAGGGCAAGACATGCCATCATACTTAGCAAAAGTAGGAACTTTGAACTTGGGAGGAATCACACACGAGGACAAGACTTAGATCATCAAAATTCAGCCGGACATCTTGAGTTTTCCACACATTCGACGGTCTTCAAGTTGCTTGTACTTGTCATCCTCATCGAGTATTGGCCATTATCATAGTCATTCTCAAGCTCAGGTTGATTGCCTTCACCATTACCCTTGTTACTTTGTTCATCCTCCTTCTTGACACTTCCTTCTAAAAGCTCTATCCGACTGACTCTCTTAGGACCACCTTTGTAGCGTCGCCCATGTTGAGGAGACCAACCTTCTTCTTCGTTGATGAGCTTTTTGGATCTTCTTGGCCTTGGACCAAGTGGTAAACATCTCTGAGAGCATTCGAGCTTGGAGATCTTTGTGATCTGTTCGAGAGCCATTTACGCTAAAATAAATAGCGAGCAAATGAGAAAACCAATCTTCAATGTACCTGTGATGCAATGTTATGCTATGATATGCAATGTTTATGCGAATGCAATGCAATGTTTTCAAGGACCTTAGAGATTTAAATTTGTTAAACAAGCAATGAATAAACATTTATTAGTACTCTTTTCATTATTCTTTTTTTCTTTTTAAGTACAAGAGATAGTTCGAAACAATAAAAGAAAACATAAACATCCTAAAGCTCTAAGTCTCCCATGGGCGCTTCCTCTTGGAGCCGATGTAAGCGTTGATGCTTCGCTCCTCGTGAAGTAGCTTTGTCAACTCTAGCACTTTCTTCTCGCTTGCATAGCACTGAGCTTCAAATGTATCCCTCTCTTCCTTAAGCTGAATCCAGGATCTCTTCAAGTCTTCAAAATCAGTAGGCATGTCAGGATGGAGAACAATATAGGTCGTCACCTATAGCAACGGGTTCCATGATTACTGGTAGAACAGGAGTGAATGGCATCATGAGGTTTTGAGCTCGAGCTCGCACCCATTTGAGGTAAGGTTCCCAAGGAATGGGATTTTGGTGCCCCAAAGTCTTGGTATCAGTCTTCTTTACCATGCTCCAAGCGTGTATGAACCTTAAATCGGTACGGAGATCGTGGTTGTAGTCGAACACAACATCTTGGAGAAGCATATCATGTGGACCATCTTTTCGAGCAAAACCAAACCGTAGAGAGCTAAAGAAGGGTTGTAAGTAATACCTCCCTTATACCAAGTAGCGGTACATTAGGAATTCTCCTGGCTCGATGAAGGTGAAGTCCTTTTGAGAGAAAAGATTCCAACGGATATCCGAATGAGAGAGTGACATCAATCTTTGAGACCATCTCAACTTTTGTTCATTCTTCAAAGCGATGGAGGAAGGTGCGAAATAAACCACCTTGAAAGTAACGGTATACAACACATGAGAGTTCCTTGTTTCTTAGTAGTGCAGTGTGGAGAATGTAGGATATCTCCAGTAAGGTAGGCACGGGATTGCGGGTAAGAAATAATTTGATGGCATTGATGTCTATGAATTGATCCGAGTTAGGAAATAGAACCAAACCATAAATTAGCAAGGCCACAATGTTCTCAAATGCATGGAAACTCATAACTTTGAGGAATTCTCGGGCTTTCTTGACTAAGAACTTGGAAAGTAAACCCTTAACTCCACTTCTAGTTTCTCAATTGGCTTCAATGTCTGAGCGCTTAAGATGTAAGGCTGATGCAATGTCTTCGTACTTAGGAACCTTTTCTAGACCGGTGAATGGCATTTGATCAAGAATAGGTATCCCAAGTAGCTTAGAGAACTCTTCCAAGGTAGGAACCAACTGATAATCTGGGAATGTAAAGCAATGGTGTTTCGGATCAAAGAACTGGAATAGGACATGCATCATATCTTCTTCAAAACCGGAGATAACCAAGTCGAGTAGATAACCATGTCTTTTGATGAATTGAGCATGGTCGGGAATTTTTGAAACCAATTCTTTGAGCTGAGAAGGTATACCCATAAAGTTGATTCGGATTGTCTTTCTAGAAGCCATAATACCCTACAAAACAGAGCAAAGATAAATCCCTAGGTCCTTGAAATAGTTAGAAATGATATGCAATGCGAATGATGTCATGATGTCATGTTTAGCACACACAAACAATTCACACAATGAGCCTAGGGTTAAGGCTTGCATGAGGTATAGGTGATTACCCCACCAAAAGTTTGAGTTGGTTCATCCTGTCCTATAATAGTAACCGGGTTCTAGGAATCTCATATCACAGATCTTTCTCGTAGGCGCTTATTTCAATACGACGGCCAAGTGGTCGATCGAAAATGTCCCAAAAGTCTGATCTCAATGAGCGTAGCAGTATCAACCAACCTCGGTCTACACCAAAGCCGATCTCACTACCTTCTAATGGCTAAGATGGGTCAATTAAGGTTCTAAAAGTTTAGTTAGCGCTTGATGACACCACGAGAAGCCAAATACTATCTTCAACTTGGGAATGAAGAGTATCGGGACAACCAAAGTGTCACGCTAACGTAGCCATCATGTTGACCGTTTAGTTATCGTCTAGCGGTCGCGATGATCTAATGCTACTTACCTAAAAGGAAACCGGATCCGGTGTAGGATCCCCAATAATATAATACCCAAGCAACCCTTAAAGATAAAGCATATAAGTCAAACAAAAAGCATTAAAGGTTATCTAGAAATCCTAAGGCAATTCTCTCTTTAGGCATTTTCCCAGAGTCGCGATTACATGTCGGTGAACTGACTTTGTAGGATTTTGTATCCAAATGTGCGGATAGCAAGAGTCGCCACCGACTTTTATTTTTATCCAATTAAGGGAAGGTAAAAGTACGAAAAAGACCTTCGTTTAGATTACGAGTTCGGGAGAATGGTTATGAAAAGGAAGGTATTAGCACCCTTTCCATCCGTAGTTATCTACGGGCTCTTAGTTGCTCTAGATTACCTTTTAAAATTGCTTTACGTGTGTTTGACAAAATGTTTTGAAAAAGGCATTTCGCTTTGACTTTGTAATGACTCATGTAGGAGTGTATACAAAGTGTTCGGAAATGTTTTGTTTTGAAAAATTTTGAACTTTGAAAAGTGTGTGGTGTGAAAAGCATTTGTTTTAGAGTAAGCAACTAAGAGACTTATTTACCCACTCGAATTGGTCATTTTCATACTTCGTTCCTTTAGAATAGCGCTAGCCTTACCATTAGTTAGTAGGTAGCTCCATTCGTTGGATGTAAGCGGGACATTCGAAGGACATCGGATGGTCATCGAAGGCAACTTGTAGGAAGTATCCTAGCACATTCGAAGGACTATCATCATTTTCGTGGCGACAATCGAGGTCAAGATCATGTATTCGGAGGCGACATCGTGGGTCTTATGATCTTTGTATCGAAGGGACTATGATGATTTGTTTGGAAGGCAGCGGTGCTAGAATACCTCTACGTTCGAGGGACATGACCATTTGAATTGTAAGGCAGAGAGAATTACCCTAAGGGTGCATGTGTGAAAAAAGTGTGTTGATTTCGAATATGTTATCTTGAAAATTAGTGGGCTATGTTCATTATTATCTTACCATACACGCCTAGTTACTAGCAATTGATAGGGTGCGGAAAGTAAATTGCGGAAGTAAAGATGCGAAAGGTAAATCCTACGCTATTACAAGACTTTGAGGCAGATACATAATTTAAAATGCGGAAAATAAAGACCTAATTTTAAACTATTACATCCCATATACAGTTACATTATTGAAAAGTCAAATGAAAATAGTAAACAAACGTCCGAATTGGAAGAACAAAGCGAAATCGGAAAATATGATGAAATCGAGATGAGAAAATGTTAGAAAAAATACAAATTTTAAATTGGAAAAAATATGACATGCTGGAAATAATGTAAACATGCTAAAATAATTTTTTGGGATTTTTTAGATGCAATTTAATAATTTAAAATGAATTTACAATGATTTAAATGCAAAATTATAAATAAAAATAAATATGCATGCAAAAATATGTTTTTTAATTTATTAAATTAAATAAATATTTTTAGAAAACAAATGTAAAAAGAATAAATATTTTTGATAATTTTTTAATGCATAAATAAAATGTGGAAATTAATTAAAATATAATGCAAAGTATTAAAATATAATAGAAAAATGGAAAAGTTTATGAAAAGGAGAAAACCAAATGGTCACGGGAGAATCGAACCCGGACCTTGCCTTCAAGCCACACGTCTTGCCAAGCAACCAAAGCGCTTCACTATTTGGAAACCGGATCGAGTGGAAGAAAGACAAGTGTCGCTCCCTGATGCTCCAGACCGCGCGCGAAGCTTCATCGTCCCCGATTCAAATATTTGAAGCTAGCGTCGGCTATTGTTCGATGCTAAGGTCCCTGGCAAAATCAAAAATGCAGCATACATAATATAAATAACATCTAAGACCATGGTTCGATTCCTTAGATCATTCCGAATGCAATGGTATAGGCCTTATAGTCCAATTTTTCCTGTTTGAGGAAACCCTAATTCGAGACCAGAAAACCTAACAATGGTGTTATGCATTCCCGGCCATGGAAATTCAATTGGAGTGCCCAGAAAGCTTGCAAATTCATTACTAAACACAAAAACAAACACGAATCATGTTAAATATGCATAAAAATCAGAATACGATTTTGGATTTTTCAAGAACAAACCGATTTCGAATTTCACGATTCTGGATGGTTTTGAATGATGTAAGAGTCTGGATCGATTCTGGATGGTTTTGAATGATGTAAGAGTCTGGATTTTTCAAAATTTGATTAATTCTCAATCCAATCTTGCCATATTGATCAATTTTCGAAAATTGCTGGCATTTGTAAGTTACTTGAGTCCCAAGGAAGGAATAAAATCAATCTTTGCAATTAATTTTGATTTTATAATTTATTTTAAAATTTAATTTGTATTTAAATGAATAAATTCCAAATTAAATAGAAAAATAAATCAAAAATTCATGGCATTGGGCTTGGATATTCCTAATTGTATGAGGAATAAGTTTGGATGAAGAAAAAGCAAGCCCATTTGCAAAAAAATTGATTTTTAGAAGTATCTCTCTTTGTGCATTCCTTCAAAATTGCCCAACTTGTGAATAGTGTATCTTGCTCAATTTTCCACATTTTTGAGTGTTCTTGGACTTTTTGGAAAGCTCTAAGAGTCCTCTAACCAACCTTTTTGGTCTCATCTCAATTGGAGTTTCCATGCTCAATATATCTTCAAAACAAAAGTTGACTTTTGTTGACTTTGAAAATGACTGTAATGTTTTGAGCCATACCTCTCAATTGAAGCATTTTTGGACATTCTTGTGAGACATGAAGTTGTAGAGAATTGAATTTCCTTCAAAACAAGATGTGGTGGAAAAATTTACGAGAAGTATGAGAAAGTTATGATCGGTCAAAGTTCGATTGACTTTTCACCTAGAAACCCTAATTTAGAAAGTTTGACTTTTGAGCAAATCTTGAGTTTTCTTGATGAATCATGATCAACCCTTGATCAAATGATGAATGTAACTTCAAAATGAGGATGTTGACCAAAAATTATGAAGTTTGACTGTATGTTGACCACGATTGACTTTTGTCCAATACAATTGATTTTCAACCATCTGAGCAATTGTCTGAGGAAACTTGATCTGTGAAGCTTGAAACTTGACATGGAGAATCTTTGAAGCATATGAGGAGGCATGAAGACCATTGGAGATGTTGGAAATCCATCTTGACTTGAGAGATACCAAACCCTAATTTGGGTTGATTGTCTAGGAGAGAGTTTGTCTGATCAACTCTTGAGGAATCCTTGAGTAGGGATGTATGAAATCTCTTGAATAGATGGAGGGAAAATTTTGGGGTATGACACATACCCTCTTTGAAGACTTTTGGGAGCTCGAGTGTGCTCTATCAACATACTCATGATATGAAGGATCAAGATAAACATCATATCCCATTCTTCTTAACTCCTTCCTTGGTTTTTATTTTTTTAGGCGGTGACAACATTTTTGATGTAGTGGGATAAGAAATTTCACACACCCTACTCTTTAATGCTCTTTTCCCGACAACATCTGTTGACCTGAACTTTTTCCAAATTTCCTCAATTGCATTGGTCATGTCCACCTCTGATCCATCATCTGCATCCACCTCTTGTTTTCCTTCCATACTTAGATTTCTCCAATGAATGTGAATAGCCTCAATTGGTATCGGATCACCACTCAGTGTATATCTCCCTAACTCACAAGCACAAGGTAACCCATAAACTTTTCTGTGAGTACACCCACACTTCTGGGTGTCTGTACCAACAATATCAACCCTCACCCACTCTTTAACAATATGGCTTAAAGCAGCTCTAGATACGGATCCACGCAAATTTCCATAAAATGGGCTAGTGTGTGCATGCTCGACTTCATAAAAACTCTTCTAAAATGAAGCTCTAATGTTGCCCAATTGTATCTTAAGATTGCCATTCATAGCCTCCTAGCATTTGCACATATCACCTAAACTATTCTTCAACATTTGCTTCAATTTCCAATGTGTGGATTCAACCCTTTAAATAAATCAAAAAACAAGTAAGTACACGTCATATTAATATAAAAAACTATGAGTAAAATCAAGTTATATTAACAAAAGCATACCTATTAGTTGTGGTGTTTCCCAAATGCAACACTTGATTGATCCATGCTTTGACGAATCTATGTCTATGTAGAGACAACCATGTATCTTTCACATAATCAATAAATGCTGTAAAGTCAACACATGCATGCTCAAGTTGTTGCTACCATTGTTGGTACTCCACGTCATCACTAGCCCTTCCAAGTTCATACCACATTTTCTCTATCGACTCCTGTATGTCATCCACAACATATTCCTTACACTCTGCTTTCACATTTTTGTTGATGTGAAATCGACAAAGCAAATTAGTTGTTTTTGGAAATACTGTTTCAATTGCTTTCATCAAGGCAAGATCTCTATCAGTCAACACCACTTGTGGCCAAAACCCCACCTTAGTAAACAACTATTTCAACTAATCCAAAACCCAATTTTTTTCTTCAGTCTGCTCTGATTCCATATATGCAAATTGTAGCGGAAAAAACTGCGAGTATAAGCCATTGAATTGACTTAACTCAAAAAAAATAACAAAAGAGTCGCCACCACACTTTTATATTTTATCCAAAGGACTAGGAAAAAGTGCGAATAAAATCCTAAAATATCAGAGATCTGGGATTGGAGGTTAGCTATGCAAAGGGAAGGTGTTAGGCCCCCAAAGCATCTACTGTACTCCGCAGGAACCTTTTTGAAAATGTGTATATATGTGCTAAAAAGAGTTTGTACAAAAATGTTTGGAGGGTTTAAAAGAAAACAAGAAGAAAAAAAAGTATTTTTTAGGATTTTTGGTTTGATAGAACTTCCAATGAGTTCTAGGCCTACATACCAACAATGTGCAATGTTGAAATCAAAACCAAGTAGTTCGGCTAAAAAAGACTAAATTTGTGTGTTGGTTGATTTTAGTAAAATGTTAATTTGAAAAAGCTATAAAAAGCTCAAAAATGGTTTGAATGGGGTTAGGTGTTTTTTATTCTTACAAAAAAAAGAAGTCAAAGTATAATTAAATGGATTGAAAGTTTATTAGGAAAAAACCAATTTGAAAAGTTCATGGACCTAAGTCCAAGTTTTTTTTTGTGAAAGCGGTTCATGTTTTTTGAAAAAAACAAGAATCATTTGAAAAAGAGGGAAGATTTTGAAAATTAAAGAATGGGGAGGAGATGAAGGGGCTAACCTAAGTGTATAAATTAAAATATAAGGGTAAGAAAGATCTAACCGGTTGAGAAAATTAGTACTTGACATCAAGAGCCAATACTACACCCCATCCTTTGGATAACCCATACAAGCAACAAATAACCAGACCAAAAAACCATGCTTTAGATAACTCCATGCCTCAGATGCATTCTTGTCTACAGAAAAATAGACAGAGTAACAACTATATTTTGAGGAAATCCACTCATCATTTGAGTATAACATAATAACCTGCATACAAAGATAATAACCAGACAAAGACAGAATAAGACCAAGAGCAACAAAGATGTCTCAAGTTGAGGTAAAGGTCTTAATCCTAAATCCAAAGATCAAGCTCGAAGCACAAGGATAGTAACCAAGTCCAATTAAAAGTTTTTTTATGTTTAAGTTGAATTATTAAGTATTTTGAAAAGAAAAATAAAGCTCAAGTGAGCAAATTCAAAATAACAAGAAAATAAAATACTCAAATGAGCAAAAGGAAAAATGGCATGAGATTTAAATGCTAAAAGTAAAGTGCGTAAATATAAAGAGCATAAAACTAAATGCGGAAAGTAAAGAGCGGAAACATAAAGAACATAAAAATAAATGCGGAAAGTAAAGAGCGGAAAAATAAAGAACAATTAATAAATGATGAGATTAGTAATTAGTCGTCAGCAAGGTGACCATCTTGAAACTTACGCATGTAGACTTGCCAGAAACTTGATAGAATTAACGCGACCACACGACAAGTTTCAATTGTTTTTTGTCAAGTAATCACCGGTTTTGGAATTATCGCATCACTTGATCAAAAATGATTGAGAGTTTCAAATGACCATATCTAGTGGAAACTTAACAGAAGCTTGATTAGAAATCAACGCGACCACACGACAAGCGCCACAAGTGTTGAACCAAGATTAAAACTCAAGTCATCTTTTGGGGCTTACGTTTGAACTTTGAAGTTCATGCCACCAATTGATCAATTTTTTCGAATCGGGACAAAAAGAAAAATAAGATGGAGCAGATGAAATAAATTGCAAGTTTATTTTGCATCGGATGAATTTAATCGATCTAACTTCGTCAAAATCAATCAACTCTCTTGGTGGATTTGGACAAGAGACCTATCAACACCCAAATTTCATTGATGTTGAGGAAATTTATGACTTCAAATTAAATTCAAAAATTCAACAAAATAAAAAAAATGAAAATAAAGAATTAAATAAAATATTGAAATTAGGTTATTTAATTGGATTCTATTGACGAAATACATAAATTGTATTTTTTCATCAAAATAAAATTCCAAGAAAATCTCCCAAGGTCAATCAGAGGTCAACAAGTGTTGACAAATTTTTTTGGAATTTTTCTAAGTCAAAAACTATTTTTAAAATAAAAAGAAAATGATAAAATAAACCAAAAATAGAAAAAAAATAGAAATAACATAAATAAAAATAAAATGAGGTCACTAATATTTGTCAAATGACCATTGGATCCTTCCCTAATTTTTTCAAAATTTTTAAATGTCAAAAAGTATTTTAAAACAATTAAAAATATCAAATAAAAGGGGAAAATCATAAAAAATATCAAATCTGAAAATAAAATTATGAAAAAATAAAAATTCAGAAAGATAATATTTCAATATATTTTTGTGAACTTTTTCATAATTTTTGGACTAGAAATGAATTTTATATGATTTTTTGAAGTTTAAAACATTTAAAATATAAAATCAGGAAATAAAATAAAACGTTATGGTCCATCTGATCATAGTCAAAACGCTCAGGAAACGCGCGTATGGTAAAACGTTATCATAGGATCATATTCAAAAATATTACATGTCAATCCCTCATTGGTTGAAGATAGACACGTAGGTCGTCTTCAACCTCCGACCATCCTCCATACGTGATCCTCAAACTGTGAAATAAATTCTTCAGACCGGTGCCTTTCCCTTTGTCTCTTCAAGACGATTCTAATGGTACCCTCACGAAAAATTTATTTCACTTGTACAATGGATAATTTGGAAAAAACAGAAATAATAACGATCACCTATTTTCAGAAATTCAGAGTCAATTCTCAATGAAAATGCAAATGGTGAAGATCACGAGGATCAGGGAGATGAGGAGAATGCAATGGTGTTTTATTTTTCAAGGTTTGATGGAGATTTCTACCTAAACGAGGTTCACTTTCAGAGCTCTGAAACTGGACTTGGATAGCACGATTCAGGGAGCTTCAAGGTGTAATTCTTGTTCTCTTAGCTTCAGTGAGGTTCAAGGAAGAAGAATCAAAGGTTAATTTTAAATTAGGAGTGGTTTAAACTTTAATTCGAAGTTGCAGAAAATCTGGTTCGTGAGAGAGTTTGGCAGGGGTTATGGAAATGAGTGGAATGTGTACCTTATTTATAGGAGAAGAAAATGGAATCAAAATGAGGGGTGAATGATGACATTTGAGTGGAAATCCTGCACACCCGTGTTCATGAAGAAAATGTGACCTTGTGTGCATCAAAACTCAATCATTCCTTGCATTTTGATGTGCTAATTAATCCTGGGAAGTTCTTAATCACAATTAGTCACGAAAACAAGGCTTAATTTGGCTTAAAATTGAGTTATACGCACAAATGGACAAATTGGTGGTGAGCTCAAAACGGGATTTTGAACAAACTTTGAACTGAAGCCAAATCAAATTCCCTCATGCGTTTTATGATTTTCCTTGAGCCAAATGAAGTATTCAAAGATTAGAACACAATGCAACAAGAATCAGATCAAATGGATGCTTGAGCTGGGAGATCGAGCCTTTGGGATTCTTGCAAAATCATTGAATTTTCTGGCCAGGCCTTGGTCAAGCATGCTACTTTCTAAAAATGACCTATAATGTTTCTTCTTCAAACTTGCCTTTCCACTCAAACTTTGCTCTTGATTTTTAAAGATGATATGAATTAGACCTCTCAAAGAACATTTGGCAAAAATAATCACTCAAAAATTCCAAAAATTGAGAAAGTTATGATCTTGTGAAGTTGATGAAAATTTGTGAAATGACCTATAATCTTTTGATTCTTCCAAGAAATTTCCAAAAACTTTCAATCTTCAAGGATTATATGGAGGTAAAGCAAACATCTTCAACATTGTTGTGCAAAAAGAATGACCTCAAAATGATAAATGATGATCAAGATATGTTCATTTGAAGTTGATTGTCCAAAAGTTGACGAGTTCATCAAGGACTTGTGATCTTTTGACCACTGGGGAAAATGATAACTCTACTTTGAAAAGGGGAAAGTCATGACACGGGTTTAATTAATAAGTGAAAGCAACAATCTATAGATAAATGACGAACTATCTCCTCATATAGGAGTTAGCAAAAATAAAAGAATGAAGTCGACTTCATAAAGAGAGTAAACCATCAACCCTGAATAAACGCCAAGAATTGTTTCTTGAACAAAAGGTGGTAAGAAGACAACATCAACAAAAGACTGAGTCTCCAAAAATCTCTGGAACTCCACCAAAAACAGGCTGAAAGTCCTTCTTTGACCAGGATATCTTATCATTCATCGAAATAACAGATCTTCGACAAACTACCTCCCATAAAGACGAGGCTACCATTCATCGGGATAACAAATCTTGTCGCGAACAACTATCAGAATTGATCCGCAATGAGTTTGTAAATCACACAGTGAAAAAATCAAAGAAACAATCAACAATGAGCTTGTAAATCACTCAAAGAAAAACCAAATAAATGTCCAACAATGAGCTTGTAAATCAATCAAAGGAACTTCCATCGACGAGCTTGTAAATCACCTACCGGAGATAAAGAGTTAATCCGTAATGAGCTTGTAAACCACCCAACGGAAAACCAAAGAAACACTCAACAATGAGCTTGTAAATAACTCAAAGGAACTTCCATCGACGAGCTTGTAAATCACCCATCGGAGAGAAAGAGTTAATCTGTAATGAGCTTGTAAATCACCCAATGGAAAATCAAAGAAATGTTCAATAATGAGTTTGTAAATCACTCAAAGGAACTTCTATCGACGAGCTTGTAAATCACCCATCGGAGATAAAGAGTTAATTCGTAATGAGCTTGTAAATCACCCAACGGAACACCAAAGAAACGTTCAATAATGAATTTGTAAATCACTCAAAGGAACTTCCATAGACGAGCTTGTAAATCACCCATCGGGGATAAAGAGTTAATCTATAATGAGCTTGTAAATCACCCGACGGAAAACCAAAGAAACGTTCAACAACGAGCTTGTAAATCACTCAAAGGAACTTCCATCGAAGAGCTTGTAAATCACCCATCGGAGACTTCCACAATAAGTTTTTAACTTGCTGGAAGTGAATGGTCAATCCCTAGCGAAAGATTCCTCATTAGGTTACCAAAATAAGATCAGATTGTCATTAGCGGACTTGCTGGGGATAATCAGATGTTCACACAATAGGCCTATTGTAGCTTAGGGAGAAATATGATGTTAATATTGTTGGAGAATAAGAACAAACTTCCTGAGAAGAGTCAAATTCGCTCCGGATGAAGAGATAAAGTCTTCTTTGTGCAAAATAAATGTAGTATCCATCCAGAATTTACAACTTGAGCGACAAAGCTACCTGGAGACTAGAATCCAAGCCAAGACTGCGTTGGGGAAAGAGACTCTATTTCTCCACAAAGGATAACTGTGGGGAAAACGAAAAGAACGAACTTTTCTACTCAAAGCTGAAGATTGTGAGATATAAGGCATACTCGGATTATCTACATATGCAAATGGATGATGAATTTAAGTGATGCATAGTGTATGAATGAATGCACGTGCATACATCTTATTGAGGATCAACAAAGATAATCAAGTAGTGCACGGGTAACACTCAACCAACAGGAAATCCTCTAGAACCGTGGGCTTGAAAAGGAAAAACCCCTATCAGGTGCATTGTTGACATTCCTAGGTACCATTTAACTAACATATTCTGCGAAGATGTCAACACGCTTCAATCAAGAGAAAAGTTTGTGCAAAACCCTTCTAGGGAGAACTGATATGTTCTGCTAGGATAACCTGCTTATTCATGTTTGGGAAAAGAGAAATCTACAGTGGTTCTTCTGGGACCAACCCCAACATTATTAATCAATAATGGGAATTGTGCTATCTTGTACCCTTACATCACATCCGATGTAAACACACTTTAGAATTGTAAAATTTTCTCCAGTATATTCTACCGAATCTATTTTTTTTTGAAATATATTTTCAATAATAAAAGAATATTTCTATGAACTGAACAAAATTAGATTGCAAATAAATTGGATAAAATCTCAAGTTTTATTGATAGAACGGTAGCCTGTCAATAGCATGACTCCACAGATGATTACAATGTTTTTGAAAAATGGTAAATACATGGAAAAGGTACATCAAAATACAATGAGTCATATTCTCCCTAACAACTTTGAACTCTTGTACTGTAGTCTTTAGTTGAGGTATGAAGATGATCCATGTAGGTTGTTGCTTCTACAATCAAATCTTGTCTGATGTAGTTACTTTCTATTAATCCCTAACTTTTGCCTAGACTTCCCTTGCGGGTTTTCAGCCTACCGGGTAATTTATTATGTTTTATGTCTCTAATTTTTTCCTAGACCGCCCTTTCGGATTTTCAACCTACCGAGACGCTCCTTTTTGCCTAAGCCTCCATTTCGGGTTTTCAACTTAGCGAACTGTTTTATTTATTTAGGCGAAGTATTTCTTGACTACATCAGCATCCAGAGGATGTGGAAACTCATCACCATCCATAGTTTCAAGAATCAATGCACCGCCAGAGAAGGCTTTCTTGACAACATATGGGCGTTCATAATTGGGAGTCCACTTGCCTCTTGAATCAAAGTTTAAAGAAATGATCTTTCTGAGCACGAGGTCGCCTTCTCTGAATACACGAGGTTTTACCTTTATATCAAATGCTTACTTTATTCTCTTCTGGTACAACTGACCATGACACAAAGTAGACATACATTTCTCTTCGATCAAATTCAACTGATCATATTTGTTTTGACACCATTCAGCCTCTAACAACTTAGCTTCCATGATGACTCTCATGGATGGAATCTCAACTTCCACGGGGAGCACTGCTTCCATGCTATACACAAGAGAGAATGGGGTTGCTCCTATTGAAGTGCGCACTGAGGTGCGATACCCATGTAATGGTGAGGAGTTGTGTATGGTGAGGAGTTGTGATGGATAATCTTGAATTCTTCATAAAGTTCTGTCATCATCTTATTATTCAAATTTGATCCGTTGTCAGTAATGATTATGCTCGGCACACCATAACGACAAATGAGATTATTCTTGATAAATCGGACCACCACTTATTTGGTAACATTAGCATAAGAAGCCGCTTCAACCCATTTGGTGAAGTAATCAATTGCTACCAAGATAAAACAATGTCCATTAGAAGCCTTGGGTTTAATCATCCAATCATATCAATACCCCACATAGAGAAAGGTCATGGGGAAGAATTAACATTGAGCAAAGTAGGAGGCACATTAATCTTATCAGCGTAGATCTGACATTTATAGAACTTCCTTGCAAATTTGTAACAACCAGATTCCATCGTTAGTCAATAATATCCTGCCCTGAGCATATTCTTAGCCATAGAGTGCCCATTGGCATGGATACCAAAAGAACCCTCATAGATCTCATGCATCAACATGTCTGCTTCATGTCTATCCACGCATCTGAGTAAGACCATGTCATGATTCCTTTTGTATAACACACTTTCATTGAGAAAGAAACTAGCGGAAAATCTCCTCAAGGTCTTTCTATCTTTGCTTGTTGCATCAACTAGATACTCTTGAGTCATCAGGAAATGCTTAATATCATAATACCAAGGATTTTCATCCTTTGCTACATCCAGGGAGAATATATAAGCAGGCCTCTCAAGGCGCCCAATAGTGATATGAGGTACATTATTCCACCGATTCACTTTATACATAGAAGCCAAAGTAGCCAAGGCATTTGCCATCTGATTTTCATCTCGGGGAATATGGTGAAGCTCCACTTTATTGAAGAACGTCAATAGCCTCCTTGCATAATCTTTGTAAGGGATTAATCTAGGATGATGAGTCTCCTAATCTCCTTTAATATGATTTACTACTAAAGCCGAATCACCGTACACATCTAGAATTTTGATTTTGAGTTCGATGGCTTCTTCCTGACCCATGATACAAGCTTCATATTCTGCCATATTATTGGTACAATCAAACATCAACCTTGTTGTGAAGGGAATATGATACCCTTGAGGAGTAATAATCACAACACCGATTCCTTTTCTGCAAGCACTCACAGCTCCATCAAACACCATTCCCCAACGAGATTCTGGGTCTATACCTTCTTCTGGAAAAGGTTCATCACAATCTTTCATTTTCAAATACATTACATCTTCATCGGGAAATCAAATCCAACATATTGATCATCCTCAACCGGTTGATGAACCAGGTATTCTGCCAACACACTACTTTTGATAGCTTTCTGGGTGCGGTATTCAATATCATATTCAGATAACAACATCTACCAATGAGCAATTCTTCCCGTAAGAGCAGGCTTTTCAAAGATGTACTTGATTGAATCCATTAGAGAGATCAACCAAGTAGTCTAATTCAACATATATTGCCGCAAACGCTTCGTAGCCCAGGATAGAGCATAACAAGTCTTTTCCAACATAGAATATCGAGAGTCACAGTCGGTGAACTTCTTGCTCAAGTAATAAATGGCATATTTTTTCTTTCCTGTTTCATCTTTTTGTCCCAAAATGCAACCCAAGGAATTTTCCAACACAGTTAGGTACAAGACCAATGGTCTTCCTTCAACTAGAGGGAGCAAGATAGGAGGTTCAAGCAGATATTATTTGATACTTTCAAATGCGATTTGGAAATCATTCGTCCATACGCAACCTTGATCTTTCTTCAATAACTTGAAGATTGGTTAACAAGTTGCAGTCATATGGGAAATGAATCTAGAAATGTAATTCAAACGTCCGAGGAAACCTCTGACTTGCTTTTCATTTCTTGGTGCTGACATCTCTTGAATTTCCCTAACTTTATCAGGATCAACTTCAATTCCCTTCTGGCTAACAATGAAACCTAACAGCTTTCCAGACTGGACACCAAATGTACATTTATTAGGATTCAAACGGAGACGGTACTTTCTCAAACGCTGAAATTATTTCAACAAGTTATCCAAATGATCTTCCTCAGTTTGGGACTTAGCAATCATATCATCAACATACACTTCAATCTATCTATGCATCAGATCATGGAATAGGATCATCATGGCCCGCTGGTACGTTTCACCAGCGTTCTTCAATCCGAAGGGCATATCTATGTAACATAATTTTCCCCAAGGTGTGATAAACGTTGTGTTTTCCATGTCCTCAAGATCCATCTTAATTTGATTGTATCCGGAAAATCCATCCATGAACGAGAACACTTTGCATTTTGCAGTATTGTCTACCAACGTATCAATGTGTGGCAAAGGAAAATCATCTTTCGGACTAGCCTTATTCAGATCTCAGTAATCAACACACATGCGGACTTTTCCATCTTTCTTAGGTACTGGCACAATGTTGGCGATCCACTAAGGATAAACTAACGTCACAAGGAAACCTGCGTTGATCTACTTCAAAACTTCCTCTTTAATCTTTATTGCCATATTAGGTGAGTTCTTCTTAATTTCTGCTTGATTGGCAGACATTCAAGCTTTAACGGTAAATGATGCTCCACAATATCAGTATCCAACCCTGGCATATCTTGATACGACTAAGAAAAGATATCCACATATTCTTTCAGCATTTAAATCAAACGAATCTTTACCTCAGGATGCAATAATGCTCCAATCTTGATTTCTTTCACATCTTCCTCAAAACCCAAGTTAATGACTTTTAACGACTCTTTGTACGGCTGAATGGTGTTTTCCTCGCGCTCAAGCAACCATGAAACCTCTTTAGGCATCTCATCAAATTCCTCTTCTTCAGCTACATATACAGGATGTTCAAAGTTGGAAGGGGGCGCAGGGTCATTGTTTTCAACGATTTTGTGAATTAATCTGCACATATGATTATGATTGGTTTTAGAAACTCACACATGTGATAAGTGCTTATGCAAATTTAATTCAATTATTATTATTTATTTTTTTTGTGAAAGGTTTTTTCTGATTAAAATTTTTCAAGAAAAAACAGAAAATAAAAGACACAATTTGGAATAAAACACAAAATTTTATTAATGATCTTAAATTTCAAAACAAACAGATTCTCGCCCATACAACATCACTTTCACCTTGGGCAGAGTGAAAAGACTATTATTAGAAAATTCAAACAAGCTAAAGTGAATAGTGGGGATGTCAACAATAGTCCAATTACAAACTCTGTTTCCATGCGTCACAAAGTTTGGCATTTCTTGCTCTGGTCCATCTTCAACAATGGCATTGACTCCTGGAACAGTAGGATCAAGATAACCAGTGGTTTGGAAAACATCTGGATATTTGGCAGTAACAGGTCCTGACTTCAACATTTCTCTTCTGAGCTTCATGGAAAGCCTAATCCTCAACCATTCTTGTCCATCTTTGGCTCAATAACCTGCCCCTAAACATTGCTAGGGCCTTTCTGAACCATATTACGAGCATCCTTCAACGAAGCAATAATGTCTTCACTCCTTTAAACACCGTCAATGGACAGAGCTTGAAACTACGTTCCAACAGCGGTTTCATAAGCTTCTACTACAAAAAGGAGGATAAATGGGAAACCATCATAGCTTGCTCTCCCTCCACAATAATCATAGCGCTTTCATGGACAAACTTCAACTTCTGATGGAGAGTGAGAGTCACAGCACCAGCCTCATGAATCCAAGGTCTTCCAATCAAATAACTATAATCAGGGAATATATCCATCACTTGGAAGGTAGTTTGAAATAAATGGGGGCCAATATGAATGGGAAAATCTACTTCCCCAATAACAAATTTGCGAGAACCATCAAACGTTTTCACAATGATACCACTAGGTCGCATCGGTGATCCTTGATACTTAAGCTTTGAAATAGTACTCTTGGGAATAACACTCAGTGCAGAACCATTATCAATGAGCACATTGGATAACGTATCACTCTTGCAATTCATAGAAATGTGCAAAGCCAAATTGTGATTCCTCCCCTCAGCGGGCAACTCTTCATCACTAAAACTCAAATTATTGCAAGCTGTGATATTTCCAACAACACTATTAAAAGTTTCCAGAGGCACACCATAATCAACAAACGCTTGATCCAAAATCTTTAGAGACTCTCTTTGAGCTGAAGAATTCATCAACAAAGCTAGGATTTAAATCTTTGACGGTGTCTGCAAGAATTGCTCAACAATCTTATAATCGCTCATCTTGATAATCTTCAACAAATCATCCATATCTTTTTCTTGGGTTGCCCCACTCGTATTCCCTTCAACCTTCTTGGGTTCAACACTAGTTTCCAAAATCTTCTTTCCGTCATCAACCATCTTTGGAAATACCAGAGCAAATACACGACCACTTTTAGTCATTCGACCAGCATCATCAATATTTCCAACTTGAGATAATGGTTGAATCGGAACTTCAACATCTCCTTCCAGAATGGTGGAATTATACTTGTATGGCACAACTTTGTTGGAACTATACGGGACAGGTCTAGGCAAGCTAATAACCAAAGAAGTAACTGGAGGTTTACTATAGTAAGTCACTTCCACCGGGTGGGGATATCAAAGTGTGGCACAATGACATTCACATCTATTTCTTCACCAGACTCGTCAATAGAGAAATACTCATCAGCAGAAACATATTCATCATCAGATTCGTCAAATGATCCTTCAATCATATTGACGCTATTGTTGAAACCAAAACTCCTTACTACAATTCGGATAATATCTTTGTCCAACAGACCCTGAATATCTCTTTAAACAACATCACAACCACGGTGATCTGTGCTGCATATTAAGCATTCACTATATTGGTGCACCTCTTGCCCTTCAATGAAATTGAACTCAGCGTGCAAATTCACCAAATTAGCATTAGTTTCGTTCACGTCAAGAATTTGAACTTCTACAGGAGGACCATAAATAACATTCACTTCACCTTCAGTATCATCCTTTAACATGATAATATGAATAAGATTCTTATCCATCATGTCTTGAAGATTATTCTTTACCTTATCACAACCACGAGCATCTTCACTGCATACATCACAAGACGCGTGATCATGAGTGCAATAACCAACCTTACAGAGATCCACATGCATCTTCACAAGATTTCCAAGAATCGAATTCACATCATAAACCCTGATTTCTCTTTCAATCATATTCACAACATTTCCATGTTTAGGAAACGGGTTCCCCTGCACATTAGGACCATGTCTTTGAAAGACAACAAACCGGATTTAACCATCTTTTGCACTTCTGACTTCAGCGGATAGCAGTTCTCAATGTTGTGCCCTAGAGCTCCTTGGTGGTATACACAAGTCTGGTCAGCCTTGTAATACCATGGTAAAGGATTTGGAACAGCTGGAGGTGCCCTTGGTTGCACCAAGTGTTTCTGAATCAATGTTGGATACAACTCTGCATAAGTCATTGGAATTGGATCGAACGGTTCTCTCTTCAGGCCTTGCCCTTGCTAAGATGCTTTGATAGAGTAATAGATTGTTGTAGACAGTGTTGTGGAATTCTTGTGTTGATAAATAAGTTGTTATATAAGGTTGAATTATTTCGTCGTGATATTAAGTTAAATAACCTTGTGGTAATCATTGTCATAAGCTGTGATAGTTGGTTTTCGATCTGAGATTGAATCGAATGAAAATTTTGGCGTTAACTGTGTTAGGGGAATGTTGTTCACACAACAAACCTTTCTGTTCTGTTCAGTTTGCAGTGCCAACGTGTGGACGCGGCGCAAACTCTGTTTTTCTGCAAGGATAGTGACGCCAAGGATAGTTCGC
This sequence comes from Vicia sativa, assembly GCA_021764765.1. NCBI lineage: Eukaryota > Viridiplantae > Streptophyta > Magnoliopsida > Fabales > Fabaceae > Vicia > Vicia sativa. The sequence goes on along the minus strand of CM038793.1, from coordinate 78,307,427 downwards.
AACGCGTACTGTGTGATTTTTGCAAAAAATTTCAAAATATGATTGTTACCTATAACACGGTGGTAGAACTGACTTGTTTGTTTTGCGTTTTATCGCAAATGTGCGGATAACAAGAGTCTCCACCGAATTTTCTTTTATCCAATAAAGGGAAGGTGAAAAGAACAGGAAAAGACCTTCGTTAGATTCTGAGTACAAGAGGGAGTTATGAAAAGGGAAGGTATTAGCACCCTTTCCATCCATAGTTATCTATGGGCTCTTAGTTAGTTAGGTCACTTTTGAAAAATTGCTTTCTGTGTAGTTTGAAAAGTATTTTGAAAAGACATTTCGCTTTGACTTCGTAATGATTCTCGTTGGAATGTATACGAAGTGTTCAGAAATGTTTGTTTGGTAAATAAGTCTTATTCTAAAGGAAAGAAAAATAACATGGAAACGACCGTTCTGAGTAGGTAAATAAGTCTCTTTTGCTTGCTCAAATTAAAATATTCTTTTCACACCTCACACTTTCAAAACTTTTCAAAACACTTTGCATACGTTCCAGCGTGAATCATTACAAAGTCCTTTAAAAAACAAAACATTTCCAAACACTTTGTATACATTCCAGCGTGAAGCATTACGAAGTCAAAGCAAAATTCATTTTCAAATATCTTTTCAAACACACACACACACACAAAAACAATTAAAGTGAGTTAAGCAATTAAGAGCCCGTAGATAACTACGGATGGCAAGGATGCTAACACCTTCCCTTTTCATAACCACCTCCCTTACTCAGAATCTAACGAAGGTATTTTCTTGTTATTTTCGCCTTCCCTTAATTGGATAAAAGAAAAGTCAGTGGCGACTCTTGCTATCCGCAACATTTGCGATCAAACGCAAAACAAACAAGTCAGTTCTCCCACCGTGTTACACATGCGAGTATATGATAATGCTCATGAATGATATATACGCATGTTATGATCTTTATGAGTAATGTATGAATGTAGATGTGGTAGTATTTCAAAACATATCTATCTTGAAGAAGATAGGAATGTTCTGTTGGTGATCTTTGATCTCTGCTTGGGGATGAAGATCCTGACTAAGAATAAAAGAGATGTTGATTCCTCCGATGCACTATCTGACCAAGTTTTCGGTCTGGATATTAATGTTGTTGGTGAATGATAATCTTGAAAGATACTCAGTTGGGGATGAATATCTTGTATATAAACCTTGTTGGGGAGTGATGTGATATTGAATAACCTATTACTGCTTGGAGACTGGAATAATAAGTTGATTGATGATGGGGACTGTAATACGGTGAACTGACTTTGGGATTTTTGTATCGCAAATGTGCGGATAGCAAGAGTCGCCACTGACTTTTCTTTTATCCAATTAAGGGAAGGTGAAAAGAACAGGAAAAGACCTTCGTTAGATTCTGAGTAAGGGAGAAGGTTATGAAAAGGGAAGGTATTAGCACCCCTTTTCATCCGTAGTTATCTACGGGTTCTTAGTTGCTCTTAGATCATCTTTAAAAGCGTTTTCTGTGTGTTTGACAATATTTTGAAAAGGCATTTCGCTTTGACTTTGCAATGATTCATGTAGGAATGTATGCAAAGTGTTCGGAAATGTTTCGTTTTGAAAAGAGTTTGAACTTTGACAAAAGTGTGAGGTGTAAAAAAGTATTTTGATAGAGCAAGCAACTAAAAGTCTTATTTACCTACTCAGAATTGGTCGTTTTCGTGTTGTTTTACGTTCCTTTAGAGTAGCGCTATCCATACCATTAGTTGGTAGGTAACCCTATTCGTTGGATGTAGAAGGGATATTCGAAGGGACATCGGATGGTCATAGAAGGCAACTTGTAGGAAGTATCCTAGCACATTCGAGGGGGCTATCATCATTTTTTGTAGGCAACAATCGAGGGTCAAGATCATGTATTCGTAGGCGACATCGTGGGTCTATGATATTTGTATCGAAGGGACTATGGTGATTTGTTTTGAAGGCAATGGTGCTAGGATACCTCTACGTTCGAGGGACTTGACCATTTATTCGAAAGGCAACGAGAGAGAATTACCCTAAGGGGTGCATGTGTGAAAAGAGTGTGTCGGTTCAGATATTTTATCTTGAAATTATGAGTGATCTATGTCCAATTTTGTCTTGCCAATACACGCCTAATTACTAGCAGTTTATAGGGTGCAGAAAGTAAATTGCGGAAATGTAAAATGCGGAAAGATAAAGTCCTACGCTATTACATGGCTTTGGGGAAGTTACATAATAGGAGTGCGGAAAATAAAAGTCCTAATTAAACTATTACATCCCATAGGCAGTTACATAATTGAAAAAAAGAAAAGCAAGAAAGATCGTCCGAAACGTTACAACCTGTGAACAGATACATAATCGGAAAACAAAAGAAAATTGCATAAGAAGAAAATGTTAGTAAAAACAAATATTTTTGAATGAGGAAAAAGGTTTTATGTTAGTAATGGCAATAATATGATAAGATAAATTTTTGGTAATTTTCTGAATCGATTTGGTAATTTAAAAACAATTAAAAGTCAAATTAATGATTAATTAGTAATTAAATAAAATATGCATGCAAAAATAATAATTTTTATATTAAAAATTAAGTAAGTATTTTTCTGATATAATGCAAAAAAGAAATATTTTTGGAGTTTTTTAGATGCATGATAAAAAATATTGAAGATAAATTAAATTGGATGGAAAATATTAAGAAAATAAGAAAAAAAAGTTAGTTTTGCAAACTTGTAAAAATATATGTCATGGCTGGGAATCGAACCGGAGACCTTTCCTTCACACCTACGCGCCTTGACCAACTGAGCTAGAGCATCCACATGTTTAAGAATTGAAACAAATTCTTTTTAAACGTTGTTGCCTTCTGATTGCCCAGAACACGCGCGAAGATCTTCATCTTCTTCGTTTGAAATTTTGAAAAGTTAGCGTCGGCTGAGTTCGACGTTATGGCCCCTGCAAATATCAAAAATCTAGTACAAGCAAAATAAATGAAATTCAAAGCCATGGTTCGACTGGAAACATCGTTCTGAGCACGATGGTGGTATCGGTTTCGTCCAATTTTTCGTATTTAGAGAAACCCTAAATCGGTTCAGAAAACCCTAACTATGGTGAATCATGTTTCAGGCACGAAAATGCAATTGAGCTATCCAGAAAGCTTGCAAACTTTATTCTAAACATAAAACAAACATCAAAACATGTTAACAATGCATGATAATCAATAATCGATTTTTGAAAAAGTATGAACAAACCAAAACTGGATTTCGTGATTCTTGATGTTTTTGAGAGTTGTAAAGGTCTGGATCGACTCCAGGGACTCTGAGGAATGCAATGGAATGCTCAAAACCAATGGAAACGAGCTGGAACTATGGTTGCAAGTTGCTTCAAGAACACGGTTTTTTGGCTTTAGGTTAGGGTTCCTCCAAGCAATTTTTCTGTTCTTTCTCATGTTGTATGCATTGTATATTTATAGTAGATGGATTTTGGGCTGAATTGAAGAACAAATATTGATCAATCAATGCAAAAATTATTTGATTTTGTACAAAATCAAATCTTCCTTTTTTGATCCAATTTCAATAAATTTCTTGCCAAATCAATGCAAATTTCGAAATTTACCAGATTGTATGAGTTACTTGGATCTCAAGTATGAGAGAAAAATCAACTTTGCATTTAATTTTGATTTTATACCTTATTTTTTAATTTAATTTGTTTTTAAATGAATATAATCCAAATTAAATAGAAAAATAAAGACAAAATTCGTGGCATTGGGCTTGAAGATTCCAAATAAGATAAGGAACAAGTTTAAACCAAGAAAAATTAGGTCCATTTGCAAAATTTTGGATTTTGACAAGTATTTCTCTTTGTGCACCTCTTCAAAAATGCCCAACTTGTGCAAGGTGTATTTTGCTCAATTTTCCACATTTTTGAGTGTTCTTGGACTTTTTAGAAATCTCTAGGTGTCCTATAAACAACCTCTTTTGTTTCATCTCAAATGGAGTTTCCATGCTCAATAAAACTTCATTACAAAAAGTTGACTTTTTGTTGACTTTGAAAAGGACCTGTAATGTTTTGATCCATATCTTTAAAATGAAGCATCTTTTGAACATTCTTGTGAGACATGAAGTTGTAGAGAATTGGATTTCCTTCAAAATGAGAGGTGGTGGAAAAATTTATAAGAAAGTATGAAGAAGTTATGCTCAATCAAAGTTCAGTTGACTTTTCACTAAAAAACCCTAATTTGGAAAGTTTGACTTTTGACCAAATCTTGAGTTTTCTTGATGAATCATGATCAACCCTTGATCAAATGATGAATATGACTTCAAAATGAGGATGTTGACCAAAAATCAGGAAATTTGACTGTATGTTGACCACAGTTGACTTTTTGTCCAATACAACTGATTTTCAACCATCTGAGCAATTGTCTGAGGAAACTTGACTTGTAAGGCTTGAAACTTGACATGGAGATTATTTGAAGCATATGAGGAGGCATGATGACCATTGGAGATGTGGGAAGTCCATCTTGATCTGAGAATTGCCAAACCCTAGTTTGGGTTGATTGTCTAGGAGAGGGTTTGTCTGATCAACCCTTGAGGAATCCTTGAGCAAGGATGAATGAAATTTTTTGAGAAATAGGAGGGCAAATTTTGGGGTATGACAGGGACTAATGTAACAAAGTTGACGTTCACTGCACGGGGACTGACGTGACAATGTAGATGATCACCGCTCGGGGACTAATGTGACAAAGTTGACGTTCACTGTGCGGGGACTGACGTGACAATGTAGATGATCACTGCTCGGGGACTAATGTGATAACTTGAGAATGTAGATAAGGTTGATAGGATCACTGCTCTGGGACTAACGTGATGACATTGATAGGATCGTTGCTCAGGGACTAATGTGATGAGTTGATAGGGTCACTGTTTAGGGACTAACGTGATGATATTGATAGGATCACTACTCGTGATGATGTTGATAGAATCACTACTTGGGGACTAATGTGATGATGTTGATAGAATCACTGCTCGAGGACTAACGTGATGAGTAGAAGAGTTGTATGTTGCTGAAAGGAGAAGATAAAGTAATACTTTTATTAGAGAGATTTGTCTCTGTCAAGGGAATGATGGTTCTTTGGGGATTGTAGAGGATATCCTATGGGGATTCTTTTGGCAAAAATGACTCTGCGGGATGTATTGGTGACTTTAGTTATCATCTTAATTCCTAGAGTCTGTAGTAATTATTGTTTCTGTTCACTTTTCGTATGTTTGTGAACAAATTTTTATTATCATATGCATATAATCATTCAAAACAATCATTGGACTTTATGCAAGCAAAAACAGATAAGAGTAAAAATTTGAACTAGAAAACGGAAATTGTATTAATTTTGAAAAGTGAGCCTATAGATAGGCAGTTTGTGTACAAAGAGACAAATATCCTAGTAAGAGTGTCGGGAAAATTTAGAAAATAGTAAAAGCTATGTGGAAACAATCTCGTCGGGTTTCAACTATGTCATTGCTCATATATTTTTGACTATCTCATCTCCTTGCTGCTAGAAGAAGGTGATTGAACTGATCTGCGCCATTTAAACTTGATAGTAAAGTATTCTGTACGTAGATGATCTTGACGAGACATAGTCGTACGCCTTAATCCCTAACTTTTTCCTAGACCGCCCTTTCAGGTTTTCAGTCTAACGGGATACCCTTTTTTGCCCAAGCCGCCTTTGACAGTTTTCGACTTTCCGAGTGTACATTTTTTGTATATACGTCCTTAATTTTTGCTCGAACCTTTTTGGTTCGCCAGGACGCCCTTATTTTTGCCTAGGCTGAGTCTCCATATACTTGCAAGAATTTGATCCTTAAGTCAATAGCAGCTTTGATACCCATGATGCATGCTTCGTATTTAGCCATATTGTTGGTGCATTCGAAATATTGTCTAGAGGTGAAAGGTGTATGACCGTCATTGGGAGATATAATTATGGTGCCAATACCATTTCCAAGTGCGTTAGAAGCTCCATCATAGACCATATTTCATCAAGATCCTGGCTCAAGTCCTTCGTCTGGTCCAGGCTCTTCGTAATCGGTGACTAACATAATATCCTTATCTGGGAACTCGAAATGCATAGATTGGTAGTCATCTACCACTTGATTAGCCAAATGACCAGCTACCATACTTCCTTTGATTGCCTTTTGAGTAGTATACTGAATGTCGTATTCGGTCAAGATCATTTTCCATCTTGATATTCTTTCGGAGAGAGCAGTTTTCTCGAATATGTATTTTATCGGATCCATCTTAGAGATCAACAAGGTAGTGTGAGTTAACATATACTGTCTTAGTCGGCGATCAGCCCAAGCCAAAGCGCTGCAAGTTTTCTCGAGCTGTGAGTATCTTGTTTCACAGTCAGTAAACTTTTTACTAAGGTAGTATATTGCATACTCTTTTCGACAAGACTCATCATGTTGCCCCAACACGCGCCCCATTGAATTCTCAAATACTGTTAAATAGATGATGAGAGGTCTTCCTTCAACTGGTGGCATCAGTATAGGAGGTTCTTGTAGGTACTCCTTAATTTTGTCGAAAGTTGTCTGGCAATCTTCGTTCCATTTTACCACTTGATCTTTCGTCAATAACTTGAATATTGGCTCACAAGTAGTTGTTAGATGTGCAATGAATCTAGCAATATAATTCAGTCCTCCCAAGAAACCTTTGACTTCCTTCTCAATACAGGGAGCTGGAATTTCTTGAATAGATTTGACCTTGGCGGGGTCAACTTCGATACCTTTACCACTGACAACAAATCCCAGGAGTGTGTCGGATCTGACTCCAAATGTGCATTTGCTCGGATTTAGTCTTAATCGTTATTTCTTCAGTCTATCAAACAGCTTTCACAAATGATCAAGATGTTCTTCTTTATTTTATGATTGAGCTATCATGTCGTCGACGTAGACCTCTATCTTGTGATGAATCATATCATAGAATAAAGCCACCATAACATGCTAATATGTGGCTCCAACATTCTTCAACCCAAACGGCATGACCTTGTAACAGAAATTGCCCCACTGTGTAAGGAAAGTAGTCTTGTCCATGTCTTCAGGAGCCATCTTGATCTGATTATAACCAGAGAAACCATCCATGAAGGAGAAAACCTTGTGTTGTGCAGTATTGTCAACCAGGACATCAATATGTGGGAGCGGAAAATTATCTTTCGGGCTCGCTTTATTCAGGTCTCTGTAATCTACACACATGCGCACTTTTCCATCCTTCTTAGGTACGGGCACCACGTTTGTAACCCACCGTGGATAAGAAGTAACAACTAAGAAACCGACATTGAACTGCTTCATAAATTCGGCTTTAATTTTCTCAGACATCTCAGAAGGCATACGACGGACCTTCTGCTTCATAGGGAGAAATCCTTCCTTCGTTGGTAGTCGGTGTACCACAATGTCGATATCTAACCCTAGCATATCTTCGTAGGACCAATCAAAAATATTGATGTAATCTCACAGAATCTGGGTCAATCTTTCTTTAACATTGTTCTCAAGGCCCGCTCCTATCTTGATTTCTTTTCTGTCTTCGTCATTACCTAGATTCACAACCTCGACCGACTATTCGTGTGGTTGTATAGCCTTTTCCTCTTGCTTTAGTAGTCTAGAAAGTTCTCCTGGCACTTCAAAATCTTCCTTACCTTCGTCTTCGGCTTGGTAGATCGGATTATCGAAGTCATATTTAGCAATAGCAGAGTCGTTATCGACGAGATTCGAAGTGAATGTGAATCTGCAATGTTATATGTAGGTATGTAAGAACACATAGCTTTTGAAGAGGTGATAAAGTAAGAAAAATAAAGACAAGGAGCACAATATTTGAATGCAAAAGTCCATTGACTTATTGAATGAAAATATGCGAATGACAAATAATAACCCTCACAAACGAGCCGTGGTGCCCCGGGCAAGGCACTAGGCTTAAATTTTATTGTTTGAAACTATAAAGCGTAAATGCATAAAACAGAAAAATAAATTACTCCTGTATAAAGGAGATTGGTATAACATCTTCAATCTTCCAATTGCTGAGCCCATCGCCAGGAGTCGGGAAGATCCAATTATTGATGTCGAACTCACCATCATCGTCTTCTTCTATAGCATGAACTCCGTCTTTGTTGATGCGGAATGGAGAGCCGCCGGCACGTTCGCGGCATATTATCTTCTGACCTTTGGAGGTGAAGCCCAAACCATTCTTGTCAAATTTGAATGAAAAATCGAGTAGCTGGCCCCAAGTAGTACAACCTCCTTCTTCAACTGCAGCTCTGGAATCTTTTAGTGAGGCCATCTTCGGTGGAACTCTAGTCACTTTAGGAGTGACAGGAGAGTCGGCAGGCATGACTCGTGGAATTACTATGAAATCTTGACAGGATTTTGATTCTTCCATATCGTAACGATCTTCCTTCACTAGGTACTTCTGAGTAGAGGTAACGGCTCCTTCCCCATGTATCTAAGGGCGTCCAAGTAGGAAAGAATAAGCTGGATGGATGTCTATCAATAAGAAAGTAGATTCAAAAGTTTGAGAACCTACTTTGATCGGCAGATTGAGCTCTCTAAGTACTGTTCTTTTCGAACCATCAAAAGCTCTTACGATTATGTCGCTGGGTTTCATGACCACTTCTTCAGCATTAATTCGGTCGAGAGCACTCTTCGGAAGGATATTCAGAGTAGAGCCAATATCCACCAATACGTGAGACAAAGTGATTCCCTTGCATTCAATAGATATGTGCAAGGCATTATTGTGTTTTCTTCCAGCAGGAGTCAGATCAGTATCATAAAAGCGTAAACCATTATCGACGGTCAGGATAACAATATAACTTTTGAATTGGTCAGCAATAGTATCTTGCGGTATGTGAGCATTCTTCAGAAATTTCACTAAGGCTTTAGCATGAGCCTTAGAGCATAGCAACAAAGCTATCATGGATATCTTGGACGGAGTTTGTCCCAACTGCTCTACAACATTGTAGTCGCTCTTCTTAATAATCTTAAGAATTTCCTCCATTTCTTGCTTGGAGGTATCTTCAGCAACTTCCTTTGGTATTTCTTTCTGAGTAGGTTGAGTCACTTTCTCTTTCCCTCGAGCCTCGGGAGTTGGTTCAGTAGCAGAAATGCAAACTGGTACAGTAGTGTCTTTTGGAGGAGAGATATCTGGAGAAAAATCTCTTCTGGTTCTGGTTACTTTGCTTGACCTGGTGATATTGTCAATGTCAGGATTTGTAGCTTCAATTGTATTGTCTTCAATGGTTAATGGCTCTTGTTGGACGTCATAATAGTAAACTTCGACTCCATAATTCCAAGGTATAGCTCTGTCAGGGGAATATGGAATTGATCTGGGCGAGGTAATAATTAGAGGTGCCACTCTAGGTGCAGGATCGACAGCAGTGATCCTTATTATGTTCACATCAGCATATTCTTCGTCATCACCCAATCCAGTTGCCTTGACATCTTCAATTGTGATCTTGTAGCTATCAGGAACGATATAATTCACCATGAAATCATACTTTCCACTTGGCTGCCCCAAGGTATCCTAGACTTTTGGTACGGCTTCGCTTACGTCTTCGATCTTCAGACTTTTAGCAACATCTTCGCACAGACTCCCTACAGACGGAGGTTTTAGGAATAACACTTCTCGGTTGTCCATCATGCGTTGAAAATGTCTCTTCAACCAAGCATATCCATCTGATTCGGATGCACACCAACGGCAATCATCAGGACATACTGGAAATAAACCGGCTTACAAAAAATCTTCCTTGACAGTCATCGGGGGAATGGTCAGCTCATTCACATCAAAGACGTATTAGTCATTATCAATGGCGTTGGCACTTTTACCATGGTCAGGCATTGGTGTGTTGATCATATTCAGAGTTTTGACATATGTTGTAGTGCTTGAGATAATGGCATGTTGATCTTCATAAACTATCTTCTTGGCGCGTTCTGCCCACGCGCTTGTCTTGTTGAGGTTGCACTGGCGTGGGATTGGAGATTAGGACTTCCCCCACAGATTGACTGCGATCAGTTTTGTCACGGATCTTCTGATCATTCACAGCATTGGCTTCTTTCTTCCCGCCAAAAGATCTCTTTACAGCATTTGAGGATTTTTCAACTTGAATCTTTCCGCTCTTGATTCCAGCAACGATACTTTCGCCTATCAATATCAGCTCGGTGAATCCGGATGAAGAATTTCCAATCAGATGATTGAAGAATGGTCTTGTCAGTGTTCCCATGAACATATCAACCAATTCCCTATAAGACAAAGGTGGTGGAACTCTGCCTGCTAGATCTCTTCATTTATGAGCATACTCCTTGAACTTCTCATCACGGTCCATGAACATACTCTGTAGTTGCATACGAATTGGTGTTAATTCAGCATTGTATTGATAATGTTTGTAGAAATAATCTTCCAAATCATTCTAGGTATGAATGTGGGTATTCTCTAGCTGATTATACCACTCCAACAGTGTTCCAGACAAACTCTCTTGAAAGAAATGTATCCACAACTTCCTGTCTTCAGTATGAGGATGGATCTTTTGAACATAGGACTTCAAATGCAGCTTCGGGAAAGAAATTCCATCATCATTAGAAGAGGTAGGGACCTTGAACCTGCGTGGAATTACCACTCCGGGAACTAGACTCAAATCATCAAAGTTCAACCCTGACATTTTTATATTCTCCATAGCATTCAGGCGATCTTCAAGTTGCTTTTACTTTTCATCGTTAGGATACTGCTCGCTCATATAGTCTTCCTCTCTGTTTTCAGACTCGTGATGGCTTCCTTCATTATTTTTTACGCTTCCTTCAGTTTTGTCGCGCTTGTCTGAGAACTCAAGTTGTATGACTACCTTGACTGGACCTCTGTGTCTTCTTCCCAGGTTGATGAGGCCAACATTCTTCTTCTTTCTAGTGATGAGCTTCTTTAGATCTTTCTGCCCTTGGGCCAGGTTGGTGAACATCTCCTGGAATTGAGCATTCTGAGCTTGGAGATCTTTGACAATCTATTCGAGATCCATTTCTGCTGACATAAATAGCGAGAGAATGAGAAAAACGATCTTCAGTGTACCTGTTATGAAATGTTATGCTATGATATGAAATGTTATGCAACGCAATGTTTTCAAGGACCTTAGGAATTTAAATTTGGTAAACAAGCAAGAACAAACTTTTTATTAGTTGACTTAGTAAGTACAAATAAAAGTTCAGACAGTAAAATGAAATTCCTAGAGCTTAAGTCTCCCATGGACGCTTTCTTTTCGCGTTGAAGTATGTATTGATGTTCTGCTCCTCGTGAAGCAGCTTTGTCATCTCCAAAACTCTTTCTCGCTTGCATAGCATTGAGCTTCAAATGTATCTCTTTCTTCTTTAAGTTGAATCCAGGATCCTTTCAATTCATCGAAATCAGTAGGCATGTCTGGGTGAAGAATGGTAAAGGGTTTGTCAACTTCAGCAACAGGTGCCATAATCACTGGTGAGATAGTAGTATATGGCATCATGAGGTTTTGAGCTCGAGCTCGCACCCATTTGAGGTAAGGTTCCCAAGGAATGGAATTTTTATGCCCCAAGGTCTTGGTATCAGTTTTCTTCACCATGCCCCAGAGGTGCACAAATCTTCGACGGTAACCTTGTAGATCATTGTCATAGTCAAACACAATGCCTTGGATAAGTATGTCATGAGGACCATCTTTTCGAGCATAACTAAACTGTCGTAACGCCAGAGAACGGTTGTAAGTGATACCTCCCCTTATGCCAAGGAGTGATACATTAGGGAATTCTCCACAACATTCAATGAAAGCGAAGTCCTTTTGAGAGTAAAGACACCAATGGATATTTGTATGAGAGAGTGACATCAGCCTTTGAGACCATTTCAACCCTTGTTCGTTCTTCATTACTGACTGAGGAAGGTGCGAAATGAACCACCTGGATAATAATGGTATGCAACATATGAGAGTTCCTTGTGTTTTCATAGTAGGAGTGTGGAGAGAATGCAGAATATCTCCAAGCAAAGTAGGCAAAGGATTATGAGTGAGGGAAATCTTGATGGCGTTTACGTCTATGAACTGATGTGGATTAGGAAATAACACCAAACCATAGATGAGAAAAGCCATAATGTCTCTGAAAGAATGGAAACTCATAGCTTTTAGGAATTCTCGAGCTTTCTTTATCAGAAATTTAGCAAGCAAACCCTTAACTCCACTTCTTGTTTCCCAACTGTCTTCAATGTCTAATCGCTTTAGATGTAACACTGATGTGATGTCTTCGAACTTCAAAACTTTTTCTGAACCGGTGAATGGTATTTGATCAATAATGGGTATCCCAAGTAGCTTAGAGAACTCTTCCAATGTAGGTACCAACTGATAGTAAAGCAGTGATGTTTCGGATCAAAGAACTGGAATACCACACTTATCATATCTTCTTCAAAACCGGAGGTAACCAAGTCGAGTAGATAACCATGTCTTTTGATGAACTGAGAGTGATCGGGTATTTTTGTGACGAACTCCTTGAGTTGAGAAGGTATACCCACAAAGTTGATTTGAATAATCTTCCTAGAAGCCATAACCCTACAATAAAGAGCAAAGATAAATCCCTAGGTCCTTGAAATGGTTAGAAATGATATGATGCTATGATAATATGATATCATGATGTCATGTGTTAAATAGAAAGCACAAGCAATTCACACAATAGTCCTAGGTTTAAGGCTTGCATTAGGTATAGGTGTTTACCTTACCGGAGTTTGAGTGGGTTCAACATGTCCTATAATAGTAACCGGGTTCTAGGAATCTCATATCAACGATCTTTTTCACAGGCTTTATTTCAATATGACTACCAACTGGTCGTCTGAAACATCCCGAAAGTCGAATCTTAATGAGCTTAACATCGAGTATCAACCAACCTCAGTCTGCACCGAAGCCGGCTATCTCACTGTCTTCTAATGACAAATATGGATCAATTAGGGTAATAAAAGCAAACAGAAAGCAATATAGTGATCTAAAACCCTAAGGTAGCCTCTCTTTACGTAGTATCCCCAGTAGAGTCGCCAGTTCTATAACACGGTCGGAGAATTGACTTGTTTGTTTTGCATTTTATCACAAATGTGCGGATAGAAAGAGTCACCACCGGTTTTTCGTTTATCCAATAAAGAGAAGGTGAAAAGAACAGGAAAAGACCTTCGTTAGATTCTGAGTACGGGAGGCAGTTATGAAAAGGGAAGATATTAGCACCCTTTCCATCCGTAGTTATCTACGGGCTCTTAGTTGCTTAGCTCACTTTTGAAAAATTGCTTTTTGTGTAGTTTGAAAAGTATTTTGAAAAGACATTTCGCTTTGACTTCGTAATGATTCTCATTGGAATGTATACGAAGTGTTCGGAAATGTTTGTTTGGAAAATGTTTTAACTTTGTAATGATTCTCGCTAGAATGTATACAAAGTGTTTTTGAAAAGTGTGAGGTGTGAAAAGTATTTTGATTGAGCAAGCAATTAGGAGTCTATTACCTACTCAGAATGGTCGTTTCCATGTTATTTTCCTTTTCCTTTAGATCCATCCCATTAGTTGGTAGGAATCTTTATCCGTTTGGATGTGAAGGGACAATCGAAGGGTCATCGTACGGTCATAGAAGGCAACATGTAAGGATACCTTAGCAATTTGAAGGGACGATAATCACTTTTCGTAGGCAACAATCGAGGGACGAGATCATATATTTGTAGGCAACATTGAGGGTCATTGAGGGACTATGATCTTTGTATCTAAGGAAAAATGATGATGTTATTCATAAGCGTCTTTGCTAATGGTATTCCTACGTTCGAGGGACATGACCATTTTTATTCGTAAGGCAACAAGAGAGGAAATCCTAAGGGGGGTGCAAGTGTGAAAGGTGTGTTCAATTCAAATATTTAGTCTTTATTTAGAGTGATCTATGATTTCTTTTAGTCTATCCATACAAACCATTGTTACTATACAGTTAATATGTACAAAAAAGTAAAGTGCGGAATGTAAAGTGCGGAAAGTAAATGTCCTACGCCATTACAAGGCTTTGGGGCAGATACATAATATGAGGTGCGAAAAGTAAAGGCAGAAACATAAATATACGCTATTACAAAAAACTTTGTGACCTATAATAGTAAATAAATAATCAGAACAATAAGAAAGATGTTAGTGAAAATGTTTTGGAAATTAGTAAAAATGTTTTTAGGTTAGTAACCCTAATTACTAGAAAAGAAATTCTTTTTTTGGAATTTTTGTGATTAATTTTAATGAAAGAAAAAACCCTAATTCTAATTAATTAGTTTTTAATTAGAAAAATAATTTTAATTTGAAGAAAAAGAAATTGATTTTGTGTCAAAAATTAAATAAAGGTTTTAGAAACCTAAATCTAAAATTAAAACATTTTTTAGAGTTTTAGAAAATAGTTTAAAAATTAATTGAAAAGAAATTAAATTGGTTAGAAAATTGAAAAGAAATAGAAAAAGGTTAGAGAAAACAAGTTGTAAAAAAATAGGAATGGTCCCTGCAAGTGTTGAACTCAGGACCTTGTGGTTGTTGAGCCAAAACAACACCACTGCGCCACTTGTTTGTGGTGTTCAATACACGCTTTCAATTGTATGTAAATGTTGTCCTGTAAAAATCAGAAATTGTAAAAAAATATGGCAAAAGGCATGTTCGAACCAGCGACCCAAGAGAGGGAGGGACATAGCGCACACATGTGTTACCCTTAGGGTGGTGATACATCCATTTATTTTGATGCAAGCATAAGTATATAAGTGTTATAAAAATCAAAAAATCAGAACAAACAAAACACGCGCGCATGTGGGACCCTGGGTGTTTGAACGAACCAGATCGTGCCACACTTGCCCTCGTCGGTCAAGCAAAAGTCAGAGACGCCGGATCCAGGCTCCAGTCATCTTCTTCGACTTCCTCCAAGATCAAACCTGCAAAATAGAGAGAATTGAAGCACAAGGTTAAGCCTACCCCCCTAAATCGACCCCTGCGAGTTCAATGGCACCATCGGTTTGGCCTGAAAGTTCCTGGAAATTTAAATACGAAGCTACAGAAGGTTTGGTCCCTAATAATGGAACGACGCAATTTAGGCATTCTAAACCTCATGCAATGGATCAAACTTGTTCTATGACATCTCAGGAACACATTAGTAGGGTTAGTTCTTATTGAAACACGATAAAAATGAAAATTCGAGATTCATGAATGTAATGCAATCGGAGTTCATGTATGGAATGTTTCAGAGTGTTCTGGCCATGGATAATTATCCATCCTTACCCTACTATACCTCAGGAGAATGATGGAGTGCTTGGAATTGCTTGAGGATGACCGAAAGTTGGAATTCGAGTTTGCAAGTTTCTTTGGAAATTTTGAGGCAAAACCCTATTCTCTTGGCTGCATGAAGCCGTCCTCTCTATGTGGAAAAATTTCTGATAAAGTATGTGAAAGTTATGTTTGGTCAAAGTTCTGTTGACTTTTTGTCCAAAAACCCTAATTTGGAAACTATTACTATTGATCAAATCTTAACTTTTCTTGATGAATCATGATCAACCCTTGATCATATGATGAATGTGACTTCAAAATACTAATGTTGACCAAAATGATGAAGTTTGACTGTATGTTGACCACAGTTGACTTTTTGTCAAATACAACTGATTTTCAACCATCTGAGCAATTGACTGAACAAACTTGAGCTGTAAGGCTTGATACTTGACATAGTGATCCCTTGAGACATATGAGGAGGTATGACGACCACTTGAAGCACTAGAATTTGATTATTTCTTGAGAGAAGCAAAACCCTAGTTGCGGGTTGATTGCTTAAGAGAGGGTTCACCTGGTCAACCCTTGAGAAATTCTTGAGTATGGACATGTGGATTTTCTTGAGAAATAGGAGGGAAAAATTTGAGGTATAACATTACCCCTTAGTGATTGGAATGAAGATGTCCTTTAAAGGATGGTGCTTTTAAGAGGAATTAAAGTCGTGATTATGATGCCAAGGTAGCGGCATGAGTAAAAGGAGAATTGGAGAGGTTCTAACGCCAAGACTGTGTGGAACGACGTTGTTAAAATTTTAATTGGGACGAGACGGCGTGAATGTACTAGTGTAGTAGAAATACTGACCCTTCGTATGAAGCTAAGTGGGTGTAATGTGGACCTTGTAAATGTTGAATGTTGGTGACTCATCGACAAGATCGAGTGAGAGGGAAGTTGTGAAGGTAGCGGCATGAGTAAAAGGAGAATTGGAGAGGTTCTAACGCCAAGACTGTGTGGAACGACGTTGTTAAAATTTTAATTGGGACGAGACGACGTGAATGTACCGGTAGTAGTAAATCGACCCTTCGTATGAAGCTAAGTGGGTGTAATGTGGACCTTGTAAATGTTGAATGTTGGTGACTCATCGACAAGATCGAGTGAGAGGGAAGTTGTGAAGGTATCAATAGACCACTTTGGAGATTATTGGAGTATGGCGTTTAAGTCCAAGTTGGAAAAGAACATTATTATTGTTAGTAATGATGGTTTATAATCCATTATGATTGTTGGCTATCTATTGACAAATTGAGGAACTGATCACCCTTAATCTCTTGTTGATAGTAGATGAAATTGTGTTGGATGGTATAAACGTATTTTTCTATCTTGATAGTGCGCAAATGAAGGAGGATGGATAATCAGAGTTGCGCAGCTGAAGCGTGATGTGCCAGAGTACTGTGTTGTCTCGTAAATTTTCCCGAACTCTATAAAGATGTTACTATGGCTGTTGGTTGATGGTGAGTTATGCGTATATTTGTTGAGTTAAGTTGTTAAGTGAAGTGATAGTAGACGAGATCGTATTGGAGGATGTAGACTGGAATTGCTATTGGAGGATGTTATGTTGTGAAGATAGTTGCTTTCGAGTTGATGAGAATTAACAGAGATGTGTCCATGGAAAAGTCGAGGGACGGTAAACAATTCAGAACACATGGTTTATGTGCGAGCTAAAGTCGCGAAGCGAAAGATTCATGCATGTAAAGGGAGTATAAGTTTTGGTTGAAGCTGTGAACCTTATAAGTGAATAGGAGCTCTAATAAGGACGATAAATTAAGATGGATTGTATGGTTGGTGGTCGAATAATTATTATTAAGATGGTGTTATAGAATTTTTTTCGGTTGCAAGATATTATTGTTGGCTACCGTAGATGATGAGTAATACTCTATGATATGATAAGGTTGATCAAGTGGACTATGTCTATGTCACTATAAGAGTGATACGATGAGATTAATAGAGTTTTCAGTATTCCACGGATGAGTGACCTCGGATATGGAATGAGAAATGTGTATGTGTTTTAGTGTTGATTGTGTTGCGACGGTAATGACGCGATGTTGTATAAGTCAAGTATGAGCAAGCGAAGGATTGTTGATATGTTATAAGGTGTTGTTTCAAAATATTGACAAAATGGTTGGCAAGTTAGTAGCGGTTATGTTGTATGTGTATTGGATTCATTTTGTGTTAAGATATAGTTATATCGGAAAGGTAATGGTCGAATTGTTGTCAAACGCAACTTGAGAATAAGAGGGTTGGATGAGGAAGCGATGTTAAGGATAGTTGTGTTGGGCGAATTTTCGAGGATGAAAATATCTTAAGTGGGGGAGAGTTGTAAATCCCCGAATTTAATTAATTTATTAATTAAATTATTTAAGGATTAGACTATTGGATTTGCTCAAAGTTCGAGAATCAATCGGATTTGTCGGTATTATTTTGGGAAACGTATTTGGATTATTAAGTTGAAGTCGGATTTTATCCGGTTAGTCGAAGAACTAATAAAGTTGGTTACGTTGAAGAAATAATATTAGAAATATTATTATTAATAATGGACTATTTTTTTAAATTGAGTTCGGCTTTTATTGTGGTATCGCAAAGTAATAAGGAGGTGTGTCTCTTAGTCCCATTTAGATTACTAAGAGATTGAATAAAATATTATTATTATTATTATTATTATTATTATTATTACTAGTGGGATTATAAAAGAAAAGAGAAAGGAAGTCTTTATAAAAGAAGAGAAAAGAGGGTTATTAGAGGAAAGGAGAAAGAGGAGTAGGGTTTTGGAGGAGGAGGCAAGAAGAAGGAAATGTTGCTATATCCAAGGTTCCAAAAATTCGATCAAGGTTTAGAGCTACCATCAAAGAGGTAACGGTGGGGTTCTAACTCTATAAAGGGATACATTGTGGATGATATGTGGGATGAGGTTTATATATTTTCCCTTGTGGTTGTGTTTTCATTGTTGTGATTTAATTCCAAATTGTTGCTTGATAATCCATGAAATTGGTTGCATAAATTAGTATATATTACTTAGATTTAATCCCCTTTGTTGCTATTATACTGTGTTAATTCGTTTTGGTCTACCATGGAATTGGATGCAAAAACTTGGTGATGATGGTGTTGGAGAGATGCTGGCAGCGCAGAAAAAACCCTTGTTGTTCCGTTCAGTTCGCGGCGCCAACGGGTTGATACGGCGCGAATTGAGTCTCTGCTAAAGTCGCGCCGCAAAGGTGGGTTCGCGACGCGTACTGTGTAGTTTTGGACACATTTTCTGATTTGTGAGTTCTGCCCAATTTAAGTACTTGAACTAGATAACTTTGAGTAGGCTTTCATGAGTAAAATATTGCTAGTAATTAATAAGGAAGGATACCAGAATTGATTGGAAATAGTTCTGATTAGTATGTTGGTAGTCGTAACTGATATAGCCAATTAACCGGAATTTGAAGGAATTGAAGTAGTGTGCAATTATAATCAACTAAGATAAGTGATTGAAATTGGTAGAAAGTTTATTAATAAAGCTACAATATGGTTGTATGGTGTTCTATTAAATTAATTTGGTTTAGTTGGATTATGTAGATTATATGAATACTGACAAGAGCAAAATGGTTGAAGATAACATGTGGTGTTTTGGTTAGCCGAGGTATTGTGGTAGCGTTGACATAGTAGAGGTCTGTTAGTTGCAGTGTTGTGGACTAGTAGTATACTTAATGACTATAATCAATATACTAATTCGTTGAATTGTAGAATAAGTTACTCAGAGATTAATGTAGTAACTAGTAGTGGGTTATTAAGTGGATGAAACTAGTATATGTTGATATTAAGTTGTAGGATTTTAACCAGAAATTTGTTATTGTTAATTACGTTTATTACGTTGATATGTTGATTACGTTTTTGGTCAATGTTGAATTAGGATTACGTTGATATGTTGATTACGTTGATATGTTGATTACGTTGTAGGCCAATGTTGAATTGGGATTACGTTGATATGTTGATTACGTTGTAGGTTTTTAATTAATGTTGAATTGTACTAAGTTATAGCTTTTAGCCAATGTTTAATTGTACTAAGTTGTAGGCTTTAAGCCAATGTTGAATGCCAATGTTGAATTGTACTAAGTTGTAGGCCTATGGCTAATGTTGAATTGTAGTTGACTAGTTGTTATGTTGTTATTGTCGTGTGTTGTTGTTGTTGTGTTGTCGTGATTTTGTTGATTGAGGTTGAGGTCGCATGATATACATTGTATTATTAAATTGGCCTGGATTGACACCACGTTGGCCTAGATTGGCAATTTTTATGTTGGAGCGAATGCTCACCGCGTTGGCCTGGATTGGCAAAACACGTTGGCCGTTAGGGGCAGAATGATTACGTTGAAGCTTATGCCTTGTGCCTCGTTAAACTGGCAGATTTCTAAGTTAAGAGTTTTACTCCAATGGTACGACATGCATGTGCACAGTTGAGTTGCATTTGAAGTCGCATAATTATAGTTGTTATGTTGATGTGTCGATTGATTTAAGTTGTTATTGTTATTCACAAGTTGTGAAATAGTTGTTATGTTGTGTTGGAAATGTTGTTGTGATATAATTGTTATAATTTTTGTCGTTGCTAATTGTTAGTATATATGTTGTTGTAATCGTTGTTGGCATTGTCGATATAATTGTTGTTTGAATTATGTGAAGCGGTGAATTATATGATCTACATTCTAATATATTATTTATTTGAAGTGGTGAATTATATGATCTACATTCTAATCTATGATCACCCTTTCATTTGTTTCGACGTTGTCTTTATACTAGTAACATGCAGGTATTCGAGAATGAAGAATTTAGTTGCTGTTAGTCCAAGTCGGTTTAGTTGCTGTGATACATAGCACTCGGGGGGATGTTTAGTTTATATCGTTTACGTTATTGACTCTTGTTGTTCTTATTGTGTTGTTAAAAACTAAGTCATGTTGTTGAGCAAAACTGGTTAGTTATTTTGAAGTTGAACATGCCGTTCTAAATTAATATATGAAGTTAAGTTGATGATTTCGCTGCATATTAAATAAAAGGTTGTTTTGTTTTAAAAGCTGAAGCAAGTGTTATGTGATCCCCTGATAATAAAGGTGTTATGTATTTGATATGTTTGTGTTGTTAAAGTTGAAATGTGGCATTTCATTTGTTGTATGGAAAATAAAAAGTACTCTGATTTTCTTTATATTTTCCGGGTAGAATTTGAGGTGTTACAAAAATCATCCAAAACAATTAAAATATGACTCTTAATAACTCAAAATATCTCGTGATAATTTTATTGACAATTCTAACGAAATTAAAATTAACTTAATTAATTAATAGACCCAAATTAATTATCTCTAATTCAAACTTCTAAAAATATTATACTAATAATACCAAAGTATTATTATTACTATTATTATCATTTATATTAAATAAATAGTATATATATTAGTAAATATAAACCATTACGTAACAACAATGTTAAACTAATAGGTCCTATTCTATCCGTATATTATAAAATTGATATAACAATGTCGCTACAATATTGAAAATCGCTAGATCTAACATTATTATATGATATGCCTAATAATTTATCTACCAAATATATTTGCTACAGTATCGCAACAAACTACCATTAAATTGTATGGACTTTCATTGTTTTCAAAACACACACCTATATGAAACTACAGTATATCCACTACATTAACGAAACAATTACAAGTACATGAGTGAATGCAATTCTTAGTGTATATATTTCCTTATTAGTACCAAAGCAATATATGTTTATTTCAAAATCTAACAATATCAAAATTATAAAATTTAGGGGTTTCAACGTAAACATGCTCTTACCTGTTAAATATTATCATACTATTATCATACAACCTATAATGATAAGAAAATTCACACTCTTATCTAACATTCAATATCATCATCTACCCACAATTATATCACCTATTAGAGAGTCGGAACTCCAATTCCATCACACAGGGTCATATGTCATTCGTAATAAATTATAAGTTTTTTCTTAGCAATGTTAATTAAACAAGCAATTAAGAACAATTTCAACACAGTGACATCAAACAATTTCTCACCAAACAGAACAATCACAAATGCATAGTTAATTCCACATCATCCTAATTCCCACATGCTACTCATCATACAACCTATTAGAAAGTCACAATCTCACCCTTACCTTGAATTGAAGGTCTCTCTATGGATTTTCGGTCGAATTTCGATTTGACTTTCGGTCTACAATTTTCTCCCTACGATAATTTTCTCCAAACCCTTGTTTTTCTCCTCTTCTTCCAATCTTTCTCTCACGTACAACTTTCTAATTCCTTATTTTTCTAAAAAAACCTAATTCCTCATTTATATATAATACTTACTAATAATTATTTTTCTCGTAATGGACCTACTTCTCTACATTGCCCTTTCTACTACTTCTAACACTAAAATAGGCCCACATAAAATAATTCTATTAATCTAACTTTATTTCTAATATTGTTTCCAATAATATTCTACAACTAAAATTAATTCATCAATAATTAATACCGATAAATCCCAACTTCGGTTAATTCAATTAAATAATTCGGCTATAATTTAATTAAATTATTAATTAAATTTCCGGGCGTTACATACGGCGGGCAACAGACAGCTGGCGATACGGTTGTAGTTTGCGAAAAACGAGGTCTCCTTCGATAAAGGTATAATCCATGCGCTTTTTATTTTGTGTTTGCTTTAGGCTAAGTTCCTTTGTAACGTTTCTATTAATTCATCACGGTGTTGCAGAGAGGCATCCAAGATGTTGATGGTGGTGGATGCGACTGTATAAGTGGGAAAAGATGGTGGACGACGACTGTAAAGTGCTTTAAAGGGGGGCACCTGGATGGTGGAGTGATAAGTGGAGTTGTACTAGAATTCTGCCAAGTGTAAGTGATTAAACCATTTCTTTGGATTCTCACTCGTGAAACAATGTAAGTATGTTTCCAAACAACGATTAATGACTTATGTCTGGCCGTCTATTTCAGGATGATAGGTGGAGTCGTACTTCAATGTTGTTCCCTGAGCACAGAACAATTCCTTCTAGAAAGTACTAAGGAATAGAGGATCGCGGTCTGAAACAGAGGATCGTGGTGGGAAAATTTCTTCAATCTATCGCAAACGACCAAAATGACCCAAATGAATGTGTGACCATGGGAATTTGGTAAGTGAGTAATGAAATCCATACTTAAATAATTCCACACTTTAGTTGGTGCAGGAAGGGGTTGAGGGAGACCTTATTTCTTGTTTGTCATGTATTTGTTTTGCTGGAAAATTGAGCAAGATTTAAAAAATTCTTTTATGTCTTTGTAAAATTCAAGCCCCATGAAGGAAGAAGATAGGCGAGCTAGTGTTGGCTACAGTCTAGGGTCGCTGCCCTCTGGTGTACAATGTTATTCAATTATGATTTTCTCCCGCAGCTTGTGAGTATCAAGTATATAAATTCTCTCTTTGAAATATAAAAGACCTTCCATGTTTGAAAAATTACTCTATATAGAGGGATTTGTCTGAACTTTAGCCATGGGTTATTTTCCCTTAAGATCAGACTTGTAATAATTTTGTAATTGGTTCATGAAGAATGGAACAAGGGAAGAGATGGGGAGAAGAATGGCCTCATCTTTGGACTGAAACCCTTGTAACTTAGGTGTCTATCTCTGTTGTTCTATAGTTTGGATAGTCTGAATCAACAGATTCTTTAAGCTATTCTGATCTGTAAAAATATGGAAATGTTTATCAAATAAGTATTGTCTCCAGTTCTTGACAGCTTCAGTAATAACAAACATTTCCCGGACATACATAGAGGAGGATTGGAGAGGGTAACAAAGCTTTTTTCTAAAGAAGGTGATCGAGTTTCTCTCTTGAGATAAAACTACGCCGTTTGAAACTATGGAAGCATCAGTTTCAAGCACAAAGGTTTTGGAGAACTCTGGAAGACAAAAGACTGAAGTTTCAGCCATTTTTCTTTTTAATGTTGTAAATGTTATGTATGCTTATGTATTCCAATGTAAGTATGTAACTTAGTGGAATATAATAAATCAACGAGAGGAGATATTAGAGAGGCCTAATGACGAATGAATCTTCTATAAAAGTCGTTGAGGCCTAAAAAACCCCTGAGTGTCGTGAGTGAGCGTGGCTTCGACCCGTCTAGTATAGCTTGAATCTTTTTCGGATCTGGGGTTACACCATCACTTGAAATAATGTGACCTAAATAATAAAAACTAGGAACATCAAATACACATTTGTATAATTTGGCATAAAATTTATTAGACAAAAGTAACTCTAAAATCAATTTTTAACGGTGTGTATGATCAAAAATGGAAGAGCTGTAAATGACAATATTATCAAAGAAATCTAACACAAACCGTCTTAGATATGGTCGAAGAAAATCATTCATGGTTGATTAAAATGAAATATGATCATTAGTTAGCATGAAAGACATTACCAAAAACTCATAGTGTCCGTCAAATGTTCTGAACGCAGTTTTGTGAGTGCCCTCCTGTACCACCCGAATATGGTGGTATCCAGATCGTAAATAAATCTTTGAAAAATAGTTTCCGAACCCAATTCATCAAAAGGTTCATCTATGGTTGGGATTGAAGACGTGAAAAATACAAGAAATGTGGGGTTTAAATTGGGTTTTATACTTTGAAAACTTTGCTTCTAAAAATAATCCCTATGAATATGCTTTGCTTTGATGAAGATTGAAAGAAAAAGAAAGCAGTAAAGAACACATCATTTTTATCCTAGTTCATTTGAAAACCTCAAGCTACTCTAATCCACCCTTCCGAGGTGATTTGCCTCTCTCCAACGAGGACTTAATCCCTTATAACCAAACCGATTACACTTGCACGGGAAACCGCCAGTGACTAACACCTGCACACACCAACTGTGTGTGGCTAACAACCTCTAAGATTAACTGTCCTAAACCTCTTGAGAAGCTGAGTCAATTGGTCTCTCAAGGAACAATCAATTAACTGTTTGATAACAAGTTTGTTTACAAATAAATATGCTTCTACACAAGTTGATACGTAAACTAATTTTTAGTACAAATGACTTGAAAGAATTTACAGCTCTTTACAAGAAAAATAGCATTTAAGCGTAGAGAGTTTCTTCGTGAATTAGCAATTGTTTCTTCAAGTCACCAAGCGCTTATATACTGCCATGCGTGTGATATAACCATTGAAGGGTACTTTTGGAAATATGAAATTTATGGCGGCTTGAAAGAACGTGGGGGACAAGATCGTACGCAACGTCTATTTTCCATGGTAGTGGAATGAAACGTTTGTTTGTACCATGTACTATTGTACCACGTTAATGTTATCTTCTTTCATCTGCACTTCAGAGGCTTCCGCGGGGATGAGTTTGGAAGTGGGAACATAACATCTGGTTAATCAAAACTTCAAGTCTTCAGATCTTCCTCTTCAGAATATTTAGCACTTGGTTTTGAATACATCGTAACATAAGGTTGAAATAACTTCAAGTCTTTAGAATCTTCAGAACCACGTCTTCAGAGTCTTCAACATTGGTCTTGTACATTGTACAGTAACATAATTTAAGAAGAACTTCAAGTTTTTCGAATCTTCAGAGCCACGTCTTCAGAGTCTTCAAGCACTTGGTCTTCAGGACCCTTTGTCTTATGAAACTTGAGTCTTCAGCATCTTGACATAAGTAACACTTCTGTCTTCAGATCTTCTGATTAGTTTCTTCAAACGGTCATAATAGAGTAACCTAGCTTCAGAACCTTTTGAAGCTTTCCTCGCTACTTGTTCATTAGAACCTCTGTAGCTTAAAAGCGGAGCATTTTCTCTTCTAATGTCTTGGTCACGCCACTCATCAAAAGTAGAACCTGTTTGTTTATTCTTAAAAATACAAGAAACATTAGAGTAACAAAATTGTTCACTCAAACGTACTCTTTGTTATCATCAAAACTCAGAGACATAATTGCAGAACCAAATCGTGTTCTAACAGGGATGGGAAAACGGTCACGAATTGTAACAATGTCGAGTGCCCTATAATTGATGCAAAATGCCATAAACCATTTTTTTGGGAACCAAAAGCACTGGGGAAGAATATGGGTTATTGCTATGTTTAATGATACCCTCATGGAGCATGTCTTGGATAATGGTAGTCATAGCATATTTTTGGGAATGAGGGTAACAATATGGTTTTACATTAACGGGGGTAGTGTTTGGGATGATGGGGATTCGGTATCGTGGGGTCTAGATGGCCGTAAACCTTGGGGTTTTTGAAAAATGGTGGCATGGAATATGATGATATATGAGATTTGATAGGGAAGTATGGTGGGAAGGGTATTAACTACTGTTATACCCAAAAATTTGCCTTCCTACTTCTCAAGACAATTCACATCTCAATTCTAAAGGATTTCACAAGGGTTGGCCAGACAAACCCTCTCCTAAGCAATCAATCCAAATTAGGGTTTTGCTCCTCTCAAGACAAAATGTGTTTCCAATGATTCCAGTGGTTGTCATACCCCATCATATGCCTCAAAGGACCACCATGTCAAGTTTCAAGCCTCACAAGTCAAATTTGCTCATCCAATTGCTCAAATAGCTGAAAATTAGTTGTGTTGGACAAAAAGTCAATTGTGGTCAACATACAGTCAAACTCCATAATTTTTTGTCAACACCAATATTTTGAAGTGATATTCATCATTTGATCAAGGGTTGATCATGATTCCTCAAGAAAAGTCAAGATCTATCCAAAAGTCAAATTTTCCAAATTAGGGCTTCTCTAGACAAAAGTCAACAGAACTTTGACCAAGCATAACTTTCACATACTTCATCAAAAATTTCTCCACCATAGCTCATTTTTAAGAAAATTCAATTCTCTACAACTTCATGTCTCACAAGCTTGGGCAGAAAGTGCTTCATTTGAAAGATATGGATCAAGACATTATAGGTCCTTCTAGAAAAGTCAACAAAAGTCATCTTTTTGAAAAGAAGTCCCCATGAGCATGGAAACTCCAATGAAGATGAAACCAAAAATTCTATTTAGAAGAAATCTCAAGCTTTCTAAAAAGTCCAAGAACACTCAAAAATGTTGAAAATTGAGCAAGATACAAATTGTGTAAGTTGAGCATTTTTGAGGAGGTGCATGAAGAAAAATATCTTGCAAAAGCCAAAAATTTCCAAATGGGCCTAAAATTTTATGATTTAAACTTGATCATGAGATTATCCATGACCACTACACAGCATGCCACGCCTTCTACCTCATTTATTTATTTATTTTTGAATTTAATAACTTAAATTCAAATTTAATTAAATAAAATGCAAAAATAAAAGATAAGGCAAGATTGGTTAGATATTTGCATGACTTGGGGTCCAAGATAGCTCATTACAAGATGTCGATTTCGTGCAAGAAGATTGAGGGAAGATTGAGCAAATTTGGAAAGATTTTGTGAAATTTTTCAAATCAAATATTCTCCATTTAAGGAGAATATTTTCTCTTAATGCCTTGACCTAATTCCATTCCTCTATAAATACTTAGCTTCCTTACAAGTTCAGGAGCTCCTTTAGACAACCCTTACACGTGCTGCCAGCCTCTTGCAAAACCCTAAAAATTCTCAAATTTTCTCAAAGTTGGCCAAATCGTATTCCAACTTCCAGCCGCTTTCAAGTGCTTCCAAGCATTGATTCTTGTTCCTGAGGTGCAGTAGGGTAAGAATGGATCATAATCCATGGCCAGAACATGTTAAATCGTACCATTCACAAGCATCCATATTCATGTTTTCTTGAATTCTTATTTTGCGTTTTACTCTGTTTCATTGATATTTAACTATGCTAATGTGTTCATGAAGTCTTTTAGAACAGGTTTGATCCATCCTCCACGAGTTTTGACGTGTAACTCACTAGATGCCATTGTTAGGGCATGAACTTAGTGAAGAATCGGTTTCCATGATACAAGTTGTTTTAAGATAAACAAACCCAACCATCTTGATCGTAGGGTCCCATATAGTCAATCCGGGCTTTTATTTTTCATAAATTGATGCGTTTTACAGGTTTTTGAGGTTTGGTGCTAACCGGAGAAGATGACCGGAGCACCGTTCCGGTGCTTCTGACTCAGAGGCTATTAACCCTTACATATTTATGGGTTCAGAAGCATGAATGGATGTATCACCGCCCCAACAGTTCACCTTGCGCGCACTATGTCATTAGCTCTATCAGGTCGTGGGCTCAAACCCCACCTTTGCAATATTTTTCTTTTTGCCTTGCAGGTTTCCAGATTTCCAGAAGCCACGCCCCAGAAGCTCCAGCTTCTGAATCCTTTCCATCCATAAGTGCCAACTTCTGGGCGTCTCCAGCACCAGAAGCTTCAGCTTCTGAATCCTTTCCATCCAAAAGTGCCAACTTCTGGGCGTCTCCAGCTTCTGGGCCTCATCAGCATCAAAAGTGCCAACTTCTGAGTCTCCCAGCGCAGAATTCTTCCAGAAGTTCCAACTTCTGGATGGCCCCAGACGTGAAGCCCCCAGAAGCTCCAGCTTCTGGATGCCCCAGATCCAGAGTCCCCAGAAGCTCCAGCTTCTGGACCATCTCCAGTCCTAGAAACCCCAGAAGCTCCAGCTTCTGGGCGCGTCCAGCACCAGAAATCCCAGAAGTGCCTACTTCTGGACGCCTCCAGCAAAGGAACTCCCAGAAGCTCCATCTTCTGGGGCAGCTTTTGTCAGAAGCCCTCCAATGTTTTTTTTTATTTTTCATATTTTCTTATTTTACATATTTTTATTAATTAATTTAATTAGTAATTAGGTTAATTAACTTAGGATTAATTAGATAATTTTCACTAATATTTAAATTAATTAATTAATTTAGGATTAATATTTATTAATATTTTCTTTTTTTTATAATTAAAATCAACTAGACTTAGGCTATTTTCACATAAACTCCAATTTCAAAAACACAAAAATATTAGGACTAGTTTTCTTTTTCCGCTATTTATTTTCTCGCATTTTTAAATTCTAGAAAGGTTGTATAGGGTGCAAATTTTTTGTCATGTAATAGCGTAGGATTTTATTTTCCGCACCTCCTATTATGTACTTGCCCCAAAGTCATGTAATAGCGTAGGACCCTTTATATTTCCGCAATTTACTTTCTGCACCTATAAACTGCTAGTAATTAGGTGTGTATGGCAAGATAAAATTAACATAGATCACTAATATAAGATAAATACCTGAATACAACACTCTTCTCACACATGCACCCCTTAGGGTATTCTCTCTCATTGCCTTATAAATGGTCAAGTCCCTCGAACGTGGGGATATCTTAGCACAGTTGCCTACAAAATATCATCATAGTCCCTTCGACTTAAAAGATCATAGTCCCTCGATTTTGCCAATACATGATCGCATCCCTCGATTGTTGCCTACGAAAAGTGATGATCGTCCCTACGAATGTGCTAGGATAGTCCTACAAGTTGCCTTATATGACCATCCGATGTACCTTCGAACGTCCCTTTTACATCCAACGAATAGGGTTACCTACCAACTAATGGTATGGATAGCGCTATTCTAAAGGAAAGTAAAATAACACGGAAATGACCGTTCTGAGTAGGTAATAAGTCTCTTTTGCTTGCTCAATCAAAACATTTTTTACACCTCACACTTTTCTCCAAAAACTCTTCCAAAACAAAAACGTTTCCAAACATTTCGTATACATTCTAGCGTGAATCATTACAAAGTCAAAGCGAAATGATTTTTTCAAAAAAGTTTCAAACACACAGAAAGCAAATTTCAAAGTGACCTAAAGCAATTAAGAAGGTGGATATAGGCAATTTGATCAAGGGAGGGTTGATAGAGTAAAAGGTGGATATAGGCAATATAATCGATTTTTAGAAGGTGACATAAATTATTGTATGAGGATAGAGGAATGAGGGGTTTGGTATCATCGGCTATAGTGATATAATTTTTTTTATAAGTGAATGAAATATTAGGAATTGAAAAGTATGCCATTAAAGTTCCTAAAGTTCGTAACCACTCCATTCCAAGAACAACATTTGCGCCTTCAATAGGAAACAAGTGAAATGGTATAAAAAGAAGTTGTCTTATAGTGTGATATGTATCTTTGGGAATATTCTGAAACATGATAACTTAGAACCATTGATAGGGGTGTAAGTGGATTAGAAAACACCAATTAAACAGACAATCAAAACCAAATCAAACTGAAGAAAAACCGAATGATTTTGGTTCGGTCCAAAAACTGAACCAAACCAATTACAACCGAGGTGATTTGGTTTGGTTCTCAGTTTTTTTTAGGAACCGCCAAACCGATGAACCAAACCAATGACTATAATTACCCACTAAGTTTTATATTTAGCTCATTATTAAGCCCAAAATTTGTATCGGTCCAATACTTCTCCTTTTTTTTTTTACACTTTCTTTCTTTGAACAAAATATGTAGGCAAAACCAAACTCTAAATATAAAAAATAGAAACCATATGCCATAAAAACTCACTCTCTCCAAACTGCTACTATGGTTTATTGCCAACAATGGTTCTCTCCTCGTCGTCATTCTTATAGGTTATGGTTTCCTTATTTGTGTTCAAGTTCTCTTCGTTAGTTTTCTTATTTTTATTGTCTTTTATGTGTCTTCTTCAATGAATTTTCTTCTAGTCTTGTTACAAAATAGTTTTTATATTTGTTTGATGTGTGAAACATGTTAATTGTGTGTATTGAAACCTTTTGTTTTATTGTTGTCCTTTATTTGTTAAGCTTTCAAATCTCTTCCTAACATTTTCATGCCAAGTGCAAACTTTTATATACTATAGTGAACTTATTTCATGGCGTATGAAAATTATGTCAATACTTCATATAGATGAAGAACAACTTATAAGTTGTTTGAAAAGTATAATATGAAATATATTATATGAAATGTATTATTAAAAAAAGAGAGCATAAAATATAACAAAAAGTATGATAGCAAATAATACACCGATGAATATAATATTTAAAAAAAGTGTTGAAAACCAAACCAAACTGAACTGAACCGGTTAATTTGGTTTGGTTCCATTTTTAAAAACATTAAAAATCGAATCAAAACAAGTCGGTAGAGATATCATCGGTTCAGACAAATTTTTGACCAAAAACCGATCCAAACCGAATCGATTACACCCCTAAGTCCATTTCCAACTGTCATACCCCAATTTTTGACCTAAGATACCACCTTATATCATTCACATATGCATCATTGCATCACTAACAGTTTCAGAACAGGATAGATCGTGCGTGTGCTCCTAGAGTCAAATTAGGGTTTTATCAAAATTTCATCTGTTCAAGATATGATTAATTAGGTTTTGAGTTTCCACTCACCTCAATTGATCTATCTTAATCAATCATCAACATTTGATCTTCAAATTCCCAACTTTTTCTCATGATCTACCTTGAATCGACCAATGAGGATTTTGATCGAAGATAATGAATCATTGACTTTCTGCTCAATGAATGACCTATTTGCTTGAAGATTGATCTTAACATCCTCAATGCAACATCTTGAACTAATTTCTTGGTTAAAAACATTACAAAAATCCATGTTTCTTCATCAGACAAATTCTGAATCATCTTATGAAAATTAAACTGTTCAAAAAAGTCAAACTTTTTCAAATCCAAAATTTTTCAATCATAAAATCATTTAAAATTATCCATCATGATCATAAAAAATCAAGAAATGTGAAAAAGTCAACAAAAAGTCAAAGTTGGAATTTTTTCTAACACTTAGAAAATTTTCCAAGTGTTAAAAAACATGGTTTTTCCTTACTTTCATGGCCAATTTTCACCTAGATCAATTTTGATTCAAGAAAAACTCAAAACATGAAAGTTGTAGATCTTGTTACAAGCTTTCCAAAATGTCCAAGAACTTGAAAAACACACTTTGTGTAGCTAGGGTTTTGAAATTGAAACTTAGAGCTCCATAACCATGAATTACAAGTCATTTTTCAAGAACTATAGGTCATTTTTTCACAAATTCCTCCTTCTAGAAGCCTTGTCACCAATTTAGATAGGTTAGAGATGATAAATATCAGATGAGAGGTAATTATGAGGGAGATAAGATCAAGTGAGATTTTAACCATGGTTTAAGGAATATTCCATGTGCATTTATGGCAAAAATGTCTTTCTTGCCCTTTAAGGCAAGTTGTTCAATTTCAAACCAATCTCTTATACTTACCATTCAGATTTCTTGGCCTATAAATAGAGATCACTTCTTCATTCAAAATCACCCCAAAGCATCATAATCCAAGTTTTCCTTCTTTCTTTCTTGTTTTTTCAAGTTTCAAGTTTCTAAGTAGGAGAATTTGCAAATTTCAAGCCTTGCAATTTCTGGGCAATCTTAGGCTTCAAATACTTTCTAAACATCATTAGAAAGTTGTTAGAATCCTCAAGCTATCCCAAGAACTAGCCAAACTCAGAAACCACTTCCAAAACTCATGTATGCACATATTGAGCCACAACTTCCAAATTCTCCATCCACTTGTGCATCTTCCAATCTTTCACTTCAAACACCTTCTATACACCATATAGAAGTGATCCAAACCATCTTTTCATCACTGTAAACTCAGAATCATCAAATTTGATTCTCACTTCAAGTGACTGCGACTTGGTCAGAACGATCCAGACCATTTTAACCCAAGGTAAGCACATCAACACCCTCCATAATCATCACTGAAGCTATAGCAATCATCAAAACATCTCTGGAACACCTCCAACAAGGAATTCGATTCCAGCTTCAAGAGGTAAGTCACTTGAACTATGAACTCTTTGATTTCCGACTTCCAGTTCAAAAAAGGCTTAGCCATTTTATTTATGCACCATCATTGAGTAATAACCCTCAATCAATTGCTTAAATTTGTGCTCATACATGATTTCATGATCAAAATATAGAATTAGGTTTCTTCGTGTTCATACGAAAATTAAAAGTTCTAAGCTTAAAATAAATAAAATTAATTGCCACCATCATGTTCCTGGTGAAAATCTGAGCAAGTTTGATGTTTGGATAGTGCAATTTCATGGAGAAACAAGAGAGATATGAATTGGAATATGGAGGTTGAAGATGAAGCTGTTACGCGCGTTTTCTGATTTTGGAAAATTCAAATTCTTAGTTTATCTTATATTTATTGGTTGTTGTTTCATAACCGGAGGTAACAGCCACCCTAGTGGCAAGCCAGCACGCTCTTAGTCTTTTGCCTCGCCTCAAGGCCCAGTGTTCGAATCCCCCTGGGACCTTTTTTTTAATAAAAGGCTCATCCTTCAGAAGCACTTATGATGCTCACTCCTCTAGAAGAACTTCTGATGCTTACCCCTTCAGAAGCAACAAGCTTCTACCGCCTTCAAAAGCACTTCTGATGCCCTTTCTTCCAGAAGCATCCAGCTTCTAACTCTTCCAGAAGCATCAAGCTTCTAACATCTTCAGAAGCAGCAAGCTTCTCACTCCTTCAAAAGCATCAAGCTTCTGACTCCATCAGAAGGAGCAAGCTTCCGACCCTTCTTCAGAAGCAGCAAGCTTCTGACCTCCCTTCAGAACTCCAGCTTGACCTCCTTCAGAACTTCAACTTCTGACCCTTTTCTTCAAAACTTCATTTTTACTTATTTTTAAATATTTTTCAAAACTCCTTTACAACAAGGTAATTAAATGACAAGTCAAGCATATGGCTCAGTGGAAAAACTCTTCACTTATAAAGCCAAAGTCCTAGGATCAATCCTCCTTAGGACCAAAACTCTTTTTTATCACTAATTTTCTTAAGTTTTTAACAAACTTCAACATTTTCAAAAACCAATCAAAACTTCTCATTTTGAAATGATTTTTTGCACACTTGTCATTTAATATACCTATTTTATGATTATGTCAAAAAAATCCAAAAATATTTTCTTTTTGATTATATTTTTATTAGGTTAAAAATGAGACATTTTAAGTATTTTTAATACTTTTCAAAAATGTTTTCTTTCCAATTTTCAAACCTAATCTTTTTTCAAAACTTCTTGTGAATATCCTTCACTTTTCAAAATCATTTTCAAAACCTTTTCAAAAAACCTTTCAATAAACTTACACACATTTTTCCATGATCGATTCGATTTGAAGATAAACCAAACCAGGTTTCTCCTTGAATTTCTTTCAAATTGATCATGGGCCTCCCTCGCGGTGTAAGTCCCAACCCTCCTATATATTCATTTCCTTGTACATATTCACCCTTTCGTGTATATATTCATTTCCTTGTACACATTCAATCATCTTTATAAATATTCAAGCATAAATAAACTTCGTTCGTTTGTTTTCATCCGCTTGTTTATACACCGATTCCATTGGTATTAAGAGGAGCATTATTCCCGGTGAAACTGCTCTTAAACCAATGGGTCTCCCTTAAGGTGTAAGTCCCAAAACCTTTTGTATATATTCAAGTTACACTTGCTTTAATTGCTTATTTTATACACTTGTTTATATATTTCCTTCATAAACTCCTATGAATACACATCACACACTTGTTCATATAACTGTTCAGTTATAACATAACAACTAGTCTAACAACTAGGTTCCCTTTAGCCTTCTCTTGGGCTTTGTACAAGATAACTCATTTATTCAGTTAGCCTCCTCTTAGGCTTCATATAAGATAACTCACTCGTTGAGTTTAGCCTCCACTTAGGCTTCATATAAGACAACTCCCCTACTGAGTTAGCCTCCTCTTGGGCTTCGTTCAAAAGAACTCCCTTGTTGAGTTTAGCCTTCTCTTGGGCATCAAACAAGAAAGAGACCTGGAAATCTCTTAACAGCCTCCTATTGGGCTTCCAATACAAAGAATCACCCGTGCTAGGATAGAACCCTGAGAGTATGATTTTCCGGTGAAATCACTCTTGAATCCTAAGAGGATGGTTTTTCGGTGAAACCACTCTTAAAGCCAAATCCAGCCATACCCTATAGCTTCCTCTTGAGCTTCATGCAAGGACCCTCAATGACCCTCGTAATGCCTTCTCTTGGGCTCACAATGAAAGGACCCTCGATGACCCTCAGAATGCCTCCTCTTGGGCTTACAATACAAGGACCCACGGGCTTCTTAAAAGCATCCCCCTAATCCATAATCAATTTCTCTTAGAGATTTAGACATTTATCATCTCTATGGAAGAAGTATCTCATCTGTCACATCACATACAAATCAAACACTTTTTCAAACAAAACATCTTTTAACTGTATGTGGTAACACTTGTACGCTCAAGCAAAACACCAATGCTTATAATTAAAGATTCAATCATCTTTCAAACATCTTTCTTAACTCGTAAGTGGTAACGCTTGTACACTCAAGCAAAACACCTAATACTTATGATGAAAGATTCAATCAATCCACCCTTCAAAAATGTATGTGATGAAATAGATTAGATACATTTTTCATTAAGATGACATTTGTCTTTGTCTCTTAATAACATTCATTGCTTCCAATAGCATAAGTGGGAACTACGATTGCTCTGACTTTCTCAACCTCCATTTAAGAATACATAGGAACAAGGTCTCATCCTTGGCGAGCATACTTCTTTCTCCCTCAAACCAAACAAACCATAGCTCCCTTAGACCCGAGCTACAGATACTCTGATTCCCACATAACCTACCTTTCTTAAAATCCAAAGGAGAAACTCTCCCAAGAATAGAATAGCAAATTAAAACACACAAACATATCAAAAATGTTCATATATATAAATATATATATATATATATATATATATATATATATATATATATATATATATATATATATATATATATATATATATATATATATATATATATAGTGCCACATCTTTCCCTTTATATAACAAACCCCCTTACTCAGATCTCTCCCTAATGCGTTGCGTCTAGTTCACGCTAGTCGCACCGCATATCATTATTTATTGAGGGTATTGCAGCTTTCCCCTTTTTCATCTCATTTTTCTTGTTTTGGAAATAATAAAGCTTGATGCTCGCGACATCTTTAAAAACAAATCAAAAGAGTAAATCATTTTGAGCCAGAGATTCGAATTCCGATTTGATTCCCTCGTTCGTCACTTTTTACCGTGAACACCAACCATTATAGAAAATTGGCAATTGGTTTGGTCGGAATTTTGAGATGATGGGCTATACACGACTGTAATATATTGTGGGTACTACTCATATCAATTACAACAGTGACTGGAAGACCATCAATGGAGCCTTTGAATTTGAGAGTTTTAGGAGAAAATTGGCTATTGATAACTTAAGGGGAAGATGGAAATATGTATCATCTGGTTCAAGGTTTAGGGTAGGCTTATCACAATTGTTGGGGGGTGTCTAGTGTATGAATTTCCTCATCACCAACCATCAATAATAGAAAATTTCTAACACTACACTTATGGCCAAAGATGAATTTTTCGTCACAATTAAAACATAACCCATGTAACTGACGCTCTTGTAACTGAACATTAGATATGCATCAAATAGGTAGTTTGGGTGGTTAGGTTGGATGGACTGGTTTAGTAGTGGGTGTAGGGATGATGGCATTTTGGTCAGGGGTTTGATCTGGAAAAAGTAGTTGAAAAAGGCTTTTGGAACTTAGGTTTGGCATCCTTGATTTTAGATCCAATAAGCTTAGAAAGTCCAATATCTTGAGAGATGAAAACAAGTTTATGAATGGAAATTTCATTTTGAATATCAGGAGCCAGACCAGAAATAAAACAATTTAATATAGCTTCATGAGATAAACCAACATCTTGATTTCCCAATTTTAAAAGGCTGCATGATACTCGACAATAGAACCAGTCTGTTTTAATTTGAATAATTCTTCTTGGTGGTTGGCATACGTTGAAGGACCAAAACGTAATTCCAATGCCTTAGTAAAAAAAGTCTGATCTAACAATTATTGATTTTGATACATCCATTTAAACCAACATAATGCTTCTCCTTTCATGTAAAAATACATTATGGATAATTTGTTTTTGGGTGTTAATTGGTGAAATTTATGGAATAACCACTCCAATGGGTTTGATCCATCAAACATAGTAAGCTCCAATTTGGGGGTAAGAAATGGGGATATTTGAGAAGCTTGAATGTATGCGATATGTTATGCAAAAGGGTAATTAAAATTATGAATTTGTGAAAAACCAACTAGGAAGAAAGGTAAGGTATAACCTTGTGGAGTGGGGATGGTATGGGATGTTTGGTCATGTGTGGTAAACGAGGTTGGGGTGTACAGTTGATTAACATTGGCTCTTAAGGCTGTTGAAACAGTGGATTGTAAGGGTGATTGTGAAAAGATGAGGTTGTTCTAGTTGGGGTGTGTGTAGGTGTAATAATGTGAGAAAAAGGAGTTGTAGACATGGCTTGAGAGGAAGTGTTTTTAGTGATACCTTATGAAGAAGCAGTTGTCAAAACAGTTGCAGTATGTTGTTGGTCTTTTTGAGCAACCAACTTTGTTAAGATGGACATCATGGAATCAAATATGTTGTCTGCAACCTAGCGTTCGTTGTCTATTCTTGTATGGATCTGGCCAACTTGTTCGTGCAGATTAGTAGCAACAAGGTCAAAACGCTCGTCCAGCTGCTGTTGGCGATCTTCCAGAGCATTGCTAAGGTTAAGATGGGCTGTGTGAACAACTTCTTCTATAATTTCCCTAGAAGAAGGATTAGCGGATTTGGGAGGAGCCATGGGGGCAAAAAGCACCAAATTGATAAAGAGGTTTCATAAACTATTGTTCTAGATCTAGGGTTCTACCAAGAACAAGTACAAAACTAATAGAAATTAAGAAAAAGATAAAATTTATGCTAATTCTCTACCTTTCATTCAGGTAACAAACCATTAAATACAAACAAGACTTCAGCCCTAATGGACTATACTAATGGGCCTAGCCCACTTGATTAATAATGAGAAATAACATAGCATAAAAACAAAACATATTACTTTGTAACAACCCCTTGCATCCCTTTGGGTTTGGACTTAATTCTCTTGGGCCAAATAACATAAAGCGTGCGAAGAAAGAGAGGAAACACGTGAGCTGATGAGGTGTACTATAAGAAAAGAAATCGCGACCCAAGCAAAAACTAAAAATGTGTTTTATTTTCATTTTTGTTGTGACGGTTATTTGATGCAAATATGGAATGTAATATTTGTCACTGAAGCAATTTTAACTTACTCATGCAAATTGAAGCAATTTTCTTGAAATTTACTTTTTACTGCAAATAAATTTTTTTTATAAGCAATAATTTTATTGAAATAATATTAGAGTATTCTAATCCGTTTATAAAGTACCGAGAGAACAAGACACAAAAAAAGAGGGGTATGATGAATTTATTGACTTGTAATTAGATTTTTTTTTGTTGTAATGAACTGATTTTTTTCATGGATGTAAAATAAATATTGATTAATTTGGATATAATTGTTGGATGGATTGAACTGGTTTGACTTTATTGTAACTGTTTTTTTTTTTTTTAAATGGAAGCAATGGGATATTAGTTTATGGACATTTGGTTAATTTGGATGCAAATTGGTTATTGATTTCTTTTGGATTGAATTTTGGAAGTTGGTTTATAAATGGATAATTGGATTTTTTGGATATGTATTGGTTACGGTTTATAATGGATGTATGAGTGACTTGTTTTGCAAATTAGTTAATTGTGAAATGGATCTTAATGGTTATTTGAGAAAAGATTTTGGACATAAATGGATTATTGTCTTACAAAAATGGACTAAAACTTGATTTGTGGGTTTTGGATTAAGGGTTTTGGATTAAAATGGATTAAAAGTGAATTTGAATATACTCTCACAGTTTCTTTTTAAGTGTTAATTTAACATAAAGTTCGTCAATCAAGATAGTTGATTATTAGAGTTATTTTTTCAATTATATTCTCATTTATTTTATTTTTTTAATAAATTCACTTAAACACTTTCTCTCATTTATTTAAAAAGTAAAAATATAATTGATAAATTATGATATTAAAATATAAAATCCACACTAGAATAAAAATAAAAATATTCTTCTAAAACTATATTAAAAAGGAATAGAATATGTGATTGTGAAAATGGATAGTTAAAAGTGGACTTTGTAATGGGCAAATTGGATTTGGGTTGAAAAAATTGAATTAAATGACAGCAATTAAGAGAATAAAAACATGTTGATTCCAACTGTACCCACTAATTAATGAGTGCTTGATTATTTAAGTTGTTAATTACTTTTGACTACTTTCTCATGTTCTCTCATCTTCTCTCATCTTCTAAGAGTTTTCTTCGAGTCTTTTCTCAAGAGCCCCAACTTTTAAGCATGATTCATTGTATCAGACAACACAAACGAACCCAATATCTTTTTCTGCTACTGTTATCTATATTTATATACATTATTTGGATATGTTTAACTTTAATGATACATAAACACTGACTCACTAAGAATTGTATTAGAGAAAAACCAATAGTTTAAACACACTTATATAGGACGCGTGGATAATGGTATATTTTAAAAATTAGTACCGTATGTACTTTAGGCATGTATATTAAGATATTTGCTATAGAAATGTTACTTTAAAACCAGCTTCAATATAAAAATTAATTTTGATTGTTTAAGTCATTTTCTTTTAGCTTCAATTTGCAAAATTTTATTTAATTAAGTAATGTTTAAATAATTTTAATTAAAAATTTAATTAAATGATAATTATTTTGGGCTAGGCAAAGATCCAATAAAAGTGACCCAACTAAACAAAATATATATAAAGAATTTTAATGGTTGACGAACATATGACAGTGACTGATGCCTTCATATCCACTGATGTGCATCCAACATCCTCCCAAAATCCATGCAGGATTCTCTTTTGACGATTCTAGCTGTCCCTCTTGTATAAGTGTGAGTGAGTGTTGGAACTACCTTGCAAGTATCCTTGTTTGATCGCAAGATGCCTCAACCATCGTACTGTTAGGAAACTACGCAAAAATTTTCCATGGTCAGATAGATTTGTACAAACCGGTATAAAATGTGAAATAATAAACAATACAAGTTGATATGGCAATTGCAGGCTTTATTTATGAAAGACAAAATACACAATGAAAAGACTCTTAATGTTGAAATATTTATTGTTTATGCATTTGCCTTAATTTATAGCAAGTAAAGCAAAACAATGTAGCACTCTGCATGCTTTTCTCCAAAGCATTAGTTTTATTTCTTATAATAACTTCTTCATTAATAATTGGTGGTGTTTAAGATTTTCATGACTTTTTCAACAATCT
Source organism: Vicia sativa (assembly GCA_021764765.1). Taxonomy (NCBI): domain Eukaryota; kingdom Viridiplantae; phylum Streptophyta; class Magnoliopsida; order Fabales; family Fabaceae; genus Vicia; species Vicia sativa. Next base: position 78,267,897 of record CM038793.1, on the reverse strand, counting down.
CCCACTTGAAGATTGCCTTCGATCGGTCTTCACACCTCGATCATACAACAACCTTCTCTGGTATGTTATTATAGCAGGCCAACTGAAGTTGAGCACAACTTCAGTTTATCAGTAGTCACCACCTTTGTCAACATATCTGTCGGATTCTTACTTCCGAGAATTTTCCTCAACGTTAGTACCTCATCTTCAAGCAGAGATCTGATGAAGTGATAACGGAGATCATGTGCTTCGTTATGGAGTAGAATGCTGAAATCTTAGCCAGATGTATTGCACTTTAATTGTCGCTGTGCAAAACACTCCTCTCTTGGATGAATCCCAACTCTGTCAACAATCCTTGAATCCATATCAACTCTTTGCTAGCTTTTGTTACTGCTACATACTCAGCCTCTGTAGTGGATAGAGCAACGATCTTTTGCATCCGTGACATCCAACTAACGACTGTAGTACCAACTGTAAATATTTAACCGGTGGTACTTCTTCGGTGATCAACTTCACCAGCAAAGTCCGCATCTACGTAGCCATGTACTTTTAATTCACCTTTACTAAAGCATAAACACTTCTCCTTAGTGCCTCGTAGATACCTCAAAATCCATTTCACAACTTCCCAATGAGCGTTATTTGGATTTGACATAAACCTACTTACAACTCCCACTGCATGGCCAATGTCTGGTCTCGTGCATACCATTGCGTACATCAAACCTCCAATGGCTGACGCATAAGGAATACTAGCCATCAATTCTTTTTCTTCCTCCATCTCTGGGGTCTGGTCCTTTGATAAGTGAAAATGACTAGCTATGTGAGGGCAAAGGTGAAAGAACAATGTTTTAATGCTTGTCAAAAACCTATCTGTTCAAATATATCATGCTTCAAACTGGTGCAAGTGAGGAACATAAAAAATAAGCAAGTTTCTCAAAACAGCCTGCATGAGCCGGCTCATGGATCCTTAGGTCGACTCATGAATAGAAGATTTTGGTCTGACAACGTTCGGGAAGGCGCACGCCTTCTCTATGCGTCGACTCATCATTATGGGAAAACATGAGTCAGCTCATAAAGCAATGAGTCGGCCCATGAATAGAAGATTTTGGTCTGACAACGTCTAGGAAGGAGCACGCCTTCTCTATGCGTCGCACTCATCGTTCTGGGAAAACATGAGTCAGCTCATAAAGAAATGTGTCGGCTCATGCCCTGTTTTTCACAAGACATGAGTCAGCTCATAAGGAAATGCATCGGCTCATGCCTGAAGACACTCTCACCCTCACACGCTCATGAAGGTGCACGCCTTCTGCTCATCCTGCATGAGTCGGCTCATCGCTGATTTTTCTCAATTTTTCTGCTATGTTGTTACATCATGGGAATCACTTATATATAGTTTTGGCTTCTATTTTTTGGATATAACAAGAAAAGTGAAAGATATACACAAGAGCTCTCTTCATCTTCAACCTCTCATCAACCATCAACAATTACACACAATCATTTTTGTTGATCGTGTTTTTGGGATTGTGTTGATAACGTCTGAATTGAAAGTGCAAATTTCAGATTTGGGTAGAGATCTTTGTGGGTTTTTTCTTGAATAAAACCATTGGGGTTTTTTCCTCCAAAATTGGGGTTTTTTATCACAAGTCTTTGCTTCATTGAATTCATCCGAGCTAAGGGATTGGAAGACAGTGGGGTGTTCAATCGAGTAGCGGTAACCGGAGGATTGTGAAGAAGGATTTGGGGCCAATTTCTAGGGTTCAAAATCATTCAGGGTAGAAGGAGATTTTGTTTAAGTTTTGGCATACTTTATTCATATGGAATCAAGGGAAGTGGAGTGCAACATATAAGATTCATCAAGTGATTTTGAGTTGTGGTGATTGTATCTTCTCTTACAAACTTTGAAAAAAATTAATTTCATAATCCTAATTCTAGATTCTAGAATTAGGGGCAGAGTAGCCCACACGAGGACGGCAGGGTGAACTGCCTTAACAAATACTGTGTCCATTTTAGTTTTTTGCATTTTATTTCTATTTGCTTGAATTTGTGAGTTATCAATTTTTCTCATTCATATAAAATAATTGTAGTGACAAACTAAAATTTACAACTCATATAGCATTCATTTGAATCTCTATAATCACTATAATTTGTGTATAACCAAACCTTGTGTAGTACGTACACAAAGTGTTTGGTGAATTTACAATTCACAAATTTTCTTTATCTTCTCCACAACTAATTGGTAATAACTTACACCGTGTTAAACTTGCTAAAGTGATTCATCATATTCAATTTTAGTTGTGATTCTATTCTCATCATTTTCAACAAATTGGTTCGCATATCCGACCTCTCTAATACGTAAAGTTTAGATGATTAAGTTCAGGGTTGTCGCTCTCTGATAAAAACAATTTTACAAAAAGCGCAAAATTTTCAAAGGGGTCTATTCAACCCCCTCCTTCTAGATCCATGACATCGTCTAACAAGTAGTATCAAGAGCATCATATTATCTAATGCTTCACATATAACTTCTAGAAATGGATTGTGATATAAAAGGGGCATACACTAGAGCACCCATTTTCACAGGTGAAAATTATAGCTATTGGAAAGATTGTATGCGTGTCCATATCACATATGTTGATAGGAAAATATGGAAGGTTATCCAAGATGGGCCAGTTGCAATAACTATGGAAAATGCGGCCGGAGTAACCGTTCCTAAATCGGAAGCACAATGGGATGAAAAAGATGAGAAAAATTATGCCTATGATTGGAAAGGAAGAAACATGCTCATAGCAGCTCTAGGAGTTGATGAGTACTTTCGTGTCTCACATTGTGCTATATCTAAGGAAATGTGGGACGCTTTGCAAGTCACCCATGAGGGCACAAACGATGTAAAATTGGCTAGAATCAATACTTTAACGCAAGAGTTTGATCACTTTCGCATGGAGCAAGGTGAAACAATTGCCGACATGGAAAAGAGATTTTCTCATATAATGAATCGCTTGCAAACACTTGGTCATGTAGTTGCCAATTTGGTTGCTACTAACCGAATTTTGAGATGTCTTAGCAGGGAATGGCAACCTAAAGTTACAGAAATTAAGGAAGCCAATGATCTAAATACTTTGGATCTCACAACACTATGGGGTAAACTTCAAGAACATGAGCAAGAGCTCATAAGCCTTGGAAAGCATGAAAAGAAAGAAAAGAAGGAAAAGTCAAGGGACATGGAAAAGAAGTCTATAGCACTAAAGGCTTCAAGCTCCAAATCATCCACCTCAATTTCGTGTGCAAGTGAATCAAGTGATGACGATAAGAGTCTGGAAGAGGACATGGGTTTGTTCGTAAGAAGATACAATAAATTTATCCGAAAAAACAAAATTCAACATTCGGATAAGAATCTCATCAATTATAGACGCCACTCTCAACCAAGCGAACAAGATGAAAGTAAGAAGCCTAAGTTGTGACACCCCAAATAATTCGATTGTTAAATAATTGGAATTTTTAATTATTAATTTAATCAGAAATTTAATTATTGGTATTTTGGATTATTGGAATTAATTAAAGTATACTGGAAGTGGAATTATTGGTGGTGTGAAGGGTAAAGTGAGGGTGTGAGGAGTAAAAGGCTTTACTCACACTATTTATTTTATTTTTATTATGTTGGAATAATAAGAGGAATAAAAGAAGGAAAAAGAGGAAAAGAGTCGCTTTTGGGAAATATTCACAGTACGTGCATTTGAGAAGAGGAAAGGAAGGAGGAAAAGCCAATTTGTGTCGGAAGTCGAAGAACCCACAAGGTAAGGGGTGATTTCGATTAATTATTGCGTATTATCGGTTTTGAATTCAATAGTATGGATCATAGTATGTTAGGAATCCCAGTTTAGAAATTCTAGGTTTCCGTAGATTTACCCCAATTGTGTCGGATTGTGTAGATTCCGTTGATTTGTATGTTATAGGATCAATAGGAATGAACAAATCATGTTATATTGTATGTTAATGTTGTTGATTGAATGATTTTATTGTGTTAGAACGTATGGGTACGTTTTGGAAAGAATGGGAAAATGGTTTTGGAAAACTGTTGCTGTCAACTGGTATTTTTGGCTCTGAGAGTCGTGGGAACCGGTTCCCTAGTGGGAGAACCCGGGTTCCAGTGTGTAAATTAGTGAAACTTGGCATTTTTTAACGCAGGAACCGGTTACTCCTGGCGAGGAACCGGGTTCCATGTTGAATTTTTCCAAAGAAAAATAATTTTTCTCTGAGAACCGGTTCCCTACCTGGAGGAACCGGGTTCCCCATACATTTTCCCAAGGGCGTGGTTTTTAAACTTTGTGGGAACCGGTTACTCCCTGGGAGGAACCGGGTTCCACTGTATCTTTTTGAAAAATTCCAAACTTTGAAAATTCATAACTTTCAAACCGTAAGTCCGTCCTGAGCGCCGTTTTGGACGTTGTTTCTTAAATTTAATGCTCTATTTTATAAAATGAAAGAAATTTCTATAACTTGAAAATATTTTAAAAATGTGTCGAAATTCCGATTTGAACGATTATTATTTGATGCATACTTGGTGTGTATGCAGTAGTGTATCTGTCGCATTTGATTGTAGCAGAATTTGTGAATGGAAGGCATGTTTATGCTGCTGATTGTATGCATGATCGTTGAGGATATCATGTTTTGGTTTTGAATTCAGTTTATGATAATTTTGGTGTATTCATAGATTGATTGAATGTGGCATGCTGGTGTTGTGCATGCATATGCATTCTAGTGAAGTTAATTCCCATTGTGTGGAATTTGACTTGTATTGCCGATAACCGTACCCGGGTGATGATGGGTGGTTAGGCTGGATTCGTGTCTGGGTGATTGTGGACGAATCGATGATGACTGTATCCGGGTGATGATGGATCAGTGTGTGTGACTTGGTCACGTCTTGGTACCACATGCATTGTGTCTGCATTTGTGTTTTGCATAGAATTCTAACATGTTAGGATGTCTTCCAGTATTACAATCCTCTTGTTGTTTTTGTTTTGCATAATGGATTGTATGGTTGTAATTGTGTGTTGAAATCTGAATTATGCTGGAATGGGTGAATTAATATACTTGTGATATATGTTGATTGAGAAACTTATAATGCATCTTAATTATGAGAAATCTCACCCTTACTTTAATGATTTCAGATTAAAAGTTAGCAGCTCAGGAGTTGGTGAGGATGGCTCTAGAGCTATGTTATTTCGTGTCCGCGTTTTGCTCGATAGGTTGTAACTCCGATTGTTTATCAATTTAATATTTATGGGTAGTTGGGATTATTTGTTGAGGTTTTTCAATAGTGGTTTCGAGCATTATGTGTTTAAATTGTCTTGACATGTGTTATCCCTTTTGTATGCGACTAGTGTAAAGTAACACTGCCGATACTTGTGTGCTGATGAGATTGTTTTGTAATGTCATAGAACAATGGCTGGAAGAGGTAACGGAAGAGATGATGCTGCTATTGCTGAAGCTTTGGGATTGCTGGCTGGTGTGCTCAGAGGGAATCAGCAGGGAGCTGGTATTGGTGCTGACAGACAATTGGGGAATTTTCAGAGGAATAATCCTCCATTGTTCAAGGGCGCACATGATCCCGAAGGTGCTCAGAAGTGGTTGAAGGAGATCGAGAGGATCTTCAGAGTAACTGATTGTGCTGAGGAGCTGAAGGTGAGGTATGGTACTCACATGCTAGCAGAGGAAGCTGATGACTGGTGGGTTGCTACCAGGACGGAAATGGAACAAGATGGCATTGCACGGAATTGGGCAGTGTTCAGGAGGGCATTTCTGAGGAGGTATTTTCCTGAAGACATTCGGGGTAAGAAGGAGATTGAGTTTCTGGAGCTCAAGCAGGGCAACAAGACTGTAAGTGAGTATGCTTTGAAGTTTACTGAGTTGGCGAAGTATTATGCTCATTACACTAATGATGCAGATGGAGAATTTTCCAAATGTATCAAATTTGAGAATGGTCATCGTGATGAGATCAAGCAGGGTATCAGGTATCTGCGTATCTGAAGGTTTTCTGATTTGGTAGACTGTAGTAGGATTTTAGAAGAAGATCTTGCTAGTACTAAGACGGATGCTCGCGGGTATGTTGATCGGAAGGGTAAGCAAAAGATGGATCATGGTAAGCCTTATGATAGGAATAATTAGAGATCAGGTGGTTGGAAGAAGCCTAGTGGGGGAGATTCTGGTTCTTCCATCAAGTGCTACAAGTGTGGTGAGACAGGATATCGTATGGTGGACTGCAAGAGCAATGACAGGAAGTGTTTCAAGTGTGGGAAACTCGGCCATGTGGCCAATGATTGCAGAGTGAGAACGGTGACCTGTTACAACTGTGGTGAAGAAGGTCATACTTGTCCTCAGTGCACAAAACCCAAAAAGGAGCAAGCTGGTGGTAAAGTGTTCGCATTGTCTGGATCAGAGACTAAGCCAGATGATCGGTTGATTAAAGGTACATATTTTATTAACGACATACCTTTGATTGCGATTATTGATACTGGAGCCACACATTCTTTTATTGCTTTGGATTGTGCTAAAAGATTGAATCTGGATATTTCTAATATGGATGGAAGTATGGTTATTGACACTCCTGCGTCGGGTTCAGTGACTACTTCATATGTTTGTAGGAATTTTCCTATTGTGATTTTTTGTAGGGGTTTCGGTATGGATTTAGTGTGCCTACCGTTAGAAAAACTTGATATCATCCTTGGAATGAACTGGTTGGAATTCAACCAGGTTCATATCAACTGTTTTGCAAAGACGATTATTTTTCCTGAAGAGGTTGGTGTCGAAGATGTGACTATGTCGGTTAAATAGATGAACCTCGCTGTAAAAGATGGTGCTGTGGTGTTTATGTTGTATTCTGCAATCAAAACGGAGGGAAAGGCAAAGAGTGATGGATTGCCAGTGGTGAATGAATTTCCAGAAGTGTTTACGGAAGACATTAGTGAATTGCCACCTGAGAGAGAAGTGGAATTTACTATAGATTTGATTCCTGGAACTAGTCCGGTGCCGATGGCGCCTTATCGTATGTCGGCATCTGAATTAGCTGAGTTGAAGAAACAGTTAGAGGAGTTTCTTGAGAAGAAGTTTATTCATCCTAGTGTTTCGCCATGGGGTGCTCCAGTGTTGTTGGTTAAGAAGAAAGAGGGCTCAATGAGATTATGTGTGGATTACAGGCAGTTGAACAAGGTTACAATCAAGAATCGGTGTCCTTTGCCGAGGATTGATGATTTGATGGATCAACTAGTTGGAGTTTGTGTATTCAGTAAGATTGATCTGAGGTGTGGATATCATCAGATTCGTGTGAAGACGGAGGATATTCAGAAGACTGCATTTAGGACTAGGTATGGACATTACGAGTATTCTGTTATGCCGTTTGGAGTTACTAATGCACCTGGTGTTTTCATGGAGTATATGAACAGGATATTCCATTCGTATCTTGATAAGTTTGTGGTGGTATTTATTGATGACATTTTAATCTATTCAAAGAGTGACGAAGAGCATGCAGAACATCTCAGGGTTGTATTGGGATTATTGAAAGAGAAGAAGCTTTATGCGAAGTTATCCAAATGTGAATTCTGGTTAAGTGAAGTGAGTTTTTTTGGCCATGTAATTTCCAAGAATGGAATTGCTATCGATCCTACGAAGGTAGAAGCGGTATCTCAGTGGGAAGCGCCGAAGAATGCTTCTGAGATCCGTAGTTTTCTTGGTCTTGCAGGTTATTACAGGAAGTTTATCGAGGGATTTTCCAAATTGGCGTTGCCATTGACTAAGTTGACCAGGAAGGGTCAGGTGTTTGTTTGGGATGCTGAATGTGAGAAAGGATTCCAAGAGCTGAAGAAGAGATTGACTAGTGCTCCGATCTTGATTCTTCTGAATCCGGCTAAGTCTTTTGTTGTGTATTGCGATGCATCATTGATGGGATTAGGTGGTGTGTTGATGCAAGATAAGCAGGTTGTGGCTTATGCTTCAAGACAATTGAAGGTTCATGAAAGGAATTATCCGACTCATGATTTAGAGTTGGCAGCTGTTGTATTTATTTTGAAATTATGGAGGCATTACTTGTATGGTTCTCGGTTTGAGGTGTTCAGCGATCACAAGAGTCTGAAGTATCTCTTCGATCAGAAAGAGCTCAACATGAGGCAGAGAAGGTTGTTGGAATTTCTGAAGGATTACGATTTCGATTTGAATTACCATCCTGGTAAGGAAAATGTTGTTGCGGATGCTTTGAGTAGGAAGTCCTTACATATGTCGATGTTAATGGTTCGTGAATTGGATTTGGTTGAACAGTTCAGAGACTTAAGTTTGGTATGAGAAACTACTCCAAATAGTGTGAAACTGGGTATGTTGAAGCTGACTAGTGGTATTCTGGAAGAAATTCGAAATGGACAGAAATCTGATGTTGCTTTAGTTGATAAGTTGACATTGATCAATCAGGGTCAAGGGGGTGAGTTCCGAATTGATGAGAACAGAGTTATGAGATTTGGTGTTAGGGTGTGTGTTCCGGATGTTGCCGAGATTAGAAAGAGTATTTTGGAAGAAGGACATCGTAGCGGGTTGAGTATTCATCTCGGTGCTACAAAAATGTACCATGATTTGAAGAAGTTGTTTTGGTGGCCGGGAATGAAAAAGGAAATTGCGGAGTTTGTGTATGCTTGTTTGGTTTGTCAGAAATCAAAGATTGAACATCAGAAACCGTCGGGATTGATGGAGCCGTTGTTCGTTCCAGAGTGGAAATAGGATGGAGTCTCTATGGATTTTTGTCTGGTTTGCCACGGACGGCGAAGAATTGTGATTCTACCTGGGTTATTGTTGATCGATTGACAAAATCTGCTCACTTTATTCCGATAAGAATGGATTATCCGATGGAGAGGCTGGCAGAGTTGTATGTGGAGAAGATCGTAAGTTTGCATGGTATTCCTTCTAGTATTGTGTCGGGTCGAGATCCGAGGTTTAGCTCTAAGTTCTGGACGGGATTGCAGGAAGCTTTGGGTACTAAGTTGCAATTGAGTTCTGCTTATCATCCACAGACAGATGGTCAAACGGAAAGAACGATTCAGTCGTTAGAAGATTTGTTAAGAGCTTGTGTGTTGGAAAATGATGGAGCTTGGGATAGTTATCTACCATTGATCGAGTTTACCTACAACAATAGTTTTCATTCGAGTATTGGTATGGCTCCGTTTGAGGCATTGTATGGTAGGAGGTGTCGGACACCGTTGTGTTGGTATGAATCTGGAGAGAGTGCTGTGATTGGACCGGAAATTGTCCAACAGACTTCAGAAAAGATTAAAATGATTCAGGAGAAGATGAGAGCTTCTCAGAGTCGCCAGAAGAGCTATCACGATAAGAGGAGGAAAGATCTTGAGTTTAGTGAAGGAGAACATGTGTTTATGCGAGTTACTTCGATGACTGGTATTGGTCGAGCCTTAAAGTCAAAGAAGTTGACTCCATGCTTTATTGGTCCGTTTCAGAATTACCAAGAGAGTTTCGAAGGTTACGTATCAGATTGCTTTACCGCCGTCACTTGTAAATTTGCATGATGTTTTCCATGTGTCTCAGCTGAGAAAGTACATTACTGATCCGTCTCATGAGATTCAGGTAGATGATATACAGGTACGAGAGAATTTGACTGTTGAAGCATTGCCTGCAAGAATTGAGGATCGGAAGTTGAAACAGTTGCGAGGTAAAGAAATAACGTTGGTGAGAGTAGCTTGGGGAGCTCCAGTAGATGGGAATGTCACTTGGGAGCTGGAGAGTCAGATGAAGGACTCGTATCCCGAACTTTTCGTCTAAGGTATGTTTTCGAGGACGAAAACTCTTTTAGTTGGGGAGAGTTGTGACACCCCAAATAATTCGATTGTTAAATAATTGGAATTTTTAATTATTAATTTAATCAGAAATTTAATTATTGGTATTTTGGACTATTGGAATTAATTAAAGTATAATGGAAGTGGAATTATTGGTGGTGTGAAGGGTAAAGTGAGGGTGTGAGAAGTAAAAGGCTTTACTCACACTATTTATTTTATTTTTATTATGTTGGAATAATAAGAGGAATAAAAGAAGGAAAAAGAGGAAAAGAGTCGCTTTTGGGAAATATTCACAGTACGTGCATTTGAGAAGAGGAAAGGAAGGAGGAAAAGCCAATTTGTGTCGGAAGTCGAAGAACCCACGAGGTAAGGGTGATTTCGATTAATTATTGCGTATTATCGGTTTTGAATTCAATAGTATGGATCATAGTATGTTAGGAATCCCAGTTTAGAAATTCTAGGTTTCCGTAGATTTACCCCAATTGTGTCGGATTGTGTAGAATCCATTGATTTGTATGTTATAGGGTCAATAGGAATGAACAAATCATGTTATATTGTATGTTAATGTTGTTGATTGAATGATTTTATTGTGTTAGAACGTATGGGTACGTTTTGGAAAGAATGGGAAAATGGTTTTGGAAAACTGTTGCTGTCAACTGGTATTTTTGGCTCTGAGAGTCGTGGGAACCGGTTCCCCAGTGGTAGAACCCGGGTTCCAGTGTGTAAATTAGTGAAACTGGGCATTTTTTAACGCAGGAACCGGTTACTCCTGGGGAGGAACCGGGTTCCACGTTGAATTTTTCCAAAGAAAAATAATTTTTCTCTGGGAACCGGTTCCCTACCTGGAGGAACCGGGTTCCCCATACATTTTCCCAAGGGCGTGGTTTTTAAACTTTGTGGGAACCGGTTACTCCCTGGGAGGAACCGGGTTCCACTGTATCTTTTTGAAAAATTCCAAACTTTGAAAATTCATAACTTTCAAACCGTAAGTCCGTCCTGAGCGCCGTTTTGGACGTTGTTTCTTAAATTTAATGCTCTATTTTATAAAATGAAAGAATTTTCTATAACTTGAAAATATTTTAAAAATGTGTCGAAATTCCGATTTGAACGATTATTATTTGATGCATACTTGGTGTGTATGCAGTAGTGTGTCTGTGGCATTTGATTGTAGCAGAATTTGTGAATGGAAGGCATGTTTATGCTGCTGATTGTGTGCATGATCGTTAAGGATATCATGTTTTGGTTTTGAATTCAGTTTATGATAATTTGGTGTATTCATAGATTGATTGAATGTGGCATGCTGGTGTTGTGCATGCATATGCATTCTAGTGAAGTTAATTCCCATTGTGTGGAATTTGACTTGTATTGCCGATAACCGTACCCGGGTGGTGATGGGTGGTTAGGCTGGATTCGTGTCCGGGTGATTGTGGACGAATCGATGATGACTGTATCCGGGTGATGATGGATCAGTGTGTGTGACTTGGTCACGTCTTGGTACCACATGCATTGTGTCTGCATTTGTGTTTTGCATAGAATTGTAACATGTTAGGATGTTTTCCAGTGTTACAATCCTCTTATTGTTTTTGTTGTGCATAATGGATTGTATGGTTGTAACTGTGTGTTGAAATCTGAATTATGCTGGAATGGGTGAATTAATATACTTGTGATATATGTTGATTGAGAAACTTATAATGCATCTTAATTATGAGAAATCTTACCCTTACTTTAATGATTTCAGATTAAAAGTTAGCAGCTCAGGAGTTGGTGAGGATGGCTCTAGAGCTATGTTATTTCGTGTCCGCGTGTCAGTGTCATGCTCTGATAGGTTGTAACACTGGGGAACGGTTGTTTGCGAGTTATATTTTTAAACTCTGTTGTCCTTTTGGTTAATTTTGAGAATATTTATGAATCGGTTTATTCCGTTGGTTGATGGTATTTTTCCGCTATGCAAGACATGGTTTCAATTTAATTGATTATTATAATAATGTTCTTCAGTGTAGCATGGCTACTGTTGTTTTGAGGTTTTATTTAATTTCCGAATTATGACATCCCTGTTTTACGTGTTAACTCTGATCAAAGCATTATATTTTGCGGGGTTTTTTTAGTGGGGTGTTACATAAGTCACGAGGATCATGCTACCATTGTGGCAAACCCGGTCCTTACAAGCCGGATTTCCCCTATTTGAAGAAAGACAAAGCAAAGGCCAAAAATCAAAAGAAACCAGCCAAATCTACAAGAGCATACATTGCTTGGGAGAGCGATAATGATCCCTCAAGTAAAGGTTTCTCAAGTGATGAAGAAGAAACAATCAACCTTTGTCTCATGGCTCATCATCATAAGAAAAAGAATGTAAGTCATGCTAAGTATGATCATGTTAATGAAATGTCTTATTTATAATTGTTAAATTCCTTCAATATTTTACATCAAAAGGCTAAGGAAGCTTTCAAACGCTTAGCCTCAAACAAGAAAGTCTTTTCATATGTAGAACAAAAGGTTTCCGATTCCAAAAAGGAATTAGAAGCTCTTAAAGCATCTATGATAGAAAATATTGAAGGAAAATGTGAAAAATAAGAGAGACCTTGGTTTAAATGGCATGGATGTGAAACTTGTCATATTTGGCAAAGAGAAGTTAGAACTCTCAAAACCAAACTAGAAAAAGCTTTACAACCTAAGATTATGTTTGCTATCGATCGCTCAAACTTCAGAAGAAGTATGATTAATCCCTATCAAAAATATACCTATGAAGTAAGGGATCGAGATTGCAAGAGTAGATCTCACTTAGATATGTCTTTCCTATATTGTTGCAAGAAGGGACATACCATTAGTAAATGTAGATTTAGGAGATTCTTAGTTCCTAAAGACATATACCAATGGTTCCCCAAAGGAAACAAATGTTTAACTCACACTCAAGGACCCAATGAATGTTGGATGCATATCTCCCATGTTTGATATTTCAGGTGGAATATCTTGAGTCTCTCAAGAGAAGATGGTTTCTCGATAGTGGTTTCTCAACACACATGACGGGTGACATTTCGCTATTCTTTGACTTTGTAGAAAAGAAGAAAGGATTTGTTACTTATGGTGATAACAACAAGGGAGAAATACTCGGTAAAGGTAGTGTAGGTAATCCCTCATCCACCACTATCTCTGATCTCCTATTATTTGAAGGCCTTAAACACAATCTAGTCAATTATGCAACAAAGGTTATAAAATTACTTTTCTAAAGAATGATTGCATAATCGAACATAATGATAAGAAAGAGGATGTGTTTAAGGGCTTGAGGGTAAACAATGTCTATATGCTTGACTTGAATGATGTGTCCCTAACAGGTGCTAAATGCTTAGTCTCCATGAGTGAAGACTCATGGCTTTGGCATAGGCGATTAGTACACGTTAACTTTGATTTGCTAAATAAAATCATATCTAAAGACCTTGTGATTGGCTTACCCAAAATCAAATTTTCAAAAGATCATATATGTGATGCTTGTCAAATGGGTAAACAAACACGAGTCTCTTTTAAATATAAAAATGTCATCTCTACAATGAAACCACTTGAACTTCTCCACATGGACTTATTTTCGGGCATCTAGAATTAAAAGTCTAGGTGGAAATTATTATGGCTTCGTTATAGTTAATGACTACTCTAGATTTTGTTGGACGATATTCTTAGCAAATAAAAGTGAGACTTTCTATGCTTTTGAAAAATTTGCCAAATTATCTCAAAACAAGTTGCATACAAAAATTGTTACCATCCGAAGCGACCATGGAGGTGAATTCGAAAATCACCTTTTTGATGAATTTTGTGAAAGAAATGGCATTGATCATAACTTTTTTGCTCCTAGATCACCTCAACAAAATGGAGTTGTTGAGTGTAAAAATTTTGTTCTAGAAGAACTTGGGAGAACTGTGATCAATGAACATGGCCTTCCAAAATATTTTTGGGTCGATGCCATTAATACGACTTGTTATGTGCTAAATAGGATCTTGATACGTCATATGCTCAACAAAACACCGTATGAACTTTTGAAAGGTAGAAAACCCAATATTTCTCATCTCCATGTCATTGGTTGTAAATGTTTTGTATTAAATAACGGCAAAGAAAATTTGGTAAATTTGATTCAAAAGCCGATGAAGGTATCTTTCTCGGATACTCTCAATCTAGCAAAGCATATAGGATATTTAATAAAAGGTTACAAATTGTATAAGAATCTGTGCATGTTTCCTTTGATGAATCTTGTCCAAAAATGGTCGGAAAGGGTATTTCTTTTAATGGTGCAAGTGTTTCTTCGGAAAGGATACTCAATGATCAAGATGAAAAGAGTAATGAGCCCATACTTGAGAATGAAAAAGGGGAGATGGATCATGTGTCTAGCAAAGAAAAATAATACACTCAACCAACAAATAAAATAGATCCTCCTTTGGAGTGGAAAGAAGCCAAGGATCATCCCATTGACAACATTCTTGGAGACATATCAAAGGGAGTAACTACATGGTCTAAGATAAGTAACTTTTGTTATCATTTCGCATTCGTCTCTCAAATTGAGGCTAAAAACCCTAAAGAAGCTTTACTTGATGAACATTGGTTTTTGGCAATACAAGAATAATTAAACTAATTCAAGAGAAATGAGGTTTGGGACCTTGTCCCCCCTCCGCGAGACCATCGAGTAATTGGTACTGAGTGGGTATTTAGGAACAAAATTGACAAAAACGGAATCATAACTCGCAACAAGGCTCGTCTTGTTGCTCAAGGGTATAACCAAGAGGAAGGCATCGACTATGAGGAAACTTATTCTCCGGTTTCCCGACTCGAGGCTATACGCTTGTTATTAGCTTATGCATGCTCACAAAACTTTAAGCTATTTCAAATGGATGTTAAGAGCGCATTTTTAAATGGTTATATTAATGAAGAAGTCTATGTGTCTCAACCTCCTGGATTTGAAAATCGTGAGTTTCCTAAACATGTTTATAAACTTAAACGTGCTTTATACGGTCTTAAGCAAGCCCCTAGGGCTTGGTATGATCGGCTTAGCAAGTTCTTACTAGAAAATGGATTCTCTAGAAGGAAGGTTGATACAACCCTCTTCATTAAGCGCCAAGGAAATAACTCCATCTTAGTACAAATTTATGTAGATGATATCATTTTTTGGTCTACAAACATCACCTTGATCAAGGAATTTTCTAAATTGATGCAGGGTGGATTTGAGATGAGCATGATGGGGGAGTTAAACTACTTCCTAGGTCTTCAAATCAAACAACTCGAGGAAGGAACTTTTGTTAGCCAAACGAAGTATTGCTATGAGTTGCTCAAGCGCTTCGATATGGCAAACTCAAAAGTTATTGACACTCTAGTGCCTACCGTGGTTAGCCTAGATCGGGATGAACATGGTAAACTGGTTGATGTAAAAAGGTATAGTGGTATGATCGTATCTCTTCTTTACCTTACCGCTTCTCGTCCCGACATTATGTTTAGCGTTTGTATGTGTGCTAGATATCAATCTTGTCCTAAGGAGTCATCTAAAAGCTGTAAAACGTAAACTTAGGTATCTTTGTGGTAATCCTAAGTATGGACTTTGGTTCTCCAAGGGTAGTGATTGTTCTTTGGTTGGCTATTCCGATTTCCAACTTTGCGGGTTGCAAATTGGATAGGAAAATCACAAGTGAAACTTGTCATTTCTTTTCAAACTCCTTAGTTAATTGGCATAAAAAAAAGCAAGTTTCAATTGCTTTGTCAACGGCCGAGGCGGAATATGTTGCAGCCGGTAATTGTTGTGCTCAAATTTTGTGGCTCAAACAATAATTACTCGACTATGATTTAAAACTTAATCATATTCCTATATTTTGTGATAACACAAGTGCCATCAATCTAACCAAGAATCCAATTTTACACTCGCGCACTAAACATATTGAAATTAGGCACCATTTCCTTAGGGATCATGTAGAGAAAGGTGAAGTCGTGTTTGAGCATGTTGATAGCAAAAAATCAACTTGCCGATATTTTTACAAAACCTCTTGCGACTGAACCGTTCTTTCATATTCGTAGGGAACTCGGTGTCCTTGATATTTCTGATAGATCACAACTCCAATGAATTTCATTCTCTTTATTTATTTTTTTGTCTCTATGATTCGTGAATATCATCTTGGGCTGGCGACATATGAGGGCATCGTGTCATTCAAATATGTTCGGTAATATCCTTCCTACTCTTTCTCATTAGTGATCATTTTGCTCAAATGGTTGTGCCATGAAATGATTAAATGCTTTGTGTGTTATTGCTTTTGTGCATGCGTACTTGTTTATTGTATTCAATTAATTCCTACAAAACCTACATGCCATGAAATACAAGAAATTTCAAAATTTTAAATACATGATTAATGCTTGGCACTTTTTTTCTTGCGTGTTATGCTTGTATTACTATGGTTTTGTATTAAACTGTTTTACTTCCCGTACTACTTTGTGTTTTATTTTGGGTTTGTAACAATGAACATCGTATTGTACTGTTTTATTGGTTATTTCATCTATTATCGTTTGCACTTGCTTCATATTTTGTGTATGTTAGTTTGTGTTCATTTTGCAAAGTTGAAAAATATTGGTCATTCTACATTTCTTGTGGTTCTCTTAATCCATGTCCTTGTTTCTTTTTGATGTTGTCAAAGGGGGAGAAGGAATGCACAACAGAAATATGCAATATCTCAGGGGGAGGATGATTGGATGATTCGCAATCAATGAGACAATTACATGGTTTCATATTTGCGGTTTTTGCCATCATCAAAAAGGGGGAGTATGTGAGGGAAAAGGTGAAAGAGTAGTGTTTTAATGCTTGTCAAAAACCTATCTATGCAAATATATCATGCTTCAACCTGGTGCAAGTGAGGAACATAAAAAATAAGCAAGTTTCTCAAAACAGCCTGCATGAGCCCACTCATGGATCCTTAGATCGGCTCATGAATAGAAGATTTTGGTCTGACAACGTCCGGGAAGGCGCATGCCTTCTCTAAGCGTCGACTCATCATTCTGGGAAAACATGAGTCATCTCATAAAGCAATGCGTTGGCTCATGAATAGAAGATTTTGGTCTGACAACGTCCGGGAAGGCGCACGCCTTCTTTATGCGTCGACTCATCGTTCTGGGAAAACATGAGTCAGCTTATAAAGCAATGCGTCGGCTCATGCCCTATTTTTCACAAGACATAAGTCAGCTCATAAGACAATGCGTCGGCTCATGCCTGAAGACACCCTCACCCTCACAAGCTCGGGAAGGCGCATGCCTTCTACTCATCCTGCATAAGTCGGCTCATCGCTGATTTTTCTCAATTTTTTGCTATGTTATTACATCATGGGAATCACTTATATATATAGTTTTGCTTCTCTTTTTTGGATATAATAAGAAAAAGTGAAAGATAGACATAAGAGCTATCTTCATCTTCAACCTCTCATCAACCATCAACAATTACACACAATCATTTTTGTTGATCAAGTTTTTGGGATTGTGTTGATAACGTACGAATTAAAATTAGAAATTTTAGATTTGGGTAGAGATCTTTGTGGGTTTTTTCTTGAATAATACCATTGGGGTTTTGTCCTCCAAAATTAGGGGATTTTATCACAAGTCTTTGCTTCATTGAATTCAGACGAGCTAAGGGATTGGAAGACCGTGGGTTGTTCAATCGGGTAGCGGTAACCGGAGGATTGTGAAGAAGGATTTGGGGCCAATTTCTAGGGTTAAAAAGCATTAAAGGTAGAAGGATATTTTGTTCAAGATTTGGCATACTTGATTCATCTGGAATCAAGGGAAGAGGATTGCAACATATAAGATTCATCAAGTGATTTTGAATTGTGGTGATTGTATCTTCTCTTACAAAATTTGCAAAATTTATTTCATAATCCTTATTCTAGATTCTAGAATTGGGGGCAGAGTAGCCCACGCGAGGATGACAGGGTGAACTGCCTTAACAAATACTATGTCCATTTTAGTTTTCTCCATTTTATTTCTATTTGCTTGAATTTGTGAGTTATCAATTTTTCTCATTCATAAAAAATAATTATAGTGACAAACTAAAATTTATAACTCATATAGCATTCATTTGAATCACTATAATCACTACAATTTGAGTATAACCAGACCTTGTGTAGTACGTACACCAAGTGTTTGGTGAATTTATAATTCACAAATTTTCTTTATCTTCTCCGCAACTAATTTGTAATAACTTACACCATGTTAAACGTGCTAAAGAGATTCATCATATTCAATTTTAGTTGTGATTCTATTCTCATCATTTTCATCAAATTGGTTCGCATATCCGATCTCTCCAATACATAAAGGTTAGACGGTTTGATTCAGGGCTGTCGCTCTTTGATAAAAATAATTTTACAAAAAGCGCAAAATTTTCAAAGGGATCTATTCAACCCCCCCTTCTAGATTCGTCACATCGTCTAACAAGCTAAAGATGTGCTAACTGGTTTGGCATTTTCCATGTTGAATCTTTTTAAAACACAGTTGATGTACTCTTTCTGAGATAATTGCAAAATTCCTCTTTGCTTATCTCTCGTGATTTGCATTCCAAGAATCTTCTTTGATGGACCCAAGTCCTTCATGTCAAATTCTTTTAACAATTGTATCTTCAAGTTTCTAATTTCATCCATATCTGGACCTGCTACTAACATATCGTCGATATAAAGTAGCAAGATGATATAACTGGAATGATACCTCTTGAAGAAACAACAGTGATCGGCAGTGCACTTTTGGAAACCTTCCTTGTGCATGAAGCTTTCAAACTTCCTATACCACTGTCTTGGAGCTTGTTTTAGACCATAAAAGCTCTTCTTTAATTTGCACACCATTTTATGTTTCCCTTCTTCTGAGAACCCTTCTGGTTGATGCATGTAGTTCTCCTCATCTGAGTCTCCATGAAGAAAGGCGGTTTTCACATCCAATTGCTCTAGGTAAAGCTCTTCACTCGCAACAATACTCAACATAGACCTGATAGTATTAAGCTTCACAACTGGAGCAAAGATTTCAGTGTATTCAACTCATTCTTTTTGCTGAAATCCTTTGACAACTAATCAGGCCTTGTATCTCTTAGATCCATCATGGTCCTCCTTGACCCGATACACCCATTTATTGTGAAGTGCCCTGTTTTCCATAGGTAACTCAACAAGTTCCCATGTCTGATTAGAGATCAAAGACTTCATCTCGTCTTTCATACCCACTTGCTAGCATCTGCAGTCTGGTACGCTTCTCCATAATCTCTAGGTTCCCTTTCATCACTTTGTTCAGTTATTTCCTCTAGCTGAGGGTTATCAACTATAGGACTTTCTGGGACATCGTCCACTTCTGCATAAACTAGCCCACTCGAATCTGAGTTGATGGCATCTATATTATGTTTGTCCTTATACATAACTCTTTCATTAAAGATCACATCTCTACTGCGGATCATCCTTTTGTTTTCATCATCCCATAGGCGATAGCCAAACTCATCCTCACCATAACCTAGGAAAGTGCACTTCTTTGATTTGGGATCAAGCTTATTCCTGCCATGATCACTAATGTGCACATATGCTACACAACCAAAAACTCTAAGATGTGAGCGTTTTACCTCTTTTCTGCTCCATGCCTCTTCTAGTATTCTCTTCTCTAATGGTACTGATGGACCTCGGTTGATTAAGTAAGATGTTGTATTGATTACTTCTGCCCAAAATTGCTTTGGTAGGCCTGATTGAACATGCAAGCTTTTAGCTCTTTCTGTCAATATCTGGTTCATACACTCAGCTACACCATTGTGTTGAGGCGTACCTGGCACGGTCCTCTCCATTTTGATCCCGTGCTCATAGCAGAACTTCTTGAATTTGGTGTCTTCGTACTCACCACCATTTTCAGTTCAGAGCTTTTTGATCTTCAATCCGAAATCTTTTTCTACCATGGCTTTCCACACCTTAAAATCCTTGAATGCGTCAGACATATATTTTAGAAAGTACACCCATACCTTTCTAGAATGATCATCAATAAAAGTCATAGAGTATTTCTTCGCACCAATAGATGAGACGGTAGTTGGACCCCAAACATCAGAGTGGACAAGATCGAGTTTCTCCTTCTTTGGGGTTCTCCTACTTGTCTGAAAGCTAACTCTCTTCTACTTTCCAAGTATACAGTCTTCGCACATGTCAATTTCTATTGACTGAAGACCTGGTAATTTTCCATTTAAGTGCATGAACTTCATTCCTTTCTCACTCATATGGCCTAGTCTTTGGTGCCATAGATAAGGACTTTCATTTACTGCAACTGCAATCAAATGAAATGCTCCAGCTGTCTTGTAAAGAGTACCACTCTTTTTACCGCGAGCAACTATCATTGCACCTTTAGAAATCTTCCAATGATCTCCATCGAAGATTGTTATGTAGCCATCACTGGCCAACTGGCCTACTGAGATTAAGTTCTTCATCAGGTCAGGAATGTGTCTGACATTATTCAGCTCCCAAACAGACTCGTTCAACTTAATCTTCACTAAAAATTTTCCCACAATCTCACAAGATTGTTCATTACCAAGGTATACTTTACCGAGGTTCCTGGGGACATAATTTTCGAAGGACTGTTTCTGTGAAGTTGCGTGAAAGGATGCTCCAGAGTCTAACACCCAAGACTCTTCCTTGCTCTCCAAAGAACATATCAATGCATCACCTCCTCCAGAGGTTGGAGCAATGTTTTCCTTATCTTTCGCCTCCTACACTGATTTCTATAGTGTCCAGTCTTCCCACAATTCCAACACTCGATAGTCTTCGAGTTGTTAGAAGTATGATGATTTCTGGACTTTGATCGTCTCACTTTTGATTTGCCTCGTCCGCTTCCTCTGGTTGAACTTCTTCCTCTTGACTCTGTATGCAATACTGATGAGGTTGACGATTCATCCGACTCTCTCCGCCGGATCTCTTCACTGAGAACCAAATTACGAATATCATCAAATTTCAACCTGTTGCTTCCCGATGAGCTACTCACGGCTGTGACTGTAGCATTCCAACTTTCTGGTAGGGAAGACAAGAGTATCAAAGCCCGTTCTTCTTCATCAAAGTCGATTCCAACTGAACTCAATTGGGTTGTAACAATGTTGAGTTCATTCAGATGTTGCGCTATTGACGCACCTTCTGTCATCTGTAAGTTGAACAATCGCCTCATCAAATGAACTTTGTTTGAGGCCGATGACTTTTCGTACATACTGGAAAGAGCCTTCATAAGATCAACCGTTGTCTTTTCTTTTGCAATGTTGAAAGCAACATTACGGGATAACGTCAATCGAATGACCCCAAGAGCTTTTCTATCGAGAAGGGTCTAGGAAATGTCGTCCATTGTCGTTGGTTTTGTGCCCGTGAGAGGTTCATGCATTCCCTTTTGATACAAATAATCTTCTATTTGCATCTTCCAAAAGCTGAAGTCCGCACCGTTGAACTTCTCAATTTTCACCTTTCCTTCGTCTGCTACCATCGCTCCCACTCAAGTCTGACTCCTCTAGATCGCTTATGAAACGGAAAGAATCAACCGGCTCTGATACCAATTGTTAGGAAACTACGCAAAATTTCCCTGTGGTCAGATTCATAGAAAGCGGTATAAGATATGAAATAATAAACAATACAAGTTGCTATTGAAACTTCAAACTTTATTTATGAAAGATAAAATACACAATGAAAAGACTCTTAATGTTGGAATATTTATTGTTTATGCATTTGCCTTAATTTATAGCAAGTAAAGCAAAACAACGTAGCACTCTGCATGCTTTTCTCTAAAGCATCAGTTTTATTTCTTATAATAACTTCTTCATTAATAACTGGTCGTGTTTAAGATTTTCATGAATTTTTCAACACATACTTGTAGTCGTTCTATGGTGGTCATCTTCTACATATCACATGCTCTCAATTTCAGTACGAAATAGTGGTGCAGTTTGTAGGGATAGTCTTATGATTCTCATGAATTCTTCATTAAATTTCTCTGATCTTTTGTGTTGCATCGTCACAACTGTTTTTTTCACTTTATAACAAGCATAACCACTTTTGTTAATTGTTCTGGTCATTTTTAATATTCTCGTAGTTGTTTATTACTATCTTATACATGGCAGAATCCAAAATATATAGATTAACAACTCAACCCAACATTGTTCTTGTTACTTATATCTAATAAACACTCTAGATTCTTTAAGATAATGCAACGCCAATTCCCACTCTCATGCTAGAAAAATCGTATACGTACATAGACATTCAGGCTTTGATCTTGATCACTTTATCAAGTTACGAGTGTTTGATAGTTGATTTTAGAGAATATGGTTTAATTCATATTCTTGCGTTTAAACATTTACTTGTACGTCGACCAATCGATTGTTAGACTACGACGCCAGGTCTAGAGGGGGTGAATAGATCCCTAAATAAAAACTACCTTTCAAAATGGTTATTTAAAAGTTATTTGAAAAACAATGTTGAGCGGAAGGTTATTATCTAAATCAATATAGTAGTCTAAAAAAACCTAGTTATTAGAAACTGGAATATGCATGAGCCATATGAAATTAAAATAATGATAAAATCAATCAATCTAATAATATCTCAATTAACCATTTAATATCCTACACAACAGTTTCCTTTATCGAACATGTGACGCACAATCAATTATTTAGAATATTCTTTGAACTTGTTGATGTGAAAAAGCACTTATAATCAAAGTGATTATAAGCTAATCAACAAATCAATTTAAACATTAATAACCAAAGATAAATTTTATATGAATTGATCGATTAAACAACACATTCAATAATTTGCACATAGAGTGTAAATAAGAGTAAGAGATAGAACATTGTAATTTGTCAAACACTTGGTGTGCATTCAACTTTTGAGAATATTTCTTTTGAGTTGTGATGATATGAAAACCACTTATAATCAAAGTGATTATAAGTTAATCAACACACAACTTTAAACAAAAAAATTGCAGAAAAACTCTTTCGAGTCAATCGATTAAAAAATACTATTTCACAAATTACGTAATGTAAACAAAAGCGAGTAAAGAAATAATAGAGAGCGACACAAGGATTTGTTTAGGAAGTTCCCCACTTTCCTCCTTGCATGTGGGTACATATCCCCCTAATTCCAAGTTTGGAATTAGGATTCTTTCTTACTTTGCAAAAGTATTATTACAAGAGTAGTGTTCAAAGCAACATTACAAATCATAACTGATTGATGTCGATTCAACCCCTTCTCTTCTTTCGATCTTCAATAAGGCCAAGAACGATAGATGCAACCTATTCACTGCTTAATTTACTTCCTTGAAAAGATTTCAAACACTCCAAGGTTCCTTGCAAAGATTTCAAACACAGAAAGGGATTTTTCATTCTAGTATATCCGATTGCACACAATCAACACAAGATCACTGATTCTATCACCCAATACTTGCTACTTTCTTAAAAATATTTCAAACACTCTAAGAATCCTGTAAAATATTTCAAACACTCCAAAGAATTTTTTATATGGATGAACTTTCGAACGATCTTGCACAAACACCCATAATTCAACTAATGATTTCAGAGGACAAACCCGATAGATTTTCCCGGATTAAGACCCCTACAAATATCAACCCAAACAAATTGAAAATATTCAATTCTTAATCTAGATGACACCCCAATGGAACATCATCACAATGTAATGTTGGTATGTATGCATAGATTGGAAGGTTGAAGAAGAAGGGGAAATGTAGGCTAATTTTATGGTATCATCAAGTTGGAATGATGCATGAATGATATATTTATAGTTGGACTCTTTTTTAGGTAAAAGAGGGTACTTTCATAATAAAAAATAATGACAAAATGACCCACAAAATAGTATGTGTTGATCTGAAAAAGTTATATATCGACTTGTAACTTATAGAAGCTTACATGCATTAAAAATGAAGTACTTGCGTCGACCTGAAAATCGTATTTGTCGACACATTTGCATGTGTTTTAAAGAAGAAATGCTGAAAGCTTTAAAATTGCAGTACATATGTCAACACATACTGAAGCTTTTAAGAAAATGAAGAAATGCAAAATTTGTGTGTTGACTCAGAAATTTTAGGTCGACACGTAAGTGTTGTGTTTGTTACAAAAGTGATTTTTCATAATTGGGATCAACTTTAAAGTTGTTTTAAAAGATTCCTAAGACCTCTAATGCAAAGGTGTTCCACAAGACTTGAGAATACTTTCCATCATACTAAAATTCCAGCTTTCCTAGTTTTGACATCATGCAAAACATCTAATAGTGAAGTTGCACTCACAAACTCCCCCTTTTTGATGATGGAAAAACTTGCGACGATGCGTTTCATGTAGTTATC
The DNA here is from genome assembly GCA_021764765.1 of Vicia sativa. Taxonomy (NCBI): domain Eukaryota; kingdom Viridiplantae; phylum Streptophyta; class Magnoliopsida; order Fabales; family Fabaceae; genus Vicia; species Vicia sativa. The sequence goes on along the minus strand of CM038793.1, from coordinate 78,243,778 downwards.
TAAGGCTCCCCCTGACTTTGTGCTTCCCATCTTCATCTCGCATATTCTTCTCCCCCTTTGACAACATCAAAAAGAATGAAGGAAAATCGTGAGAAGTATCATATTCTAATATTAATACTAATATATCACACAAAGGAATTTTTTTAAAGAAGAGCAAATAATTACATATCCCCATATATGTAATGATGCAAAAATTAATAGATAACAAGCATAAAACAATACCAAACATGTAATGCAATTGCATGAATAAAAATGAATGTGATGTAAGAGCAAGCTAGTTAAGTTACTTCTATAGCGTCACGATTTTGTAACACAACACAATGGAACTCCCGATGCCGCGGATGCATGTGCCTAGCATAGTGACAAGAACATGTCACTACTCAATCAAAAATGAAAATGTTTCCATATATTATGACTTAACTACAACATGAGCCGTACATGAAATTAACATGCCCACATTTAACTCATGCACAAATGCAAGAAATAAATAATAGAAACACATACTTGTACATACAAGAACAAATTTATACAAATGTGAAATAATTTATACATTAAGTCATTATAAGCATATACATTGAAAACACGCAATGGTTATCAATCAAAATTTTTGGAAATGAACATTCATGATTTTCATCATTTGAGAACATAGAAAGCATTTTCATCAACTAAAACATATACTAAGAGACTTCTTACTTTCAAGGATAGATTTGGAATAATATTACCTCACTCTTGAAAGAATGGAAGTTGAACTCACATGATGTAAAATACTCAAACAAAGTGTTAGTGAAAAAGTATCAAAGTGCAAGCAACATAATAAAGAAGGCAACATTGGAGACATTGATAATCCTCAATTTTTAACATGACCACGAAGGTAATTTCCCACACATATGTTCCTTATTTGAGCTAATTTATTTGGAGTTTGGGAAATTAATTCAACTTCCCATAAGGCTCATTTCAAATACTCACTACATAAGCTTATAGAACTCCTGGACAAGTCACACGTTAGTAAAATCCAATATGATGTAATGTCAATGTGTCTTGCTTGATGTTTTAAACAAGCTAAACATTCTTATGTACACATAAGTGTTTATAAGAAATACATGAAAATATAATATGATAAGGTTATTTCAAGTATATTAATTGATAAGTCACTATCCTTATCAATTGAGAATTATGTTGAAAATAAATACTCATAATATATATACACCATACACAAAGTATGTCATGTATTAAGAGAAATAAACAAGTAAAAAAGATATCTTACAAACAAAGATAAAGTTAAATCGATATTACCTCACTGTTCAATTTGACGGAGGATGCACTTGCATTTCACATGAAACTCTCGAAATAAATTTGCACCAATGCAAAGTATGCCACAAAGGTTTTAGAACAAATCGATTTTACCACTTTTCACCTTGACAAAGTACCCAAAATTATACCTTGTGATTAATCCAAGAAGGTAATTGATTTGATGGAAATTCGTTTTGATTGAACTCTCATCGTTATCCCTTTTATGTTAATTATCTTTCTCCTCCTCCTCATGTTTCACTGATTTGGGTTGATCAATTCCTTCTTTAGCGTCATTGAGCATGTCTCTTTAAGATAAACCTACACCATGAAATGAAATAAGTTTTCCAAATATTCTCAGATACAACATTAAAATTAACTTATGCATCTTTTACCAATAAAACAAGACTTGTTGTTGTTTTCAAGATCACATAATCCATCATATTGCCATGTATCAATATAATTAGAATAGCTCATATTCCTTGAACCACCATAACTGAGAACCCATATTCTCTTTATAGAGTCAATACAGTTCGCCTAAAAAACAACAAAATAACCTAGGTGCCTAATCTTAATTAGGTCCTAAGGGTACCAACAATTAGTTGCATTTGAGAAATACAACCATAGTGACAATTTAAGTCTTCACCATCACTAAACTCACTATAATATTACATGCTCAAATTGAGGACCTTGAACTTGACACCTTAAGAGCTTTAGACTTTGTTCTTTCCTCCTTATCTGTGTCTTTCTCCTTTTTCTTCTTCTTCGTGAACCTTTTCCCATGCTTGTTCAACAAGTGAGTTCTTGTTCATGTTCTTAAAACTTACCAAACAATTTAGTGAGGTCAAGTGTTGTAATATCATTAGCTTCCTTGATCATGGTGACCTTCGGTTGCTAATTCCCTATTAAGACATCTCAAAAACTTTGTTAGTAGCAATTACATTGAAAACATGCATACCAAGTGTGTTTAAACAATTAATGAGATTTGATGAATTTTTCTTATCATCATTATTCCAAAGTGCTTCCGACTTAGATGTGACAACACCATTAGAATTTTTCTGAGTAATAGTGTCACACATTGTTAGAACAAGATTTGGTTATGCAATTACGTCTTTGAGTTTTGATGAATAACAAAGAGTATGTTTGAGTGAACAATTTTGTTACTCTAATGTTTGTTGTATTTCTAAGAATAAAAAAACAGGTTCTGCTTCTGATGGATGGCGTGGCTAAGACATTAGAAGAGAAAGTGATACGCTTCTATGCTACATAGGTTCTGATGAAGAAGTAGCGAGGAAAGCTTCAGAAGGATCTGAAGTTAAGTTACTCTGATACGGCAGTCTGAAGAAACCAGTCTGAAGATACTAAGATAGAAGTTTTGAGTGAACATTGTCCAATATGTTGAAGACTCGAGTTTCAGAAGACAAAGGGTTCTGAAGACCAAGTGCTTAAAGACTCTAAAGATGTGGCTATGAAGACTCTAAACACTTGAAGTTCTTCTGAACTTAGTTGTGATCCAAGGTTACAAGACCAAGTGCTGATGACTTTGAAGACGTGGTTCTGAAGACTCTAAAGACGTGGTTTTGAAAACTCTGAAGACTTGAAATTATTTCAACCTTATGATACTATACAAGGTTCTTCAAAACCAAGTGCTAAAGACTCTCAAGAGGAAGATCTAAAGACTCTGAAGGCTTGAAGTTTTTAATAACTAGAAGTTAGATTCTCTCCACTTACTGATGCTCGCAGAACCCTCTGAAGTATAGAAGGTTAGAAGATAATGTTAACATGGTACAAAAATACATGGTACAAACAAATGTTTCATTTCATTACCATGAAGGATGGATTCTGCTTACGATCTTGTCCCCCACATTCTCTCAAGCTGCCACAAAATTCATATTTCCATATGTACTCTCCAACGGTTACATCACATGCATAGCTCTATATAAAGGCTTAAAGACTTGAAGAAACAACTGCTAATACACTTCTAATTCATGAGGAAAATCACTAAGCTTAAACGCTATTATTTCTTTGTAAAAATTTGTATATTCTTTTAAGTTATTTGTACTAAAAATCTGTTTACATATCAGCTTGTGTAGAAGCATATTTACTTGTAAAAAAACTTGTTATCAAACTTTTGTTTGATTGTTCCTTGAGAGACCAGTTGCGTCAGTAGTGTCGAAAAGTCTAGGATAGTTAGTCTTAGAGGTTGTTAGTCACACACGGTTGGTGTTTGCAGGTGTTAGTCACTTCTAGTTGGGTTGTGCAAGTGTAATAATCAGTTGGGTTATTGGATTAAGTCATCGTTGGAGATAGGGAAACTACCTCGGAAGGGTGGACTAGAGTAGCTTGAAGTTTCAAGTGAACTAGTATAAAAATACTATGTTCTTTATTGCTTTCTAAGTCTTTCAATTGTTATCAAAAGCAAAGCATTTTAAAAAGGGGATTGTGTTTAAAAGAAAAGTTTTTCAAAGGATAAAAACCAATTTAAACTCCCCTTTCTTGTGTTTTTCGCACCTTCAATTGGAATCAGAGCTCTGATTCAGAAGTGATAAAAAGGTTGAATTATTTTATGTAGCACCTAATAGTCTTCAGCATCGATCCAGTGTGAAAAACAACAATGGTTTCTCACAACAACAATGTAGTTGTTATTACTTCTGATAAAGAAAGAGATTCTTATAGTTCAAAACCTTTGATCTTTGATGGAGAAATATTTGAATATTGGAAAGACAGGATAAGAATTCATCTTCATGGATTTGACATAGATCTATGGGATATTGTAGTTGATGGCCACACCTACCCAATAGATAAAGAAGGAAGAGAAATTCCCAAAAGCGCCTTAATAGACGCTCAAAAGAAGATGTGCAAGAATCACCATAAACCAAGAACATTCCTTCTCAGCGCAATATCATATACAGAGTATGAAAAGATCACATATAAAGAGACTGTTAAGTCCATCTTTAATTCTCTTCATATGACTCACGAAGGAAATGCTCAAGTAAAGGAAACATAGGTGTTGGCCTTAATTCAGAAATATGACGCTTTCAGAATGCAATAAGATGAGTCGGTGGAAATGATGTTTTCAAGATTTTAGATGCGTGTTGCAAGACTCAGAGTTTTTGACAAAGGATACACTACTACAAATCACGTCAAAAATATTGTCAAAACTCTGCTTGTCAAATGGAGACCCATGGTAGCTGCTTTGAAACTAGCGAAGGATCTTAACAACACCAGTCTTGAGGAACTCATTAGTTCTTTAAGGAGTCATGAGATTTAGCTCCAACAAGATGAACCTTAGAAGAAAGGTAAATCCATTGCTCTCAAGTCTAATTCTAAGAAGACAAAAACTTATGAAGCAAAGGAGGAATCAGAAGAGTCTGAAGAAGACTCAGATAAAGACTAACTATCTCTGGTATCCAAAAGAGTAAACCAGCCATGGAAACACAGACAGAGTAAGTTCAGAGGGTCAAGAAGATCTAAGGGTAGGAAAGAGTCTACATCTGACCAAGGGAAGGATTCTGAAAAAGAAGTCATTTTCTACGAATGTCAAGAACCTGGGAATTATAGAAATGACTGTCCTAAGCTCAAAAGAGAAAGAAAACCTAAGAAGGTTTTCAAAGCCAATAAAGGTCTCGTGATAACTTGGAATGATTCTGACTCAGAGGAAGAAGACTCTGATGTAGAACATGCCAATGTAGCTCTTATGGAAAAGATCAAAGTCAACAAATTTGATGACGAGTCAGACTCTGATGATGACAGAGAAGTATTTTTCTCCTTATTATGTTAAGATTATTTTGCACCACTATCATGCACACAATTCATACATCTATACTATTGCACATTAATCCAAAGGTATAAGAACCTCTAGAAAGACTAACGTAAAAGGACCCAAAGTGTGCGTACTTAAGGATCAAGTTATTCATGTGCAGACATCCTTGACGGCCCCATTGAAACATCAATCATGGTATCTGGATAGTGAATGATCTCGACACATGACGGGCCAAAGGCACAAGTTCCTAGATTTGGAACTTAAGGTTGGGGGTGTCGTTGGTTTCGGAGGAGACTAGAAGGGCACGATCATTGTCTCTGGAATTGTTGGTAATGTTAAACTCCCATCCATTAATAATGTTCTATTAGTTGAGGGTATGATGCATAACTTGTTGTCAATCAATCAACTTAGTAACAACGGTTATAATGTCATATTTAATCAAACATCCTGTAAAGCCATTAGTCTGAAAGATGGGTCAGTCTTGTTCAATGGAAAGAGGAAGAACAATATTTATAAAATCCGTTTATTTGAGTTGAAAAACTAGAATGTAAAGTGCCTTTTGTTTGTAAACAAAGAGTAGTGGGTATGGCACAAATGTTTGAAACATGTTAGCTTGAGAAGAATATCTCAGCTGAACAAGCTAAGACTAGTCAGAGGTTTACCCAATCTGAAGTATGCTTCAGATGCTCTTTATGAGGCTTGCCCGAAAGGAAAATTTTCTAAAAACTCTTTTAAAACTAAGAAGATTGTTTTTACCTCTCGTCCATTAAAACTCCTTCACATTAACTTATTTGGACCAGTGAAAACTACTTCTGTCAGTGGAAATAAATATAGATTGGTCATTATAGATGATTATAGTCGCTAGACATGGGTTAAGTTTTTGAGACACAAGGATGAGTCACACTCTGTGTTTTCTTCCTTCTGCTCCCATGTGCAGAATGAGATGAACTGGAAAATTGTCAGAGTCAGAACTACAAAATTGTGTCATCAAAATATACAGTTTTGTCATCATCAAAAAGGGGGAGATTGTTAGAACAAGATTTTGTTCTTCAATTATGTCTCTGAGTTTTGATGATACAAAAGAGTATGTTTGAGTGAAAAATTTTGCTACTCTAATGTTTGTTGTATTTTTAAGAACAAACAAATAGGTTTTGCTTCCGATAGATGGCGTGGCAAAGACATTAGAAGAGAAAATGGTCCACTTTTAAGCTACAGAGGTTCTGATGAACAAGTAGCGAGGAAAGCTTTAGAAGGCTCTGAAGCTAAGTTACTCTGATACGCCAGTCTGAAGAAACTAGTCTGAAGATCTCAAGACAAAAGTTCTGAGTGAACGTTGTCCAAGATTTTGAAGACTCAAGTTTTATAAGACAAAGGGTTCTGAAGACCAAGTTCTTAAAAACTCTGAAGATGTGATGTTGAAGACTCTAAATACTTGAAGTTCTTCTGAACATAGTTATGATACAAGGTTACAAGAACAAGTGCTGAAGATTCTGAAGACGTGGTTTTGAAGACTCTGAAGACTTGAAGTTCTTTCAACCTTATAATACGATACAAGATTCTTCAAAACCAAGTACTAAAGAGTCTGAAGAGTAAGATCTAAAGACTCTGAAAGCTTTAAGTTTTGATTAACGAGATGTTATATTCTTTCCTCTTACCCATGCTCGTAGAAGCCTCTGAAGTACAAAAGGTTAGAAGATAATGTTAATGTGGTACAATAGTACATGGTACAAACAAACGTTTCATTCCACTACCATGAAGGACGAATGCTGCATACGATCCTATCCCCCACGTTCTCTCAAGCCTCCAGAAATTTCATATTTCCAGATGTACCCTCCAACGGTTACATCACATGAACGACTCTATATAAAGGTTTGAAGAATTGAAGAAAAATCTGCTAATACACTGCTAATTCACGAGGAAAATCACAACACTCAAACGCTATTATTTCTTTGTAAAAAGATGTATATTCTTTCAAGTTATTTGTACTAAAAATCTGTTCACATATCAGGTCGTGTAGAAGCATATTTACTTTTAAATAAACTTGTTATCAAACTGTTGTTTGATTGTTCCTTGAGAGTCTAGTTGTGTTAGTAGTCTCGAAAAGTCTAGGATAGTTAGTATTAGAAGTTGTTAGTCACACACAATTGGTGTGTGCAGGTGTTAGTCACTTCTAGTTGGGTTGTGCAAGTGTAATAATCAGTTGGATTATTGGATTAAGTCCTCGTTGGAGAGAGGAAAATCACCTCGGAAGGGTGGACTAAAGTAACATGAAGTTTCAAGTGAACTAGTATAAAAATATTATGTTCTTTATTGCTTTCTAAGTCTTTCAATTGTTATAAAAAGCAAGGCATTTTAAAAAGGGGATTGTGTTTAAAAGAAAAGTTTTTCAAGGGATAAAACCCAATTCAAACCACCCTTTCTTGTGTTTTTCACACCTTCACACATATCTTTGTCATATGAATTAACATAAATGTGCATACAAACTTTCCAATAACTATAGTTTTCTTCCACACAAAATTTTTTGGGGCTGTTTTGAAATCCTTGTTAGGTTCGTACGCCATTATTTAATAAGTGTTTCGAGGCACTGAATAAACCGGAGCTCTGATACCTCTTGTTAGACTACGACACCAGATCTAGAGGGGGTGAATAAATCCCCAAATAAAAACTACATGTCATAATGGTTATGTAAAACTTATTTGAAAAAAATGTTGAGCGGAAGGTTATTGGCCAAGATCAATATAGTAGTCTAAATGAACCTGTTAGAACATAGTTTGGTTCTAATCACATCTTAGAGTTTTGATGATAACAAATTAAATAAATTTTGTATAGTAAATATGATACTCTAATAAGAATGTTTTATTTTTAGATGATGTTCTGACTCAAGCACTCTAGAAAGTGAAATATTAATTTACGCTGAGTAGATAAAAAACTAGAAGTTCTAAAGATGAAAAACAACTTCTGAATACACATGCTAAAAGAAAACTTTGATAGAAGAAAAGCTAACAAAGTCAGACAGAAGATAAAGAGAAATGAAGAGTCAAGACTTCAAGTTTTGAGACTAGTTCTACTACAGTACCATTAGACATTTAAAGCTAAAACGACTGAAGCACTCAAGTGGAACAAAGTTCGAGATTCATTGAAAATATAAAGTACAAGCAGACAAGCAACATTAAATGTGTTCTCATTGTTCAAGATAGAAACGGACTAATCCCTGAAAGCTATATATATATATATATATATATATATATATATATATATAGATCAAATTGTTTAAAAGTATAGAAGAGCTGCGCGCTATCCATTTGTGAGCTCACGCTTAATTCGTGCAAGTAAGAACAATTGAGTATTGAGTATACCATTTGGATTGAGTTTAAAACTTAGTGAAAAATCACAGTTGTCATAAAGCCTATTAGAAGCAAAATCATACACTATTGTTAGAGGTTATTTTGTAATTGTACCTTGAGAGACCAGTGGGGTCAGATTTCTCGAGAGGGCTAGGACTAGAGAGTCTTAGAGGTGTTAGTCACTTGCAGTTGGCTTGTGTGTTGTATTGTTAGTCACAGCAGTTGGTTGTTCACTTGTAATCAGTTTGATTATTGTGGATTAAGTCCTCGTTGAGAGAGGAAAAATCACCTTGGCGGATGGACTAGAGTAGTTTGAGTTTCAAACTAACTAGGATAAAAATACCTGTGTTTTATATTTTTGTTACGCTATAAAAAGAAGGAAAAACTTATTCAACCTCTCTTCTAAGTGTTTTCTAAACCTTCGATTGGCATCAGAGCTCTTGGTTCTGGGTGCAAACACTTAACCGTGTAAGAAAAAGATCTAGAAGGAAAACACTATGGCAACTGATAAGAACAACAAAAACAAAAAAAAACCTCTTGTGTTTGTTGTAGAAGATTTTGACTATTGGAAAGATAGACTAGAAAGTTTCTTTCTAGGTTATGATGCTGACTTATGTGATAGGGTCCTAGATGGATACACACATTCGGTAGACAAATAAGAAAATAAGATTGATAGAAAGACAATAAATAAGCAACGGAAAACAGACTTCAAAAATCACCACAAAGCTAGAAATATCCTGCTGAATGCTATCTCAAAAATGGAGTATGAGAAAATCTCCAACAGAGATATTGCACATGACATTTTTTAGTCTCTCAAAATGAATCATGAAGGCGATGCTCAAGTAAGAGAGACAAAAGCTCTGGGTCTCATCCAGAAGTACGAAGCCTTCAGAATGGAAGAAAATGAGTTCATTGAAACAATGTTCTCAAGATTTCAAAACTTTGACTGCTGGCCTGAGAGTTCTGAACAAAGGATACACCAAAGTAGACCATGTCAAGAAGATCATCAGAAGTTTACCCAGAAGAAGGGCAATAATGGTTACTACATTCAAAGTTTCAAAAGATTTGAATAATGTATCTCTAGAAGAACTTATCAGTGCTCTAAGAAGTCACGAGATAGAACTTGATGAATATGAGCCCCAAAAGAAAGGTAAGTCTGTTGCCCTTAAATCTACAATAAAATATGAAACTAACACTTCTCAGGCTGAAGAAGGAAGCTCGGATGACTCTGCATCAGAAGAAGATGAGTTATCTCTTCTTTCTAGAAGGATCAACTAGATGTGGAAACACAGACAAAAGAAGTTCAAAAACTACAAGAGATCCGAAGATAAAGAAGAATCTTCTGGACATAAGAAGTCTAGCAAAAGAGATATCGTCTATTGTGAATGTAAAGAACCATGACACTACAGAAGGGATTGTTCTAAGCTACAAAGAGAAAGGCCAGAGAATTTTTAGAAGGAAGAAAGGTATGATGGCCACCTGGGATGATTCAGAATCTTCTGAAGCTGAATCTAACTCAGAAGATGAACACGCTAACTTAGCCTTTATGGCTACCACAGCAGATGACTCTGGCTCTGAATCAGAATTTAAAGAGGTATTATCTGAATTTAGTAGAGCTGAACTTGTAGATAGTTTATCATAACATCTTAAAAACCACAATCAACTCAAAATCAAATTCAAGAAACTCAAAAAGAGCCTTGTATCTGAAATTGAGCAACTTAAAGCTGAAAACTCTGAACTTAAAGAAAGTAATGTTTAACTCAAAGAGGAATTTCAAAAAGTTTCTATTTCAGATACCACTTCAAGTTCGAAAGATATTCTTAAAGAATATGACTCAGGTTTTCAAAAATTTCTTGCTAAAATCATAGATAGAAGCAAAATGGCTTCCATAATCTATGGTGTTAGTGGAAACAACAGAAGAGGAATTGGATATGAAACTCCCAAAAGGAAAGAAAAATATCAGCCTAAACCTATTGATGAAATGGTTATTAGATATAAACCACTTCACAAACAATTTAGCTTTGGTCACATACATGATATCAAATATACATCTTATTCTTAAAAATTTTATGCTAAACCAAACATCAAACATAACTTTCAAAACTCTAACCAAAGAGGACCCAAAATCATATGTGTACCTAAGGAGAAAATAACATATGTTGCAGATGTCCTTAAAAGCAAAGTTAAAACAGCAGTCATGGTACCTAGACTCTGGATGCTCACGACACATGACGGGAAGAAATTCTATGTTCCAAAGCCTGGAACTTAAATCTGGAGGAGATGTCAAATTTGGAGGTAACCAGAAAGGAATGATTATTTGTTCTGGAACCATTGGAAATAGTAACCTCCCTTCTATATCTAATGTTCTTTTAGTAGAAGTATTAGCACATAACTTATTATCCATAAGTCAATTAAGTGACAATGGTTATGACATAATCTTTAATCAAAAGTCCTGTAGAGCTGTTAGTCAAAAAGATGGAACAACCCTTTTTACTTGAAAGAGAAAGAACAACATCTATAAAATTGATCTTTCTGACCTTAAAACTCAGAATGTAAAATGCCTTGTGTCTGTTAACGATGAGCAATGGGCCCGGCAAAAAATATTGGGACATGTTAGCATGAGAAAAATATCTCAAATTAACAATCTTAATCTGGTCAGAGGACTTCCTAATCTGAAGTTCAACTAAGAAGCTCTGTGTGAAGCATGTCAGAAAGGAAAGTTTTCAAAACCCTCTTTTAAATCAAAAAATGTTGTTTCTTCCTCTAGGCCAATAGAACTTCTACAAATTGATCTATTTGGACCAGTGAAAACTGCATCCATTAGAGGCAAGAAGTATGGATCGGTCATAGTTGATGACTACAACAGATGGACATGGGTTAATTTCTTAAAACACAAGGATGAGTCACATTCTGTGTTCTTTGACTTATGTAACCAAGTTCAGAATGAAAAAGAGTTCAAGATCATAAAGGTCAGAAGTGATCATGGAGGAGAATTTGAAAACCAATCTTTTGAAAAGTTTTCTTTAAGGAAAATGGCATTTCTCATGATTTCTCTTGTCCTAGAACTCCCCAACAAAATGGAGTTGTAGAACAAAAGAATAGAACATTGCAAGAAATGGCCAGAATCATGATTAATGAAACTAATATTGCTAAACACTTATGGGCAGAAGCAGTGAACACGACATGCTATATTCAGAATAGAATCTCTATAAGACCTATTCTTGAAAAAACTCCTTATGAATTATGGAAGAACAGAAAACCCAACGTTTCAAATTTCCATCCTTTTGGATGTACTTTCTATATTCTGAATACTAAAGATCATCTGAACAAGTTTGATTCTAAGGAAAAAAGTGTATTCGGCTTAGATATTATGAACTCTCAAAAGGCTATAGTGTATGCAATACAGAAACTATGCTTGTTGAGGAATCGATCAAAGTCAAATTTAATGATAGGCTTGGCCATCAAAAGCCAAAGTACACTAAAAATTCTGCAGGTACAGAAGTTCAACTAATAAACTCTAAAGAGTCAGAAGAAAAAGACAACTCAGAAGATACTCCTATTGGAAATGCTCTGGACAACTTAAGAATTTTTTAGAAACCCTCACAGAAAAGATTTCCTAGAATCACATCAACACATCCAGAAGATATGATTATTGGAAAGAAAGACGACCCCATCAGAACAAGATCCTCTCTCAGAAACAATGAAGAATCACTGTTTGGATTGGTTTCTCTGATTGAACCAACCTCAATAGATGAAGCTCTTCAAGACAATGGTTTGATTATAACTATGCAAGAAGAACTTAATCAATTTACCAGAAATGATGTGGGGGATTTAGTTCCAAGACCTCAAGGATTCAATATCATTGGAACAAAATGGGTATTAAAAACAAGTTATATGAGCAAGGAGAAGTTTTCAGAAACAAGGAACGACTGGTGGCACAAGGCTATAGTCAACAAGGAGGAATTGATTATAATGGAACCTTTTCCCCAGTCGCCAGGTTAGATTTAGATTACTAATTTCTTTTGTTGTTCAAAATAATATCACTTTATATCAAATGGATGTTAAGAGTGCATTTTTAAATGGTTACATAGAAGAAGAAGTGTATGTCTATCAACCTCCTGGTTTTGAAGATTCAAAATCTCCAGAACATGTTTTTAAACTGAAAAAATATCTATACAGTCTGAAACAAGCTCTCAGAGCATGGTATGAACGTCTGAGTAATTTTCTTTTAGAAACGAATTTTACCAGAGGGAAAGTGGACACAACCTTATTTTGAAAATCATTTAAAAATGATATTTTAATTTGTCAAATATATGTAGATGATATTATTTTTGTAACTTCTAATATCTCTCTTGGAAGAGAATTTGCTAAGTCTATGCAAGCAGAATTTGAAATGAGCATGATGGGAGAACTTAAATTCTTTCTGGGAGTTCAAATAAATCAGACTCTAGAAGGTACTTACATACATCAAACAAAGTATGTTAAAGAACTTTTGAAGAAATTCCAGTTATCAGAAAGTACCTAAGAGAAGACACCCATGCATCCTACATGCATTCTAGGAAAATATGAGGTATGTAAGAAAGTAGATCAGAAACTCTACAGAGGTATGATTGGATCTCTTCTTTACCTGACCGCGTCTAGACCAAATATATTATTCAATGTTTGTCTATGTGCAAGATTCCAATCAGATCCTAGAGAATCTCACGTAACTACTATTAAGCAAATTCTGAGGTATCTGAAAGGTACTACTAATGTTGGACTATTTTACAGAAGATCCAAAGATTTTAACTTAGTAGGCTATTGTAATGCTGATTTTGCTGGAGATAGAATAGAATGTAAAAGTACCTCTGGAAGCTGTCAGTTTCTGGGTGAAAACCTGATCTCATGGTACAACAAGAAGCAAGCCAGAATTACACTATCAACAATTGAAGCAGAATATGTAGCTGCTGCAGTTTGTAGCACTCAGATGCTCTGGATGAAAAGTCAGCTAGAAGATTATCACCTCTATGAGCATAATATTCTTATCTTATGTGATAATACTTATTTTATTTTTCTTTCAAAAAATCCTATCTTACATTCTAAGGAAAAACATATAGAAATTAAACATCATTTAATAAGGGACTATATTCAGAAAGGTATCTTAAGTTTAAACTTTGTAGACACAGACCATCAATGGGCTGATATCTTCACTAAACCTCTTTCTGAAGATAGATTTAAATTCATTCTAAAGAATATCAGTATGGAATTTTTTCCTGAATGAAATTATTTTTAATTTATTTTTCAGACGTTTTGTTCTTAAATGAATGTTTTGGTTAACAGCTCTTCAGAAGTTAGAAGAGAAGTTAAATCAAAAACCATATATAAAGTTCTAAAATGTTGTCCAATGTTTCACTACAAATATTGTTCAGAAGTTCATTACATAAAATAGCTGAAACTTCCTAACCCTAGAAGTTGAACACGTGTTCAAAAATTCTGAAAGGTCACGCATGCGTGAAAGCTATTGAGATACCGCTCCTAGGTAACTGTTCAAATCTTTTCAAAATCTCACGCAGTCCCTCAACATCAGACTCTATTAAATGCTTGTGATGATTAGTTTTTCAAAAATTACTTTTCATTTCAAAATTATATTTTCAATTGCATACACCTTCTCTATAAATACATCTTCAAAATTTCTTTTTCACTTTTCACTCTCATCAATTCCAAACGTTTATGCATTTTTGCGTTCTCTTCTCTCTCTTCAATAACTATAAACGTTCAAAAATGTCTACATCTTCATCTTCATATTCTCATCAAGACATCACTGTTACAACAAACAACCCTCAACAATCCGAGAAGTACATAATTCCAAAAAGAACGACGCTGATTCCTGCTGATAGCTTGGAAGTTGTGTGCAAACTAATGGTTGATTTTGAAAACCTAAGAGACAATGGGTTTGATTTGTTTCCAGCTGTGAAGTTTCAAGGATGGGACAAATTATTTGATCGTCTGATTGGGTCTGTGTTCCCACACCTTGTTAAGGAATTTTGGGTTCACGTCATTTCTAACCCTAAAGTGATTCTGTTGTTTGTTATGGGAAAAGAAATCTCTATTACTGAAAACCTCATTAGAAGATTGATAGGTTTTAAAGGACAAGGAGTTACTGGTGTTACTGATGGAAGACCTGATATGTCCAGCGTATATGTTGAAATTTTTACTTCTGGAAAAGCATCAAACAAGATTAAAGACTTGAAGAATGAATACAAGATCTAGGAAAAGATTATTCACAACTGTATTCATCATAGGAAAGAAACAAGTTCTCTTGACTACATCAATGCAGATTAACAATATCTGTTGTTCTGTCTTGGAAAAATATCAAAATTGATTTGCCTTACCTTCATTTCAACCATCTGTGGACGCATGTTAAGGAAACCAGGGAAGAAGAAAGAAGCCAACATCTTAAGTCCAAATGGAATTGGATACCTTTGGCAAGATTGATATCAAATATTCTGATAGAGAATGGTCTGATAGCTCATTTAGAGTATGCCATCTTGCTTGGAGAATTGAACCCCATCTGTGGTAAAGCTCTGACTAGGAAAAACATGGTGAACAGGAAAATCATTGACAAACTTCTGGTTGAACCCAATCCTTACATCTGGGGATCTATCACTACAAGGAAAATCCCTCTAGAAGATTTTCCTTTGTTCAACTCTAGTGATCATCATGAAATTATTTGCATTTCATTAAAGCGTTCAAAAAGGATGGAATTCCAATTGATCCAGCTTGGCTTCAAGGAAGAACTCAACCATGTCCAGATGTATACATCAAGAAGGCGAAGAAAAGAAAAGCAGAAGAAGAGGGTACTTCTACAAGACCTAACAAATCTCAAAAGAAGAAGCAGAAGAAGTCCTCAGGTAAATCTTCTGACACCATCTCTGTTGTAGATTTTGTAAATATAGTAACATCTTCTACACTCCCCACTCAAACTTCTATTCCTCCTAAACCACAAACTCTAGGAAACATAGAAGTAGACATTGACCTCACCGCTCCATTAAACCTTCACAAAATTAACCCACAAATTGCTCAAGTATTATATGATATAGATAATTTTGATGTATCCAATACAGAAGTTCCACCACAAACAACTCCAACACTACATTCACCACTCTTCACACCACCAAGTTCTCAACAGGAAATCTCTGTTCCTGCTCCCCACCAAACTAATTCAAATGTTTCTTCTGAAACTCCATTTCCAACAACCCCCATCAGACCTTTGTCACCAACAGCTTTTGAATGGTATAACGGATCTTGGAGATTACTAGGAATCAATGTGCCTCTAAACACACAACCTCTTTCCTTCATTATTCCATCCACCAATATTTTTGCTGTGAATAAGTCTCCAAAACTTATTCCTACTTCATCTTCAGAACATACCATCATTACCATTTCTCTAGAACTCACACCACCTCACTCCCCAGAATATACCTTCAATCCATCTTCATCAGAACCTCAAAACTTCATACCTTCACCTTCCCCATAAAACTCACCTATCTCCACTCTAGAAACTCAACACCCTCAAAATCTTGAAACATCTAACTTTCTGAGGACTGTAGTTGATCTTGAATCACTAAATTACTTGAAAAATAAGTTCGAAAAGAAATTTGTTCCAAAACCTACCTCAAAACCTGTTCAAACAAATGTTAATATCCTTTTGTAGAATTTTGAAACAAAGATGTAGGGTTGGATATAACTGCGGAAGGCAGACTGTGCCAGCAACTTGAACCCCGCTGCATCAGATGTTCTGTGGAACACATTCAGAAGGAGATTGAACTCTGAATCCCTTAAGCTCAAAGAAATGTGCTACTCTCATGTTCATGAGAAATTCATTGAGCATTTGAATGTCTTCAAGACAAAAGTTTTAGATATCTAGAATAAGAAGCCTCTTCTACAACTAGACACCACTCCATGGTAACCATCTTCTGAACCTATGGATATCTTTAATGATGAATCTGTTGATATAACAGAGTCAGAAGTCGCTGAACAAAACCCCTTGGAAATGGTTTTGTATCGACAACCTTCTGCCTTTGGCGCTGAAGATACTTCTGTGAAAATGCCAACACTTCTGATCGATATTGGAAAATTATTCTCAATTGTTGTATATTCTGAAGCTTCTGTATCTACTTCTAAGGTTGTCTCTTCTGAAGATGCTTCATCCTCTGCTCCAACTTCTTTTGTGCTGGAAACTCTGAGAGAGTTGAAGAAGAAAATAAAGGTGTTCGCGAACGTCTGGACAAGAAAGATGAAACCAACAAGGAGATCAGAACATGGATGGTGAAGCAATAAGAATCTTCTGCTGAGATCAAGAATATTCTACTTTCTCAAGTCTCTCGTCAATCTTAGTCTCTATTTTTTTAACTTATGTGCATCTATTTTGATTTTTTTTAAAAAAAACCTCTGTAACAGTGTTTGGATCATTTTAACTTGTTCTTAATTATTTTTACGTTTTTTTTATTATGACAAAAAGGGGGAGAAACTTGTGAGTGATTTTGATCAGATTTAATATAATAGTTATTGGGACTAAGTCTCAAACATTTCTAACAAAAATACAAGTGTATTTGTTTCTGAAGTATGCAGGGATATCTAAGCTCTGAAAGGAAACTTTGCAACGAAAAAAAATAAGCTCTAAGCTCTGAAATAAATAATCTGAAAAGGAAGCTCTGAAAGAACAAACTCAGCAAAGTTCTACTGCGTATTTATTTTCTTCTAATTATTTATATCAGGGGGAGATTATTTATCTCAGGGGGAGATTATCTATCTCAGGGGGATATTTTCACATATATACAAAATTTCTTAATCTATATCTGAATGTTTTTGTCATCATCAAAAAGGGGGAGATTGTTAGAACATTGTTTGGTTCTAACCACATCTTAGAGTTTTGATGATAACAAATGAAATAAATTTCGTATAGTAAATATGATACTCTGATAAGAATAATTTTGTTTCAGATGATGTTCTGACTCAATCACTCTAGAAAGTGAAATATTAATTTACGCTAAGAAGATAAAAAATTAGAAGTTCTAAAGATGAAAAGAAACTTCTGAATTCGCACGCTAAAAACAAACTCATATAGAAGAAAAGCTAACAAAGTAAGACAGAAGATAAAGAGAAATGAAGAGTCAAGACTTCAAATTCTGAGACACGTTCTGCTACAGTACCGTTAGACATTTAAAGCTAAAATGGTTGAAGCACTCAAGTGGAACAAAGTTCGAGATTCATTGAAAACATAAAGTACAAGCAGACAAGCAACATTAAATGTGCTCTCATTGTTCAAGATAACAACAGACAAATTCAAGCTATATATATATATATATATATATATATATATATATATATATATATATATATATATATATATATATATAGAAGATCAAATTGTTTAAAAGTATAGAAGAGCATGCGCGCTATCCATTAGTGAACTCACACTTAATTCATGCAAGTAAGAACAGTTGAGTATTGAGTATACCATTTGTATTGAGTTTAAAACTTAGTGAAAATCACAGTTGTGATAAAGCTTATTAGAAGAAAACTGATACACTATTGTTAGAGATTATTTTGTAATTGTACCTTGAGAGACCAGTTGGGTCAGATTTCTCGAGAGGGCTAGGACAGAGAGTCTTAGAGGTGTTAGTCACAACAGTAGGTTGTGCACTTGTAATCAGTTTGATTATAGTGGATTAAGTCCTCGTTGAGAGAGGCAAAATCACCTTGGCGGGTGGACTAGATTAGTTTGAGTTTCAAACGAACCAGGATAAAAATACATGTGTTTTATATTGTTGTTATGCTAGAAAAAGAAGGAAAAACTTATTCAACCCCCATTCTAAGTGTTTTCTAAACCTTCAGAACCTAGTTATTGGAAACTCGCCTATGCCCGAGCCATATGGAATTAACATAATGATAAATTCTATAAATATAATAATATATGAATTAACTATTTAATATCCAACAGACCGGTTTGCTATTTTAAGAGAAATCATATTAAAAACATAACTTGGCACTTTATCGAACATGTGACGCACAATCAATTATTTAGAATTTTCTTTGAATTTGTTGATGTGAAAAAGCACTTATAATCAAAGCGATTATAATCTAATCAACAAATCAATTTAAACTTTAATAACCAAAGATAAATTATATATGAATTGATCTATTAAACAACACATTCAATAATTTGCACATAGAGTGTAAATGAGAGTAAGAGATAAACCATTGTAATTTGTAAAACACTTGGCGTGCGTTCAACTTTTCAGAAATTTTTCTATTGAGTTTTGTTGATATAAAAACCGCTTATAATCAAAGTGATTATAAGCTAATCAGCACACAACTTTAAACAAAACAATTGGATAATTTTTTTTACGAGTCAATCGATTAAACAATGTTATTCGACAAATTACGTAATGTAAACAAAAGCGAGTAAAGAGATAATAGAGAGCAATACAAGAATTTGTTTAGGAAGTTCCCCACTTTCGTCCTCGCATGTGGGTTCATGTCCCCCCAATTCCAAATTGGAATTTGGATTCTTTCTTACTTTGGAAAAGTAATATTACAAGAGAAATGTTCAGAATAACATTACAAATCATAACCGATTATTATAGATATCCAAAAAATCCAAAATGTGAATCATTTATAAAACTAACACATATTATCCAGTGTTTTATAACTTTATATGGTTATGGGTATGGATAAACCAAAAATCTTGTTAAACTGGACCTTTACTTGTAAACATGCAAGCTAACTACAATATACTGTATTAGTTACCCTATAACAATGGTAAAGTACAAGTCAAATTCAACCCTTAGTTAAGAAATGATAAACTTGATGAATATTTTCTACATTAACTTCAGAGAAAACTTATCTTTAGATATGTTTCCCTTTTCCCGCACAAAGAACATAGACAATTGTCATCCGTTTAGTTATACACACCAAAAGGGTACATGTTTATATTTCCATTTTCTATCATTTATGGTGTTGAAAAACATGTAATTGAATCACTTTAATTTTGAAAAAAAAAAATTGTAAAGGAATTCAAATTTGCACCTCAACTTCACAAAGAAAATCAGAAACACGATGGGTAAATACTAGTAGATTTACTACTTGGAACAACTTCCTTCCTGATGCGGTTTGACTTCCTAAGAAATATCATCATAAAAAAGAATTAATGTCTCACATACTTCCCATGCTTAAGGTAAACTTCCTTTAAGCCTTTCTTGAGGAACTCGGCCCTATAACCATTGCTTGAGGGATTCATCTCAAACACCCTTGAGGGACTCGCCTTCCAAGTCTCGCTTGAGGAACTAACACCAATCACACTTGAGGAAGTCACTCATATGCTTTGATTGAGGTACTTCCACCTCTCACCAAGCCTATTCTAAGAGATTTGTTTCTTTGATTCCCAAATAGAAAGAGATTCTCTTTTACCCATCTTAACTCACTTGCTCCTTTTCAAACCTCGTGCTTGAGGAACTTTGGACTGAGATAAATTTAATGGGGACCCAGGAGAGAGAAAGCCATAACCTAATTGGCTCAAGAGAAATGTATACACTACTAAAAAATGCTTAAATGAAAATGCCATGGTCACCACGGTTCTTCACTACACCGTGGTGACATCTCTAAAATAAGGCGCTCCCATATTATTTTTGTTTTTTAATTAAAAATTATTTGTATATAACAACGTATGAGAAGAAAACTATAGTAAAACCATCAAGCTTTCATGGGTTCGAATCTCAGCGCCATCATATATATTATTCTATTTTAATGTTTGTGAGCGTGTTTTATTTATTATTTATTTTTATATGAAAAACTTAAAGGGACATGACTACGGTTGGTAAGTTTCACCGTTGTGATATATTTATAATAAATAAATATTTATCAATATGGTTGTCAGAGAACCATTGTGAAATAATTTACCTATATATAAGCGAAATAACTCTCACTTAATGACAATAGCGTTGTTTCCTTCATAGTGAAACCCTAGCACCCATTTTTTATTTTCTTCTTCGCCATGAGACGTGAATCTTGTGCTTCTTATGCTAAGATATTCTAGTCTTCCTTCTTCTTGTTAGCCATTATCTCGTTTGTTGCATGTTACTTTTGTTGATTGTTCTCATTTTTTCATATTCGTCTTCACTACCTTAACAAAGAACATCAATAAACCTCATCTAGTTTGAGAAGCTATGAGAAGAAATGTAAGAAGTATGAAGCTACTGCGTAAACTTCATCCATCTTGTATTTCTTTTTTATGGCTTCACAAACTAAATGAATCTCATATGGTGATAATGTACATATGGTTTATGTAACAATGTTTTGTTGTTTAAATCCTTATACATGTTGACATGTAAGATGAAGTATAGTTTATTATATAGTATGTATATTATTTGTTTCATTATCCATGTAAATTAATTTGATGTTTATTTTGATAAATGTTGTTTAGAGAGTTTGTTATATCATATGAGACTGCTTGTTTCACTAACCCCTCATTGAAATTCCACTCATTTAAAAATATTTTAAAGATAATAATTTAAAAAATTAAGTTATTCTTGAAAATAAACTTAGACAATCCAATGTTTTGTCAAATTACATCCATATTATAAATCATAATTCCCTCTTTAGCGTATAGAATTTCATTCATTGTCAAAAATTCTTCAAAACAATATTAATAAATGGGTGCCATTCTGGATCTTTCATGCAAAACTTTATGTTTGAAAAATAAAGTAGAAAAGAAGAGGAAATCAAAGTTTATGTGAAAGATTCAGACAGTCATCCATTTATCAGCATTACTTTGAAGATTTTGGGATTGAATAAAATTATATAAGTTAACAGAGGAAATCATGATTTACAGGATGCTTGCAATTCGACAAATATATGATCGTCTAAGTTGTTTTTCAATAATAACTTAATTTTTTAAATTATTGTCTCAAAAATCTATTTGAATGATTGTATATGGTTAATAAGGGGATGGGAAAAACAAGCAATCCCATATTTTGTAATAAACTCTTATATATACCACAACGGTGGAAACGTTTAACCGTTGTGAAAGACTTTATTGTGCGCTTTAATTTTGATTGAAGCTGGGTATCAAACTCATGCCACTATATTTATTACAACGGTTATTTGTGACAATCATTGTGATAGGCATTTTTCAACAATAGTCACTGAACCGTGATTGTAAGTGTCACGTATGCAACAACACTATACACAACAACACCTAGATCGACGTGATTATACCTGTTTCTGAACCGTTGTTATATGGGTTTTCCGTAGTAGTGAATGTTTATAGGATAATTTGGGCGGCGCATGACTCAGTGGATCATGAAACCGTCTGACCCAAACCAACCCATTTTGAATGGGGCTCTCGACCTAATATGGACTTGTTAAGTGATAATTATCTTAGCGTATGGCATACTAAGTGTGATTGTGAAATGACCATTATTTCCACTTCTTTGAGGAATAAACCAGTTTTCCTATTAACGGGAGAAAACGAGTCATCATATTCCCTCACTATAACCAAGTATTTGGGTGAGAACCGATTTTTCACCCATAACTTGGCCCATGGAACCTTACTATAAATATCACAACCTCTAGGGTTTGGGAAAAATTTATTATTTAGATATTACGCATACCTAAAATTCCTCTTGCATTCCTCATTCTAGAAATTGATATGCTCTTGCATAAAATTGTTAGCGCCAAAGTCCTCATTCTAGAGAGGGTGCCTTCTTACTCCTCGAAGTGCTTAAGTGGTTTCATTGAACGCCACCATCTTGAGATCTATGGAATTATCATTTAGGGAGATAATGGACTCAATACATGAAACGATTATGGAAGATGAAGATGATCTCGAGAAGGAAATTTCCTAAGGAAATATGGAAATCAAACTCAAAAATATGGCAATGGAAGAGAAAACATCATGTCCCAACAATATATAATGTTGTTAAGATCTTAGACCATGTAGGCCACATCACCATACAATAAAGTGGCTTTTACGGATGTAGGGGCAAAACATCAATGACCACATTGAAATTAGGAAAACATATCAACGACCTACATTATTGGTCCCTCTTATTCCCATGATTTAGCCAAACAGCTGAGCATTGGATTCATTCCTCTAACAATGACTTAACCTAAAGGCCAACTTATAATATCTTAACTACATGGTTAAGAAATGGATCATTTTCTACAAAATCATTGATCCGCTGTCGCACACGGGTCAAAAATGAGTTATTTTGAAAATATAGTAACGGTAACGACAAATCGAATATTGTATCACAAGGATTCTTATTCTTATTAACTAATTGCAGCAACGATTAATAGGGGTTTTGAGTTTCGATTAGGAAAATAGTTCAAATAAGTGATTATGAAATAATCTAAAAATGAATCAACCTACTGTTCGGGTTCCCAACTTCTCATCGGTAATTATTAATCCAAACCCCAAGCGAATTCCAATTCTTATTCGATTATAGTACCAATTAACAAGAGAAATTGACACTATGTGGTGTATATTCCTATTATCCGAATTAAGCAAACGGATTCAACACTCACGAATTAAGCAAATGTGATTCAACATACACAATTTTAACGGTAAAGCAACGCTAAAATGCGAAACAGATCAAGGAAACATAAACCTATTGAATTAAATCAATGACATTATATATAACTCGAATTAAGCATACAAGAGATATATAAGAATATTGAAAGGGAAAAGAAATTGGATTGAAATTATAAAACCTCAAAGTTTTGGCGGAAACATGAACAGTAGATCGATCCTTGGTGAATAGTTCCTCATCATGATCGTACAAAGCAAGAGTATTTTTTATCATGAATAATGTGTCCAAGTTACTGTAGCGGCTTCTAGGTAATAGAGGAAAACCCAATTCGGTTTACAACCTAACTGGGTCAAGTACATAACCCTGACCCAAAATAAATTATAAATCTAATGTTGTAACTTCAACGAATTTTTCAGGTCTGCTACAATCCGAATCAGCTTCTGACTTCTAAATAAAAGTCGGTAGCTCTTTCCAACGCATATTAGAACACATCGATCCAATACTCGTAGCTCTAGTTGTGAATTTTTTCGTGAAAGCGGTTAAAGTTGAAAATTAAATACGAAAATCAAATTAAACCAAAAATAAACTAAATCGGAAAAACATTATAAAATATAAAAATAAACAAACCAACATATAGGAATGCTTAAGTACAAACATGAAAGAATGTGTAATAAAATGCACTGATGAATCATAATCTAAAAAAGTAAGGGTTTTCACTATTGCTCTTACCAATAAAATTTGTGTTTTATAAAAAGTTTGAATGCACTTTAGAATCCCAACCATTCTATTATTGATTACCAAACCTTGATATAAAATTATCATTCACAAAATAAGAAGATCAAATGTCTATGTAAAAAAGTTTTATTAAGTCGAATGACAATATCCTAGTGTTATATATTTATATATTTTAACTTATTATAGTTTCTCTTTTGATTTATATAAAATTTGCATATTAACTATAAAGTGATATTTTTAAAGAGTAAATTCATAAATTTATGTTTGAATAAGTCAGTCTAATTAAGGATCTGAATCCTCTCTATAAAAATGTGTACACACTCTCTCAACAATAAACATAAATCCATGATAGATCTGATCTCAGACCAAAAAGTGGTATATTGCTCCTAACAATCACCGTTTGTATCAACACAAAAACAACCCTAATATTAAAATTTTCACCCCCACACATATACTTTCGTATTTTTTAAATAACTTTTATTTTTATAAGTTTCTATGGAAACCTTATGGGCAAAGCTACTGATAGTATCAACCATTATAACATTAATGTAATCAGAAGTGGGAAGCAGTTTAATATGGAGCAGAGACAGTGTCTTATTAGCAGGGTTACTACTAAAGCGATAAAAGAGGCTCTCCATGGCATTGGTGATCTCAAATCCCCTTGGGTTGATGGTTATGGGGCTAAGTTCTTCAAGGTTAGCTGGCAGATTGTGAAAGATGATGTTTTTTTTTTTTTTGAAAGATGATGTGATAGCTGTTGTTAATGAGTTCTTCGAGCAAGACAAAATTCTCAATGGCTTCAATAAAATAGTTGTGACATTAAGAGGCTACACTAGGAAAGAAGGCATTCCTAGGTGTATGATTCAATTAGACTTACAAAATGTGTACGATATGGTAGATAAGAATGCTTTGAAGCATGTTATGTAGGAAACTGGGATGCCTCAGATTTCTATAACTTGGGTGATGACTGTCCTAAATACTGTTTCGTATGTTTTTAACATAAATGGTGTTATATCAATTTCTATGCATGCTCATAGAGGGCTTAGGGAAGGGGACCCTATCTCTCCCTTTCTCTTTGTCATCATGATGGAATATCTAAATAGGCTTCTTGACAAAATGCAGACTAACCCTAACTTTAATCATCATGCAAAGTGTGAGAAATTAGGCCTCACTAACCTCACCTTTGCAAATGATGTTATATTGCTTTGCAGAGGAGATGAGATATATGTATGCTTTCTACTGTCAAAGAATTTTCTGACTCTACAGGATTGATTGTGAATCCTAATAAGTGTAAAATTTTATGTGACGGTTTAAATAGGGAGGACAAGCAGAAGATGTATAAGATCACCAAGTTTGAAGAAGGTCTGCTGCCTATGAGAAACATGGGTGTGCCTATCACTAGCAAAAGACTCAACATAAACCATTACATGCCCCTCATCAAGAAAATTTTGCAAAAACTGCATGCGCCATTGGTTTTCCAAGATGCTGAGTATGCTGGAAGAATACATCTAGTGAAGAGTATCATTCTGGCCATTACGCAATACTTGATACGAATACGTTTGATAGCATTATAGATTGTATAGTCTATAGATGATGGCAATCGAAAAAGATTAAACATCACATAGTTCAATTGATGATATAGGTTTTTTTTTTGGATTGGGAGGTTGGCTCTTTTGATCACCTTGAATTGAATTGTTTTTGAATTAATATATTCTTACCTTTGATTAAAAAAATTACTGAATATCGGCAGGAAAATAATATATTTTTGTTTTTTTTTATTTATTAATTGAAAATGCGAGCATCCAAATCCTCTTTAATTTTTTTATTGATAATTATTTAGAGATATTTAATTGTAGATACATGAGTTAAAAATCGCGATATTCCAATAAAATAAATTTTCATTATAGTATATTTTAAAAAATTATAGTGACTTGTTTAGGTAAGAATGGCTGAAATAAATAATATTCACTAATTTAAATTGTGCGAATTTCATTTAAATCTGAGAAATATATGTAAATTTTAAACCAAAAAAATGGTATGGTATAGTTAGTACTCCTTCTATTTTTTTATCATAAGTCATTTTGAAAAAAAATATATAACACAATATAAATTATTTTACAATACCAATGAATAAATGCTATTTTTCTATTCTACTTATTATTTTTTCTCTTTTTAATTTTGTAACTATACCTTCTCCGTGTCACTAATGAAAAACAGTTTTGTAAAATATATTCTTGCTCCAGCCACGTAAATATTACCGTACAAAAAAGGGGATTGTGTCGTGATTATCACAACACACGAATATTTTAAATTCATAAAAAATAATGTACAGCTTTTCATCTAGGAAAAGTAAGAAATTTGTTGTGATTATCAATTTAATCTAGTGATTACTTTAGGTAATCACATTAGTTTTGATTGGCTAGATTAATTGGTTTGTTATTGGTGGTTAGTTAAAATAGCTAGCTTCTTATTGGTAGTTAAGAGATAAGAAGAAAAATTTTACTTTTCTCTCCAAATCTTAAATTGAATTGGAAATGTATATAATCTCATACTTCTTCTCTGAGCAATCAATGAAGCATTGCTATTGAATTATTTTGTCTTCATTTTCTTCTTCCATAATTAATTCTCCTTTGCCATTTTGGTCTTCTTTCCGATGTTCTCTGCCTAAATTCTCTCTCTCTGCTTCTATGGCTCCTTTACGACTGCAGCGACCAAAAATATCTTTGAGACTAAGCCATTAGATTGACTCTACTCGTAAATCAGTGAAACTCGTCACTGCGCTTTATTCTTTCCAAAGAAAATGGAAAAAGAACGAATAAAATCCAAAGAAGATTTTAAATAAAAAAATTAATAAAACTGAGATCTAGGTTCGGGGGTTAGTTATGTAAAAGGAAGGTATTAACACCCTAAACATCTACAGTACTCCACATGAACCTCTTTGGAAATTTGTGTATGGCTATAAAAAATATGTACAAAATAGATGGTTGAGATGAGAAAAGAAGTATTTTTTAATAATTTTTTTATTTGATAGAATTTCCTATGAGTTCTAGGCCTACAAACCAACAATGTGCAATGTTGAAATCAAAATTCATGTAGTTCGGATAAAAAATATCGAAATTTGTGTATTGGTTAATTTTAAGAAGAAGAAACATCTCGTCATATCCGATTGGAAACATACTTACTACCCACAATTATGATAAATGAGCATTTGTATCATCTTGAAGTGGAGGATATATCTTGGATTTTCATCCACAAGACATCACTCTACACCAAGTGGAAAATGTCTCACTTCATTATATATCGTAAAAGTATAGTAGTTTGCATCACTACAAGAATCGACAAGAGTCTAATCTTTTTGAGAAAAAGTTTTAAAGATAAAAATCCAAAAATGGAAAAAATTATTTGATTGAGGTTAACTAACTTTTCGTCTTAAAAAAATGTCACAGTATTATTAAATTGGTTAATGGTTTAATTAACAAAAAGAACTTTGAAAATGTTAGGACCTAAGTCCAAGTTTATTGTGAAAGCGATTCAAGTTAGAAAACAAGAAGAGTTTTGAAAAGAGGGAGAAGATTTTGAAATTAAACAAGATATGAGGAGATGAAGAGACTATCCTATGTACAAAAAGTAAAAGCTAGAGAAAAGAGTTGTCTAACCAAACAAGAAGCCAACACTTGACATAAAGAAGTCAACGTAGAATTCTCATGCTTTGGATAGAAAAACCAAGCCAAATAAAATACTTATTCAAATACCAAGCCTTGGTTGCACTAATGCCTCGGGTGAAATCATGTATTCACAAATATTGGGAAGAGTAACAGTTGTACACAGATAAATTTCCACTCACAGATGAGCACAAAAAGAAATAACATGCACACAAAGAATATTCAACCCAATGGCTTGGAGTAAACCCCAAGGACTTCAGACAAAATAACAACAGAGTCAAAAAATATCCAAGCCAAGGTCAAGGTCCTAATCCTAAGTCAAAGTGTTAGAACATAGTTTGATTCTACATCCTTTTTAAGAGTTTTGATGATAACAAATATTTTTAAGAAGATAATCTTATTCTGATTCTGATCAATATTTAGATACTGATCAATTAATATCTCATAGAACATTCTTACTCTCTAAATTTTTAAATATGCAGAAGATGTTCTGATGTAAGAATAAAATCAATGCAATGAGAAGATCTCGTTAGAAGTAACAACATTCTCTCATTTATCACGCTCATAAGAGAAGTTCTAATCAAGCTGAACTTCTGATAGCACCAAACTACAAGCAACAAATTATGATATCTCATATTTGCTTTACGGTGCTCTGTATTATTTGATTCTGATGCATTACTCATTCTTTTAAGGAAATCAAAAAGTAACGGCTGCCTACAGGCAAGATCTATAACTATGGAAAGTTCATTCAAGGCATTCATCAACACCTTCCATAACAACTATGTGGTGTCTTCCAACAGTTCAAAAGCTTGCCTATTTAAAGAGACATCATCAACAAGTTTCAGCTGCCGAATCTCATTCTCTCTAAAACAACACTAAAGATTTCATCTATATTCATTCAAGTTGTTTTATAATTATTTGTATCTAAATTGTGTATACATCACAGTTGTGATATAGCTTGTAAGAAGCACTATTAACACATATTTTGTTGTAAATTGTTTGTACCTTGAGAAACCAAGTTGTGGTTAGATCTCAAGAAGACGTTGGCAGTTGTCATCGTATCGTGGTTGTAATCAAAGATTTTATTAGTGGATTAAGACCTCGTTGAGAGAGGAAAATCACCTTGGCGGGTGGAATGGATGTAGTTTAAGTTCAAACGAACCAGGATAAAAATACCTGTGTCTAATTGTTTTTAATTTTAAAAACCCAATTCAAACCCCCTTTCTTGTGTTTTTTAACCTTCTATTGGAATCAGAGCGCCTGGTTCTGGGTGCTAGCACTTAACCGTGTCAGATAAAAGATCCATCTTGAAAAACACAATGGCAAAACCAGTTCAGAACAACAATGACCACTATGACGATAAAGACAAAATCAGCGGTAGACCCCCAATGTTTGATGGAGAAAATTTTGATTACTGGAAGGACCGAATCAAGAGTTTCTTTCTGGCTCATGACGTTGATTTATAGGAAATGATAATTGATGGCTACACTCGCCCTGTTGATGCAAGCGGTCAGAAGATTGAAAGAAAGAAAATGACAGATCAACAAAAGAAAGAATTCAAAAATCATCACAAGGACAGAACTATCCTCCTAAGTGTTATCTCATACACTGAGTATGAGAAGATCACAAACAGAGATTCAAGTAAGAACATCTTCGACTCCTTAAGTATGACACATGAAGGCTACACACAAGTCAATGAAACAAAAGCCCTAGCTCTCATTCAGAAATACGAAGTGTTCAAGATGGAGAAAGATGAAAATGTTGAAGCAATGTTCTCAAGGTTTCAAATTCTAGTATCTTGTTTTAAAGTGATGGACAAAGGATATTCTATTGCAGATCATGTAAAGAAAGTTATCAGAAGTTTACCCAACAAAAAGAGACCCATGGTCATAGCATTAAAGCTTGCAAAAGATCTGAACAAAATCTCTCTAGAAAAACTCATTAGCTCATTAAGAAGTCACGAGATAGAATTGGAAGAAGATGAGCCCCAAAATAAAGGTAAGTCTCTTGCTCTTAAATCTAACAAAAAATATGATTCTAAATCGTTTCAGGCTGAAGAAGAAAACTCTAGAGGATCGTCATTAAAAGAAGATGAACTATCTCTTCTCTCCAGAAGAGTTCATCAGCTCTGGAAGAACATACAAAGGAAGTTCAGGAATTCAAGAAAATCTAGCAATTTCTCTGATTCATCATTTGGATACAAGAAGTAAAGAAGTTTTCTGCTACGAATGCAAGGAACCTAGTCACTATAAAAGCGACTGTCCTAAGCTTCAGAAAGAGAAGCCAAAGAAGAGGTTTGACAAATAAAAGAAGAAAATTCTTATGGCTACACGGGACGATTCAGATTCCTCTAAAGCTTCATCAGAATCAGAAGATGAAAGAGCCAACAAAGCTTTGATGGCCAACATTGCTGACAAATCAGATTCCTCAGAATCTGATTCTAACACTGAAGAGGTATTTCTTAATTTTGCTATTAATTTATCTAAAGCTGAGTTAGTAGAAAGTTTGTCTGAAATACTTGAAAACTATCAGAAACTTCAAATCAAATACAAGAATCTGAAACGGAATCTTCCATCTGATTCTTAAGGGACTAAGAAACTTGAAATAGAAAACTCTGAGCTTAAAGAAACCATTTCTAAACTAAAAAATGAAAACTTGGTTTTTAAAGAAGATTTACAAAAAGCTCAAGAAAAATCTGTTTCAGAAGTCCTAAGTGACTCTGATAAAATTATAAAGGAATCTGACATTGGTTTTCATGAATTTCTTACTAAAAGCATAGACAGAAGCAAGATGGCTTCAATGATCTATGGAGTCAACATAAATAGTAGAAGAGGTTTAGGATATGTGTCACCTAGAAATGAAAAACCTTATCTTGAAGTAGATGATATGGTTATTAAATACACACCTCTGAAATCTCACTTCACATGTGGTCATCCACATGAAATAAAATACACCAGTGAATCACATTATGCTAAATCTTATGTTAATCCAAATTTCAAATAGAACCTTGGCCATAATAACCAGAAAGGACCCAAAAAGATATGGGTACCTAAGGAGAAAATAGTATATGTTGCAGATGTCTTTAACAACAAAGTTGAAACATCAGTCTTGGTACCTGGACTTTAGATGCTCTTGACTCATGAAGGGAAGAAAGCATATGTTTCCAAAGTCTTGAACTTAAAGTTGGGGGTTACGTAGGTTTTGGAGGTAATCAAAAGGGTAAAAGTATTGGCTCTGGAACTATCGGTAATGGTTCCTTACCCTCTATTACTAATTTTCTATTAGTAGATAGATTAATGCATAATCTGTCATCCATAAGTCAATTAAGCGATAACAGTTATGATATAATCTTGAATCAAAAGTTCTATAAAGTTGTTAGTTAGAAAGATGGAGCAATCCTTTTTAATGGTAAAAGGAAGAACAACATTTATAAAATCAAACTTTCTGAACTCAAGAGTCAGAATGTTAAATTCCTTATGTATCTGGACAATGAGCAATGGGCTTGGAACAGACGATTGGGGAATGTTAGTATGAGAATAATATCTCAGATTAACAAACTCAATATAGTCATAGGACTTCCAAGTTTGAAGTTCAGCTCAGATGCTCTGTGTGAAGCATCTCAAAAAGGAAAATTTGCAAAACCTCCTTTTAAATCAAAAAATTGTTGTTTATACCTCTAGGCCATTAGAACTTTTTCATATTGATCTGTTTGGACCAGTGAAAACTGCATCCATCAGTGGCAAGAAGTATGGATTGTTGATCGTAGATGACTATAGCAGATGGACATGGGTAAAGTTTTTAAGACACAAGGATGAGTCACATTCTCTGTTCTCTAACTTCTGTAATCAAGTCCAGAATGAAAAAGAGTTTAGAATTATAAAAGTCAGAAGTGATCATGGTGGGGAATTCGAAAATAAAGATTTTTAAAATTTTTTTAACGAAAATGGTATTTCTCATGATATTTCTTGTCCTAGAACTCCACAACAAAATGGAGTTGTAGACGTAAAAACAAAACTTTACAAAAAATGGCTCGAACCATGATCAATGAGACTAAGATTTCTAAACATTTCGGGGCAGAAGTAGTGAACACAACATGCTATATCCAGAATAGAATCTCCATAAGACCTATTCTGGAGAAGACACCTTATGAATTGTGGAAGAACATAAATCCCAACATTTCATATTTTCATCCTTTTGGATGTACTTGTTTTATTATGAATACCAAAGATTATCTGAACAAATTTTATTCTAAGGCAGAAAAGTATTTAATGTTAGAATATTCTGAACACTTAAAAGGCTACAGAGTATATAACACTAAAACACAAATTGTAGAAGAATCTATTAATGTCAGATTTGATGATAAGCTTGGCCCTCAAAAGTCTAAGCAAAAAGAATCTCTTGCAGATATAGAAGTTCAAATTACAGGTACATAAGATAGCCTTGTCAAAGACAGAAGCTCTGAAGAAGCTATCAACACCAAAGAAACCTCCGAAGAACCCATCCAGAAGAAACCATCTAGAAGCAGCTTAGCTCATCCTGAGGAAATGATTTTGGGAAAGAAAGATGATCCAATCAGAACTAGATAAACATTCAGAAACTCTGAAGAATCTCTCATGGGTCTGGTCTCCTTGATTGAACCAACTTTTATAGATGAAGTGCTTCAAGACAATTACTGGATCAAGGCAATGCAAGAAGAACTAAATCAATTTACTAGAAACGGTGTATGGGATGTTGTTCCTAAACCAAAAGGTTTCAACATTATTGGAACTAAGTGGGTCTTCAAAAACAAGCTTAGCGAGAAAGGAGAAGTAGTCATAAACAAAGCTTGACTAGTAGCACAAGGTTATAATCATCAAGAAGGGGTAGACTATACATAAACCTTTGCTCCAATTGTCAGGTTAAAATCTATCAGACTCTTAATTTCATATGTTGTTAATCACAATATTACACTTTATTAGATGGATGTAAAGAGTGCTTTTTTAAATGGTTACATTGATGAAGTAGTATATGTACACCAACCCCATGGTTTTGAAAATACAAAATATCTAGAATATGTTTAAAAGCTTAAAAAATCTTTATATGGTCTAAAACAAGCTCCCAAAGCTTTGTATGAAAGATTGAGCAACTTTCCTATTAGAAAAAGATTTCACTAGAGGGAAAGTGGACACTACCGTATTTTGTAAATCATTTAAAAATGATATTCTGATATGTTAAATTTATGTTGATGATATATTTTTGGTTCTACTAAATCCTCCCTTAGGAAAGAGTTTTCTAAGTCTATGTAGGCAGAATTTGAAATGAGTCTGATGGGCGAACTCAAATTCTTTCTGGGAATTCAAATCAACCAATCCTTAGAAGGAACTTACATTCATCAGAGTAAGTATGTTAAAGAACTTCTGAAGAAATTTGACATGTCAGATAACAAACCTGCCAAAACCCTTATGCATCCCACATGCATTTTGGAAAAGGAAGAGGTAAGTAAGAAAGTATAACAGAATCTCTACAGAGGTATGATTGGCTCTCTCCTTTATTTAACAACTTCAAGACCTGATATTCTATATAGTGTTTACCTCTGTGCTAGATTCCAATTAGATCCTAGAGAAACTCACTTAACAGGTGTTAAGCGAATTTTCAAGTATCTGAAAGGTACTACTAATCTTGGCTTATGTTATAGAAAATCCAGAGAATACAAACTTGTAGGTTACTGTGATGCTGACTTTGAAGGAGATAGAATAGAAAGAAAAAGCACTTCAGGAAGCTGTAAGTTTCTGGGAGATAATCCGATATCTTGGTCCAGTAAAAGGCAACCCACCATTGCACTATCAACTGCTGAAGCAGAATATATAACTGCAGCTGGATGCAGTACTCAAATGCTCTGGATGAAAAGTCAGCTTGAAGACTTTCAGATTTTCGAGAGTAACATTCCTATCCTCCGTGACAATACTTTTGCTATTTGCTTATCTAAAAATCCTAGTTTTCATTCTAGAGCTAAGCATATAGAAATTAAACATCATTTCATTAGGGACTATATTCAGAAGGGAATTCTCTCATTAAAATTTATTGACATAGACCATCAATGGGCTGATGTCTTTACAAAACCCCTTGCCGAAGATAGGTTTAATTTCATTCTTAAGCATCTCAGTATGGAGTTACGCCCAGAATAAATATCTTAAGTCTGTATGTTCAACTTTTAGAATATTATTTTTTGTGAACATCTGATTAATTGTCCTTCAGAAGTGAGAAAGGTAGTTAACTCAGAATCTATCCAAAAGATCTAAACATTGTCCCAAATGATTAAGTTCGAGATAGATGCATGCAGTTCACCATATCAATATCTGTCAATCTTAAGCGCTGAGTCATATTCATAATCTAAACACGTGTTCAATATCTGATAGACTAAAACAGTTGAGTTGACGCATTGAGGTACTGGTCACATCGGTCACTATTCAATTAATTCTTTACGCTATCTCCCTTGTCAGAAATCATTATGTTTCTTAATCAATTCTTGCATGCTTTAATTATCTTTAATTGCATGTTTTCAAGAAAATTATTTTCTATATATATTACTCTATAATACCTTTTCAAATCATAGTTTTTCAAATCTCTTGTTCTCTTTTTTTGAAAAACCCTTATTTCCTAATCCTTCTCTCCTTTTCTCAAAAACCCTAAGTATGAGAACAATGGCTTCATCTTACCAGCAACAACAACAATAACAGTCCCAAATCAACTCCAATGAAGAAGTTTTCACAGATCCCCACAAAACGCTACTCACTCCCTGCAACTCTCTTGAGGTTCTCTATGAACTTCTTGTGGACTTTGAAAGCATGAAGGAGAATGGACATGACCTTCTTGAAGAATTGGAATTTCAAGGATGGTTTTTCTCTAGACTCATTTCAGAAAATCGTTTATTTTTGAATCTCAAAAGCAGAAGGAACTCTGTTGTGGAATTGCTCAGCAAAATTTCAATGACTGGCTGAAGCTTCTTGTGGAGCACATTGCTCATCTTAGGGACGCAAAGCATCTATTTCTAGCCAACGCTCCCTGGGAATCTCCATCAGCACCAAAACTTCAAGAACCGGAGCCTCAACCTCTGGTTCTCTTTCAAGATAAAGGGAAATCGGTTGCAAAATCCTCTTAAGTCCTTGCTGCCGGGACAATTGCTTGTGCAGAAAGAGAGACTCCTTCGTCATCTATTGTTATTCAAACTCTGGATGTTCTGAAGAAAGAGAATGAAGAGGTAAAAAAATTTTGGACAAGAAAGATGAAATGAACAAGGAAACCAAGGAGATGATGGGAAAACAAGAAGCCTCAAAGTCTGAAATCATAGGGTTGCTGGAGGCATTGTTCTCAAGACTTACTCCTTCCTTTTAGAATTTAATTTTCTCTGCTTATTTTCGGCAATGTTTTTTTTCTTTCTGCAAATTTTCATTTTCCGTAGTTCTTTTTCTGTACTTCGTTTTCATCCTTGAATGTAATTATCTTCTCTTATGCATCACTGTATTTTCTTTTTAATTTATGACAAAAAGGGTGAGAAAGTAAGATATTTTGAACAAAGCATTAACCAGACCAACCTCAAACATTTTCTAACAATATTATTATGTATCATTATTGTTTGATAAAGCTTCTAGGAAAAGGTTGGTTTATTAGAATCATCAAGCACAAGATCTAATCGATCAAAGTCTGATCAGGGAAGTAATCATTTCTTTAGCTTTTATCTGAGTATTCACCTCAGGGGGAGACTTTTCCTTACAAAATATTTATGTTTTGTGATCACCAAAAACAGGGATATTGTTAGGACATAGTTTGATTCTTCATCCTCTTTAAGAATTTTGATGATAACAAATATTTTTAAGAAGATAATCTTATTTTGATTTTGATCAATATTCTGATTCTAATCAATTAATATCTCATAGAACATTCTTACGCTCTAAATTTTTAAATATGCAGAAGATGTTCTGATGTAAGAATAAAATCAATGCAACGAGAAGATCTCGTTAGAAGCAACAACATTCTCTCATTTATCACGCTCATAAGATAAGTTCTAATCAAGTTGAACTTCTGATAGCACCAAGCTGCAAGCAACAAACTCTGATATCTCATATTTGCTTTAGGATGATTTGTATTATCTGATTCTGAGGCGTTACTCATTCTTTTAAGGAAATCAAAAAGTAACCGCTGCCTACAGACAAGATCTGTAATTATGGAAAGTTCATTCAAGGCATTTATCAACACCTTTCATAACCAGTTTGTGGTGTCTTCCAACGGTTCAAAAGCTTGCCTATTTAAAGAGACATCATCAACAAGTTTCAGCTGCCGAATCTTACTCTCTCTAAATCAACTCTAAATCTTTCATCTAAATTCATTCAAAGTTATTTTATAATTATTTGTGTCTAAATTGTGTATACATCACAGTTGTGATATAGCTTGTAAGAAGCATTGTTAACTCATATTTTGTTGTAAATTGTTTGTACCTTGAGAAACCAAGTTGTGGTTAGATCTCAAGAAGACATTGACAATTGTCATCGTGGTTGTAATCAAAGATTTGATTAGTGGATTAAGACCTCGCTGAGAGAGGAAAATCACTTTGGCGAGTGGACTTGATGTAGTTTGAGCTCAAATGAACCAAGATAAAAATATCTGTGTCTAATTGTTTTTAATTTTAAAAACCCAATTCAACCCCCCTTTCTTGTGTTTTTCAACCTTCACTGAGATCCAATCTCCAAGCATATGGTATAGTAACCAATTCCAAGTTAAGAAAATTTGTGGTTTAATCCTTTGTTAATGATTTAAGCATAAACAAAATAAAAGGTCCAAGTGGACAAAGAGAAGATTACATAAAAATAAACATAAGTCCAAGTGGACAAAGAAAAAAGTACATAAACATAAACATGGTAATAAATGATAAAAGATAAAGTAAAGCAATAAAAGGCATAAAAGTAAAGTTAGAAGTTAATTGTTAGTGATTAGTTGTTAGTTGTTAGAGGGTTTAGATGAAGGATCCATAATGATTTGAACATTGATCCTAAGTCAAAAATGATGAAAATTCATTAGAGGATTGATAGAATCAAAGCCTTCTAACAATAAGCTTTTAAGGTTATCGGCCATTGAAATTGTGGTGCATCAGACCCAAATGTCTTATAAAGATGTTAAGACATCTGATATGAAATTAACATACAGGCAAGTTATAATAATGCAGGAAACATAAATAATACAACAAAATTGTTTACCCAGTTCGGTGCAACACACCTACATCTGGAGGCTTCCAAGACAAAGATGAAATCCACTATCAGTATTATTAATTCGAAGTTAAACTCGCCCATTTACAACTCCTCGCATAATCACTACCCAATGCAATTTCTACCTAAGAACATCTTAGATATGAGAACCCCTCTCACTCCCCCTCAATCACTCAATGTGATAAAATAGTAACAATAATAAAAGACAGAAGACTCACTTCTATCATAAACTTACCTAAGACATAAAGCATTTAGATTTTAAATTAGGACACACCTTGTAGTTACTTCACAACTTCCTCCAAGAACAATACATGGTGCCTATTACCTACGGGTTTCCAGGAGCATGGTGACCATCCCACAAACCGGGTGGTTCACTACATATAGCCCTAATGATTACATACCTTTTAATTTCGACCAGCTACTTAAACTAGGTTACAAATCCTTATTTTATAACTTGTACCCAACTGGATCTGGGCCTTCAAACAACAGCATATTAGATGTAACAAACTGCAGAAAACTTCTGCTACAAGTAAGGTCTTCAATCTTCAGTTTCTTAAATGAAATTCCTGGCAGCAGATACGTGATGTCACAGAGAATGTTATGACACACTATCTGACACTCTGTTAACAATTTACACAATAAATATAAATAACAGTAAAGAACACAATAAGTTGTTTACCCGTTGTCTAACTACACCTACATCCGGGGCTACCAAGCCGGGAGGAAATTCACTATTAGTAGAATTAATTCAGGAATAAACCACCAGTTTATCTCCTTCACTTAAAACCTACTCAATGCAACTTCAACCTAAGTCCTACTTAGATCTGAGTACCTACTCACTCCCCCTCAATCACAGCAGTGATATCAACCTATTGACTAATTGAATTGTGAAGACACACTTCAATAAACTATCTTGATCTCGCTTCAAAGCTTTCAATCAAGAGACAAACACTCGTGCTTTAAAGCTTTGAGTGATAAACTACCCTTACAAACAAATCCTAGTCCAATGCACTTATCAATTGATAGTTGCTTGGCTCACAAGAGAAACTAGAATTACAAATACCAACTGTTACTAATCCTAACGACACAAAAACAAGTCGCTATCTCTTCAACACATTCAAAGGGCGCAGACAGTTGTAAGGGTTGAATTCCTTTATAGAAGCGTCTTGAAACTTCATTTGGCTTCCATAAAGATAGCTAGGGTTCACTTAATTTAATCCTAAAAACATGGTCTTTTCAACAACCAATTTAGGTTTAATTAAGATTAACCTAGCAACCACGTGAGCATGCTTTCTAATAACAAAAACAATATTTAGCAGCTCAACAAACTTCGAAAATCTCAGAAAACAGATTCTGCAACAAAATGTCACTGAATGTCATAACATCCGTTATGACATCGACTATTTTCTCGCAGAATTTCCAGCCTTTAGCTTCGGATCTGAGCTGTTTTTAACATCCTTAGCAGGATTTATCTTCAATCTCTGAATGTCATGACATCCATCATGACATTGCTAAAGCCTGGTTTTACCAAAATTAATGCCAACTTAAAAACACTAACATTAAATATTCTCCTTTATTTCAGATTAAATCTCCTAAGACCTTTAAAAGTGAGCCATACAGTTTACATCTTATTCCCTGAATATTCACGATGAGAAATCCACATGTAGGTCAAAAGTGATGAGAAATCAATAGAGGGTTGATAGAATCAAAGCCTTCTAAAATGAATTGTCATGTTTATTGGCCATATCTCAACACCTAATCATACTTGGACAATTTCAAGCATAAAACTTAGGCCACGAAGAACCATTTTTCCGATTTAAGGGACAAAAATTTAGCACTATGTTAAGCAATTGTAAGTGAACTTATATACAAGTTGCACCTATATGAGGCCGATCAATAATAATCTATGTACCATACATGTTAGATATATGATAAAAACCATACTCCTAAAACATATAGCACATGTAAAAACAAGAAAGGCATAAGATGAAGAGGGAGGGGAATTATAAGTTACATTGGATCACATTCTCAAAATTATTTCATCTTCAATTTCAATCACACATCTTGGTGGATTAAAGCACTAAATATATCACTAATTCAAAGCACCAAGAATGAATTAAATAATTCATTGTATGATAGATTTGAATTAATGAACATTTATCCAACTTCATCTACACCTAAAGTCCATTAAATTTGAAGAGAAATTTGATATTTAATATTGCAATCCAAAGAAATCATCAAAAGAATTTAGTAGAAAAGGAGAAATCACCAAAACAGTCCCTAAATAAGCCAAAAATAGCATTCTGACTTGCAGGAAAACGATTTCCATTTTAGGGGTAATTGATTTCTTGTTCAGATTTTTTTAAAATATGGAAGAAAAATAGTTGAAGAAATTAATTACCATAAACTAGAAAGCGATTTCCTCAAGTGAAAAACGAGAAAATGGAATTTTAAAAGGGGCAATTCTTGATCAAACTTTTTAACAAACACCTTATGATTATAAATTCAATTGAGCACGGAAATTCCATTAAAATTTGAGAATAAACACCAATGGAATCACAAAACATGGTTCAATCAATCAAATCACAAAGATCAACAAGAGATCACATTGTAAAAGATGAAGATCCAACTTACCATATGTAGATCTCGAAAATTATCAACAAAACCACTTCAACAATTTGCTTAAATTCAGCCCCAAAAAACAATCTCACAAGCTTTGATATAAAGAATTGAAGAAGAAAAAGTGTTTGGGTGGAGGTTTAGCTCAAAGATTAGTAAGTTTCAATGAAAAGCATTCGACCAGACTCGTCATGTTGCCCCAACACATACCCCATTGAGTTCTCTAACACTGTTAATTACATGATAAGAGGTCTTTCTTTGACTGGTGGTACCAGGATAGGAGGATTTTGTAGGTACTCCTTGATTTTGTCAAAAGCTGTCTGGCAATCGTCATTCCATTTCACTACTTGATCTTTCTTCGGTAACTTGAAGATTGGCTCACAAGTAGAAGTTAGATGTGCAATGAATCTGGAAATGTAGTTTAGTCGTCCCAAGAAACCTCTGACTTCCTTCTCGGTACGGAGAGCTGGCATTTCTTGAATATATTTAACCTTGGCAGGGTCAATTTCAATACCTTTACCACTGACAACGTATACCAGGAGTTTCCCGGATCTGACTCCAAAGGTGCACTTGTTAGGATTAAGTCTTAGTATGTATTTCTTCAGTCTATCAAACAGCTTTCGCAAATGATCGGGATGTTCTTCTTCAGTTTGTGATCGAGCTATCATGTCGTCGACATAGACCTCTATCTCGTGATGAATCATGTCATGAAATAAAGCTACCATGGCACGTTGATATGTGGCGCCAACGTTCTTCATTCCAAACGACATGACTTTGTAACAGAATGTGCCCCACTGTGTAACGAAAGTAGTCTTTTCCATGTCTTCGGGAGCCATTTTGATCTGATTGTAACCGGAGAAGTCATCCATGAAGGAGAAAACCTTGTGTTGAGCGGTGTTATCGACCAGGACATCAATATGTGGAAGTGGGAAGTCGTCTTTCGGACTTGCTTTATTCATATCTCAGTAGTCCACACACATACGTACTTTGCCATCCTTCTTAGGTACGGGCACCACGTTCGCAACCCACTGTGGATAAGAAGTAACGGCTAGGAAACCGACATTGAACTATTTGATAACTTCGGCTTTGATTTTCTCGGACATCTCAGGACGCATATGATGAACCTTCTGTTTCAAAAGGAGAAAACCTTCTTTCGTCGGTAGTCGGTGTACCACAATGTCAATGTATAAACCTGACATGTCTTCATAGGACCAAGCAAAAATCTTGATACAGTCTCGCAGCATCTCGACCAATCTCTCTTTGACATTTCTCTCAAGATCTGCTCCTATCTTGATTTCCTTTGTCTTCGTCATTACCTAGATTCAAAACCTCGACTGGCTCCTCTCGTGGCTGTATAACCTGTTCTTCCTGTTGTAGTAGTCTGGCAAGTTCTCCTGGCACTTCACAAACCTCCTCACCTTCATCTTCGGCTTGGTATAGCGGATTATCGAAGTCATATTTAGCAATAGTAGAGTCTTTATCGATGAGATTCAGAGTGAATCTGCAGTGTATTATGTGGCTGTGTGTAAGAACACATAGCTTTTTGAAAGGGTGATAAAGTAAAAAGAAAGAAAAGAGCACAATATTTGAATGCAAAAGTCCAATGATTTATTGAATGAAAATATGCAAATGACAAATAATAACCCTCACAAACGAGCCGTGGTGCCCCGGGCAAGGCACTAGGCTTAAATTTTATTGTTCGAAAGCATAAAAGAAGAAAAAGCAATTAATCCTGTCTAAAGGAGATTAGTATGACATCTTCAATCTTCCAATTGTTGAGTCCGTTGTCTGGAGTTGGGAAGATCCAATTTTTGATGTCGAAGTCGCCATCGTCATCTTCTATAGCATGGACTCCGCTTTTGTTGATGTGGAAAGGAATTTTGCTGGCACGTCCGCGGCGTATCATCTTCTGACCTTTGATAGTGAAGCCTAAACCAATCTTGTCAGATTTGAATGGAAAATTGGGGAGTTGACCCCAAATAGTACAGCCTCCTTCTTCGACCACAACTCTAGCGTCTTTGAGTGAAGCCATCTTTGACGGAACTCTAGTAAATTCAGGAGTGACAGGAGTGTCAACAGGCATGACTCGTGGAATTGCTTCAAAAGCTTGACAGGGGGTTTCGATGAATTCACCTTCCATTTCGATGTATCGGAATGACTGCAGATGGCTTACTATATATTCTTCTTCACCGCATACTATAACAATCTTCCCCTTCATTGTGTACTTCATCTTCTGATGTAGGGAAGAGGTGACAACACCTGCCCCATGTATCCAAGGGCGTCCGAGTAGGAAAGAATAAGCTGGACAAATGTCCATGACAAAGAAAGTGGATTCAAAAGTCTGGGAACCGACTTTAATTGGCAGGTTAAGCTCTCCAAGTACTGTTCTTTTTGAACCATCAAAAGCTCTTACGATTATGTCATTGGGCTTCATGACCACTTCTTCAGTATTAAGGCGGTCGAGAGCGCTCTTTGGTAGAACATTCAGGAGCAGAACCAGTATCCACCAATACGTGAGACAATGTAGTGCCCTTGCATTCAATGGTGATATGCAAGGCTTTGTTGTGTTTCCTTCTGGCAGGAGTTAAATCAGCATCAGAGAAACCTAAACGATTGTTGGCGGTTAGGCTAGCAATACAACCTACGAATTAATAAGAAGTAGTGTCTTGCGGTATGTGAGCATTCTTCAGAAACTTTACTAAGGCTTTAGCATGAGCGTCAGAGCACAATAGCAGAGCTAGCATGGATATCTTGGACGGATATTGTCCCAACTGTTCCACAACATTGTAGTCGCTCTTCTTGATGATCTTCAGAAATTCCTCCATTTCTTGCTTGGAGGTGCCCTCAGCAACGTCCTTTGGTACTTTTGTCTGAGCAGGATGAGTTACTTTTTCTTTCCCTCTAGCTTCGGGAATTGCTTCGATAGCAGGAATGCGAATTGGTGTAGTGGTGTCTTTCAGAGGATAGATCTCTGGGGAAAATACTCTTCCGGTTCTGGTTACCTTGCTTGATATCCTTATTGTGTTCTCATCAGCATACTCTTCTAGGTAATCGTCTCCCCATCCAGTTGGCTTGATGACTTCGATTGGAATCTTGTAACTTTCGAGAGCGATATATATAACCATTAAATCAAACTTTCCACTTGGATGCCCCAAGGTATCCCAGACTTCTGGTTCGACTTCGCTTACGTCTTCAATTTTCAGATTTTTAGCAACATCTTCACACAGGTTCTCCACAGGTGGAGTTTTCATAAATAGCGTTTCTTGGTTGTCCATCATGCACTGAATACGCCTCTTTAACCAAGCACATCCATTAGATTCATATGCACACCAACGACAGTTATCAGGGCATCCTGAAAATACACCGGCTTGCAGCAAATATTTCTTGACAGACATTAGAGGAATAGTCAGCTTGTTCACATCATAAATGTAGGAGTCATCGTCAATAGCATTGGTACTTTTACCATGGTCAGGAATTGGTGCATTGATCACATTCGGAGTTTCGACAGGAGGGTCGAAATCAATTTCCCTTGCTTCAATCATTTATTAAATCTTGTTCTTAAGGGCCCAACAGTTGTTGGTGTCGTGCCCCTGGCTGTTAGAGTTGTATGCACACCTTGCTTTAGGATTATACTTTGGAGAGGAAGTGTTAACATGATGAGGAGGATCCCTCAAAGTAATGAGATCTTCTTTCAACATGTGTTGTAGTGCTTGAGATAAAGGCATATTGATTTTCGTAAACTGTCTTCGTGGCGCGTTCTGGCTACGCGTGTTGTCTCATTGAGGTTGTGCTGGTGTCGAATTGGAGATCACGACTGCCCCCACATATTGGGTGCGATCAGCATGTCAAATCTCTTTTGACCATACACAACATCGACTTCTTTCTTACCACCAAAATATCTCTTCGCAGCATTTAAAGATAACTCTACTTGAATCTTTCCGCTCTTGATTCTAGCTTCGATACGTTCGCCTGTCAAAATCAGCTCGGTGAATCCAGCTGAAGAGTTTCTAATTAGATGATTGAAGAATGGGTATGTCAGTGTTCCCATAAATATGTCAACATACTCCCTATTGGACAAGGGTGGTTGAACTCTGCCTGCTAAATCTTGCTGAAATAAATAGCGAGAGAATAAGAAATCCGGTCTTCAATGTACCTATTATGAAATGTTATGCCATGATATGTGATGTTATGCAATGCAATGTTTTCAAGGACCTTAGGAACTTAAATTTGTTAAACAAGCACGAGAAATTTTTTTATTAGTTTATCTTTTAGCAAGTACAAAAGAAAGTTTAAATAAAAGAAATTCCTAGAGCTTAGGTCTCCCATGGGCGCTACCTCTTGGTGTTGAAGTAGGTGTTGATGTTTCGCTCCTCGTGAAGTAGCTTTGTCAACTCTAGTACCTTCTTCTCGCTTGCATAGCACTGAGCTTCGAATGTATCCCTTTCTTCTTTAAGCTGAATCCAGGATCTCTTCAAGTCTTTGAAATTAGTAGGCATGTCTGGATGGAGAATGGCATAGGGTTCGTCACCTTCAGCAACAGGTTCCATAACCACTGATAGGACAGTTGTAAACGGCTTCATGAGGTTTTCAGCTTTAGCTCGCACCCATTTGAGGTATGGTTCCCAAGGAATGGAATGTTTGTTCCCCAAAGTCTTGGTATCAGTCTTCTTCACCATGCCCCGAGCGTGCACAAATCTTCGACAGTAGTTTTGGAGATCGTTTTCGTAGTCAAACACAATGTATTGGAGAAGCATATCATGAGGACTATCTCTTCGAGCATCACCAAAATGACATAGAGCTAGAGAAGGGTTGTAAGTGATACCTCCCCTTATGCCAAGGAGTGGTACAGTAGGGAATTCTCCACAATGCTCAATGAAAGTGAAGTCCTTTTGAGAAAAAAGACACCAACGTATATTTGAATGAGAGAGTGACATCAGCCTTTGAGACCACTTCAATCTTTGCTCGTTCTTCATTACTGATTGAGGAAGGTGAGAAATAAACCACCTGGAAAGTAACGATATGCAGCACATGAGAGTTCCTTATCTTTTGGCAGTAGGAGTGTGGAGAGAATGCAGAATGTCCCCAAGTAAGGTAGGCACAGGATTACGAGTGAGGAATATCTTGGTGGTGTTTACGTCTACAAACTGGTCAGGATTAGGAAATAGCACCAAGCCATAGATTAACAAGGCCAAAATGTCTTCGAACGCATGGAAACTCATTGCTTTTAGGAATTCTCGAGCTTTCTTTATCAGAAACTTAGCAAGAAAACCCTTAACTCCGCTTCTTGTTTCCCAATTAGCTTCAATGTTTGATCGCTTTAGATGTATAGCTGATGCAATGTCTTCATATTTCGGAGCTTTTTCTGAACCGCTGAATGGTATCTGATCAAGGATAGGTATCCCAAGTGGCTTAGAGAACTCTTCCAATGTAGGTACCAACTGATAATCTGGAAATGTAAAATAGTGATGTTTCGGATCGAAGAAATGGAATGCGACGTGCATCA
Organism: Vicia sativa; assembly: GCA_021764765.1. Classification (NCBI taxonomy): domain Eukaryota; kingdom Viridiplantae; phylum Streptophyta; class Magnoliopsida; order Fabales; family Fabaceae; genus Vicia; species Vicia sativa. Next base: position 78,199,056 of record CM038793.1, on the reverse strand, counting down.
TATCTTCTTCAAAACCGGAGATAACCAAGTCAAGTAGATAACCATGCCTTTTGATAAACTGGGTATAATCGGGAACTTGTGAAACTAATTCTTTGAGTTGAGAAGGTATACCCATGAAGTTGACTCAGATAGTCTTCCTAGAAGCCATAACTCCTACAAAACAGAGCAAAGATAAATCCCTAGGTCCTTGAAATAGTTAGAAATGATATGATGTTATGATGTCATGATGTCATATTTAAAACCAGTAGCAAGCACAAGCAATTCACACAATAGCCCTAGGTTTAAGTCTTGCATGAGGCATAGGTGTCTACCCTACCAGAGTTTAAGTGGGTTAAACCTGTCCTATAATAGTAACCGGGTTCTAGGAATCTCATATCGTTGATCTTTCTCGTAGGCTTTATTTCAATACGACTACCAAGTGGTCGACCGAAACATCCCAAAAGTCGAATCTTAATGAGCGTAGCATCGAGTATCAACCAACCTCAGTCTGCACCGAAGTCGGTCATCTCACTACCTTGTAATGGCCAAGATGGGTCAATTAGGGTTCTAAAAGTTGAGTTAGTGCTTATGACACTACGCAGATGCCAAATACTTTCCTCAACTGAACATGAGGAGCATCGGGACATCCAAAGTGTCGCACTAACTTAGCCATCATTTAGACTGTTTTGGTATACGCCTGACAGTCGTGATGATTTATTGCTACTTGCCTAAGGAAACCTGGATCCGGGTGTAGGATCCCCCAAAAGTATAATACCCAAGCAATCCTTAAGATAAAGCAGACAAGTCAAACAAAAAGCAGTAAAGTGATCTAAAAACCCTAAGGTAGCCTCTCTTTGGGATGTCCCCACCAGAGTCGCCAGTTGTGTGATACGGTGGGAGAACTGACTTGTTTGTTTTGCATTTTATCGCACATGTTCCATTTAGCAAGAGTCGGCACCGACTTTTCTTTTATCCAATTAAGGAAAGGTGAAAAGAATATGAAAAGGGAAGGTATTAGCACCCTTTCAATCCGTAGTTATCTACAGGCTCTTAATTTCTTAGCTCACTTTATAAATTTCTTTATATGTGTGTGTTTGAAAAGATGTTTTTGAAAGGCATTTCTCTATGACTTCGTAATGATTCTCGCTGGAATGTATACGAAGTGTTTGAAAATGTTTTGTTTTGAAAAAGTGTTTAACTTTGTAATGATTCACGCTGGAATGTATACAAAGTGTTTGAAAAGTTTTTGAAAATAGTGTGAGGTGTAAAAAGTGTTTTTGAATTGATTGGCGCAAGCAAAAGAGTCTTATTACCTACTCAGAATGGTCGTTTCCATGTTATTTTGCTTTCCTTTAGGGTAGCGTTATCCATACCATTAGTTTGTTAGGTAACTCTATCTGTTGGATGTAAAGGGACATTCGAAGGGTCATCATATGGTCATAGAAGGCAACATGTAGGGATACCTTAGCATATTCGTAGGGACGATAATCACTTTTCGTAGGCAACAATCGAGGGACGAGATCATATATTCGTAGGAAACATCGAGGGTCATCGAGGAACTATGATCTTTGATTCGAAGGGACTATGATGATGTTATTTGTAGGCAACTGTGCTAAGATATCCCTACGTTCGAGGGACATGACCATATATTTGAAAGGCAACAAGAGAGGATACCCAAAGGTGGGTACATGTGTGAAGAGTGGGTTGTCTTCAGATATTGATCTTGTATTTAGAAGTGATCTATGTTGTTTTTAATCTTGCCATACATGCCTAGTTACTAGCAGTTAAATATGTACAAAAATTAATGTGCGGAAAGTAAATCCTACGCTATTACATGGCTTTGGGGCAGATACATAATAGGAGTGCGAAAAGTAAAGGCAGAAATGTAAATCTACGTTATTACATGATAAAAAAAAACTTGCGACCTATACATCCTTTCTAGAATTGTAAATGCGAAATAAGAAATAAATAATCATAATAATAAGAAAATGTTAGCAAAATGTTTTGGAAATTAGTAAAAAAAAAGGTTTTAGGTTAGTAATCCTAATTACTAGAGAAACAAATATTTTTGGGAATTTTCTGAATTAGTTTTAATATGGAAAAATAATTAAAGGTTAATTTAATTGTTAATTAGCAATTAATTAAAATATGAATGAAAAAAATAATTTTTTATGTCAAAATTTAAATAAACATTTTTCTGACCTAAATGCAAAAAAGAAATATTTTTTGTGATTTTTGTAGTTTTAAAAAAATGTTTGAAAAGAAATTAAATTGGAAAAGAAAAATATGACAATAATGGAAAAAGGTTAGTTTTGGAAAAGGATCAAAAATATTGTGAGGAGCCAGGGATCGAACCTTGGTCCTCTGGGGTTATACGCGCGCTGCCTTACCAGCCGAGCCAGCTTGCACTTGTGTTAGCAACATGAAACAAATAGATTATAAAGGAAATAATTCACTGAATGTTGAAATAAAAACGTGCGCCAAGGGGGGTCATCGTCCCCGATTCAAATTTCCCAGACTTTTACCTACGAATGCTTTCGTTGCTAAAGCCAATAGTGACGGCTTTGTCCCTCACTATAACACCTGCAATTTTTCCAAATTCACAATATGCAATATAAATATATGGTAAAGGCATGGATTGATTGCCTTAAACCTCCTAAACACAAATATGTCCCTGATTTTGGCCAATTTTTCCTAAATCAAAAAGCCCTAATTTGGAGTTACGAAACCTAGCAATGGTGAAAGCTTGTACCTGCACTCAAACCTTAATAGAACCATACAGTAAGCTTCGAAATAACATCAGGAACACAAATATATAATCAAATCATGTTAAAAATGCATGTAACTGAATTCGATTTCAAAATTTTATAGAGAAAACCGTGATAGTTATTTCATGTTTTTGGATGTCTTGATGCTTGGTAATGATCTGGAATGATTCAGAGGACTCCCATGAAGTTGTTTGAATGCTTGGAATGGCCTGGATCGAAGCAAAACTTTGGCTGCAAGTTGCTTGAATCACACGGTTTTTTGAGGCTTCGTTAGGGTTCCTTGAGCATGAATTTTCATCCTCCAGGCATCTAAGAATTAATGGAGGATGAAAATATAATGGATGACATTAGGTCAAGAATTAATGAGAAAATATATCTTCATCAATGTTAAAATATTTGATTTGAATCAAACTTTATTTTGCCTTTTTTGAGCCAATTTCAATCAAATCTCTTGCCAATCTTCATTATTTCGAAATAATCAGATTATTTGGCTTGCTTGGACCTCAAGAATGTTGAAAATCAATCTTTACACTTAATGTTTGGATTTTATATCTTTTATTTTAATTAAATTGGTTTTAAATGAATAAAAATCCAAAATAAATAAAAATAAAAGATAAAAGGCGTGGCCTTGGGCTTGGAGGTTCTAATTCAGATAAGAAACAAGTTTGAACCAAGAAAAGTTACGCCCATTTAGAAAAAATTTGATTTTTTCAAGTATTTCTTTTCATACACCTTCTCAAAAATGTTAAACTTGCACAACTCGTATCTTTCTCAATTTTCAACATTTTTGAGTGTTATTGGACTTTTTAAAAATATCAAGAAGTCCTCTAAACACTAATTTTGGTTTCATCTTCATTGAAGTTTCCAAGTTCATGAACACTTCTTTGAAAAAAGATAACTTTTTGTTGACTTTTAAAAGGACCTATAATATTTTGATCCATAACTTCGAAATGAAGCGTTTTTGGCCAAAGCTTGTCAGATATGAAGTTGTAGAAAATTGAATTCCCTTCAAGATGAGCTTTGGTGGAAAAAAATTTGATAAAATATGTGAAAGTTATGCTTGGTCAAAGTTCTGTTGACTTTTGTCTAAAAAATCCTAATTTAGAAACTTTGACTTTTGATCAAATCTTGACTTTCCTTGAGGAATCATGGTCAACCCTTGATCAAATGATGAATATTACTTCAAAATATTGATGTTGACCAAAAATTATGAAGTTTGACTGTATGTTGACCACATTTGACTTTGTGTCCAATATAGTTGATTTTCAACCATCTGAGCAATTGGATGTGCAAATTTGACTTGAAAGGCTTGAAGCTTGACATGGTGATCCCTTGAAGCATATGATGAGGTATGATGGCCACTTGGAGCATTGGAAATCCATTTTGACTTCAGAGAAGCAAAACCCTAGTTTAGATTGATAGCTTAGGAGAGGGTTTGTCTGGTCAACCCTTGTGAAATCCTTGAGTATGGAGATGTGAATTGTCTTGAGAAGTAGGAGGGAAAATTTTGGGGTATGACAAACTTCCATTATGATCTAACACGGGTATACTCAATATGTATATGATTATTCTCAATTTACTTTGAAAATTGACAAACATTTTATAGTTATTTTAGTGTATGTTGATAACATCATAGTAGATGGAAATTCCATGCTTGAGTTGGTTTGCTATTTGAGGTTAGTTAGAATAACTGGCTTCTAATTGGCAGTTAAGGGATAAGAAGATATATTATTATTTTTCCTCCAATACTCAAATTGAACTGAAAATGTATATAATCTCATATTTCTTCGCTGAGCAATCAATGAAGAATTTCTATTGAATTCTTTTGTCTTCATTCTTCTTCTTCCACAACTAATTCGCTGCATCACATTAAAAATTTTGAAAAAAATATAGTATCGAGTAAATCACGATGTAACTTAAAAAATAAAATAATCAAATCAAATGTTTTAACTTTTCACGTGGTGAGAAATTCAATTTTTTTTGAAAATTTTTGGTGTCGTGTAAATCATGAACCAAATTAAAAGTGTGTTGAAAAATGGAATCTAACTGACACGCAGACTGGAGAAAAGAAATCTAGGGAAATATTTGTGGTGTGATAATGACGACACTATCGAATATTTTACGTTTGTGTCGTGATTATCACGACGGTAAATGTCTTCTATAATTTCAAATTCGTTCCTGAATAATTTCCTCTTCTCAAGCATTTATCTCAACATTTTTCTTCTTCTTCTCATCAATCAAACCTTTTCTCTTCAAATTTTCTACCCGTCCTCACCAATTTTATTAAAATTCCCAACATATAAAATTTTCATTTTATTTTGTTTAATATTTGAATAATTTTATTTTATATCTTATTTATTTTTTATGAAGTTGTAGATCAAAGTTAAAGATTCAAGAAGTTGGTCAAGAATTTATTCAAAAAGTTGTTTAAAAATTTGTTCTAAGATTTAATTAAGCTGTGTTTAAATTTTCATTTTAAAAAATAAACATATTGAATTGAAACTGATTTTTTTCTTGAAAATATATTTGTTGTAATTAGTGTTTTAAAAATTGGACCAGACATCAAATCGGTGAAGGTACTGAGTTACTGATTTATTGGTCGAATCATTGGGTCACTGGTTGAACCGCATGACTAAACCAGATTAAATCAGATAACTCGGATAAATAGACCGGTCTTTATAACAAAACTATATAGGTATAAAACTTGTCGAACTAGATGACTCAATCTCTACAAAATATAACTAGGACTTAAATTTTTTAAAAACATCATATGATAAATAAATTCACAATTTGATAATTTAAATTTAAATTTAAATCATTTTGAAAATATTATATCATAGATAAATTTACAATTTGATAATTTAAATTTAAATTTTAAATATAGGTATCACATATAATAAAATAGTACATAATTATAAAGTCTAATTGCAACATAATATAATTGAATAATTTATAACAAAATAACTCCATTGTCTATTAAATTTAATTTTAAGGAGTAAAGATTGTTTCAATATCAAAACTAGCTACTACAAAATCAACCACATCTGCAACATTTTATCTATCAATAATATAATTAATTCATCATTTTATTTTTATTGTTATTTACATATAATTTTTTAATAAAATTAATCAAAATGAATAAAAAAACTTAAACTGCAGTTCTTTTTTTTAAATTAAAAAAATTGAGTAAAAAGTAGTTGAACCACCGATTTTAGAAAACCCAATTTTTCCGATTTTTATTTTCACCAGTTCTTACCGATTTGTGTGGGTTCAACGACATATCTAATCCAACAATTGAATTAGATCGGTTATCTAGCCGGTTTCTAGTTCGACCAGTCTGATTGACCATTTCGTTCTGGTTTTTAAAACACTAGTTGTAATTTATAAATATGAAGTGTTTTAATATTTGCATGTAAAACACAATATATGAAGAATTTCTATTGAATTCTTTTGTCTTCATTCTTCTTCTTCCACAATTAATTACTGCATCACATTAAAAATTTTGAAAAAATATAGTATCGAGTAAATCACGATGTAACTTAAAAATAAAATAATCAAATCAAATGTTTTAACTTTTCACGTGGTGAGAAATTCAATTTTTTAAAATTTTTGGTGTCGTGTAAATCATGAACCAAATTAAAAGTGTGTTGAAAATGGAATCTAACGACACGCAGATGGAGAAAAGAAATCTAGGAAATATTTGTGGTGTGATAATGACACTATCGAATATTTTACGTTTGTGTCGTGATTATCACAACGGTAAATGTCTTCTATAATTTCAAATTCCTTCCTGAATAATTTCCTCTTCTCAAGCATTTATCTCAACATTTTTCTTCTTCTTCTCATCAATCAAACCTTTTCTCTTCAAATTTTCTACCCGTCCTCACCAATTTTATTAAAATTCCCAACATATAAAATTTTCATTTTATTTTGTTTAATATTTGAATAATTTTATTTTATATCTTATTTATTTTTTATGAAGTTGTAGATCAAAGTTAAAGATTCAAGAAGTTGGTCAAGAATTTATTCAAAAAGTTGTTTAAAAATTTGTTCTAAGATTTAATTAAGCTGTGTTTAAATTTTCATTTTAAAAAATAAACATATTGAATTGAAACTGATTTTTTTCTTGAAAATATATTTGTTGTAATTAGTGTTTTAAAAATTGGACCAGACATCAAATCGGTGAAGGTACTGAGTTACTGATTTATTGGTCGAATCATTGGGTCGGTTGAACCGCATGACTAAACCAGATTAAATCAGATAACTTGGATGAATAGACCGGTCTTTATAACAAAACTATATAGGTATAAAATTTGTCGAACTAGATGACTCAATCTCTACAAAATATAACTAGGACTTAAATTTTTTAAAAACATCATATGATAAATAAATTCACAATTTGATAATTTAAATTTAAATTTAAATCATTTTGAAAATATTATATCATAGATAAATTTACAATTTGATAATTTAAATTTAAATTTTAAATATAGGTATCACATATAATAAAATAGTACATAATTATAAAGTCTAATTGCAACATAATATAATTGAATAATTTATAACAAAATAACTCCATTGTCTATTAAATTTAATTTTAAGGAGTAAAGATTGTTTCAATATCAAAACTAGCTACTACAAAATCAACCACATCTGCAACATTTTATCTATCAATAATATAATTAATTCATCATTTTATTTTTATTGTTATTTACATATAATTTTTTAATAAAATTAATCAAAATGAATAAAAAAACTTAAACTGCAGTTCTTTTTTTTAAATTAAAAAAATTGAGTAAAAGAAGTAGTTGAACCACCGATTTTAGAAAACCGCCAATTTTTCCGATTTTTTTATTTTCACCAGTTCTTACCGATTTGTGTGGGTTCAACGACATATCTAATCCAACAATTGAATTAGATCGGTTATCTAGCCGGTTTCTAGTTCGACCAGTCTGATTGACCATTTCGTTCTGGTTTTTAAAACACTAGTTGTAATTTATAAATATGAAGTGTTTTAATATTTGCATGTAAAAACACAATATATGAAGAATTTCTATTGAATTCTTTTGTCTTCATTCTTCTTCTTCCACAATTAATTCGCTGCATCACATTAAAAATTTTGAAAAAAATATAGTATCGAGTAAATCACGATGTAACTTAAAAAATAAAATAATCAAATCAAATGTTTTAACTTTTCACGTGGTGAGAAATTCAATTTTTTTGAAAATTTTTGGTGTCGTGTAAATCATGAACCAAATTAAAAGTGTGTTGAAAAATGGAATCTAACTGACACGCAGACTGGAGAAAAGAAATCTAGGGAAATATTTGTGGTGTGATAATGACGACACTATCGAATATTTTACGTTTGTGTCGTGATTATCACAACGGTAAATGTCTTCTATAATTTCAAATTCCTTCCTGAATAATTTCCTCTTCTCAAGCATTTATCTCAACATTTTTCTTCTTCTTCTCATCAATCAAACCTTTTCTCTTCAAATTTTCTACCCGTCCTCACCAATTTTATTAAAATTCCCAACATATAAAATTTTCATTTTATTTTGTTTAATATTTGAATAATTTTATTTTATATCTTATTTATTTTTTATGAAGTTGTAGATCAAAGTTAAAGATTCAAGAAGTTGGTCAAGAATTTATTCAAAAAGTTGTTTAAAAATTTGTTCTAAGATTTAATTAAGCTGTGTTTAAATTTTCATTTTAAAAAATAAACATATTGAATTGAAACTGATTTTTTCTTGAAAATATATTTGTTGTAATTAGTGTTTTAAAAATTGGACCGACATCAAATCGGTGAAAGTCTTGAGTTCTTGATTTATTGGTCGAATCATTGGGTCACCGGTTGAACCGCATGACTAAACCGTTAAATCGGATAACTTGGATGAATAGACCGGTCTTTATAACAAAACTATATAGGTATAAAATTTGTCGAACTAGATGACTCAATCTCTACAAAATATAACTAGGACTTAAATTTTTTAAAAACATCATATGATAAATAAATTCACAATTTGATAATTTAAATTTAAATTTAAATCATTTTGAAAATATTATATCATAGATAAATTTACAATTTGATAATTTAAATTTAAATTTTAAATATAGGTATCACATATAATAAAATAGTACATAATTATAAAGTCTAATTGCAACATAATATAATTGAATAATTTATAACAAAATAACTCCATTGTCTATTAAATTTAATTTTAAGGAGTAAAGATTGTTTCAATATCAAAACTAGCTACTACAAAATCAACCACATCTGCAACATTTTATCTATCAATAATATAATTAATTCATCATTTTATTTTTATTGTTATTTACATATAATTTTTTAATAAAATTAATCAAAATGAATAAAAAACTTAAATCAGTTCTTTTTTAAATTAAAAAAATTGAGTAAAAGAAGTAGTTGAACCACCGATTTTAGAAAACCGCCAATTTTTCCGATTTTTTTATTTTCACCAGTTCTTACCGATTTGTGTGGGTTCAACGACATATCTAATCCAACAATTGAATTAGATCGGTTATCTAGCCGGTTTCTAGTTCGACCAGTCTGATTGACCATTTCGTTCTGGTTTTTAAAACACTAGTTGTAATTTATAAATATGAAGTGTTTTAATATTTGCATGTAAAACACAATATATGAAGAATTTCTATTGAATTCTTTTGTCTTCATTCTTCTTCTTCCACAATTAATTATTGCATCACATTAAAATTTTGAAAAAATATAGTATCGAGTAAATCACGATGTAACTTAAAAATAAAATAATCAAATCAAATGTTTTAACTTTTCACGTGGTGAGAAATTCAATTTTTTGAAAATTTTGGTGTCGTAAATCATGAACCAAATTAAAAGTGTGTTGAAAATGGAATCTAACGACACGCAGATGGAGAAAAGAAATCTAGGAAATATTTGTGGTGTGATAATGACGACACTATCGAATATTTTACGTTGTGTCGTGATTATCACAACGGTAAATGTCTTCTATAATTTCAAATTCCTTCCTGAATAATTTCCTCTTCTCAAGCATTTATCTCAACATTTTTCTTCTTCTTCTCATCAATCAAACCTTTTCTCTTCAAATTTTCTACCCGTCCTCACCAATTTTATTAAAATTCCCAACATATAAAATTTTCATTTTATTTTGTTTAATATTTGAATAATTTTATTTTATATCTTATTTATTTTTTATGAAGTTGTAGATCAAAGTTAAAGATTCAAGAAGTTGGTCAAGAATTTATTCAAAAAGTTGTTTAAAAATTTGTTCTAAGATTTAATTAAGCTGTGTTTAAATTTTCATTTTAAAAAATAAACATATTGAATTGAAACTGATTTTTTTCTTGAAAATATATTTGTTGTAATTAGTGTTTTAAAAATTGGACCAGACATCAAATCGGTGAAGGTACTGAGTTACTGATTTATTGGTCGAATCATTGGGTCACTGGTTGAACCGCATGACTAAACCAGATTAAATCAGATAACTTGGATGAATAGACCGGTCTTTATAACAAAACTATATAGGTATAAAATTTGTCGAACTAGATGACTCAATCTCTACAAAATATAACTAGGACTTAAATTTTTTAAAAACATCATATGATAAATAAATTCACAATTTGATAATTTAAATTTAAATTTAAATCATTTTGAAAATATTATATCATAGATAAATTTACAATTTGATAATTTAAATTTAAATTTTAAATATAGGTATCACATATAATAAAATAGTACATAATTATAAAGTCTAATTGCAACATAATATAATTGAATAATTTATAAAAAAATAACTCCATTGTCTATTAAATTTAATTTTAAGGAGTAAAGATTGTTTCAATATCAAAACTAGCTACTACAAAATCAACCACATCTGCAACATTTTATCTATCAATAATATAATTAATTCATCATTTTATTTTTATTGTTATTTACATATAATTTTTTAATAAAATTAATCAAAATGAATAAAAAAACTTAAACTGCAGTTCTTTTTTTTAAATTAAAAAAATTGAGTAAAAGAAGTAGTTGAACCACCGATTTTAGAAAACCGCCAATTTTTCCGATTTTTTTATTTTCACCAGTTCTTACCGATTTGTGTGGGTTCAACGACATATCTAATCCAACAATTGAATTAGATCGGTTATCTAGCCGGTTTCTAGTTCGACCAGTCTGATTGACCATTTCGTTCTGGTTTTTAAAACACTAGTTGTAATTTATAAATATGAAGTGTTTTAATATTTGCATGTAAAAACACAATATATGAAGAATTTCTATTGAATTCTTTTGTCTTCATTCTTCTTCTTCCACAATTAATTCGCTGCATCACATTAAAAATTTTGAAAAAAATATAGTATCGAGTAAATCACGATGTAACTTAAAAAATAAAATAATCAAATCAAATGTTTTAACTTTTCACGTGGTGAGAAATTCAATTTTTTTGAAAATTTTTGGTGTCGTGTAAATCATGAACCAAATTAAAAGTGTGTTGAAAAATGGAATCTAACTGACACGCAGACTGGAGAAAAGAAATCTAGGGAAATATTTGTGGTGTGATAATGACGACACTATCGAATATTTTACGTTTGTGTCGTGATTATCACAACGGTAAATGTCTTCTATAATTTCAAATTCCTTCCTGAATAATTTCCTCTTCTCAAGCATTTATCTCAACATTTTTCTTCTTCTTCTCATCAATCAAACCTTTTCTCTTCAAATTTTCTACCCGTCCTCACCAATTTTATTAAAATTCCCAACATATAAAATTTTCATTTTATTTTGTTTAATATTTGAATAATTTTATTTTATATCTTATTTATTTTTTATGAAGTTGTAGATCAAAGTTAAAGATTCAAGAAGTTGGTCAAGAATTTATTCAAAAAGTTGTTTAAAAATTTGTTCTAAGATTTAATTAAGCTGTGTTTAAATTTTCATTTTAAAAAATAAACATATTGAATTGAAACTGATTTTTTTCTTGAAAATATATTTGTTGTAATTAGTGTTTTAAAATTGGACCAGACATCAAATCGGTGAAGGTACTGAGTTACTGATTTATTGGTCGAATCATTGGGTCACTGGTTGAACCGCATGACTAAACCAGATTAAATCAGATAACTTGGATGAATAGACCGGTCTTTATAACAAAACTATATAGGTATAAAATTTGTCGAACTAGATGACTCAATCTCTACAAAATATAACTAGGACTTAAATTTTTTAAAAACATCATATGATAAATAAATTCACAATTTGATAATTTAAATTTAAATTTAAATCATTTTGAAAATATTATATCATAGATAAATTTACAATTTGATAATTTAAATTTAAATTTTAAATATAGGTATCACATATAATAAAATAGTACATAATTATAAAGTCTAATTGCAACATAATATAATTGAATAATTTATAAAAAAATAACTCCATTGTCTATTAAATTTAATTTTAAGGAGTAAAGATTGTTTCAATATCAAAACTAGCTACTACAAAATCAACCACATCTGCAACATTTTATCTATCAATAATATAATTAATTCATCATTTTATTTTTATTGTTATTTACATATAATTTTTTAATAAAATTAATCAAAATGAATAAAAAAATTAAACTGTAGTTTTTTTTTTAAATTAAAAAAATTGAGTAAAAGAAGTAGTTGAACCACCGATTTTAGAAAACTGGCAATTTTTCCGATTTTTTTATTTTCACCAGTTCTTACCGATTTGTGTGGGTTCAACGACATATCTAATCCAACAATTGAATTAGATCGGTTATCTAGCCGATTTCTAGTTCGACCAGTCTGATCGACCATTTCGTTCTGGTTTTTAAAACACTAGTTGTAATTTATAAATATGAAGTGTTTTAATATTTGCATGTAAAAACAATATATATATATATATATATATATATATATATATATATATATATATATATATGATTTGTTAATAATTTGTATGAAAAAAATGTTAAGTATATGTTTGTATGTGAGTTGTTAATAGTTTTATGTAAGAAATATTAAGTGGTCTAATATTTGTATATAAAAATATTAATTTTTATTTTTAATTATTTTTATTTTTATTTAGAGGTATCATTATCATTATTTTTTTAATAATTATAATTTTTATATATATATTTTTTTAGAAAATATTCAGTTTTGTATCGTGTTTTCTATTACGCAAAATCAGTGGACAAATTTGTGGCGTAAATTCACATTGAAAATTTGTTTGGTAAATTATGATCTCTTTGCAAACAGTTAAAGTGTTTGTGTCGTGAATATTACAATATAAATTTGTGTCGTGAATATCACGTAGTAAAAAGTTGTCCCAAATGCTCTTGTCTCGTAATTTTCTACGACACTAATTATATTTATGTCATGTTTTTTAGATTTATAACGTGAATATCACGAGACTGAATACTACTTTTTAATGTAAAATTTTTAAAATTTTCATTTTCATACAACCATCATATTTTTTTAATATACGTAAAAAAATCAAAATAATTTATAATAAAAAATTAAGATATATTATAAATATTTAAATTTAGGGATTAATAAAAAAATAATGGTAAATAACAGGAAAAATAAAGTAAAGTTAAGAACAAATGACAAATAATTACAATTTCATGACATATTTTTTAAAATCAATTATGATTTTATTAATAAAAGTCAAACAAATTATAAGGAAGGATTACAAAACTTCAAAGTCTGCACCTTATGAACAACCCTGTACAATTTAGGTATTTGTCACGTGATATTCACGATACAAATTTGTGGCGTAAAATTCACGTAGTAAAAAGTGTTTGTCCCGTGATTATTACAATAAATTTGTGTCGTGAATATCACGTAGTAAAAAATTGTCATAAACGCTCTTGTCTCATAATTTTTCTACGACACTGATTATATTTATGTCATGTTTTTTAGATTTGCAATTCACAAGACTGAATACTACTTTTTTAATGTAAAACTTTTAAAATTTTCATTTTCATACGACCATCATACTTTTTAAATATACGTGAAATTCAAAACAACTTATAATAAAAAATTGAAATATATTATCAATATTTGAATTTAGGGATTAATAAAAAAAGAGGTAAAGTTGAGGAAAAATAAAGTAAAGTTAAGAACAAAATGACAAATAATTACAATTTCATCAGTTATTGTTTAAGTCAATTATAATTTTATTAATAAAAGTCAAACAATAAATTATAAGCAAGGATTACAAAATCTTTAAAGTCTGCATCTTCTAAACAACTAGGTACAATTTAAATATTTGTCGTGTGATATTCACGATACAAATTTGTGGTATAAAATTCACGTGGAAAACCTATTTATTACATTTTGATCCATTTACAAACTGTTAAAGTGTCTGTATCGTAAATATCGTGTATTACGTGATTAAAATTGTCACCGACGCTCTTGCCTCATAATTTTTCTACGACACTAATTATATCTGTGTCATGCTTTTTAGATTTACGTCATAAATATCACAAGGCTGAATACTATTTTTTATAATTAAAATTTTTAAAATTTTAAAATTTTTATTTTCATGTGACAGTCATACTTTTAACATACGTTCAAAACAACGTATAATAAAAACGGAGGTATGTTATAAATATTTAAATTTATGGATTAATAAAAAATATAAAGTTGAGGAAAAAATAAAGTAAACTCAAGAATTTAAAATGACAAATAATTACAAATTTCATGACTTAATTTGTACAAGTCAATTATGATTTTATTAAAAAAAGTCAAACAATAAATCATAAGCAAGGATTACAAAAATACAACGTGGTCTCGTTTCGTTCGAGATACAGTCTAAATTATAAACAACATATTTAGATAAATAATTAGCAGTTTGCTTAACATGTAAAAAGTTTAAACAAACAATAAATTTATACAATCCCCAAAAATAGAACCAATATATATTTTCTTTTAAGATCTAGAAAAACATATAAGTATTTTGAAAATTCCAAACATTTTAACATAGTTAAACAAAATTTTTTTCTTTCTAAACCGTTTATATAATCTAATGTAATATGATCCAGAAGAGTATAAATAAATATCTATAATATAATAACATAATAAAATTAAATTAAAATAAGAGAAGTGTTACTCTAGATGAACAAAACATTAATAAATGTTTACATTTTCTACATCAAAATTGCATATCTCATACTATCATTTACCATAATATGATTGATCTCAGAAATTTGTGCAAATTCACCAGAAGTCCAAACGCCATCAGAACCATTAACTCGAGGATTAGAAACACATGAGAGTATAGAAATTGGAGCTTGAAGAATAGCATATATAACACTCCACCCATGTGGTCTTCTTTCTCTTTCACCTCCAAATATTGCTACTTCAACCCCTCTTTCTCCTCCTTCATACATGTTCTCATCTGCCACCTTAGAACTCTTCTTCATCCTATCAAGATTAATAAATCTTTTCTCACTCTTGATTAATAATTTATGTGATGAACTTTGAAGAAGAAATTGATTATATTGATTGAAAGTGTCAACAACCTCTATTTATGAGACTTGATTGATAATAGTAGTATTTAAGTGGTGATGTTGCTAGTGCTTGTGTTTATCACCAAAGGTTTTAAGGGTATCTTTTAATATAAAGAGCCAACCAACTAACACTAGCATATTATTTTTTTCATTGATAATTATATATGTAGGGTCTGTTCATGCAAAACATGCCGACAAACCTACCTAATAGTTCAAACTAGTATAGTATTAATCTTTTTTCCAAATTATGGGTTTACAACTTTACATATTAGATTTGCTATATCCATTATATACTCATTTACTATTTTACATAACAAAAAAGGGTCAAGCTTTTTGAGATATAGTTCTATTCAATTTTTTGGTACATAGCTAAATGACAAAATATTCAAAATAGTGATGATTCTAATCAATCATTTGGATGAGTAAGTTCAAGAGAGAATCATGAATTATAGTCCAATGAGTTTTCTTTATATAGACATTGCATGTGGTGAATGGTAACAAATAATCAATGTTAGATGCAAAGTTGTATATATTCCCCACAACTATAGTCTATGTTGGGGAATCAATGCTAATACCAAAATGTGATTGAGACTTATGTGGTGGCATAGATAAGTACCATTTTCTCCACTAAATTAGACTTTCATGGTTATCTATCTATCTATATTCCTTTCTTGAACCGTGAAGAAACCCAAGATACGGATAGATATGCATATTTATTAAAATAATTAAGTTAATAAATAATAATAATAATAATAATAATAATAATAATAATAATAATAATTAAGCTATTGGATTTTTGAACTAATCTAAAAAGTTTTTGGAGTATTTCTTAATATGGTACATGATATTTTGTACTTTGGGGGATGGTTTTGGGACAACTTGTTCATTTTAAAGATAAACTAGTTGGCCATAGTGGTCCCTCTTTTTGAAATATATATACTTTTTGGTGGAGGGTAAAGTTCCTCCAAGAAACTAGATTAGAAAATACGTAGGAAGAAAATATGGTGAAGAAAACATGGTTGGCACATGTAGTTCAAATTTAGAAGACAGTAATGAATTAAAAACCATACAAGGTAAATTTTAGGAAGAACCAAATTTAGATAAACTATCTACACTAGTTAGACATGACAATTTTTTATTTAGAATTTATCTGATCTATTTAATTGTAAATTCATTCAATCTATTCAATATACACTATAATTGTTTAATTTTTAGGGAGAAAGCTTTAGATATCATTAATGAAAATTAATTAAAATGTTTTCAATACAATATGATTTTCAATCAAAATTTAAAAGATTTATATTTTTTTTATAGACAACAAAATCATCGTAAATAGAGTATAAGGGGCACTCGTCGGTTTACATAAGTTACTTTAGAAAATTCAATGGATTTTTACACTAAAATAAAATATATGATTGTTAGTGGGGAGACATTTTTAATGTGGAGAGAATGAAAGAGAGTGAAGAATAAGCATTACAACAAATAACACGCTTTTAACTTTGGACACGAAATACATTTTATTTCGGCAAAAGAAGCAAGGTAATTAAAGTCGTCATAAAAAATCTCCACTTAACACATCAGTTATTATGTAATAGTTAGCATCTATATTTCAGCAGTTAATTCGTAACAATTAGCAACTGTATTTTAGCATTTAATTAGGTAGCTCCTAGAATATCTATTGTATTTTAATAGTATATCTCATACATAATTTGATCTTTAATATTCCCTAATCTTTAGGCATGTAGTTTTGGAAATCGGTTGTATATCCGTTGTATATATTCTTCTGCCAATGAATGAGAAGATCAGACAATTGCCTCACTATTTCTTTATGGTATCAGAGCAAGTTAACAAAACCTAAATTGATACTCTGTTTTTTTCTCCTTCTTTAGTTTTCTGTCGGTCACGATAAAAATACCATGGCTGAAAACAATTATGATGGAGAAAGTACACAAAAGCATATGAGTGACGACGATAAAGGGAAGAAGCATATTCTTCTCAATACGACATCACCATATTACTTGCATCCTTCCGATCATCCTGGCATGAATATTTGTCAGGTATCTTTGAAGGGTGAAAATTATCAAGAATGGGAAATCAGTATGCGTAATGCATTTCATGCAAAACGCAAACTCGATTTCTTGGATGGGACAGTGACAGAACCAGCTACTGATGCAAGCAATATCGAGGATTGGTAGAGTGTCAATTTCATGCTTGTAGCTTGGATTATTCAATCCATCGACTCATCCATTCGTTCTACCATTACCTATTATGATACAATAAAGAAGTTGTGGGATGATCTACATCAGAAGTTCTCCATCGGCAATGGACCGCATATTCTTCAACTACGATCTGAGCTGGCACGTTTAGATCAATGGCAATGGTCAGAGTGTTGATGCTTACTACGGGAATCTGAAGAAAAGTTGGGATGAGTTGTCCACATATCTCAAAGAGAGCTTGTACATGTGGAAAATATGTCTGCAAATGGGCAGAAAATTTGAGCAAGGAACGTGAGGATGAGTGAATTCATCAATTTTGGACGGGGTTAGATTGAAATTCTGGTGTTAACAGACTCAGGATGTCGTGACATCTGATCCTACATTACAAAATAGACAAGGTAGAATTTCAATTAAAATACAGAAAACAAAAGAACACAAGGAATTGTTAACCCAGTTCGGTTCTAAACAACCTACATCTGGGGGCATACCAAGCCAGGAATGAAGTTCACTATCAGCGGTATTAATTCGAAGGGAAACCACCCTGTTTACACTCCTCACTTAATCAGACTACCCAATGAACCTTCTACCTAAGATACCACACTTAGATATGAGAACCTCCGCTCACTTCCAATCACCTCAGTTATGTCTATCAGCTACTATCACACCAGCAACTGCATTAACTACTTGGCTCCTAAAACAATCAGCTTGGAGATACCTCACTCCAAACACAACTAAAACATTTTGAAGATACCACACTTCAAACACAATATAAACAGACACTCAAGTGACACAAACCTAACATGGAATTACTTCACAACTTCTTCCAAGGACACAACTACACTCATTGCTTCATAGCTTCTGAGTGAGTAAAATAAACCTCTTTCCTACAGGCTTCGAGGCACAATAAGTTACCATCCCATAATTCAGGAGGTTCACTTACATGGCTAACCCTAAAGATTACATCTTTCTATAACCGGCTAGCTTGCTAAAAATAGGTTACAAATTCTTATTTATAACCTATTACCGAACTGGATTTGGGCCTTCACAATAACAACATAAGCTGTAACAAACTTCTATAGAAACAAACTTTTGCAGAAACAAAAATGAAAATAACTTCTGCTACAATCAAGGTCCTTGCTGATCTTTCTCCTTAGCTCTTGAACCTCCACAAAGCCTTTAAAATCACGCCACATAAGATGCATAATATTCCCAGAATATTCTGCTATAGTTAAAACAGAACTGTAACAAACTTAACAGTTTCTGTAGTTTGATGTCCTGATGTCTGATGTCTCGATATGTCATATGACATGCTTTTCCAGATGTTGAAACTTTTCAACACAGCATGTTAAGGAATTCTAGATAGGATTATCAGTTAGGAATCCTACTATATAATTCATTGTTGTTGCTATTATTTGTTTTATTAAAACTTTGCCAATTCATATAATTCAGGAACTTACAATTTCCCCCTTTGGCAAATTTTAGCTAAAACAAATAAGTACAATTACAAGCAGTTTAAAGTAGCAGCAACAATTCACAATTTACAATTTAAAAGAGTCTTCAGCAATCTTCATTAGTCTTCATGTCTTGAGAGCAGAGGGGCAAACATCAATTGGAGAGCAGACTTCAATTGCATTGTTGGTCTGTCAGTTAAAGACAATGTCTCAACTTCCAGTTCGACATCTTCTCGTGTTTTTGATTTTTCCCATTAAATCAACATGTTAAAGGGAAGGAAGGTCCAATTTGTACACGAGGAAGAATATAACTCTCATCCCCCTTAAGACAAGTGATAGTTCTTATCACAGGAGGTGGAAAAGGAGGATCGTGAGAAATAAACTATATCTTGAGTGATATCTTATTATTTTCTCAGGTAACTCAGAACACAAGTCACAATTGTGTTCAAAGCTCAGATCACAAGTCATAAATAATTTGTTGTTCATTGTTGTGTGACATAACTTGTGACTTAGACATTGTTTTGCTCTCTCTTGTATCGTATTCTTTTGTTGCACTTTTTGTGAGATAATATTTCTCTCCCCCTTTTTAAATAAAATTTGACAATTTGAGCTCTCACCAAACCAGATCCAGGCACAGGTTGCCCAAGCTTTGATGAAGTGCATGGTGAAGACGAGATGAATGCTCACTTGTTGTGTGAGGATGGCTGAGATCTCCTTTAAATAGGCCAGTAGTTCCTTAGGAATTAACGGCAAATTAATTCCTAGTCAATGGTGCGTTAATTTAGGCCTAAAATCTGTTACATGACTAGCTGTCCACCGTCCAGGATATTCTTGAATGTCTTTAATAGCCTTTGACTATTTCTTTCAAGATAAAACAGTCCCAATGCATGCATAAATCACATCAATTATCATGTCCATGCAGAGACATGTTTTGTATAATGTCCTGACATCCAGTCAGACATTGTCTTCTTACTTCATATAACTCACTTTATCACATAAGTGGATTCTCTATGATATTGATATTTTAATATCATATGGCACATTTACACAGAGTCCACCTGCCTTGGCTCTGAGATAATCACACTGCTTCTTCAAGACTTTTAGCACATATCAGTATGCACTCCCTATCACATCTAATAACGAATAGTTTCTCCCCCTCAATAGCAAATTGATTTAGATCAGCACATTATAGAAGCTCCTCCTTCTTTAATAAACATTACCAATGGCACTTAGCATTGCTGCTATTACAATTAATAACTAACAAGTAACAATAGACATTTTCTCTTCAAGTATCCGGTTCTTCTTCATATGGACAATTGCTTCTTCAAATATATTGTTGCTTCCTAATGATACTTTTGCTCCCCCTTAATATCAAAAGTCCTCCTTTTATCTTCTAAGATGAAGCTTTCCGTAAGTCGTTACTCCTCCTGAGTTATACAAAATAAGGACACTTTTGATGCTGGTCCTTATAATACTTGAAGTATTCTTAATTTGGACTTACCACAGACTCCAAATTAGGAATCCTTAGTTTGCTTGCTATACAAGTTTCATATTGCCATACTATGTAGCTTGCTAAAGAAGTAACTTCATAGTTAATCATGCATAACTAATTATATGTCTTCAAAAGATAGGTCTAAACATTATCTTCTTCTTCAATCTATGGTTTCTTCAACAGTAGTGATGTTATAACTCCATATAGGACATTCTCTTTATTCGTCACACGCTTCTTCTCATCTTGTTTCAAATTACCATACAATTATCACAAATATCCATCTCCCATCAAGATATTTGACAACATCTATATGTATCTCCTTAGTTGAATCAGCTCTTCAAATATTCACTAGATAACATTGCCACATATCCAAAACTTGTGCAGATAATAATGAACTTTGATATTGATATTAATTCCATAAATACCATGAATCCATCAGATAAATACTCAGCTCCCGACAGAGTATAAGTGGTTTGACATTCAGGATCGTACTAATAAGTACTGAGTCTCCTGTCAAAGTATCTACCAGTTTAGTCAGTTAGAATTATCTATTCACACTAGATCATCCTGACTGATTACATCTTCACACTAACCTCTACCTCCAGGTAATAAAATATATTTAAAACTGAAGACATTTAGATGATGTTCAAACATATGATATGACATCATCTATCATGGAGTGGTTCTGGGGGTAACATCCACATTTTCTTATCCATAACATTTGGGGGAAACATAGGAAGCACTGCAACTGTCAACTTTATATCCATATAATTTACACATCAAGGAATAATATGAACCACATCTCAATGAGGTTTTCTTCTGATTTTGAGATGATGATTGCCATAGTCTGTACCTTTAGAGGAGATTCCGTCAACTAGGTTTCTAGAACAGACTTAATTATGGCATGGCACAAAATTATTCAGATCCTTCATATCAATCTGACGTTCTTGATTCTTCTTGACAATACCCTTATAGGAAGATATTTAGGGCAGTCAACATTCATGACCATGTTTCACTGTGGTTGAGACATAATATTCAGCTCCAATATGTTCCATGGTCATGAATTTCACATATCTGGTTCCTTTGATGAAAAGAATATACCAGATACAATCTCATCTTGATATTACATAAAGGGATAGAGGGTTATTCCTGTATGAGTCTTTAACTTGCACTGAGCTTGACTTCTATACTTCCATAAGTTTAGGCCAGAAATAAACTGACATTTGGAGTATAAGAGCTTGTTCATCGTGTCCTGATCAACTAATATAGATGTCTCATCTTCCAGATCAGGAGCAGGTTCCAAACATATGTACTCACACTACATTTTTTAGCACCCAGAACAATTGTTCTTCAACTGGTAGATGCATACCAGTCTCAATGTTCTAACATCCTATAGAACATCAGTTCCATCTCCTTGGAAATCAACATCCTTGATAATCTTCAAGGTCTTCAAACAACTTGAAGATGAATATGATACTCATTGATCAATTAATGCTCATCGGCTCTATTAATAAATGCCTTTATGAGTGAACTTGAGAGAGACTCAAGTATCTTTGACACTTTTAATATAGTTGAATAATCTGCTAAATAATCTGTTGATAAAATAACCCTAGGATCCTTCTTTCACTATAGGGGTTTCATCAGAGGCTATGCATCAGAAAATAGCCATACTTCAACAGAACTTACACAATGCTTACTCCATAATTCACTTGTAAGCATGAAATCCAAGGATTGAAAATAAATCAACCCAACAAAACGCTTGCTTCTTCGCCAAGCAACAGACTAGACCTAACCACTATCCTGACCAATATGGAAACACATAAGCACATAAGTTACCTTATCAATAGCTGTTGTAGGATTTCCCGCGAACAAGTATTTTTAATTATCGATTCCACAGGGATTGGTGTATATTGTAGTCTTTCAATAGAAAAGTGTATTTTAAGATTTAGGTAACCAAAGGGTTTGTTTCCTAAGCTACTAGTAACATGAATTTCCAAACAAGTAACTAAATTAGTCTTTTCAAAAGAGAGTTATGGTTTGGATTCAAGAGAGTTGGAGTTTGTTTTCAATTGATGGAAGCATGTCAAGATTAGTTTCATTGACCTAATTTCATATGCATTCTGTTAATCACGTGATGAACATAGTAGATGATTTCTATAAATACATATCCTCTCAATCTTGTGGATTTCTCACCAAGATTGTGAATGTTATCATGTAAATCTTTGTATGATTTCTCACTACAACTATTGACATAATAATCATTAAGTTCAATATTTGTAAACACTAACTCACAAATCTAGTTATAGCATTTGTTCATTAGTGGATGAGTATCCTAGGTCTACTTTGAAGCATTCTTTTTCAAGCAAAACTCAAAGCATAAGAAAACAGAAGAACAAAGATATTCAACATATATTAATCATCAACCATGTTCATACACAAATGGATTAAGAGAAATACATACTATTTAGATCAACTACCTCTAATCTTGACACAAAAAGAACTTAGCCACACATTTCCATGGTTTCTTTGCTCACAAGATTGTTGGAGGAGATGATAAACATGAAGAAATCAAGATGAAAAACTATGTTTTTCTTACAAATTCTATGCCCTAATTTTTACACAATGAAAGATAATGATGATGAAGTGAAGCTCACTTGCCTAACACACCAAAAGCCAGCTGGAAATGATAGAGTTGGTGGCCAAAAAGGTGAAAGCATGGGTCTGTCCTTTTCTGTTTCACCGCTTAAGCTATACACGCGAAACGCCAACTGTGACCAAGCATGCTTCTTCATCCAAAAATTTCTTCAAAAAGAATCATCCCAAGAGCTCTTCAAGTGTCCTTGAATCCAAGCTTGGGAGAATTAATCAATAAAAACCTACAATTAAAAGTAAACTAAGTTAAATAATATATTATGAACAAAAACTAAATAAAAACCTAATTAAACCAAAATACTAGAATAAATACTACTAATTAAAAGACATTGTTAAGGACCACAAAATCATGTACAAAATAGCTACAATTTGGTCCTTAACAATAGCTTCACTCTCGCATGAAGGTTTTGACAATCTTTTCTCGGTGTTGATTATGGGATGAACAATACAATTCAAAATCCTCACTTCCGCATGAAGTCATTGAATTTAACTTTCTTGTTCCATCATCATTATCTTCTCTCTTAAAAAGGGTACAGGTTCTGGCTAGGTTGGTCTCGTACTCCACACATAGGTCCATCCTCCACTTTTAGGGACCACACAATATGAACAATCCTTGTTCAAACAATAATTTACCTTGTGCATAAACATAAAGTATCCCCCATGGATCTCATCCACAAACAGACAGGATGTCTGCTCTTATACCAATTGAAATTCTGGTGTTGACAGACTCAGGATGTCGTGACATCTGATCTGGCACTACAAAAAAGACAAGGTAGAATTACAATTAAAATGCAGGAAACAAAAGAACACGAGGAATTGTTAACCCAGTTTGGTTCTAACCAACCTACATCTGGGGGCATACCAATCTAGGAATGAAGTTTACTATCAGCAGTATTAATTCGTAGGGAAACCACCCTGTTTACACTCCTCACTTAATCAGACAACCCAATTAACCTTCTACCTAAGATACCACACTTAGATATGAGAACCTCCGCTCATTTCCAATCACCTCAGTGATGTCTATCAGCTACTATCACACCAGCAATTGCATCATCTGCTTGGCTCCTAACACAATCAGCTTGGAGATACCTCACTCCAAACACAACTAAAACAATTTGAAGATACCGCACTTCAAGCACAATATAAACAGTCACTCTAGTGACATAAACCTAACTTAGAATTGCTTCACAGCTTCTTCCAAGGACACAACTACACTCATTGCTTCACATCTTCTGAGTGAGTAAAATAAACCTCTTGCCTACAGGCTTTGAGGCATAATCAGTGAACATTTCACAATCCGGGTGGTTCACTTACATGGCTAACCCTAAAGATTACATCTTTCTAAAACCGGCTAGCTTTCTAAAACTAGGTTACAACTGCTTATTTATAACCTATTACCCAACTGGATTTGGGCCTTCAAAATAACAGCATAAGCTGTAACAAACTTCTGCAGAAACAAAAATGCAGATAACTTCTGCGACAATCAAGGTCCCTGCTGATCTTTCTACTTAGCTCGTGGACCTCCATAAATCCTTTAAAATCACGCCATATAAGATGCATAATATTCCCAGAATATTCAGCTCTAGTTAAAATAGAACTGTAACAAACTTAACAATTTATGTAGCGTGATGTCCTGATGTCTGATGTCTCGACATCTCATATGACATGCTGTTCCATATGTTGAAACTTTTCAACACAGCATATTAAGCCATTCTAGATAGGATTATCAGTTAAGAATCCTACTGTACAATTCATTGTTGTTTCTATTATTTGTTTTATTAAAACTTTCCTAATTCATATAATTCAGGAACTTACATGGATGATGACCTTTATGGAACACTTCGTTCTAACATTATTGCTCAAGATCCAATTCCTTCCTTAAATCGAGTGTATTCACTGGTGGTACAAGAAGAGCGCCACAAAACCATGACGAAGGGGCATGAGGCATGAAATGAGGTTTTCGCAATTGTTGTTTGTGGTGGTTCTTCTAATCATGGTAGATCTAAAGGACGTTTTGAGAAACTATCTTCCCCCATTGTGGGAGTTCAGGCCATGAAGCCTTTTCTTGCTTCAAAATTTTGGCTATCTGAAATGGTGGAATTATGGACATGGAAATGGAAAAAACACCATAAAAGGAAAAGGTGTTGTTGGTGTTGGAAAAGGTATTCTTGGTGTTGCTGATACTACTTGATCTGCAAAACCATCTTCTTCTGCCTCACCTATTTTGACCACCAAATACAGAAGTGTTGTTGGTCCTACTTTGTGTTGAAAAGTATTTTTCTAGAAAATATTTTTGTATAGTATACACAAAGATTGGGTGATTAACACCGTTCTATATTTACTATTATTTCAAGTTTTAAAAGTAACAAATGGTTGTTTTGGTTTTAATTGGCATCTTTCAATTTAAAGTAATACTAAAACAATTAAAGCAGGTTTTTATCAAATGTAAATATTTGCCAAGATTGGGGTTCACTATCCCAATTTCATATGTTTCCTTAGAACAAATATATAAACTCAAAATTATTGAATATATTCTAGTATCCTCTCACTGACATTTATTTCTAAATGGGATTGTGATAATCATTATATTAATCCTTAGACGATTTCTCCATCTAACTATTAATCTAACAATCTTTAATGTTTGATACAAAAGAAAAGTAGTGTATAAATATATTTCTACAATTTATCCACTACTTGAGAGAATACTTTAGGTTAAGATTTGAATAATCTTTCTCAACAATAATCCAAATCTAAATATTCAAAAGAGGACAAAAGTATCAATCTATTTCAATAATCCATTGTTCACATACAAGAGATAAATGAAATACATAGTAAATTAGGGATAGCTACTACCTCCAATCTTGCCAAAGTGGGATTTAGCTACTCGTTTCCATGGTTGACAGCACAAGAGATAGATAAGAATCAATGCGCATCAAGTTTGCTTTCAAAAATTGGATGAGAATCCACTTCTCAATCTCTCTCTAAATTCTCTCTTACAAGGTATAATGAATAATGAGTGCATGCAATACAACCCCCTCTCTATTCAATCTCTAAAATTGGTCCTAAATGGGTCTGGAGAGTCACACTTAAGTTGGGCCCAAAAATAGAATTAGTGGCCTAAACCTAAAAGCAGACTGGCGGAGCATGCACAGTTCACGACGCAAATTGAGTGATTTCCAGAAATTTGTTTTTTTTTCATGTTTTCAACATTGTTTTCCTCAATACAGTTCACGGCGCCAGCAAATTTTGCGGCGTGAACTGAGTGATTTCCACCTCATTTCTTTATTCTTCAAGTGTACTCCACAATGCCTTCCAATCTCTCTCCTAAATTTCTCATGCATCCAATGCCTCTTATCAGCAAATTCTACACTACTAGCAAACAAAGTGACATACCTACTCAAACCATAATTAAAACAAAAGTAATTGCATATTTACTAAGTTGTGTGAATAAAAGTGTGGAAATTCAATGAATATCGCGCGTTACTCCTCAACCATGGTAAACCTCAACGATTTCCTCCTTGGTAGCATCGATTTGGAAATTGTCATGCTTTTCCCTGGGATGCTTTATGGCTTCAAAAAGATTGAAAGTTACCTCTTCATATTGCAATCTTACTTTCATAAGCCCATCATCAATATCAATCATCATTTGGGCAGTATTTATGAATGGTCTTCCAAGAATTAATGGTACATCATGTTCCTCCTCCATGTCAACCACCACGAAATCCACCAAAAACAAGAATTTGTCAACTTTCACTAGCATGTCTTGAGCAATTCCATATGGTGAAGTGGTAGACTTATCGACAAGTTGCAAAGTCATCCTAGTAGACTCCATCTCAATATTCCCCAATATTTTAACAATGGATAAAGGGATTAAATTGATGCTAGAACCCAAATCAATTAAACCATTTCCAATGTAAGTATCTCCAATAATTACCGGTAGAGTGACTCGCTGTAATACGGTGAACTGACTTTGAGATTTTTGTATCACAAATGTGCGGATAGCAAGAGTAGCCACCGACTTTTCTTTTATCCAATTAAGGGAAGGTGAAAAGAAAAGGAAAAGACCTTCGTTAGATTCTGAGTAAGGGAGAAGGTTATGAAAAGGGAAGGTATTAGCACCCCTTTCCATCTGTAGTTATCTACGGGCTCTTAGTTGCTCTTAGATCATTTTCAAAAGTGCTTTCTGTGTGTTTGAAAAATGTTTTGAAAAGGCATTTCGCTTTGACTTTGTAATGATTCATGTAGGAATGTATACAAAGTGTTCGGAAGTGTTTCGTTTTAAAAAGAGTTTGAACTTTGACAAAAGTGTGTGGTGTGAAAAGTATTTTGATATAGCAAGCAACTAAAAGTCTTATTACCTACTCAGAATGGTCGTTTTTGTGTTATTTTACTTTCCTTTAGAATAGTGCTATCCATACCATTAGTTGGTAGGTAACCCTATTCGTTGGATGTAAGCGGGACATTCGAAGGGACATCGGATGGTCATAGAAGGCAACTTGTAGAAGGCATCCTAGCACATTCGAAGGGACTATCATCATTTTTTGTAGGCGACAATCGAGGGTCAAGATCATGTCTTCGTAGGCGGCGTCGTGGGTCTATGATGATTTATTTTGAAGGCAACGGTGCTAGAATACCTCTACGTTCGAGGGACTTGACCATTTGTATTCGTAAAGGCAACGAGAGAGAATTACCCTAAGGGGTGCATGTGTGAAAAGAGTGTGTCGATTCAGATATTTTATCTTGAAATTATGAGTGATCTATGTCCAATTTTATCTTGCCATACACGCCTAATTACTAGCAGTTTATAGGGTGCAGAAAGTAAATTGCAGAAATGTAAAGTGCGGGAAGATAAAGTCCTACGCTATTACATGGCTTTGGGGCAGTTACATAATAAGAGTGCGGAAAATAAAAGTCCTAATTAAACTATTACATCCCATAGGTAATTACATAATTGAAAAAGAAAAACAAGAAAAATCATCCGAAACGTTACAACCTGCGAACAGATACATAATCGGAAAACAAGAGAAATTGCATAAGAAGAAAATGTTAGTAAAAAGAAATATTTTTGAATGAGGAAAAAGGTTTTTGATTAGTAATGACATTAATATGATAAGATAAATTTTTGGTAATTTTCTGGATCGTTTTGGTAATTTAAAAACAATTAAAAGTCAAATTAATGATTAATTAGTAATTAAATAAAATATGCATGCAAAAATAATAATTTTAATGCTAAAAAATTAAATAAGTATTTTTCTGATAATAATGCAAAAAAGAAATATTTTTGGAGTTTTTTAGATGCATGATAAAATTGTTTGAAGAATAATTAAATTAGCATAAAAATATTAAAGAAAATATAAGAAAAGTGTTAGTTTTGTAAGTGGTAAAAAATATATGGTCTTTCCAGGGATCGAACCCGAGTCCATAGCTTCACACGCGCAATGCCTTGACCAACTGAGCTGGAGTGTATACGTGTTCAAACAATGAAGCGAAAACATTTTAAGCGAAATTGGATTCTGATTGCCCAGAACACGCGCGAAGATCTTCATCTTCTTTGTTTGAATTTTCAAACACATAGCGTCGGTCTGGTTCGACGTTATAGCCCCAGCAAAATTCAAAAATCACACACAAGTAATATAAATGCATTATGAAACCATGGTTCGATTCCTTTTTGTCCACTGATCATCCTGGTAGCCTTGGTTTGCTCCAATTTTACGTGTTTAAGGAAGCCCTAAATTGGTTCAGAAAACCCTAGCCATGGTGTATTTCGATTCAGGCCATAAAAACACAATCAAGCTATGCAGAAAGTTTCCAAACTTCGTTCTAAACACAAAACAAACATCAAAACATGTTAAAAACGCATGAGAATTAAAAATCAATTTTGGAAAAAGTTTGACAAACCGAAATCGGGATTGCTCGATTCTTGATGTTTTTGTGACTTGTAAAGGTCTGGATCCACTCCAGGGACTCCAAGGAATGCAATGGAATGTAGAAAATCAATTGAAACAAGCTGGAACTAGGGCTGCAAGTTGCTTCAAGAACACGGTTTTTTTGATTTAGGTTAGGGTTCCTCCAAGCAATTTTTCTGTTCTTTCTCATGTTGTATGCATTGTATATTTATAATGGATGGATTTTGGGCTGAATTGAAGAACAAATATTGATCAATCAATGCAAAAATTATTTGATTTTGTACAAAATCAAATCTTCCTTTTTTGATCCAATTTCAATCAATTTCTTGCCAAATCAATGCAAATTTCGAAATTTGTCAGCTTGTATGAGTTGCTTGGATCTCAAGAATGAGATAAAAATCAACTTTACATTTAATTTTGATTTTATACCTTATTTTTTAATTTAATTTGTTTTTAAATGAATAAAATCCAAATTAAATAGAAAAATAAAGACAAAATTCGTGGCATTGGGCTTGAAGGTTCCAAATAAGATAAGGAATAAGTTTAAACCAAGAAAAACTAGGCCCATTTGCAAAATTTTGGATTTTGACAAGTATTTCTCTTTGTGCACCTCTTCAAAAATGCCCAACTTGTGCAAGGTGTATTTTGCTCAATTTTCCATATTTTTTAGTGTTCTTGGACTTTTTAGAAATCTCTAGGTGTCTTCTAAACAACCTCTTTGGTTTCATCTCAATTGGAGTTTCCATGCTCAATAAATCTTCAAAACAAAAAGTTGACTTTTTGTTGACTTTGAAAAGGACCTGTAATGTTTTGATCCATACCTTCCAAATGAAGCATTTTTTGAACATTCTTGTGAGGCATGAAGTTGTAGAGAATTGAATTTTCTTCAAAATTAGAGGTGGTGGAAAAATTTGTGAGAAAGTATGAAGAAGATATGCTCAGTCAAAGTTCAGTTGACTTTTCATTGGAAAACCCTAATTTGGAAAGTTTGACTTTTGAGCAAATCTTGAGTTTTCTTGATGAATCATGATCAACCCTTGATCAAATGATGAATGTGACTTCAAAATGACGATGTTGACCAAAAATCAGGAAATTTGACTGTATGTTGACCACAGTTGACTTTTTGTTCAATACAACTGATTTTCAACCATCTGAGCAACTGTTTGAGGAAACTTGACTTGTGAGGCTTGAAACTTGACATGTAGAATCTTTGAAGCATATGAGGAGGCATGATGACCATTGGAGATGTTGGAAGTCCATCTTGGTCTGAGAATTACCAAACCCTAGTTTTGGTTGACTATCTAGGAGAGGGTTTGTCTGATCAACCCTTGAGGAACCCTTGAGCATGGATGTATGAAATGTCTTGAGAAGTAGGAGGGCAAATTTTGGGGTATGACACTCGCCCCTGATCGAATTCCTTCCTTGTGAGAGTTTTTTGGATTATGGCACTACAACGGGCATCAAGAAAAATTATCTCTTTATCTTTGTACCTCTTCTTCTTTGTGAGAATATCCTTCATGATTTTAGCATATTTTTGCATTTTCTCCAATTCTTAGGCAAATGGAATATTTATATGAAGTTGTTTAAATATATCCATAAGCCGAGCATATTGTCTTGTATTTTCCTTCTTTGACGGTACATGCAGATACGGTAGATGCTACATGGGAATTGTGATCACTCCCTTATTTCCTTTTTTATTATTCCTTGCATTCTTTTCCTTCTTTCCACTTTCTTCCCCATCTCTTTTCTCTTTTTCAACTAAGTCATCCTCCACTTTCTCATCCAACTTCTCTTTATCATCTTCCACCACTACTTCATCTTCCTCATTTTCAACTACTACTTCCACATCACCCTCTATTACAACCTCATCACTTATTCCACTCTTTAGCTCTTTATCACTTCTAGTAAAAATTGATTTGCAATACTCCTTCGGGTTGGTATGAGAATTGGCGGAGAAGGAAGGACCCAATTGTTGTTTGTACAATTTCTTTGCAAGTTGGCCCACTTGATTTTCTAGATTTTTGATGGATGCCTCATTACTCTTTTGGTTTTCCATGGAGACTTGCATGAATTATGTGAGAATGTCTTCCAACTTTGAGCTTCCACCTTGAGATTGTTGAACTTGAGGATTTGGACTTTGATATGGACTTTGTTGATGAAAATCTTGGATGTTGAATCTTGATGGTTGATAGCCTTGGTTGTTCCTTTGATATGAATTGTTGTGATGTAGAGGTTGAGTTTGATAGCCTTGACTTTGGTTGTTTACATAATTCACTTCTTCTCCTTTGGGAGAAGGGAAATAACCGGTGGGGTGATCACCTTGACAAAGTTCACAACATTCCACTTGATGCTTAACTCGAGATCCTTGTATTTCTTTCATTTGTTGTGGAAATTTGGACATTTGTTGAGTGAGTAACTCCAATTATTGTGAAAGTAGCTTGTTTTGAGCAAGGATGGCATCATTGGTGTTTAATTCAAGAACTCCCGACTTTAATTGTGAAGAGACACAATCATGTTGAATTTGAATATCATTGAGTGCCATCCGGTCAATAATAACTATAGCATCCTCCGCACTTTTTGACATTAAAGAACCACCCGCAGTAGCATCTAAAAGTGTTTTATGCACCGGTTGGAGTCCATTCCAGAATATGTGGATTTGAGTTAGTTCATCAAAACCATGACCTTTGCACTTCCTTAGCATAGTCTTGAATCTTTCCCAAGCCTCATTTAGATACTCATTGCCTCCTTGAGTAAATACCGCAATTGTCATCTTGGCTTCCATGAATCGTGATTGAGGAAAATACCTTTCTAGAAAATTTTCTTCTAATAAATTCCAATCGGTCATCACTCTTGGTAATTGATCAAGGTACCACTCTTTTGTTTTTCCAATTAAGGAATATGGAAACAATCTCTTGAATAGTGCCTCTTCACCCGCTTCATCTACTCCTGTAGCACCCACAATCTCATGGAATTTGGTGAGATGTGTGAACGGATCCTTATGGTCCATTATGGTGAATGGATTTGCATAAAGAAGTTGAAGGATTCCAGTTTTCATCTCCGTGTTCCTTCCACCTTGAGCATTACGAGCAAATTGAGCGGTGTGTCTTAGACTATTAGCGGACATTTAGGTACGAACTTCACCCGCCATATTTCCTTCAAAAGTTTCTACACCCACTTCTTCAATTTGACTTAGTGAAGAAGTAGATGCCTCTTCTCTTAGTCTCCTCTCTTTGGCTAATTTCCTTCTTCTTCTTCTTCGTGTTTTGCTATTAAGCTTCCCAATTATCCTTTCAATTTCGGGATTGAATGGAAATTTCTCTTCGTTAGCCTTTTCACGCATACACAAGAATCTACAAATCTAGAAAACCAAGTGAAACACAAGAGAAATATTAATAAAGTAACAAAACTTAAAACAATGAAATATTGCCATGCTAACAATATCAATTGTCAATCTCCGGCAACGACGCCAATTTGTTGAAAAGTATTTTTCTGGAAAATATATTTGTATCGTATCCACGAAGATTGGGTGATATTAGCGCTTTTCATACCCCAATTTTTGACCTAATATACCATCTCATATCATCTACATATGCATCCTTACATCATTGACAAATTTCAAAACAAGATAGCTTGTGTGTGTGCTCCTTGAGCCAAGCTAGGGTTTTTGAATCAAAATCTTTCATCAGTGTAAGATGTGATCAATTAGGGTTTAAGTCTCCAATCACATCTAGTGATCTATCTTCATCAATCATCAACATTTTGATCTTAAAATTCCCATCATTTCCTCAAGATCAATCTTGGATCGACCAAATTTGGGTTTCGATCAAGGATGGTGCATCATTGACTTTTTGCTCAATGCATGACCTAATTTCTTGGAGAATGATCTCAAGATGACCAATGCAATATCTTGACCTAATTTCTTGGTTCAAAACATCTTCAATGTCGTGGTTGATTAACAATGAAATTCTGAATCATTTGACAAAAAGTCAACTGTCCAGATTAGTCAAACTTTGACTTTTTGGTCAACTTTTGAAATTCAAAATTTTCAATCCTCAAAGCATTTCATATTATCTATCATGATCATCAAGAATAAAAAATGTGGGAAAAATTCAACAAATAGTCAAAACTTAATTTTTCTAAACACTTAGAAAAAATTTCAAGTGTTTTTTTATCACTTTTTCACCATTTTCATAGCCATTTTTCACCTAGATCCGTTTTGATTCAAGAAAAAAGCTCAACGTGAAAGTTGTAGATCTTGTTCCAAGATTTCCAAAATGTCCAAGAACATGAAATAATATTTTGTGGAGCTAGGGTTTTGAAATTACACATTATAGGTCCAAACACTTGCATTATAAGTCATCTTCACCAAATTTTCAAGTCATTTTGCAAAGGATCCTATCTATTTCTCTTCTAGAATCCTAGGTATCCGACAAAGTCAAAGCTATTCAAGATATGCCTGCACCAAAAACTTAAAAGCAAGTAAGAGGATTTCTTGGACGGATGAATTATATCTCTAGATTTATCTCTCAAATGACTACTACTTGTGGGCCAATATTCAAGCTTCTCTGCAAAAATCAAGGGGTTGTGTGGACAGAAGATTGCCAGAACGCGTTCGACAGTATTAAGGAATACCTGTCAGAACCTCCAATATTGATTCCTATAATCGAATGAAGACTGTTAATTATGTACCTTACCGTGTTAGAAGATTCCATGGGCTACGTCCTTGGACAACAAAATGAAACCGGTAAGAAAGAGCATGCCATCTTTTACCTGAGTAAGAAATTCATAGATTGTGAAACTCATTACTCCATGCTCGAGAAAACTTGTTGTGTTTTGGTATGGGCTTCGAAATGTCTCCTCCAGTACATGATCAACCACACTACTTGGTTTATCTCCAAAATGGATTCAATCAAGTACGTCTTTGAAAAGCATGCCTTAACAGGGACAATTTCCCGATGGCAGATTCTATTATCTAAATATTACATCGAGTATCGCGCCCAAAAAGCGGTCAAAGGAAGCATTCTCACCAATCACTTGGCTTATCAACCAATCAACGAATACTAGTCTCTCAAGTTTGACTTCCCTAACGAGGATGTTATGTACTTAAAGATGAAAGATTGTGATGAAATGCTACCTGAAGAAGGTCCTGATCGTGAATCAAGATGGGGCCTAATTTTTTATGGAGCAGTTAATGTTTTTGGCATTGGAATTAGGGCAGTCATCATTACTCCCGAGGAAACTCATATGTCGTTTTCCTCCAGATTGCTATTTTATTGCACCAACAACATCGAAGAATACGAAGCTTGTATCATGGGTATCGAAGAAGCCATCGACTTAAGGATAAAGATCCTTCACATATATGGAGATTCATCCCTTGTGATCAATCAAATCAAAGACAAGTACAAAACTCATCACCTTAGGTTGATTCCCTGCCAAGATTATGCAAGACGTTTGTTGACTTTCTTCAACAAAATTTAATTGCATCACATTCCTCGAGATCAAAATCGAATGGCAGATGCATTGGATACTCTATCTTCTATGTTCAAAGTCAACCATTTGAACAATATGCCTATGATCAACATTAGACGTCTTGAAATACCCGCCTATGTGTTTGCAACTGAAGCAGTCATCAATGATAAACCGTGGTTCCACGACATTAAACACTTTCTTCAAACTCAAGAGTACCCACTCGGGGCATCGCACAAAGATAAGAAAACTCTAAGGAGGTTTTCTGGAAATTTCTTCCTGATTGGAGATGTTTTATACAAAAGAAACTTCGACATGGTCTTGCTCAAATGTGTGGACAGACACGAAGTAGATATGTTAATACATGAAGTGCATGAAGGGTCCTTTGGAACTCATTCAAATGGGTATGCAATGTCCAAGAAAATACTACGAGCAGGTTATTATTGGATGAAACTGGAATCCGATTGCTGTAAACACATTAAGAGATGTTACAAGTACCATATCTACGCAGATAAAATCCATGTGCCACCGACTCTACTCAATGTTCTCTCCTCTCCATAGCCTTTCTCCATGTGGAGCATCGACATGATTGGAATGATTGAACCAAAAGCTTCAAATGGTCATCGCTTCATCTTAGTGGCCATTGATTACTTCACCAAATGGGTCGAAGCAGCATCTTATGCCAACGTTACAAGACAAGTGATTGTGAGGTTCATCAAGAAAAACCTCATTTGCCGATATGGATTTCCAAGCAAGATCATTATAGATAATGGATCGAACTTAAACAACAAAATAATGAAAGAATTGTGTGAGGAATTCAAGATTGAGTATTATACCTCTTTTCCTTCCCGACCAAAAATGAATGGCGATGTGGAAACCGCCAACAAGAACATTAAGAAGATTATCTAGAAAATGGTAGTCACTTACAAAGACTGGAATGAAATGTTTCCATTTACTTTACACGGGTATCGCACTTCAGTACGCACTTCAACAGGTGCAAACCCTTTATTTTTAGTTTATGGCATGGAAGCAATGCTCCCCATGGAAGTTGAAATTCCATCAATGAGAGTCCTCATGGAGGATAAGTTATCTCAACCTGAATGGTGTCAAAGTAGATATGATCAATTGAACTTAATCAAAGAAAAACATATGACCGCTTTGTGTCATGGGAATTTGTATCAAAGAAAGTGAATAAAGTATTTGACAAAAAGGTTCGACCTCATGAATTTCAAGAAGGCGACCTCGTGCTTAAAAAGATCTTGTCTTTTCAATCAAATTTTAGGGGAAAATGGTCTCCTAATTACGAAGGCCCGTATGTTGTTAAGAGAACTTTCTCTGGCGGTGTTATGACTCTTGCAACCATGGACAGTGATGGACTCCCGCATTCTATAAACTTTGATGCACTCAAGAAATACTTTGTCTAAAAACACAAAAGAACAACTTGGTAAGTCGAAAACCCGGAAATGGCATCTTAGGCAAAAATGAGTGTCTCGGTGGACTGAAAACTCGAAAGGGCGGTCCAGACAAAAATTAGAGACAATAAATAGAAAAATTTTATCCTGGTAGATTGAAAAAAACCTAAAAAGGCAATCTAGGAAAAAATTAAGGATTAATTGACAAAGTAACTGCATTAGCCCGTACTTCGTCAACCTGAAGAATATTCCATCAACGGATCTTCAATAAAATCTTCTCTGATCTGAAGTAACAAGCACAATTGGAATTTAAAGTTGTTAGGGAGAATAGCAGTTATTGCTTTCAATGTAATATTTTCCTAATATTTACCATTCCAACTTTTGTAAATAATCTGTGGAATCACGCCCTTTTGCTTATTACCATCTTATTAAATAAATTTGAGCCTTGTGCCCACTTTTTTGCAATTCTTGTTTTATTTTATCTCGCAACATAACGCTTTTACTTGTGATAATCACTTTTGAAACAAAAAAAAGGTTTTAAACGAATTTACTTCTAAACTTTTTTGAAATAAAAGCGAAATTTTCCTTTGAATTGTGAACATAGAAGGAACATCAATAGATGTCTCTATGAGCGTTTCGACCTCTAAAGGATAAACAAATGTTTAGACACGAGAAATATTTTCTTCCCCGAAAGAGATTATCAAAATACAGTATTCTTATCCAAAAATAATTCCCAAACCTGGCACTTCCAATGAAAAATGCTTTTTCTCCCCAGAGAAATCTAAGCATGCAACTCTTGATTCATCACCAATGATATCTACACCTTGCTGAAGATTTTGCTGAGTATTTGATTAAACTGAGACAGTAGTCTTTTTCCAAAGATGCTTTGTTGTCTTGTCAAGTATAGTCAACATGCATATCATCATGACATTTATACATACTTGCATCATTAATGCATTTATGCATTTTTCAATGTTTACTTCAATATCACTTGTTTAGGTTACATTTATTCCCGAAAACTAGTATGGGTGTGTCATCTCCCCAGTAGACTGTCACCTCTAAGAAGAAAGAACACACTCTTTCTCCAGTTCCCCATTTTAGTTCATTCCTCATTGGATCCAGAGTCTTATTTGATTGTTTCTTTCCAGTTCGTTCCTGGATAGAACATCGTCTCTAATCAATTCAGGTCTAAATTTCACAAAAAAATCTACCTGCAAACAATAAGCAATAGCCTCGACATTTGAGCCGCTTATTTTCCTTTCATCTTTGAAATAACCATAAAACAATTGTTCTTCTTAACAAGTACAATCATGAAATCTCATTAACAAATCTCTATAGTTGTCTTTCTCTCCGAGAAACCTGTATCTTCATAATAAAAATGTCTGCATCTTCTCAAAAAGATCCTCGGCACAATTGTAATTGGGAAAATAGAAACTCATTTGAGATATGTTTCCATTGCTATTTGTTATTCAAGAGGCTGAATACTCAATAAAAAAAATCTCTATCTCTCAAGAATTACCTTGTTCTAGTTATCACTTTGTTGATAATTGGTAATATCTTCAGAACTCATACCATTTACCATCTCAATGCTGATAATCGGTAAATGAGTCTTCATTCCAAATTACCATAACTATCACCAGGATGATAATTGGTAATATCACCCTTGTTTACCTTGAACATTGTCACCAGTCTGACAAAAGGTAATCTTCTTGTTTCCCAAAGCGAAACAAATAATCAATTTCTTTGTGAATATTTTTTTTTTCCATTGAAACATATACTTGTTTCCCAACAAACAGGATTCTCCTTTCTTAGACAGATTGAGACATTCTCATAGATATTTTCACCAGTTGTGTCACCCTTTGGTACCTCCTTGGTAAATGTTTTGCAATCACTTTGCATCATTCGCATCTTTTTTGTATCTTAGGTAAAAAATTTGTGCATTCTGATATTTAAGTCTCTTCCCACCTATCGAGACGAAGATTTTCATCTTCATATCTCAGGTTGAAGAAACTTAAATAGGGGCATCTGTCATACCCTAATTTTTTACCTAAGATACCATCTCATATCCTCTACATATGCATCATTACATCACTGACAAAATTCAAAACAAGATAGCTCGTTTGTGTGCTCCTTGAGCCAAGTTAGGGTTTTTGAATTAAAATCTTTCATCAATATAAGATGTGATCAATTAGGGTTTAACTATCCACTCACATCTAGTGATCTCTCTTCATCAATCATCAACATTTTGATCTTCAAATTCCCATCATTTCCTCAAGATATATCTTGGATCTACCAAATTTGGGTTTTGATCAAAGATGGTGCATCATTGACTTTTTGCTCAATGAATGACCTAATTTTTTGGAGAATGATCTCAAGATAACCAATTAAATATATTTACCTAATTTATTGGTTCAAAACATCTTCAATGTCGTGGTTGATTAATACTGAAATTCTAAATCATGTGACAAAAAGTCAACTGTCCAAATCAGTCAAACTTTGACTTTTTGGTCAACTTTTGAAATTAAAAATTTTCAATCATCAAAGCATTTTATATTATCCATCATGATCATCAAGAATAATAAATGTGGGAAAAGTCAACAAAAAGTCAAAACTTGATTTTTCTAAATACTTAAAAAAAAAATTTCAAGTGTTTTTTAATCACTTTTTCCACCATTTTCATGGACATTTTTCACATAGATCCATTTTGATTCAAGAAAAACTCTCAACATGAAAGTTTTAGATCTTGTTCCAAGATTTGAAAAATGTCCAAGAACATGAAAAAGTATTTTGTGGATCTAGGGTTTTGAAATTAGACATTATTGGTCCAAAAACTTGCATTGTAAGTCATTTTCACCAAATTTTCAAGTCATTTTACAAAGGATCCTATCTCTTTCTCTTCTTGAAGCCTAGGTGTCCAAAAGATAGTTTGAGTTCATGATTGAAGAATGATAAGAACACTTGATATTTTTAACCATGTGCATTTATGGAAAAGATTCCTTTCTTATCCCTTAAGCCAAGTTGCAAAACAACTAGAGGTCCATGTTTCATTTGAAAATCACACCAAAACAACTATAAACTTGTTTTCTCATTCTTTCTTAAGTTACAATTTTCAAAGTTTCCAAAAATGTGAGAATTGCAAATTCCAATCCTTGTAAGTTCTAACCAATCCATAGCTTCAAACACTCTCTAAACATCATTAGGAAGTGGTTAGAACCTTCAATCCATCATAAAAACAAGCCAAAACCAGAATCACTCTTCAAACTCCATTAAAGCACAAAGTGACCCTTAACATGCTATCTTCCAATCCACTTGTGCACTTTCTAAGTTTCCACTTCAAACATCATCCATACACTCCATAGAAGTGATCCAAACCCTTAAATCACTTATGTAACATCAGAAACATCAAAATAGAATCTAACTTCAAGCAATAGCAGCTGGACCCGGGCAGACCATCTTAGGAGATTTCAATCCATTCTAACATTCCAAACACCTTCCATAAGGTCCATTGAAGCTCTCCAGATTATCAAAACACATCTGTAACACCTCCAAGCAGGAATTCGATTTTTACTTTGAAGAGGTATGCCTTGAAACTCAAACTCTTACTTCCACGCATCATAAATGAAAAATTTGATTGATATTGTGTTTCTGCACATGTGAGGATCTTTAACACTCAATCAATTGTTTAATTTGATGCACATACACGATCGCACGATGATTTTTCAAAATTAGGGTTCATTTGGTTTCATATGAATTTAGTGGCCATATAGTTAAAATAAATAAAATCAAAGGGTACCATCATGTTCCTAGTAAAATTTCGAGCAAGTTTGATGTTTAAATCTTTCAAAATCATTGAGAAACGAGGAAGATATGAATCAGAGAGGATTGAGGTTGAAGATGATGTTCTTGGCGCCATTTTTCAAATTTAAATTCTTGTTTTATATATATTTAACTGAAATTGTTTTATAAATGGATGAATAAGCCACCCCAGTGGCAGAACGCGAGCTCTTAAGTCACTTGCTTTGCTCAAGGTCTGGGGTTCGAATCCCCCTCTGACCTTCTTTTCACTCATTTTCAACTATTTTCAAACAATTTTCCAAACTTGTTTTTAAATATAATTTTTAAAACGAGTGTAAATAACAAACCACACATGTGGCTCAGTGGTATTTCATTTCACATGCAAGCCTAAGGTCCTGAGTTCAAACCCCTTTGGCCACAAAACATTTTTTTATCACTTGTTTTCTTAAGTTTTTTTAACAAACATCAACATTTTCAAAAACCAATCAAAACTTCTCAATTTGAGATGATTTTGTGCACACTTGTCATTTAATATATCTATTTATGTCAAATAATTCCAAAAAAATATTTTCTTTTGATATATTTTTATTAGGTTAAAAATAAGACTTTTTAAGTATTTTAAAATGTTTTCAAAAAATGTTTTCGTCTTGATTTTCAACTTAATCTTTTTCAAAACTTTCATGTGAATAATTTTCACTTTTCAAAACTTTTCAAATCTTTCAAAATGTTTTAATTAAATTACACACCTATTTTCCATGATCGAGTCGATTAAATATTCAAAAATCTTTTGAACTCAAAATTAAATTGATCATGGACCTCCCTTACGGTGTAAGTTCCAACCCCTATGTACATATTTAATTCCTTCTACATATCCACCATTTTTGTACATATTTAATTCCTTGTACATATTCAACTTTTTGTACATATTCAAGTATAATTAGCTTCGTTCGCTAGTTTTATCCGCTTTTTTATACACCAATTCCACTGGTATTAACAGGAGCATTATTCTCGCCGAAACTGATCTTATTCCAGTGGGCCTCCCTTAAGGTGTAAGTCTCACTCCCTTGTATATATTCAAGTAGACTAGCTTTATTTTCTTGTTTTATACACTTGTTTATATATTTCCTTCATAAACTCTTATGAATTCACACATACACTTTGTCATATATATACTTGTTCATATACTTGTTCATGTTTATTTATGTCATTACAACTAGTATAACAACTAGGTTCCCCATATCCTCCTCTTGGGCTTCGTACAAAATAACTCCCTCGTTGAGTTAGCATCCTCTTAGGCTTTGTACAAAAGAATTTCCTCGTTGAGTTAGCCTCCCCTTGGAAATCTCCAACAGCCTCCTATCGTGCTTCGTACAAAGAATCTCCTTAGCTAGGATAGAACCCAAAGAGTATGGTTTCTAGGTGAAATCACTCTTAAAGCTAATCCAGCCATACCCTATAGCCTCCTCTTGGGCTCCCAATAAAAGGAACCTCGATGTACCTCGGATAGCCTCCTCTTGGGCTAAGAATACAAGGACCCTCGATGTCCCTCAGATAGCCTCCTCTTGAGCTTACAATACAAGGACCCACAAGCTTCTTAAAATAATCCCCCAAACGATAACAAAATATTTCTCCTCACAGATGAGACATGAATCATCTCTATGGAGGAAGTATCCCATCTATAGTGTCATATTCAAATCAAATTTTTTCTTAAATCAAACATTTTCATAAACAAAACATCTTCCTTAACTATAAGTGGAAACACTTGTACACTCAAGCAAAACGCCCAATGCCTATAATGAAAGATTCAACGTTTTTTAAAAACATCTTCTCATTCTAAGAACTATAAGCGGTATACTTGTACACTCAAGTTAAACACCCATTTCTTACAATGATAGATTCAAACAATCAACTTTTCAAAAATGTATGTGATGAAATATATTAGATATATTTTTCATTAAGGTGACACTTGTCGTTGTCTCTTAAACTCTTTGCTTCCACTAGCACATAAGTGGGAACTACGATTGCTCTGAATTTCTCAACCTCCTTTTGAGAATACGTAGGCACAAGGTCTCACCCTTGGCGAACATACTTCTTTTCTCTCTCAAACCTCCCAAACCTTAGTTTCCCTTAGATCCTGAGCTATAATTTCTCTAATTCGCTCTAGGGGATATGTATGCAGAAGATTGCAATGATCTTTGCAAGCATAATCATAATAAACAAAATTAGGTTCCTACCCAACCTACCTTCTTAAATCCCAAAGGAGAAACTTTCTCAAAATAGCATAGCAAATAAAACACAAACGCACAAGAGATCCTATAGAGTACTATAGATACATAGGGTGTTAATACCTTCCCTTTGTATAACCTAACCTTCATACCCAGGAATATCCCCCATGCTTTGCGTTTAGTTTCACGCTAATCGCATTGTATATCTTTTTTAGGGTATTTCGCTTTCTCATTTTCCTTTCTTTTTTTGGAAACAATAGAGCTTGGTCCTCGCGACATCTTTTAAAAATCAAATCAAAGTTAAATTGTTTTTGAGTCAGAGAGCCGAATTTCGATTCGATTCCTTAGTTCTTAACTTTTTACCGCGAACAGAAAAATGGTGACTCTGCTGGGGATTACCAAGCTTTTATTTGTTTCCAAAAAAGAGAAAAAGGGTTAATTCTCATTTGTGAATATATTTGTTTTATTTTTATGTGTTTTGTTCTATTACTCGCGATTTCATGTGACGGAAAAAAATCCTAACCCGGATTTAAGAAACATTTAAAAATTAGGTGGGGGTATAGTCTTATTAACTTACAAGGAGTATCGATCCTTAATAAGTTATTTTGAGATCCCTCGCTCAGTGGAGGGTTTATTGGGGGTAATTTTTTTTAGAAAGTTTGTTGCGAAGACATTTTTTCTTTTCAAGCGAACCAGCGAAGCTGAGTTGGCTGTAGAACCCATAACTCATCTTGGCCTTTTAGGATGTAGTGCAGAAAATATTCAGGTATAGACTTGGATTAGTTGTCATGCGAGACTACGATCTGGCGAGTTTTTCTTAAAAAGTATTATTGGACTACGAGTTAGTTGTTTAATCCGATAATATTTAAAAGAGAAGCACAGACCCTGTATTATCAATAGAACATGTCTTACAGGTGATTAAACCCATAGTACTTACCCATGTTTGGTTCTTATCGTTGACCTCGTGCTCGTGACATCAAACGTTTGAACCTATTTTGTGTGTAACCATGTTTGTATCTTTGTGGAATTCATACATTCATGCATTTTCTAATTTTTCTTTCTTTTTCTTTCCAGAAAATTTCCAAGGAATTTAGAGAATTTTTCTTTGCAAACATTCTAGGTTAGAGTGATGGATTTGAGAAGAAGAAACACCAAGAGATACGGTCTTAAATTTCCTGATGTGAAAAAGTTAAAAGAGTTAGCATCCTTGGTCGAAGATCCCTTGGATTTTCAGAAAACGCTATGGA
This sequence comes from Vicia sativa, assembly GCA_021764765.1. Classification (NCBI taxonomy): domain Eukaryota; kingdom Viridiplantae; phylum Streptophyta; class Magnoliopsida; order Fabales; family Fabaceae; genus Vicia; species Vicia sativa. The sequence continues at coordinate 78,155,917 of CM038793.1, read as the reverse complement.
ACTCTTTTAACTATCTTGAACACTAATGTTGATGAAGGACTTCTTAAAACCTTGGTTCAGTTTTACGATCCTGTTTATCATTGTTTCACTTTCCCTGATTACCAGTTAATTCCTACTTTGGAAGAGTACGCAAATATTTTAGGTATCCTAGTATCTAACAAATTGCCTTTCAATGGTTTGGAAGCCATTCTGAAGCCACAAGTCATTTCAGAGATAACTCACTTAAGGAAATCTGAGATAGACAAAAATTTGACTACTAAAGGAAATCTCTTAGGATTGACTTCAAACTTTCTAATGGAGAAAGCTTTTAGTTTTGCTGAAGCTGGTAGCATGGTAGCTTTTGAGGCTATTTTATCTTTACTCATTTATGGGTTGGTTTTGTTTCATAACGTCAAAAACTTCATTGACATCAATGCCATAAGGATCTTTTTCATTGGAAATCATGTCCCTACTTTTCTTGGTGATACGTATTTCTCTATTCATCATAGGAATCGTCAAGGAGATGGAACTATTGTGAGTTGTGCGCCTTTGTTATTCAAATGGATTGTTTCATACTTGGCTAAGTCTCCTATCTTCAAAGAAAACAAAACTGGTCGGCGTTGGCCTCGAAGACTCATGTCTCTTACTAACAACGATATTCATTGGTATACTTTGGCCTAAAATGATATGGAAATCATTGACAATAGTAAAGATTTTTCCAATGTACCTCTCATTTGTACACAAGGAGGAATTAACTACAACCCATTCTTGGCAAGACGTCAACTTGGGTATGCAAACTCGAGTAAACCCATTGGTCTTACATTAGAGGGTTACTTTTATCACGAAGGGGAAGATTCCCAAGGTTTAAAAGCCAGAATGATAAGAGCTTGACACCACATTCAAAGGAAATAAAAAGGTGAGGTAAGGAATTGTATAGCCATGGAAATCTACACTTGTGAATTCTGAATGCCTTATGCTTATGAAGAACCCATGTTCCCAGTGGTATCTAAATTGACCACCATTACCATTGATACTACGAGAGAATACCAAGAAGGTTTGGCTAAGATGATTATAGATAAAGATGCTTCGGAAGACAAGTTTCTTAAGGCTGACTTTGAGAATGTAAAAATTAAGAAACGGGTCAAGGATCATGAAAAACGCTCTACTTTCAAGATGGATGACTCGTGGAGAAAGATGAGAAGATCCATCGAAAGGATGTCGCGATCAATAAATACATCAAAGAAACAAAAAGAAAGCTTGAAGAATTGACAAATGTTACTCCTGCTCTTGACGAGTGGAAGAATGTTGTTAACAAGCTAAAAGCCGAGAAAGATGAATTGAAAGCTTACTATGGGAAAGAGGTCCTGAAGATGAAGCTGCATCAAGTATTTGGTTCTTCATCCGACGAAGATTCTTGATTATGATAATTTAGCTTTTATTTATCACTTGATTAGTTGTTGTAAGAGTTATGCTCCAAAAAAAATTGTTGCTATCTTTCCTTAATATATAAATGAAGTGAGAGTTTTATGTTCAAATGTTTGCAAGAAATTTCTCTTTTAAAAAAATTCTTTGGAAAAATCATTTCTTCTCTTTTTCATTCATAATCATGCATCATATTGCATTTCGAGTTTGTTATCTATAGTATTATCTTTTGGAATTTTCTCCAGAGATTGTCAAGTTGTCGCGTCTTAGAGTTTCCCGACTGCATTCACAGTCAGCTCGTAGATACAATACTCGTGCAAATAGAAATAAAGAAATGGAAGATTTCGAACAAGAGAATATTGCGCTTCATGGTACAGTAACCAAACTTCAAGTGGAAGTGGAAAGACTTAATGCTTCGCTGAGCTCATTGGTAGCTGCGCAGAATCAGCAGCCACCACCTAACAGTCAAATTCAAGCAACAGTGTTCTCCGAGATCACTACTACTCCAGCTTCTTCCATTATAGTTAGAAATCCACTTTTCAATATACCAGAGGGTTATCCTTGGGGTATGCCTTTCAACTTCGGTGTAGGTTTTTGTCAAAATACTTCTGATGTACCGACAACGACAACTGAGGTTCCTACTTTGCAGAATTCAACATTCACTTCACAACCCGGTGTAACTTTTCCTTAAGTCACTATGTTGGTTTCTCAACCAATTATGACAAATTCAAATCTTGTGGTTCACACCATCCCTTATGTGAACAATGAAGTTTATCATGATCTAGGAAACAACACAGATCCTCGTGGTTGTATGGAAGATCTCCAAGAACAGTTCAATAAGATGCAGTTAGAGATCAAAACTATTTGTGGGAAGGATTTGTTTGGGAAAAATGTCCAAGATTTGTGTCTGGTTTCTAGTGTAAGAATACCAACCAAGTTCAAAGTCCCCAAATTTGATAAGTATAAAGGTAACTCTTTCCCACAAAGCCATCTTGTAATGTATGCTAGGAAGATGTCTACTCACAATGATAATCCTCAATTGCTCATTCACTACTTTCAAGACAGCCTTATCGTCGCCGCTCTAAAGGGGTACATGGGATTGGATAGTGCTAACATTCGAACTTTCAATGACCTAGGCGAGGCCTTTGTTCGACAATATAAGTACAACTTGGACATGGCTCCAGATCGAGACCAACTCAGATCAATGTCTCAAAGAGACAAAGAGACTTTCAAAGAATATGCCCAACGATGGAGGGAAATTGCTTCACAACCATTGGAAGAGAAAGAGATGAACAAGATCTTCTTGAATACTCTTGGACTTTTCTACTATGAGCGCATGTTCTCTAGTGCTCCAAATGATTTCACTAAGATGGTGAACATGGAGATGCAAATGGAAGAAGGAGTCTGAGCAGGACGTTTGACCAAAGTTGTTGGATCTTCAAGCAGAACCAAGAAATTTGGAAGCGGTTTCCCAAAGAAGAAGGAACAAGGTGTTGGAATGGTATCCCAAGGGAGACCAAGAAGAAACATTAATCACCGACAATAGGTAGCCGCTATTGCACCAGTTATTAGTTCAACTTCAAATTCGAGATTTACCCCACAATTTCAACAACAGAATCAACATCCTCGACAACAGGCTCAGCCATTTAACAATAATCAGAACCGTTCTCCTAGAATTTTACAGTTTGACCCAATTCCGATGTCTTACACAGAATTATATCCTGCTTTAATTGAGATGAATCTTATTCAAACTAAAGCACCACCTCCAGTGCCTGCTAAGCTACCTTGGTGGTACAAAGCTGATGTTTCTTTTCCTTTTCCCCAAGGGGCACCTGGCCATGATCTTGAACATTGCATAGCCTTGAAGGCCGAAGTTCAAAGATTAGTTAGAGCTAACCTTCTTTCTTGTAGGGATATGAATCCAAATGTACAAGCGAATCCGCTTCCTAATCATGGAGGGCATGTTGTAAACATGGTGTATGGATGTCTTGGCCAATATCAAGTCTTCGACATAAACTAGGTAAGAGAAGATCTAGTACAAATGCATGCTACTTTCTACATAATGGGTGGTTTTGCTCGACACAACTACGGATCTTGTAGGATTTGTTCTAGAGATTCTCATGGATGTTTTACTGTAAAATCAGATCTTCAACAACTAATGTATAACGACGACATTCAAATCCTCAAAAATAGGAATGAGAACAAAATGAGTATGATAGGATGTTATCCGCATGAGCATTTAGACTCAGATATCAACTCGATAACTCTTGAAGTTAACGTCATCATTCCTCATTTAAATATGCCCAAGCGCGTAGAAGTCACATACAACAATCCAAGGGTTCCTGTTTCTCCTTTGATAATTTGTCTACCTAGACCTATTCCTTATGACTTTGACAAAGCAGTTCCCTACCAATACAATGCAACAATGATGGAAAATGGGAAATAAGTCCTCATACCTACTCTTTCATCCGTAGTTAACATCGCCGAAATAAGTCGAGTAACTAGGAGTGAGCGTGTGCATACCCTGTTGCCACCAAAGCAGCCTATCGCTCCTGTGACTAGGCAAAGTCCTGTCGATGTACCCGTTGTGAATCTTGTAGGAATTCTTATTGGTAATCCAGACTTAAACATTGGTCCGTCTAATTGAACCAATATTAATCCTGACTTTGATGAAATTCTAAAGCTAATCAAGAAGAGTGAGTACAGGTTGTGGATCAACAAACGCAAACTCCTTCCAAACTCTCAATACCTCTTTGCTCTTAAATTCTAAAGCCCTTTGAGAGGGCCCTGATTAGAGTTTTGGATCAAGCCTTCGTAGATCACGATGTGACTATCGACAAATTTGGTGGAACAGTAGCCAACATAACGGCTTGCAACAATCTGAGCTTCTATGATGAAGAACTCCCTAAAAGGGTAGAGATCATAATTTTGCTCTGCATATCTCTATGAACCGCCAATCTGACTCTTTGTCCAATGTGCTAGTGGACACTAGCTCTTCCTTAAACGTAATTTCAAAAAAGACTCTTGCTTGTTTGTCTTAAAAAGAAACACCTGTGAAATTCAATGGTGATGACAATTGGTCTGCATACTTTTCAAGTCACCTTCCGGGTTATAGACGTTCAAGCCGCCTATAGATGTTTTCTAGGTCGACCATGGATACATGAAGTTAGAGAAGTAACATCTACGCTCAACCAAAAATTGAAGTTCGTAACAAATGAAATTTTTTGTAACCATTAGTGGGGAGCAAGCCACTTATCCACTTTCTCTTTCATCACTGCTGATGATGTGGAAAGAACGTAATTCCAAGGTCTGTCTTTAGAAGGCGAATCTTCCAAGAAAAATAGATCATTTATCTCCTCTTACAAAGAAGAGCACAAATAGTGAATGATAGTGCTACCGTCGGTTGGGGAAAGTTATGATTCCTGTCAACAACGAAAACAAAACGAGACTTGGATTTACTCCAGTATTCTCAAAAGCCACTAAGAAAGATGAAACTTTTCATCCAATCAAAGAAGTATTCCACATCGGAGGTTTCCTTAATCCTATTCCTCAAGAGGTCAATGTCCTTATTGAATAAGGCAATGTAGAAAATATCTCTGGTTTTGAAGAATAGAAGTCTTATCTCAACAAATCTGGATACATATCTCAGGAAAAACCGTATACACCATTCTATCCTCCTTCAGAGAAATTCAAAGGCATGTTCCAGCAAGATGATAAAGAAGAAATTCCACCTATCCCACCTGAGGTCTGGGATACCTTGGGGAGCCAAGTGGAAAATTTGACTTCATGGTAAAATATACCGCCCCTAAAAGTTCAAGAATTTCAATCGAAGACATCCAACCAACTAGATGGGAAGATCCTCTTGAATATCTCGATCAACCAGAAGAGGCCTACATGCCCTCTCAATCTCACCATCCATTTGAGATCACGACTGAAGATCTTTGATTTAATACATTTGCCAAGGTTGTTGAACTTGAATTTGTTTATTACCAAATAAATGCAATTTTTGGAGACGATTGGGAAGATGGTCCCGAAAATGACTTGGAAAGTGTCTCTAAAAATGAGTCTCTTTATCCAAAATATTGGGAATTACCTCCTAAAAGTCCAGAATACATGTCGCATGAAGACACATGTACCTCATTTTATACTCCTCGACCTGTCGAACAAGCAGAGGAAGATCGCCTCAGCACTACAAAGAACAAGGTTAACAAACCAGAGCCTTCAAATCCTACTCAACCAACGGTCAACGTCATCACTGAAGATGATCCTAAGGGAAAACAGCCGGAATACATAGTGTACCAAGGGGTTCGTCACTATTGGAAAGATGTTGAAACTCTGACTGTTGTTCATTATTCAAATTAATCATCTAGCTTTTATTTTGAACTTTCTCCCAGCCCAAGACAGAGAGATGTTTCATAGGGCTAGAGTTTAAATGTTTTTCTCTTTGTCTCACCCAAGACAAAAGAGTTTGTGTTTAGGGCCTTTGTGTCGCCATCGACTTAAGGATCGAGATTATTCATATTTATGGAGATCAACATTAGACGTCTTGAAAGACTTGCCTATGTGTTTGTAACTTAAGCAATCATCAATGATAAACTGTGGTTCCACGACATCAAATGCTTCCTTCAAACTCAAGAGTACCCACTCGGGGAATTGCACAAAGATGAGAAAAATCTAAGGAGGATTTCTGGAAATTTCTTCCTGAATGGAGATGTGCTTGTGATACGGTGAACTGACTTTGTAGGATTTTTGTATCCAAATGTGCGGATAGCAAGAGTCGCCACCGACTTTTATTTTTATCCAATTAAGGGAAGGTAAAAGTAACAGAAAAATACCTTCGTTAGATTCTGAGTTCGGGAGAATGGTTATGAAAAGGGAAGGTATTAGCACCCCTTTCCATCCGCAGTTTATTCTACGGGCTCTTAGTTGCTCTAGATCACTTTTTTAAAATTGCTTTCTGTGTGTTTGACAAAGATGTTTTGAAAAAAAAGGCATTTCGCTTTGACTTTGTAATGACTCATGTAGGAGTGTATACAAAGTGTTCGGAAATGTTTCATTTTGAAAAGTATTTGAACTTTGAAAAAAGAGTGTGTGGTGTGAAAAGTATTTTGATAGAGCAAGCAACTAAAAGACTTATTTACCCACTCAGAATTGGTCGTTTTGTTGTACTTCTACGTTCCTTTAGAATAGCACTAGCCATACCATTAGTTAGTAGGTAGCTCCATTCGTTGGATGTAAGCGGGACATTCGAAGGGACATCGGATGGTCATAGAAGGCAACTTGTAGGAAGTATCCTAGCACATTCGAAGGGACTATCATCATTTTTCGTAGGCGACAATCGAGGGTCAAGATCATGTATTCGGAGGCGACATCGTGGGTCTTATGATCTTTGTATCGAAGGGACTATGATGATTTGTTTGGAAGGCAACGGTGCTAGAATACCTCTACGTTCGAGGGACATGACCATTTTGAATTCGAAAGGCATCGAGAGAGAATTACCCTAAGGGGTGCGTGTGTGAAAGAAGTGTGTTGATTTCAGATATTTTATCTTGAAGATTAGTGGGCTATGTTCATTGTTATCTTGCCATACACGCCTAATTACTAGCAATTGATAAGGGTGCGGAAAGTAAAAATGCGGAATGTAAAAGCGGAAATGTAAAGGTGCGGAAAGATAAACCTACGCTATTACAAGGCTTTGGGGCAGATACATAATTTAAAATGCGGAAAATAAAGTCCTAAATTAAACTATTAACTCCCATGAGCAATTACATTATTGGAAAAATAGAATGATAAAATGATAAAGAGAAAATCGTCTGAATCGGATCAACCTGTACAAAAGGAAGAAATCGGAAAATGCAATATGAATCGAACAAGAGAAAGAATGTTAGAAAAATGCAAATTTTAATATGAGAAAATTAATATATGCTGGAAATAAGATAAATATATTAAAATAATTTTTTGGGATTTTTTAAATGCATTTTAGTAATTAAAAACTAATTTACAATGATTTAAATGCTAAAATAAAAATAAAATAAATATGCATGCAAAAATTATATTTTTTAATTTATTAAATTAAATAAAGGTTTTTATGACAATAATGAAAAAAGAAAATATTTTTTTGATAATTTTTTAACGCTGGAATAAAATGTGGAAATTAATTAAAATAGTATGCAAAAATATTAGAAATTGGAAAATATGAAAATAATGAAGTTTGTGAAAAAAAGAAGCAAAACATGCCCTGGACGGATTCGAACCCATGACCCTTGAGGGCATCTGGAAACAGTGAGCGCCTTTACCACTACGCCATGTGTACATCGCTGTTTGAAATCCGGATCGAATGAAACAAAGATGATGTCGCCTCGCTTCCTCAATCACAAGCTTCATCGTCCCCGATTTGAATATTTGAAGCTAGCGTCGGCTGTTGTTCGACGCTATGTCCCTGGCTAATTCAAAAAATCAAGAAAACATAATATAAATAAATTCTAAGACCATGGATCGATTCCTCAGGTCATTCCGAATGCAATGGTATGGGTCTTATAGTCCAATTTTTTCTAATAAGAGAAACCCTAAAACGGCATAGGAAACCCTAATCATGGCATGTCGTGTTTCTGGCCTTGGAAACTCAATCAAAGTGCCCAGAAAGCTTGTAAACTCATCACTAATCACAAAAACAAACACAAAACAGGTTAATAATGCATGATGATTGAAACACGATTTTGAAAAAAACAAGAACAAACCGATTCGTGATTTCTTGTTTCTGGATGGTTTTTGGCAAAGTAAAGGTCTGATCGACTCAAGAGGTATCAAGGAATGTGTTAGACACCTCAAAATCGATTGAAAACGGTCGAAGTATGATCTCCAATAGCTTGTGTCACGATTTTTTGAGTTTGGGAATAGGGTTTCGAGCAATTTTTCGTCCTCTTGTGATTGGTATGCATCAAGTATATATGCTGGATGGATTTGGCATGGTTTTTGGAAAGATTTGATCAATAATCAATGATAATCAAATTTGATATTTCCATGAAAATCAAATTTTCAAAACTTGCTCAAATCCAATCAAATCTTGCCTTTTTTGTCAAATTTTGAATTTGCTGGCTTTCCATGTATTAATTGGATCACAAAGAAGAAATAAAAATCAATCTTCCAATTAATTTTGATTTTATAATTTATTTTCAAATTTAATTTGCATTTAAATGAATAAATTACAAATTAAATAGAAAAATAAATCAAAAATTCGTGGCATTGGGCTTGGGTATTCCTAATTGCATGAGGAATAAGTTAGGATGAAGAAAAAGTAGGCCCATTTGCAAAAGATTTGATTTTTTGAAGTATCTCTCTTTGTGCATTCTTTCAAAATTGCCCAACTTGTGGATGGTGTAACTTGCTCAATTTTCCACATTTTTGAGTGTTCTTGGACTTTTTGGAAAGCTCTAAGAGTCCTCTAAACAATGTCGTTGGTTTCATCTCAATTGGAGTTACCATGCTCAATATATCTTCAAAACAAAAAGTTGACTTTTTGTTGACTTTGAAAATGACCTGTAATGTTTTGAGCTATACCTCTCAAATGAAGCATTTTTTGGACATTCTTGTGAGACATGAAGTTGTAGAGAATTGAATTTCCTTCAAAATGAGCTTTGGTGGGAAAATTTCTGAGAAAGTATGAGAAAGTTATGATCAGTCAAAGTTCAGTTGACTTTTCACCTAGAAACCCTAATTTAGAAAGTTTGACTTTTGAGCAAATCTTGAGTTTTCTTGATGAATCATGATCAACCCTTGATCAAATGATGAATGTGACTTCAAAATGACGATGTTGACCAAAAATCAGGAAATTTGACTGTATGTTGACCACAGTTGACTTTTTGTTCAATACAACTGATTTTCAACCATCTGAGCAACTGTTTGAGGAAACTTGACTTGTGAGGCTTGAAACTTGACATGTAGAATCTTTGAAGCATATGAGGAGGCATGATGACCATTGGAGATGTTGGAAGTCCATCTTGGTCTGAGAATTACCAAACCCTAGTTTTGGTTGACTATCTAGGAGAGGGTTTGTCTGATCAACCCTTGAGGAACCCTTGAGCATGGATGTATGAAATGTCTTGAGAAGTAGGAGGGCAAATTTTGGGGTATGACACTCGCCCCTGATCGAATTCCTTCCTTGTGAGAGTTTTTTGGATTATGGCACTACAACGGGCATCAAGAAAAATTATCTCTTTATCTTTGTACCTCTTCTTCTTTGTGAGAATATCCTTCATGATTTTAGCATATTTTTGCATTTTCTCCAATTCTTAGGCAAATGGAATATTTATATGAAGTTGTTTAAATATATCCATAAGCCGAGCATATTGTCTTGTATTTTCCTTCTTTGACGGTACATGCAGATACGGTAGATGCTACATGGGAATTGTGATCACTCCCTTATTTCCTTTTTTATTATTCCTTGCATTCTTTTCCTTCTTTCCACTTTCTTCCCCATCTCTTTTCTCTTTTTCAACTAAGTCATCCTCCACTTTCTCATCCAACTTCTCTTTATCATCTTCCACCACTACTTCATCTTCCTCATTTTCAACTACTACTTCCACATCACCCTCTATTACAACCTCATCACTTATTCCACTCTTTAGCTCTTTATCACTTCTAGTAAAAATTGATTTGCAATACTCCTTCGGGTTGGTATGAGAATTGGCGGAGAAGGAAGGACCCAATTGTTGTTTGTACAATTTCTTTGCAAGTTGGCCCACTTGATTTTCTAGATTTTTGATGGATGCCTCATTACTCTTTTGGTTTTCCATGGAGACTTGCATGAATTATGTGAGAATGTCTTCCAACTTTGAGCTTCCACCTTGAGATTGTTGAACTTGAGGATTTGGACTTTGATATGGACTTTGTTGATGAAAATCTTGGATGTTGAATCTTGATGGTTGATAGCCTTGGTTGTTCCTTTGATATGAATTGTTGTGATGTAGAGGTTGAGTTTGATAGCCTTGACTTTGGTTGTTTACATAATTCACTTCTTCTCCTTTGGGAGAAGGGAAATAACCGGTGGGGTGATCACCTTGACAAAGTTCACAACATTCCACTTGATGCTTAACTCGAGATCCTTGTATTTCTTTCATTTGTTGTGGAAATTTGGACATTTGTTGAGTGAGTAACTCCAATTATTGTGAAAGTAGCTTGTTTTGAGCAAGGATGGCATCATTGGTGTTTAATTCAAGAACTCCCGACTTTAATTGTGAAGAGACACAATCATGTTGAATTTGAATATCATTGAGTGCCATCCGGTCAATAATAACTATAGCATCCTCCGCACTTTTTGACATTAAAGAACCACCCGCAGTAGCATCTAAAAGTGTTTTATGCACCGGTTGGAGTCCATTCCAGAATATGTGGATTTGAGTTAGTTCATCAAAACCATGACCTTTGCACTTCCTTAGCATAGTCTTGAATCTTTCCCAAGCCTCATTTAGATACTCATTGCCTCCTTGAGTAAATACCGCAATTGTCATCTTGGCTTCCATGAATCGTGATTGAGGAAAATACCTTTCTAGAAAATTTTCTTCTAATAAATTCCAATCGGTCATCACTCTTGGTAATTGATCAAGGTACCACTCTTTTGTTTTTCCAATTAAGGAATATGGAAACAATCTCTTGAATAGTGCCTCTTCACCCGCTTCATCTACTCCTGTAGCACCCACAATCTCATGGAATTTGGTGAGATGTGTGAACGGATCCTTATGGTCCATTATGGTGAATGGATTTGCATAAAGAAGTTGAAGGATTCCAGTTTTCATCTCCGTGTTCCTTCCACCTTGAGCATTACGAGCAAATTGAGCGGTGTGTCTTAGACTATTAGCGGACATTTAGGTACGAACTTCACCCGCCATATTTCCTTCAAAAGTTTCTACACCCACTTCTTCAATTTGACTTAGTGAAGAAGTAGATGCCTCTTCTCTTAGTCTCCTCTCTTTGGCTAATTTCCTTCTTCTTCTTCTTCGTGTTTTGCTATTAAGCTTCCCAATTATCCTTTCAATTTCGGGATTGAATGGAAATTTCTCTTCGTTAGCCTTTTCACGCATACACAAGAATCTACAAATCTAGAAAACCAAGTGAAACACAAGAGAAATATTAATAAAGTAACAAAACTTAAAACAATGAAATATTGCCATGCTAACAATATCAATTGTCAATCTCCGGCAACGACGCCAATTTGTTGAAAAGTATTTTTCTGGAAAATATATTTGTATCGTATCCACGAAGATTGGGTGATATTAGCGCTTTTCATACCCCAATTTTTGACCTAATATACCATCTCATATCATCTACATATGCATCCTTACATCATTGACAAATTTCAAAACAAGATAGCTTGTGTGTGTGCTCCTTGAGCCAAGCTAGGGTTTTTGAATCAAAATCTTTCATCAGTGTAAGATGTGATCAATTAGGGTTTAAGTCTCCAATCACATCTAGTGATCTATCTTCATCAATCATCAACATTTTGATCTTAAAATTCCCATCATTTCCTCAAGATCAATCTTGGATCGACCAAATTTGGGTTTCGATCAAGGATGGTGCATCATTGACTTTTTGCTCAATGCATGACCTAATTTCTTGGAGAATGATCTCAAGATGACCAATGCAATATCTTGACCTAATTTCTTGGTTCAAAACATCTTCAATGTCGTGGTTGATTAACAATGAAATTCTGAATCATTTGACAAAAAGTCAACTGTCCAGATTAGTCAAACTTTGACTTTTTGGTCAACTTTTGAAATTCAAAATTTTCAATCCTCAAAGCATTTCATATTATCTATCATGATCATCAAGAATAAAAAATGTGGGAAAAATTCAACAAATAGTCAAAACTTAATTTTTCTAAACACTTAGAAAAAATTTCAAGTGTTTTTTTATCACTTTTTCACCATTTTCATAGCCATTTTTCACCTAGATCCGTTTTGATTCAAGAAAAAAGCTCAACGTGAAAGTTGTAGATCTTGTTCCAAGATTTCCAAAATGTCCAAGAACATGAAATAATATTTTGTGGAGCTAGGGTTTTGAAATTACACATTATAGGTCCAAACACTTGCATTATAAGTCATCTTCACCAAATTTTCAAGTCATTTTGCAAAGGATCCTATCTATTTCTCTTCTAGAATCCTAGGTATCCGACAAAGTCAAAGCTATTCAAGATATGCCTGCACCAAAAACTTAAAAGCAAGTAAGAGGATTTCTTGGACGGATGAATTATATCTCTAGATTTATCTCTCAAATGACTACTACTTGTGGGCCAATATTCAAGCTTCTCTGCAAAAATCAAGGGGTTGTGTGGACAGAAGATTGCCAGAACGCGTTCGACAGTATTAAGGAATACCTGTCAGAACCTCCAATATTGATTCCTATAATCGAATGAAGACTGTTAATTATGTACCTTACCGTGTTAGAAGATTCCATGGGCTACGTCCTTGGACAACAAAATGAAACCGGTAAGAAAGAGCATGCCATCTTTTACCTGAGTAAGAAATTCATAGATTGTGAAACTCATTACTCCATGCTCGAGAAAACTTGTTGTGTTTTGGTATGGGCTTCGAAATGTCTCCTCCAGTACATGATCAACCACACTACTTGGTTTATCTCCAAAATGGATTCAATCAAGTACGTCTTTGAAAAGCATGCCTTAACAGGGACAATTTCCCGATGGCAGATTCTATTATCTAAATATTACATCGAGTATCGCGCCCAAAAAGCGGTCAAAGGAAGCATTCTCACCAATCACTTGGCTTATCAACCAATCAACGAATACTAGTCTCTCAAGTTTGACTTCCCTAACGAGGATGTTATGTACTTAAAGATGAAAGATTGTGATGAAATGCTACCTGAAGAAGGTCCTGATCGTGAATCAAGATGGGGCCTAATTTTTTATGGAGCAGTTAATGTTTTTGGCATTGGAATTAGGGCAGTCATCATTACTCCCGAGGAAACTCATATGTCGTTTTCCTCCAGATTGCTATTTTATTGCACCAACAACATCGAAGAATACGAAGCTTGTATCATGGGTATCGAAGAAGCCATCGACTTAAGGATAAAGATCCTTCACATATATGGAGATTCATCCCTTGTGATCAATCAAATCAAAGACAAGTACAAAACTCATCACCTTAGGTTGATTCCCTGCCAAGATTATGCAAGACGTTTGTTGACTTTCTTCAACAAAATTTAATTGCATCACATTCCTCGAGATCAAAATCGAATGGCAGATGCATTGGATACTCTATCTTCTATGTTCAAAGTCAACCATTTGAACAATATGCCTATGATCAACATTAGACGTCTTGAAATACCCGCCTATGTGTTTGCAACTGAAGCAGTCATCAATGATAAACCGTGGTTCCACGACATTAAACACTTTCTTCAAACTCAAGAGTACCCACTCGGGGCATCGCACAAAGATAAGAAAACTCTAAGGAGGTTTTCTGGAAATTTCTTCCTGATTGGAGATGTTTTATACAAAAGAAACTTCGACATGGTCTTGCTCAAATGTGTGGACAGACACGAAGTAGATATGTTAATACATGAAGTGCATGAAGGGTCCTTTGGAACTCATTCAAATGGGTATGCAATGTCCAAGAAAATACTACGAGCAGGTTATTATTGGATGAAACTGGAATCCGATTGCTGTAAACACATTAAGAGATGTTACAAGTACCATATCTACGCAGATAAAATCCATGTGCCACCGACTCTACTCAATGTTCTCTCCTCTCCATAGCCTTTCTCCATGTGGAGCATCGACATGATTGGAATGATTGAACCAAAAGCTTCAAATGGTCATCGCTTCATCTTAGTGGCCATTGATTACTTCACCAAATGGGTCGAAGCAGCATCTTATGCCAACGTTACAAGACAAGTGATTGTGAGGTTCATCAAGAAAAACCTCATTTGCCGATATGGATTTCCAAGCAAGATCATTATAGATAATGGATCGAACTTAAACAACAAAATAATGAAAGAATTGTGTGAGGAATTCAAGATTGAGTATTATACCTCTTTTCCTTCCCGACCAAAAATGAATGGCGATGTGGAAACCGCCAACAAGAACATTAAGAAGATTATCTAGAAAATGGTAGTCACTTACAAAGACTGGAATGAAATGTTTCCATTTACTTTACACGGGTATCGCACTTCAGTACGCACTTCAACAGGTGCAAACCCTTTATTTTTAGTTTATGGCATGGAAGCAATGCTCCCCATGGAAGTTGAAATTCCATCAATGAGAGTCCTCATGGAGGATAAGTTATCTCAACCTGAATGGTGTCAAAGTAGATATGATCAATTGAACTTAATCAAAGAAAAACATATGACCGCTTTGTGTCATGGGAATTTGTATCAAAGAAAGTGAATAAAGTATTTGACAAAAAGGTTCGACCTCATGAATTTCAAGAAGGCGACCTCGTGCTTAAAAAGATCTTGTCTTTTCAATCAAATTTTAGGGGAAAATGGTCTCCTAATTACGAAGGCCCGTATGTTGTTAAGAGAACTTTCTCTGGCGGTGTTATGACTCTTGCAACCATGGACAGTGATGGACTCCCGCATTCTATAAACTTTGATGCACTCAAGAAATACTTTGTCTAAAAACACAAAAGAACAACTTGGTAAGTCGAAAACCCGGAAATGGCATCTTAGGCAAAAATGAGTGTCTCGGTGGACTGAAAACTCGAAAGGGCGGTCCAGACAAAAATTAGAGACAATAAATAGAAAAATTTTATCCTGGTAGATTGAAAAAAACCTAAAAAGGCAATCTAGGAAAAAATTAAGGATTAATTGACAAAGTAACTGCATTAGCCCGTACTTCGTCAACCTGAAGAATATTCCATCAACGGATCTTCAATAAAATCTTCTCTGATCTGAAGTAACAAGCACAATTGGAATTTAAAGTTGTTAGGGAGAATAGCAGTTATTGCTTTCAATGTAATATTTTCCTAATATTTACCATTCCAACTTTTGTAAATAATCTGTGGAATCACGCCCTTTTGCTTATTACCATCTTATTAAATAAATTTGAGCCTTGTGCCCACTTTTTTGCAATTCTTGTTTTATTTTATCTCGCAACATAACGCTTTTACTTGTGATAATCACTTTTGAAACAAAAAAAAGGTTTTAAACGAATTTACTTCTAAACTTTTTTGAAATAAAAGCGAAATTTTCCTTTGAATTGTGAACATAGAAGGAACATCAATAGATGTCTCTATGAGCGTTTCGACCTCTAAAGGATAAACAAATGTTTAGACACGAGAAATATTTTCTTCCCCGAAAGAGATTATCAAAATACAGTATTCTTATCCAAAAATAATTCCCAAACCTGGCACTTCCAATGAAAAATGCTTTTTCTCCCCAGAGAAATCTAAGCATGCAACTCTTGATTCATCACCAATGATATCTACACCTTGCTGAAGATTTTGCTGAGTATTTGATTAAACTGAGACAGTAGTCTTTTTCCAAAGATGCTTTGTTGTCTTGTCAAGTATAGTCAACATGCATATCATCATGACATTTATACATACTTGCATCATTAATGCATTTATGCATTTTTCAATGTTTACTTCAATATCACTTGTTTAGGTTACATTTATTCCCGAAAACTAGTATGGGTGTGTCATCTCCCCAGTAGACTGTCACCTCTAAGAAGAAAGAACACACTCTTTCTCCAGTTCCCCATTTTAGTTCATTCCTCATTGGATCCAGAGTCTTATTTGATTGTTTCTTTCCAGTTCGTTCCTGGATAGAACATCGTCTCTAATCAATTCAGGTCTAAATTTCACAAAAAAATCTACCTGCAAACAATAAGCAATAGCCTCGACATTTGAGCCGCTTATTTTCCTTTCATCTTTGAAATAACCATAAAACAATTGTTCTTCTTAACAAGTACAATCATGAAATCTCATTAACAAATCTCTATAGTTGTCTTTCTCTCCGAGAAACCTGTATCTTCATAATAAAAATGTCTGCATCTTCTCAAAAAGATCCTCGGCACAATTGTAATTGGGAAAATAGAAACTCATTTGAGATATGTTTCCATTGCTATTTGTTATTCAAGAGGCTGAATACTCAATAAAAAAAATCTCTATCTCTCAAGAATTACCTTGTTCTAGTTATCACTTTGTTGATAATTGGTAATATCTTCAGAACTCATACCATTTACCATCTCAATGCTGATAATCGGTAAATGAGTCTTCATTCCAAATTACCATAACTATCACCAGGATGATAATTGGTAATATCACCCTTGTTTACCTTGAACATTGTCACCAGTCTGACAAAAGGTAATCTTCTTGTTTCCCAAAGCGAAACAAATAATCAATTTCTTTGTGAATATTTTTTTTTTCCATTGAAACATATACTTGTTTCCCAACAAACAGGATTCTCCTTTCTTAGACAGATTGAGACATTCTCATAGATATTTTCACCAGTTGTGTCACCCTTTGGTACCTCCTTGGTAAATGTTTTGCAATCACTTTGCATCATTCGCATCTTTTTTGTATCTTAGGTAAAAAATTTGTGCATTCTGATATTTAAGTCTCTTCCCACCTATCGAGACGAAGATTTTCATCTTCATATCTCAGGTTGAAGAAACTTAAATAGGGGCATCTGTCATACCCTAATTTTTTACCTAAGATACCATCTCATATCCTCTACATATGCATCATTACATCACTGACAAAATTCAAAACAAGATAGCTCGTTTGTGTGCTCCTTGAGCCAAGTTAGGGTTTTTGAATTAAAATCTTTCATCAATATAAGATGTGATCAATTAGGGTTTAACTATCCACTCACATCTAGTGATCTCTCTTCATCAATCATCAACATTTTGATCTTCAAATTCCCATCATTTCCTCAAGATATATCTTGGATCTACCAAATTTGGGTTTTGATCAAAGATGGTGCATCATTGACTTTTTGCTCAATGAATGACCTAATTTTTTGGAGAATGATCTCAAGATAACCAATTAAATATATTTACCTAATTTATTGGTTCAAAACATCTTCAATGTCGTGGTTGATTAATACTGAAATTCTAAATCATGTGACAAAAAGTCAACTGTCCAAATCAGTCAAACTTTGACTTTTTGGTCAACTTTTGAAATTAAAAATTTTCAATCATCAAAGCATTTTATATTATCCATCATGATCATCAAGAATAATAAATGTGGGAAAAGTCAACAAAAAGTCAAAACTTGATTTTTCTAAATACTTAAAAAAAAAATTTCAAGTGTTTTTTAATCACTTTTTCCACCATTTTCATGGACATTTTTCACATAGATCCATTTTGATTCAAGAAAAACTCTCAACATGAAAGTTTTAGATCTTGTTCCAAGATTTGAAAAATGTCCAAGAACATGAAAAAGTATTTTGTGGATCTAGGGTTTTGAAATTAGACATTATTGGTCCAAAAACTTGCATTGTAAGTCATTTTCACCAAATTTTCAAGTCATTTTACAAAGGATCCTATCTCTTTCTCTTCTTGAAGCCTAGGTGTCCAAAAGATAGTTTGAGTTCATGATTGAAGAATGATAAGAACACTTGATATTTTTAACCATGTGCATTTATGGAAAAGATTCCTTTCTTATCCCTTAAGCCAAGTTGCAAAACAACTAGAGGTCCATGTTTCATTTGAAAATCACACCAAAACAACTATAAACTTGTTTTCTCATTCTTTCTTAAGTTACAATTTTCAAAGTTTCCAAAAATGTGAGAATTGCAAATTCCAATCCTTGTAAGTTCTAACCAATCCATAGCTTCAAACACTCTCTAAACATCATTAGGAAGTGGTTAGAACCTTCAATCCATCATAAAAACAAGCCAAAACCAGAATCACTCTTCAAACTCCATTAAAGCACAAAGTGACCCTTAACATGCTATCTTCCAATCCACTTGTGCACTTTCTAAGTTTCCACTTCAAACATCATCCATACACTCCATAGAAGTGATCCAAACCCTTAAATCACTTATGTAACATCAGAAACATCAAAATAGAATCTAACTTCAAGCAATAGCAGCTGGACCCGGGCAGACCATCTTAGGAGATTTCAATCCATTCTAACATTCCAAACACCTTCCATAAGGTCCATTGAAGCTCTCCAGATTATCAAAACACATCTGTAACACCTCCAAGCAGGAATTCGATTTTTACTTTGAAGAGGTATGCCTTGAAACTCAAACTCTTACTTCCACGCATCATAAATGAAAAATTTGATTGATATTGTGTTTCTGCACATGTGAGGATCTTTAACACTCAATCAATTGTTTAATTTGATGCACATACACGATCGCACGATGATTTTTCAAAATTAGGGTTCATTTGGTTTCATATGAATTTAGTGGCCATATAGTTAAAATAAATAAAATCAAAGGGTACCATCATGTTCCTAGTAAAATTTCGAGCAAGTTTGATGTTTAAATCTTTCAAAATCATTGAGAAACGAGGAAGATATGAATCAGAGAGGATTGAGGTTGAAGATGATGTTCTTGGCGCCATTTTTCAAATTTAAATTCTTGTTTTATATATATTTAACTGAAATTGTTTTATAAATGGATGAATAAGCCACCCCAGTGGCAGAACGCGAGCTCTTAAGTCACTTGCTTTGCTCAAGGTCTGGGGTTCGAATCCCCCTCTGACCTTCTTTTCACTCATTTTCAACTATTTTCAAACAATTTTCCAAACTTGTTTTTAAATATAATTTTTAAAACGAGTGTAAATAACAAACCACACATGTGGCTCAGTGGTATTTCATTTCACATGCAAGCCTAAGGTCCTGAGTTCAAACCCCTTTGGCCACAAAACATTTTTTTATCACTTGTTTTCTTAAGTTTTTTTAACAAACATCAACATTTTCAAAAACCAATCAAAACTTCTCAATTTGAGATGATTTTGTGCACACTTGTCATTTAATATATCTATTTATGTCAAATAATTCCAAAAAAATATTTTCTTTTGATATATTTTTATTAGGTTAAAAATAAGACTTTTTAAGTATTTTAAAATGTTTTCAAAAAATGTTTTCGTCTTGATTTTCAACTTAATCTTTTTCAAAACTTTCATGTGAATAATTTTCACTTTTCAAAACTTTTCAAATCTTTCAAAATGTTTTAATTAAATTACACACCTATTTTCCATGATCGAGTCGATTAAATATTCAAAAATCTTTTGAACTCAAAATTAAATTGATCATGGACCTCCCTTACGGTGTAAGTTCCAACCCCTATGTACATATTTAATTCCTTCTACATATCCACCATTTTTGTACATATTTAATTCCTTGTACATATTCAACTTTTTGTACATATTCAAGTATAATTAGCTTCGTTCGCTAGTTTTATCCGCTTTTTTATACACCAATTCCACTGGTATTAACAGGAGCATTATTCTCGCCGAAACTGATCTTATTCCAGTGGGCCTCCCTTAAGGTGTAAGTCTCACTCCCTTGTATATATTCAAGTAGACTAGCTTTATTTTCTTGTTTTATACACTTGTTTATATATTTCCTTCATAAACTCTTATGAATTCACACATACACTTTGTCATATATATACTTGTTCATATACTTGTTCATGTTTATTTATGTCATTACAACTAGTATAACAACTAGGTTCCCCATATCCTCCTCTTGGGCTTCGTACAAAATAACTCCCTCGTTGAGTTAGCATCCTCTTAGGCTTTGTACAAAAGAATTTCCTCGTTGAGTTAGCCTCCCCTTGGAAATCTCCAACAGCCTCCTATCGTGCTTCGTACAAAGAATCTCCTTAGCTAGGATAGAACCCAAAGAGTATGGTTTCTAGGTGAAATCACTCTTAAAGCTAATCCAGCCATACCCTATAGCCTCCTCTTGGGCTCCCAATAAAAGGAACCTCGATGTACCTCGGATAGCCTCCTCTTGGGCTAAGAATACAAGGACCCTCGATGTCCCTCAGATAGCCTCCTCTTGAGCTTACAATACAAGGACCCACAAGCTTCTTAAAATAATCCCCCAAACGATAACAAAATATTTCTCCTCACAGATGAGACATGAATCATCTCTATGGAGGAAGTATCCCATCTATAGTGTCATATTCAAATCAAATTTTTTCTTAAATCAAACATTTTCATAAACAAAACATCTTCCTTAACTATAAGTGGAAACACTTGTACACTCAAGCAAAACGCCCAATGCCTATAATGAAAGATTCAACGTTTTTTAAAAACATCTTCTCATTCTAAGAACTATAAGCGGTATACTTGTACACTCAAGTTAAACACCCATTTCTTACAATGATAGATTCAAACAATCAACTTTTCAAAAATGTATGTGATGAAATATATTAGATATATTTTTCATTAAGGTGACACTTGTCGTTGTCTCTTAAACTCTTTGCTTCCACTAGCACATAAGTGGGAACTACGATTGCTCTGAATTTCTCAACCTCCTTTTGAGAATACGTAGGCACAAGGTCTCACCCTTGGCGAACATACTTCTTTTCTCTCTCAAACCTCCCAAACCTTAGTTTCCCTTAGATCCTGAGCTATAATTTCTCTAATTCGCTCTAGGGGATATGTATGCAGAAGATTGCAATGATCTTTGCAAGCATAATCATAATAAACAAAATTAGGTTCCTACCCAACCTACCTTCTTAAATCCCAAAGGAGAAACTTTCTCAAAATAGCATAGCAAATAAAACACAAACGCACAAGAGATCCTATAGAGTACTATAGATACATAGGGTGTTAATACCTTCCCTTTGTATAACCTAACCTTCATACCCAGGAATATCCCCCATGCTTTGCGTTTAGTTTCACGCTAATCGCATTGTATATCTTTTTTAGGGTATTTCGCTTTCTCATTTTCCTTTCTTTTTTTGGAAACAATAGAGCTTGGTCCTCGCGACATCTTTTAAAAATCAAATCAAAGTTAAATTGTTTTTGAGTCAGAGAGCCGAATTTCGATTCGATTCCTTAGTTCTTAACTTTTTACCGCGAACAGAAAAATGGTGACTCTGCTGGGGATTACCAAGCTTTTATTTGTTTCCAAAAAAGAGAAAAAGGGTTAATTCTCATTTGTGAATATATTTGTTTTATTTTTATGTGTTTTGTTCTATTACTCGCGATTTCATGTGACGGAAAAAAATCCTAACCCGGATTTAAGAAACATTTAAAAATTAGGTGGGGGTATAGTCTTATTAACTTACAAGGAGTATCGATCCTTAATAAGTTATTTTGAGATCCCTCGCTCAGTGGAGGGTTTATTGGGGGTAATTTTTTTTAGAAAGTTTGTTGCGAAGACATTTTTTCTTTTCAAGCGAACCAGCGAAGCTGAGTTGGCTGTAGAACCCATAACTCATCTTGGCCTTTTAGGATGTAGTGCAGAAAATATTCAGGTATAGACTTGGATTAGTTGTCATGCGAGACTACGATCTGGCGAGTTTTTCTTAAAAAGTATTATTGGACTACGAGTTAGTTGTTTAATCCGATAATATTTAAAAGAGAAGCACAGACCCTGTATTATCAATAGAACATGTCTTACAGGTGATTAAACCCATAGTACTTACCCATGTTTGGTTCTTATCGTTGACCTCGTGCTCGTGACATCAAACGTTTGAACCTATTTTGTGTGTAACCATGTTTGTATCTTTGTGGAATTCATACATTCATGCATTTTCTAATTTTTCTTTCTTTTTCTTTCCAGAAAATTTCCAAGGAATTTAGAGAATTTTTCTTTGCAAACATTCTAGGTTAGAGTGATGGATTTGAGAAGAAGAAACACCAAGAGATACGGTCTTAAATTTCCTGATGTGAAAAAGTTAAAAGAGTTAGCATCCTTGGTCGAAGATCCCTTGGATTTTCAGAAAACGCTATGGAACTCTTTTAACTATCTTGAACACTAATGTTGATGAAGGACTTCTTAAAACCTTGGTTCAGTTTTACGATCCTGTTTATCATTGTTTCACTTTCCCTGATTACCAGTTAATTCCTACTTTGGAAGAGTACGCAAATATTTTAGGTATCCTAGTATCTAACAAATTGCCTTTCAATGGTTTGGAAGCCATTCTGAAGCCACAAGTCATTTCAGAGATAACTCACTTAAGGAAATCTGAGATAGACAAAAATTTGACTACTAAAGGAAATCTCTTAGGATTGACTTCAAACTTTCTAATGGAGAAAGCTTTTAGTTTTGCTGAAGCTGGTAGCATGGTAGCTTTTGAGGCTATTTTATCTTTACTCATTTATGGGTTGGTTTTGTTTCATAACGTCAAAAACTTCATTGACATCAATGCCATAAGGATCTTTTTCATTGGAAATCATGTCCCTACTTTTCTTGGTGATACGTATTTCTCTATTCATCATAGGAATCGTCAAGGAGATGGAACTATTGTGAGTTGTGCGCCTTTGTTATTCAAATGGATTGTTTCATACTTGGCTAAGTCTCCTATCTTCAAAGAAAACAAAACTGGTCGGCGTTGGCCTCGAAGACTCATGTCTCTTACTAACAACGATATTCATTGGTATACTTTGGCCTAAAATGATATGGAAATCATTGACAATAGTAAAGATTTTTCCAATGTACCTCTCATTTGTACACAAGGAGGAATTAACTACAACCCATTCTTGGCAAGACGTCAACTTGGGTATGCAAACTCGAGTAAACCCATTGGTCTTACATTAGAGGGTTACTTTTATCACGAAGGGGAAGATTCCCAAGGTTTAAAAGCCAGAATGATAAGAGCTTGACACCACATTCAAAGGAAATAAAAAGGTGAGGTAAGGAATTGTATAGCCATGGAAATCTACACTTGTGAATTCTGAATGCCTTATGCTTATGAAGAACCCATGTTCCCAGTGGTATCTAAATTGACCACCATTACCATTGATACTACGAGAGAATACCAAGAAGGTTTGGCTAAGATGATTATAGATAAAGATGCTTCGGAAGACAAGTTTCTTAAGGCTGACTTTGAGAATGTAAAAATTAAGAAACGGGTCAAGGATCATGAAAAACGCTCTACTTTCAAGATGGATGACTCGTGGAGAAAGATGAGAAGATCCATCGAAAGGATGTCGCGATCAATAAATACATCAAAGAAACAAAAAGAAAGCTTGAAGAATTGACAAATGTTACTCCTGCTCTTGACGAGTGGAAGAATGTTGTTAACAAGCTAAAAGCCGAGAAAGATGAATTGAAAGCTTACTATGGGAAAGAGGTCCTGAAGATGAAGCTGCATCAAGTATTTGGTTCTTCATCCGACGAAGATTCTTGATTATGATAATTTAGCTTTTATTTATCACTTGATTAGTTGTTGTAAGAGTTATGCTCCAAAAAAAATTGTTGCTATCTTTCCTTAATATATAAATGAAGTGAGAGTTTTATGTTCAAATGTTTGCAAGAAATTTCTCTTTTAAAAAAATTCTTTGGAAAAATCATTTCTTCTCTTTTTCATTCATAATCATGCATCATATTGCATTTCGAGTTTGTTATCTATAGTATTATCTTTTGGAATTTTCTCCAGAGATTGTCAAGTTGTCGCGTCTTAGAGTTTCCCGACTGCATTCACAGTCAGCTCGTAGATACAATACTCGTGCAAATAGAAATAAAGAAATGGAAGATTTCGAACAAGAGAATATTGCGCTTCATGGTACAGTAACCAAACTTCAAGTGGAAGTGGAAAGACTTAATGCTTCGCTGAGCTCATTGGTAGCTGCGCAGAATCAGCAGCCACCACCTAACAGTCAAATTCAAGCAACAGTGTTCTCCGAGATCACTACTACTCCAGCTTCTTCCATTATAGTTAGAAATCCACTTTTCAATATACCAGAGGGTTATCCTTGGGGTATGCCTTTCAACTTCGGTGTAGGTTTTTGTCAAAATACTTCTGATGTACCGACAACGACAACTGAGGTTCCTACTTTGCAGAATTCAACATTCACTTCACAACCCGGTGTAACTTTTCCTTAAGTCACTATGTTGGTTTCTCAACCAATTATGACAAATTCAAATCTTGTGGTTCACACCATCCCTTATGTGAACAATGAAGTTTATCATGATCTAGGAAACAACACAGATCCTCGTGGTTGTATGGAAGATCTCCAAGAACAGTTCAATAAGATGCAGTTAGAGATCAAAACTATTTGTGGGAAGGATTTGTTTGGGAAAAATGTCCAAGATTTGTGTCTGGTTTCTAGTGTAAGAATACCAACCAAGTTCAAAGTCCCCAAATTTGATAAGTATAAAGGTAACTCTTTCCCACAAAGCCATCTTGTAATGTATGCTAGGAAGATGTCTACTCACAATGATAATCCTCAATTGCTCATTCACTACTTTCAAGACAGCCTTATCGTCGCCGCTCTAAAGGGGTACATGGGATTGGATAGTGCTAACATTCGAACTTTCAATGACCTAGGCGAGGCCTTTGTTCGACAATATAAGTACAACTTGGACATGGCTCCAGATCGAGACCAACTCAGATCAATGTCTCAAAGAGACAAAGAGACTTTCAAAGAATATGCCCAACGATGGAGGGAAATTGCTTCACAACCATTGGAAGAGAAAGAGATGAACAAGATCTTCTTGAATACTCTTGGACTTTTCTACTATGAGCGCATGTTCTCTAGTGCTCCAAATGATTTCACTAAGATGGTGAACATGGAGATGCAAATGGAAGAAGGAGTCTGAGCAGGACGTTTGACCAAAGTTGTTGGATCTTCAAGCAGAACCAAGAAATTTGGAAGCGGTTTCCCAAAGAAGAAGGAACAAGGTGTTGGAATGGTATCCCAAGGGAGACCAAGAAGAAACATTAATCACCGACAATAGGTAGCCGCTATTGCACCAGTTATTAGTTCAACTTCAAATTCGAGATTTACCCCACAATTTCAACAACAGAATCAACATCCTCGACAACAGGCTCAGCCATTTAACAATAATCAGAACCGTTCTCCTAGAATTTTACAGTTTGACCCAATTCCGATGTCTTACACAGAATTATATCCTGCTTTAATTGAGATGAATCTTATTCAAACTAAAGCACCACCTCCAGTGCCTGCTAAGCTACCTTGGTGGTACAAAGCTGATGTTTCTTTTCCTTTTCCCCAAGGGGCACCTGGCCATGATCTTGAACATTGCATAGCCTTGAAGGCCGAAGTTCAAAGATTAGTTAGAGCTAACCTTCTTTCTTGTAGGGATATGAATCCAAATGTACAAGCGAATCCGCTTCCTAATCATGGAGGGCATGTTGTAAACATGGTGTATGGATGTCTTGGCCAATATCAAGTCTTCGACATAAACTAGGTAAGAGAAGATCTAGTACAAATGCATGCTACTTTCTACATAATGGGTGGTTTTGCTCGACACAACTACGGATCTTGTAGGATTTGTTCTAGAGATTCTCATGGATGTTTTACTGTAAAATCAGATCTTCAACAACTAATGTATAACGACGACATTCAAATCCTCAAAAATAGGAATGAGAACAAAATGAGTATGATAGGATGTTATCCGCATGAGCATTTAGACTCAGATATCAACTCGATAACTCTTGAAGTTAACGTCATCATTCCTCATTTAAATATGCCCAAGCGCGTAGAAGTCACATACAACAATCCAAGGGTTCCTGTTTCTCCTTTGATAATTTGTCTACCTAGACCTATTCCTTATGACTTTGACAAAGCAGTTCCCTACCAATACAATGCAACAATGATGGAAAATGGGAAATAAGTCCTCATACCTACTCTTTCATCCGTAGTTAACATCGCCGAAATAAGTCGAGTAACTAGGAGTGAGCGTGTGCATACCCTGTTGCCACCAAAGCAGCCTATCGCTCCTGTGACTAGGCAAAGTCCTGTCGATGTACCCGTTGTGAATCTTGTAGGAATTCTTATTGGTAATCCAGACTTAAACATTGGTCCGTCTAATTGAACCAATATTAATCCTGACTTTGATGAAATTCTAAAGCTAATCAAGAAGAGTGAGTACAGGTTGTGGATCAACAAACGCAAACTCCTTCCAAACTCTCAATACCTCTTTGCTCTTAAATTCTAAAGCCCTTTGAGAGGGCCCTGATTAGAGTTTTGGATCAAGCCTTCGTAGATCACGATGTGACTATCGACAAATTTGGTGGAACAGTAGCCAACATAACGGCTTGCAACAATCTGAGCTTCTATGATGAAGAACTCCCTAAAAGGGTAGAGATCATAATTTTGCTCTGCATATCTCTATGAACCGCCAATCTGACTCTTTGTCCAATGTGCTAGTGGACACTAGCTCTTCCTTAAACGTAATTTCAAAAAAGACTCTTGCTTGTTTGTCTTAAAAAGAAACACCTGTGAAATTCAATGGTGATGACAATTGGTCTGCATACTTTTCAAGTCACCTTCCGGGTTATAGACGTTCAAGCCGCCTATAGATGTTTTCTAGGTCGACCATGGATACATGAAGTTAGAGAAGTAACATCTACGCTCAACCAAAAATTGAAGTTCGTAACAAATGAAATTTTTTGTAACCATTAGTGGGGAGCAAGCCACTTATCCACTTTCTCTTTCATCACTGCTGATGATGTGGAAAGAACGTAATTCCAAGGTCTGTCTTTAGAAGGCGAATCTTCCAAGAAAAATAGATCATTTATCTCCTCTTACAAAGAAGAGCACAAATAGTGAATGATAGTGCTACCGTCGGTTGGGGAAAGTTATGATTCCTGTCAACAACGAAAACAAAACGAGACTTGGATTTACTCCAGTATTCTCAAAAGCCACTAAGAAAGATGAAACTTTTCATCCAATCAAAGAAGTATTCCACATCGGAGGTTTCCTTAATCCTATTCCTCAAGAGGTCAATGTCCTTATTGAATAAGGCAATGTAGAAAATATCTCTGGTTTTGAAGAATAGAAGTCTTATCTCAACAAATCTGGATACATATCTCAGGAAAAACCGTATACACCATTCTATCCTCCTTCAGAGAAATTCAAAGGCATGTTCCAGCAAGATGATAAAGAAGAAATTCCACCTATCCCACCTGAGGTCTGGGATACCTTGGGGAGCCAAGTGGAAAATTTGACTTCATGGTAAAATATACCGCCCCTAAAAGTTCAAGAATTTCAATCGAAGACATCCAACCAACTAGATGGGAAGATCCTCTTGAATATCTCGATCAACCAGAAGAGGCCTACATGCCCTCTCAATCTCACCATCCATTTGAGATCACGACTGAAGATCTTTGATTTAATACATTTGCCAAGGTTGTTGAACTTGAATTTGTTTATTACCAAATAAATGCAATTTTTGGAGACGATTGGGAAGATGGTCCCGAAAATGACTTGGAAAGTGTCTCTAAAAATGAGTCTCTTTATCCAAAATATTGGGAATTACCTCCTAAAAGTCCAGAATACATGTCGCATGAAGACACATGTACCTCATTTTATACTCCTCGACCTGTCGAACAAGCAGAGGAAGATCGCCTCAGCACTACAAAGAACAAGGTTAACAAACCAGAGCCTTCAAATCCTACTCAACCAACGGTCAACGTCATCACTGAAGATGATCCTAAGGGAAAACAGCCGGAATACATAGTGTACCAAGGGGTTCGTCACTATTGGAAAGATGTTGAAACTCTGACTGTTGTTCATTATTCAAATTAATCATCTAGCTTTTATTTTGAACTTTCTCCCAGCCCAAGACAGAGAGATGTTTCATAGGGCTAGAGTTTAAATGTTTTTCTCTTTGTCTCACCCAAGACAAAAGAGTTTGTGTTTAGGGCCTTTGTGTCGCCATCGACTTAAGGATCGAGATTATTCATATTTATGGAGATCAACATTAGACGTCTTGAAAGACTTGCCTATGTGTTTGTAACTTAAGCAATCATCAATGATAAACTGTGGTTCCACGACATCAAATGCTTCCTTCAAACTCAAGAGTACCCACTCGGGGAATTGCACAAAGATGAGAAAAATCTAAGGAGGATTTCTGGAAATTTCTTCCTGAATGGAGATGTGCTTGTGATACGGTGAACTGACTTTGTAGGATTTTTGTATCCAAATGTGCGGATAGCAAGAGTCGCCACCGACTTTTATTTTTATCCAATTAAGGGAAGGTAAAAGTAACAGAAAAATACCTTCGTTAGATTCTGAGTTCGGGAGAATGGTTATGAAAAGGGAAGGTATTAGCACCCCTTTCCATCCGCAGTTTATTCTACGGGCTCTTAGTTGCTCTAGATCACTTTTTTAAAATTGCTTTCTGTGTGTTTGACAAAGATGTTTTGAAAAAAAAGGCATTTCGCTTTGACTTTGTAATGACTCATGTAGGAGTGTATACAAAGTGTTCGGAAATGTTTCATTTTGAAAAGTATTTGAACTTTGAAAAAAGAGTGTGTGGTGTGAAAAGTATTTTGATAGAGCAAGCAACTAAAAGACTTTTTTACCCACTCAGAATTGGTCGTTTTGTTGTACTTCTACGTTCCTTTAGAATAGCACTAGCCATACCATTAGTTAGTAGGTAGCTCCATTCGTTGGATGTAAGCGGGACATTCGAAGGGACATCGGATGGTCATAGAAGGCAACTTGTAGAAGGCATCCTAGCACATTCGAAGGGACTATCATCATTTTTTGTAGGCGACAATCGAGGGTCAAGATCATGTCTTCGTAGGCGGCGTCGTGGGTCTATGATGATTTATTTTGAAGGCAACGGTGCTAGAATACCTCTACGTTCGAGGGACTTGACCATTTGTATTCGTAAAGGCAACGAGAGAGAATTACCCTAAGGGGTGCATGTGTGAAAAGAGTGTGTCGATTCAGATATTTTATCTTGAAATTATGAGTGATCTATGTCCAATTTTATCTTGCCATACACGCCTAATTACTAGCAGTTTATAGGGTGCAGAAAGTAAATTGCAGAAATGTAAAGTGCGGGAAGATAAAGTCCTACGCTATTACATGGCTTTGGGGCAGTTACATAATAAGAGTGCGGAAAATAAAAGTCCTAATTAAACTATTACATCCCATAGGTAATTACATAATTGAAAAAGAAAAACAAGAAAAATCATCCGAAACGTTACAACCTGCGAACAGATACATAATCGGAAAACAAGAGAAATTGCATAAGAAGAAAATGTTAGTAAAAAGAAATATTTTTGAATGAGGAAAAAGGTTTTTGATTAGTAATGACATTAATATGATAAGATAAATTTTTGGTAATTTTCTGGATCGTTTTGGTAATTTAAAAACAATTAAAAGTCAAATTAATGATTAATTAGTAATTAAATAAAATATGCATGCAAAAATAATAATTTTAATGCTAAAAAATTAAATAAGTATTTTTCTGATAATAATGCAAAAAAGAAATATTTTTGGAGTTTTTTAGATGCATGATAAAATTGTTTGAAGAATAATTAAATTAGCATAAAAATATTAAAGAAAATATAAGAAAAGTGTTAGTTTTGTAAGTGGTAAAAAATATATGGTCTTTCCAGGGATCGAACCCGAGTCCATAGCTTCACACGCGCAATGCCTTGACCAACTGAGCTGGAGTGTATACGTGTTCAAACAATGAAGCGAAAACATTTTAAGCGAAATTGGATTCTGATTGCCCAGAACACGCGCGAAGATCTTCATCTTCTTTGTTTGAATTTTCAAACACATAGCGTCGGTCTGGTTCGACGTTATAGCCCCAGCAAAATTCAAAAATCACACACAAGTAATATAAATGCATTATGAAACCATGGTTCGATTCCTTTTTGTCCACTGATCATCCTGGTAGCCTTGGTTTGCTCCAATTTTACGTGTTTAAGGAAGCCCTAAATTGGTTCAGAAAACCCTAGCCATGGTGTATTTCGATTCAGGCCATAAAAACACAATCAAGCTATGCAGAAAGTTTCCAAACTTCGTTCTAAACACAAAACAAACATCAAAACATGTTAAAAACGCATGAGAATTAAAAATCAATTTTGGAAAAAGTTTGACAAACCGAAATCGGGATTGCTCGATTCTTGATGTTTTTGTGACTTGTAAAGGTCTGGATCCACTCCAGGGACTCCAAGGAATGCAATGGAATGTAGAAAATCAATTGAAACAAGCTGGAACTAGGGCTGCAAGTTGCTTCAAGAACACGGTTTTTTTGATTTAGGTTAGGGTTCCTCCAAGCAATTTTTCTGTTCTTTCTCATGTTGTATGCATTGTATATTTATAATGGATGGATTTTGGGCTGAATTGAAGAACAAATATTGATCAATCAATGCAAAAATTATTTGATTTTGTACAAAATCAAATCTTCCTTTTTTGATCCAATTTCAATCAATTTCTTGCCAAATCAATGCAAATTTCGAAATTTGTCAGCTTGTATGAGTTGCTTGGATCTCAAGAATGAGATAAAAATCAACTTTACATTTAATTTTGATTTTATACCTTATTTTTTAATTTAATTTGTTTTTAAATGAATAAAATCCAAATTAAATAGAAAAATAAAGACAAAATTCGTGGCATTGGGCTTGAAGGTTCCAAATAAGATAAGGAATAAGTTTAAACCAAGAAAAACTAGGCCCATTTGCAAAATTTTGGATTTTGACAAGTATTTCTCTTTGTGCACCTCTTCAAAAATGCCCAACTTGTGCAAGGTGTATTTTGCTCAATTTTCCATATTTTTTAGTGTTCTTGGACTTTTTAGAAATCTCTAGGTGTCTTCTAAACAACCTCTTTGGTTTCATCTCAATTGGAGTTTCCATGCTCAATAAATCTTCAAAACAAAAAGTTGACTTTTTGTTGACTTTGAAAAGGACCTGTAATGTTTTGATCCATACCTTCCAAATGAAGCATTTTTTGAACATTCTTGTGAGGCATGAAGTTGTAGAGAATTGAATTTTCTTCAAAATTAGAGGTGGTGGAAAAATTTGTGAGAAAGTATGAAGAAGATATGCTCAGTCAAAGTTCAGTTGACTTTTCATTGGAAAACCCTAATTTGGAAAGTTTGACTTTTGAGCAAATCTTGAGTTTTCTTGATGAATCATGATCAACCCTTGATCAAATGATGAATGTAACTTCAAAATGAGGATGTTGACCAAAAATTATGAAGTTTGACTGTATGTTGACCACAGTTGACTTTTTGTCCAATACAACTGATTTTCAACCATCTGAGCCATTGCCTGAGGAAACTTGACTTGTGAGGCTTGAAACTTGACATGAAGAATCTTTGAAGCATATGAGGAGGCATGAAGACCATTGGAGATGTTGGAAATCCATCTTGACTTGAGAGATACCAAACCCTAGTTTGGGTTGATTGTCTAGGAGAGAGTTTGTCTGATCAACTCTTGAGGAATCCTTGAGTAGGGGTGTATGAAATCTCTTGAATAGATGGAGGGCAAATTTTGGGGTATGACAGCTGCCCCTGTTCAATCTTCTTGTACCGGAGGGTTAGATTGACATGCTTGTCTTTCGTGACCTGGAGGTAGAAGATGATTGAACACTCGAGTACACCTGAAAATTTGCACTCGCGGTTGGCTGATGATGCGGGAACGGGCTTACAGATGCCGTTTGGAGGAGTTGGTGAATGAGTCGTACGCTAGACTCGAGATTGTTGATAGGAGAATTGACGGAGATGGGCTTAAGATGCCATCTGGAAAGATCGATGCTGGGGAGTGAGCCGTACGCCAGGCTCTGTAGACGTTTCTGGAAGGAGCATGGAGATGGGCTTAAGATGCCATCCGGGGGGAGTCGTACGTTAGACTTCGTGTTCACTTTGAATGAAGTTATTGGTCTGTATTGATTTTTAACCATATATGCAGATTCGAAGCGAAGCAATGTTGACAAGTAGTCGGAGATGGGCTTAAGGCCATCCAAGGCAACCGAGTCGCACGCTAGACTCTGAGTCTGATAATAGGAAGAGGTCGAAAAATCTTCGTGTCGATTACTCTGAGGGAGATTGTAGTTGGCAAGAATACGGATAGCTTCCCTATTGTGCATCGGGTGTTGATCCATTGCCTGTTATCGGAGGATAACCAGAGGTGGTCTTTCAGATAGTTTTCCCGTCGGTTCGGGGCTTAATCTTGGACCAGTCGTCGGAGGACAACCAAGGGCGGTCTTTCGATAGTTTTCCGCCGATTCGGGCTTAATCTCGACTTTGCGTGATCACACTGCTTTGGAGAAAACAAGAGAAACCTTGATAGAATATTTGTTAGTTTTATGCAAAGTATGATGCATGATAGTGTATATGATATATGCATAAATTATGACTTTATGAGTAATGTATGAATGTTGATGTTGTGATATTTCAAAACATATCCATCTTGAAGAAGATGCGGATATTCTGTTTGAAGATTTCTCGATTCATTGGGTAGGTGAGAACCCCGCTTTGGAAGGAGAAGAAAGATATCCTGGATTCCTCCGATGCACTATCTGACCAGGTCTTGGGCCTAGATATTGTCGAGAAAGGTAGAGATTTGAGAGGCTCGTTGTTGGAGATCTCGTATACCCTGCTGAGGAGAATCTGGGAGGCGATCCGTTGGGGACCTTGTATGTAGATCCTGTTGAGGAAATTTAGGAGGCGCTCTACTGGGGATTCCGAGGGTAGATCTCGCTGGAGAATATGATGGTTGTTGAGAGACCGGGTTAGAAGAGTCGAACTGTTGTAATCTTTGGCCGGGATGAAGATGTAGTTTCCTCCGATGCACTATCCACCAAGTCTCGAGTCCGATACCGCTGGGGAAAAGGGAATGACCGAGAGATAACCACCGAGATGAGTACCTTGACCGAGATGAAGTGTTACCGCTGAGACGATGTATACTCCTGGGAAGGTGTGTTGTGAGTGACACCTTTGTGGGGATCATGCTCTATGGGGACTATTTGGTGACTTTCGTCGTCATCTCAATTCCTGGAACCTGTAGTAAGTACTCTTGTATGTTCACTTTTCGCATGTTTGCGAATAGATTCTTATTGTCAAATGCATATAATCATTCAAAGCAAACGTTGGACTTATTGCAAACGACAACAGTGAAAATTGTAAAGAGAAAGAACTCGCATTTATTTGCAATGTGGCGTATGGCCAAGTAGTTTTGTACACAAGAAAGGTAAAAAGCTATGCGGAAACAATCTCGTTAAGTTCCAACTATGCTAGTACTCATATATTTCAACTATCTCATCTCCTTGTCAGAGAAAGTGAGTATCGATCTTCGCCATTCGAATCTTGAATCGATAGTAGTCCAGGTGTGATCCGAAGAGACATAGTCGTACGCTTAAATCCCTAACTTTTGCCTAGACCGCCTTTCGGGTTTTCGCCCACCGATACCTTTTGCCCAAGCCGCCTTTTCGTGTTTTCGACTTGCCGGTGTACATGTTTTGTATATATCCTTAACTTTGCCCGAACCTTTTGGTTCGCCAGATGCCCTTATTTTTATGAGGCCCGACCTAGCGGGTCTTTTTATGCGTAGTATTTTTGACTATGTCCGCTGTGGTGTGGAAGTCTTCACCATCCATGGTGCTAAGTATCATAGTCCGCGGAAAATACTGTCTTGACTACAAATGGTCCCTCGTAAGTGGGAGTCCATTTGCCCCTGGGATCACCTTGTGGATAATCCTTTCAGGAGTGCTATACCGACAGATAAGATTATGCTTGATGAATCGAGCCACTACATTCTTGGTAATGATGCATACGAGGTCTTCTACCCACTTGGTGAAATAATCTATTGCCACAAGGATGAAACGATGTCCATTGGAAGCTGTGGGCTTGATTTCTCCAATCATGTCAATGCCCCACATTGCAAAAGGCCACGGAGAACTTAAAACATTCAGAGGTACTGGAGGTACGTGTACTTTGTCGGCATAAATCTGGCACTTGTGACAAGATCGAGCATAGCGGTGACAATCGCCTTCCATGGTGGACCAATAGTAACTGTTCTCAAAATCTTCTTAGCCATGGTGTGTCCACCGAGTGGGTACCAAATGCGCCTTTGTGCAACTCTTCCATGATACGCATTGCGGTTTTCGGTCTACACAATGAGTAAGCACAAGTCGTGGTTCGCTTGTATAAGATGTCGTATCGAGGAAAATTTGGATGCAAATCTTCTCATGAACTTTATCATTGATGATGCCCTGCTGGATATTCCCGAGTCTCAAGATACCTCTTCACGCCATAGTACCAAGGTTTCTTTTCGTCAAGCTCACAACAATCGTTCGTCGAACTTCTCAATGATGATCCGGGAGCCTCGTTGTCCCATCTAACCTTGAACATAGACGATATGGTAGCCAATGCGTCCGCCAACCGATTCTCTTCTCGTGGAATATGATCAAAAGTAATCTCTCAAGTAGGGAATCAAACTCGTAACATGCTCGATATGGAATGAGATTCGGATGCTTCGTATCCCACTCGCCTCTTATCGACCGATCACTAAAGTCGAGTCTCCATACACTTGTAAGAACTTGATTCTTAAGTCAAGCTTTGATACCCATGATGCACGCCATACTCGCCATGTTGTTCGTGCAACCAAACATAATCGCGGTGAAAGGCGTGTGTCCGTCGGGAGATGTAATGATGGCGCCAATGCCATTGCCAAGTGCGTTTGAGGCTCCATCAAAGACCATAGTCCATCGGGATCCTTGTTCAGGTCCTTCGTCTGGCCTGGTTCTTCACAATCAGTAACTAGTAGAACATCTTCATCTGGAAATTCGAACTGCATAGACTGATAGTCATCTACGGCTTGATGAGCCAAATGATCGGCTACTACACTTCCTTTGATCGCTTCGAGAAGTGTACCGATGTCGTATTCGGTCAAGATCATTTGCCATCTTGCTATTCTTCCGGAGAGAGCTGGTTTCTCAAATATGTATTTTATCGGATCCATCTTGGAAATCAACAAGGTAGTGTGAGTCAACATATACTGTCTTAGTCGGCGAGCAGCCAAGCCAAAGCGTTGCAAGTTTTCTCGAGTGTGAGTATCTTGTTTCACATCGGTAAACTTTTGCTAAGGTAGTATATTGCATGCTCTTTCGACTGACTCGCCATGTTGCCCCAACACACACCCCATTGAGTTCTCTAACACCGTCAAGTACATGATAAGAGGTCTTCCTTGGTGGCATCGTAGGAGGATTCTGTAGGTACTCCTTGATTTTGTCAAAAGCGATCCGCAATCGTGCTCCATTCTACTACTTGATCTTTCTTAAGTAACTTGAAGATTGGCTCACAAGTAGCGCTTAAATGTGCAATGAATGCAATGTAGTTCAATCGGCCCAAGAAACCTCGACTTCTTTCTCGGTGGGCCGCATCTCTTGAATAGCTTTAACCTTGGCGGGATCAACTTCAATACCTCTTCCACTGACTACAAACCCTAGGAGTTTTCCGGATCTGACTCCAAAGGTGCACTTGTTGGGATTAAGTCTCAGTCTGTACTTCTTCAATCTATCAAATAGTTTCTGCAAATGATCAAGATGTTCTTCTTCAGTCTGTGATCGAGCTATCATGTCGTCGACGTAGACCTCTATCTCGTGATGAATCATGTCATGAAATAATGTCACCATAGCACGCTGATAAGTGGCGCCGCGTTCTTCAGTCCGAACGGCATAACCTTGTAGCAGAAAGTGCCCCACTGTGTAACAAAAGTAGTCTTCTCCATGTCTTCGGGAGCCATTTTGATCTGATTGTAACCGGAGAAACCATCCATGAAGGAGAAAACCTTATGCTGAGCGGTGTTGTCAACCAGAACATCAATATGAGGAAGTGGGAAATCGTCTTTCGGACTCGCTTTGTTCAGATCTCTTGTAATCCACACACATTCGTACTTTGCCATCCTTCTTAGGTACGGGTACCACATTTGCAACCCACTGGGATAAGAGGTGACAGTTAAGAAACCTTGAACTGCTTCATAACTTCGGCTTTGATTTTCTCTGACATCTCAGGACGCATGCGACGAACCTTCTGTTTCACTGGGAGAAAACCCTTTGTCGGCAATCGGTGTACCACAATATCAATGTCCAAACCAGGCATGTCTTCGTATGACCAAGCAAAACCTCAATATAGTCTCGTAGCATCTGAACCAACCTTTCTTTAACACGCTCAAGACCCGCTCCTATCTTGATCTTTTTCTCTTCGGCACTCCAAATTCACAACCTCAATCGGCTCTTCATGTGGCAGTATAACTCGCTCTTCTTGTTGTAGCAATCGGCAAGTTCTCACTTCACAATCTTCCTCACTTTCGCCTTCGCTTGGTAGATCGGATTATCAAGTCATATTTAGCAATAGCATAGTCATATTAACGAGATTCGGAGTGATTCGCTGTATCACGTGGGTGTGTAAGAAACACATAGCTTTTGAAGGGGTGATAAAGTAAAAGAAAGAAAACACAATTGAATGCAAAAGTCCAACGATTTATTGAATGAAAATACGCAAACGATGATAATAACCTCGCAAACGAGCCATGATGCCCCGCAAGGCACTAGGCTTTCAAAGTTTATTGTTCAAAACATAAAGAAATACGAAAAGCAAAACAAAACAAGATCAATTACTCCGGCTAAAGGAGATTGGTATGACGCCTTCGCCTTCCAATTGCTGAGCCCATGATCCGGAGTTGGGAAGATCCACTTGCCGATGTCGAAGCCGTTGTCGCCGCCTTCTATAGCATGGATTCCACTGGCCGATGCGGAAAGGAAGTTGGCGGCACGCGCGGCGTATCATCTTCGACCCTTGATGGTGAAGCCTAAACCGCTTGTCAAATTTGAAAGGAAGATCAGGGAGCTGTCCCCAAATAGCACTACCTCCTTGTTCAACAGTAGCTTGAGCATCTTTCAGCGAGGCCATCCTCGGCGGAGCTTGTGTAACCTCAGGAGTGATAGGAGAGTCAACAGGCATGACTCTGGGTATTGTTTCAAAAGCTTGACAGGGCGTTTCAAAGAATTCACCCTCCATCTCAAGATATTGGAATGACTGCAGATGACTGACCATGTATTCTTCTTCACCACATACTGTAACAACCTTCCCTTTCATCGGGTACTTCAGTTTCTGATGTAAGGTAGAGGTAATGCCGCCCATGTATCCAAGGGCCCAAGTAGGCAAGAATAAGTCGGACGGATGTCCATGACAAAGAAAGTGGAATCAAAAGTCCGGAACCGACTTTAACAGGGAGAGTGAGCTCTCCAAGCACTGCTCGCTTAGAGCCATCAAAAGCTCTCACAATAATGTCACCGGTCTCGTAACCAACCCTTCGACATCAAGCCGATCAAAAGCGCCTTGGTAGGATATTCAGCGTAACCGGTATCAACCAAAACATGAGACAGGTAACGCCTTGCATTCAACAGAGATGCAAGGCTTTGTTGTTTCTTCCTAAGGAGTCAAATCAAGATCGAGAAGCCTAGGCCGTTGTTGGCAGCCGCTAGCAATACAAACTTCGAATCGATCAGTAGTGTCTTGCGGCACATGAGCATTCTTCGAAACTTCACCAAGGCATTAGCATGAGCCTCGAGCACAAGAGCAAAGCGAGCATGGAAATCTTGGAGTCCGTCCTAACTGCTCCACAACATTGTAATCACTCTTCTTGATGATCTTCAATTTCCTCCATTTCTTGTTTGGAGGTGTCTTCAGAACTTCCTTTGGTACTTCGGTTGAGCAGGATGAGCCACCGATTCTTTCCTCTAGCCGGGATATTGGTTGAGTAGTGGAATGCGAGTGGAGTCGCAGGTCTTTTGGAGGAGAGATATCCGGAGAATACTCTTCCTGCTGTCACCTTATCGGATCCTGATGATGTTGTCAATGTCGTGAATAGAGCTCCAATGGTAAGATCTTCAATTGTCGAGGATCTTGTTGACGCCATGATAGTAAACATCACCCATAATTCCAAGGATAGCCTTGTCGAGGAATATGGCACCGGGTCTTGGAGAAGTGATGATGAGAGGTGCCACCTAGGCACGTGGATCGCAGAGGAAATCCTTATTGTGTTAACATCAAGATAGTCTTCGGGAAATCGTCACCCCATCCGGTCGCCTTAACATCTTCAATAGGAATCTTGTAACTATCAGGGACAATGTACTTCACCATGTAATCATACTTTCCACTTGGTTGCCCCAAGGTATCCCACACAGATGGTACTGTTTCACTCGCATTGTCAATCTTCAACTTAGACATTTCTTCACACAACTTCTGCACAGGTGGTTTCAGAAATAGTATCTCACGGTTGTCCATCATGCACTGAACACGTCTTCTCAACCAAGCACAACCATCAGTGCAGGGCACCAACGACAATTCCCGGGCATCCTGGATTGACACCGGCTTGCAACAAATTCTTCTTAACCATCATCGAGGATGGTCAAGTCATCTATGTTGAAAACATAAGTATCATCACCAACATTGGAACTCTTGTCATGGTTAGGCATAGGCGCGTTGATCACATTCGAGTCTCAACAGAGGATCAAACTCAATCTGCTTAGCTTCAATCATATCTTGAATCTTGTTCTTCGAGCCCAAAATTGTCGTTGTCATGCCCCGGCTATTGGAATGGTAAGCACACTTAGCATTAGGATTGTACCGAGAGGAAGTGTTGACATTCGAGGAGGATCCTCAAGGTAATCACCTTCAACATGTGTTGCAAGGCTTGCGACAATGGCATGTTGATCTTCGAACCGCCTTCGTGGCGCTGCTCGCCACGCTGTCTCACCGAGGTTGTCCGATGTAGGATTGAGATCACAACCGCCCTACAGATTGAGCCGGTCGGTCTTGGCTCGACTTTTCGACCATACACAGATTGGCTTCTTTCTTAGCACCAAAGATCTCTTCGCAGATTTGAAGATGTCTCTACATGAATCTTCCCACTCTTGATACCACTTCAATGCGCCACCGTCAATATCATCGGTGAACGGATGAAGAATTTCCAATCGATGATTGAAGAATGGGCTGCCGGTGTTCCCATGAACATATCAACCAACTCCCTATTGGACAAGGGTGGTTGAACTCACCGCTAGATCTCTCCATTTCGAGCATACTCTTTGAACTTCTCGTCACGACCCATAGACATGCTTTGTAGTTGCATGCGAGGGTGTCAATTCAAAGATTGTACTCATACTGTCTCAGAAAGCATCACCAAATCACTCCAAGTATGGATACGGTCATTCTCTAGCCGATAGTACCATTCCAACCGGGTTCCGACAAACTCTCTTGAAAATAGTGCATCCACAACTTTCATCATCGGTGATTGATCTTCCGGACATAGGACTTCAAATGCAGCTTAGGGCAAGACATGCCATCATAGTTAGCAAAAGTAGGAACTTTGAACTTGGGAGGAATCACAACACCAGGGACAAGACTCAGATCATCAAAATTCAACCCGGACATCTTCAGGTTTTCCACAGCATTTAGACGATCTTCAAGTTGCTTGTACTTGTCATCTTCATTAGAGTATTGGCCGTTGTCATAGTCTTTCTCAAGCTCAGGCTGACTGCCTTCGTCCTCACCCTTGTTACTTTGCTCGTCTTCCTTCTTGAAACTTCCTTCTGAGAGCTCAATTCGGCTGACCACCTTAGGACCACCTTTGTAGCGTCTGCCCATGTTGAGGAGACCAACAACCTTCTTCTTCTTGTTGATGAGCTTCTTCAGATCTTCTTGACCTTGGACCAAGCTGGTAAACATCTCAAACCGGCATTCGAGCTTGGAGATCTTTGACAGTCTGTTCAAGAGCCATTTCTGCTAAAATAAATAGCGAGCAAATGAGAAAACCAATCTCCAATGTACCTGTGATGCAATGTTATGCTATGCTATGCGATGTTTATGCGAATGCAATGCAATGTTTTCAAGGACCTTAGAGATTTAAATTTGTTAAACAAGCAAAAACAAACATTTATTAGTACTCTTTTATTATTCTTTTTTCTTTTTAAGTACAAGAGATAATTCGAAACAAGAAAGCATAAACATCCTAAAGCTCTAAGTCTCCCACGGGCGCTTCCTCTTGGTGCCGATGTAGGCGTTGATGTTTCGCTCCTCGTGAAGTAGCTTGGTCAACTCTAACACTTTCTTCTCGCTTGTAACATCGAGCTTCAAAGGTATCCCTTCTTCTTTGAGTTGAATCCAGGGATCTCTTCAAGTCTTCAAAATCGAGGCATGTCGATGGAGAACAAGATAGGGTCCGTCACCTATAGCAACAGTTCCATAATTACTAGTAGAACAAAGTGAATGGCATCATGAGGTTTTGAGCTCGAGCTCGCACCCATTTGAGGTAAGGTTCCCAAGGAATGGAGTTCGGGTGCCCCAAAGTCTTGGTATCAGTCTTCTTTACCATGCCCCAAGCGTGTATGAACCTTCGTCGGTAATTCTGGAGATCGTGATTGTAGTCGAACACAATATCTTGGAGAAGCATATCATGTGGACCATCTCTTCGAGCAAAACCAAACTGACGTAGAGCTAGAGAAGGGTTGTAAGTAATACCTCCCCTTATACCAAGGAGTGGTACATTAGGGAATTCTCCACAACGCTCAATGAAGGTGAAGTCCTTTTGAGAGAAAAGATTCCAACGGATATCTGAATGAGAGAGTGACATTAATCTTTGAGACCATCTCAACCTTTGTTCATTCTTCAAAACTGATGGAGGAAGGTGCGAAATAAACCACCTTGAAAGTAACGGTATACAACACATGAGAGTTCCTTGTCGCTTAGTAGTACGAGTGTGGAGAGAATGTAGGATGTCTCCAAGTAAAGTAGGCACTGGATTACGGGTAAGAAACAACTTGATGGCATTGACATCTATGAATTGATCCGAGTTAGGAAATAGAACCAAACCATAAATTAGCAAGGCCACAATGTTTTCAAATGCATGGAAACTCATAACTTTGAGGAATTCTCGGGCTTTCTTAATTAAGAACTTGGAAAGTAAACCCTTAACTCCACTTCTAGTTTCCCAATTGGCTTCAATATCTGAGCGCTTAAGATGTAAGGTTGATGCAATGTCTTCGTACTTAGGAACCTTTTCCAAACCGGTGAATGGCATTTGGTCAAGAATAGGTATCCCAAGTAGCTTAGAGAACTCTTCTAAGGTAGGAACCAACGATAACTGAAATGTAAAGCAATGGTGTTTGGATCAAAGAACGGAATAGGACATGCATCATATCTTCTTCAAAACCGGAGATAACCAAATCAAGTAGATAACCATGTCTTTTGATGAACTGAGCATGGTCGGGAATTTCTGAAACCAATTCTTTGAGTTGAGAAGGGATACCCATGAAGTTGATTCGGATAGTCTTTCTAGAAGCCATAATCCCTACAAAAGCAGCAAAGATAAATCCCTAGGTCCTTGAAATAGTTAGAAATGATATGCAATGCAAATGATGTCATGATGTCATGTTTAGCACACACAACAATTCACACAATGAGCCTAGGGTTAAGGCTTGCATGAGGTATAGGTGATTACCCACCAAAAGTT
The DNA here is from genome assembly GCA_021764765.1 of Vicia sativa. Classification (NCBI taxonomy): domain Eukaryota; kingdom Viridiplantae; phylum Streptophyta; class Magnoliopsida; order Fabales; family Fabaceae; genus Vicia; species Vicia sativa. The sequence continues at coordinate 78,114,142 of CM038793.1, read as the reverse complement.
TGAGTTGGTTCATCCTGTCCTATAATAGTAACCGGTTCTAGGAATCTCATATCACGATCTTTCGTAGGCGCTTATTTCAATACGACGCCAAGTGGTCGATCGAAAATGTCCCAAAAGTCTAATCTCAATGAGCGTAGCATCGAGTATCAACCAACCTCGGTCTACACCAAAGCCGGCCATCTCACTACCTTCTAATGGCCAAGATGGGTCAATTAAGGTTCTAAAAGTTTAGTTAGCGCTTGATGACACCACAGAAGCCAAATACTATCTTCAACTTGGGAATGAAGAGTATCGGGACAACCAAAGTGTCACGCTAACGTAGCCATCATGTTGACCGCGTAGTTATACGTCTAACGGTCGCGATGATCTAATGCTACTTACCTAAAAGGAAACCCGGATCCGGGTGTAGGATCCCCCAACAATATAATACCCAAGCAACCCTTAAAGATAAAGCATACAAGTCAAACAAAAAGCAATAAAAGTTATCTAGAAATCCCTAAGGCAATTCTCTCTTTTAGGGTGTACTCCCCAGCAGAGTCGCCAGTTCTGTGATACGGTGAACTAACTTTGTAGGATTTTTGTATCCAAATGTGCGGATAGCAAGAGTCGCCACCGACTTTTATTTTTATCCAATTAAGGGAAGGTAAAAGTAACAGAAAAAGACCTTCGTTAGATTCTGAGTTCGGGAGAATGGTTATGAAAAGGGAAGGTATTAGCACCCCTTTCCATCCGCAGTTTATTCTACGGGCTCTTAGTTGCTCTAGATCACTTTTTAAAATTGCATGTGTTTGACAAAGATGTTTTGAAAAAGGCATTTCGCTTTGACTTTGTAATGACTCATGTAGGAGTGTATACAAAGTGTTCGGAAATGTTTTGTTTTGAAAAGAATTTGAACTTTGAAAAAAGTGTGTGGTGTGAAAAGCATTTGATAGAGCAAGCAACTAAAAGACTTATTTACCCACTCAGAATTGGTCGTTTTGTTGTACTTCACGCCTTTAGAATAGCGCTAGCCATACCATTAGTTAGTAGGTAGCTCCATTCGTGGATGTAAGCGGGACATTCGAAGGGACATCGGATGGTCATAGAAGGCAACTTGTAGGAAGTATCCTAGCACATTCGAAGGACTATCATCATTTTCGTAGGCGACAATCGAGGGTCAAGATCATGTATTCGGAGGCGACATCGTGGGTCTTATGATCTTTGTATCGAAGGGACTATGATGATTTGTTTGGAAGGCAACGGTGCTAGAATACCTCTACGTTCGAGGGACATGACCATTTTGAATTCGAAAGGCATCGAGAGAGAATTACCCTAAGGGGTGCGTGTGTGAAAGAAGTGTGTTGATTTCAGATATTTTATCTTGAAGATTAGTGGGCTATGTTCATTATTATCTTGCCATACACGCCTAATTACTAGCAATTGATAAGGGTGCGGAAAGTAAAATGCGGAATGTAAAAGCGGAAATGTAAAGGTGCGGAAAGATAAACCTACGCTATTACAAGGCTTTGGGGCAGATACATAATTTAAAATGCGGAAAATAAAGTCCTAAATTAAACTATTAACTCCCATGAGCAATTACATTATTGGAAAAATAGAATGATAAAATGATAAAGAGAAAATCGTCTGAATCGGATCAACCTGTACAAAAGGAAGAAATCGGAAAATGCAATATGAATCGAACAAGAGAAAGAATGTTAGAAAAATGCAAATTTTAATATGAGAAAATTAATATATGCTGGAAATAAGATAAATATATTAAAATAATTTTTTGGGATTTTTTAAATGCATTTTAGTAATTAAAAACTAATTTACAATGATTTAAATGCTAAAATAAAAATAAAATAAATATGCATGCAAAAATTATATTTTTTAATTTATTAAATTAAATAAAGGTTTTTATGACAATAATGCAAAAAGAAAATATTTTTTTGATAATTTTTTAACGCTGGAATAAAATGTGGAAATTAATTAAAATAGTATGCAAAAATATTAGAAATTGGAAAATATGAAAATAATGAAGTTTGTGAAAAAAAGAAGCAAAACATGCCCTGGACGGATTCGAACCCATGACCCTTGAGGGCATCTGGAAACAGTGAGCGCCTTTACCACTACGCCATGTGTACATCGCTGTTTGAAATCCGGATCGAATGAAACAAAGACAGATGTCGTCTCCTGGCTTCCTCAACTGCGCGCGAAGCTTCATCGTCCCCGATTTGAATATTTGAAGCTAGCGTCGGCTGTTGTTCGACGCTATGTCCCTGGCTAATTCAAAAAATCAAGAAAACATAATATAAATAAATTCTAAGACCATGGATCGATTCCTCAGGTCATTCCGAATGCAATGGTATGGGTCTTATAGTCCAATTTTTTCTAATAAGAGAAACCCTAAAACGGCATAGGAAACCCTAATCATGGCATGTCGTGTTTCTGGCCTTGGAAACTCAATCAAAGTGCCCAGAAAGCTTGTAAACTCATCACTAATCACAAAAACAAACACAAAACAGGTTAATAATGCATGATGATTGAAACACGATTTTGAAAAAAACAAGAACAAACCGATTCGTGATTTCTTGTTTCTGGATGGTTTTTGGCAAAGTAAAGGTCTGGATCGACTCAAGAGGTATCAAGGAATGTGTTAGACACCTCAAAATCGATTGAAACGGCCGAAGTATGATCTCCAATAGCTTGCAGTCACGATTTTTTGAGTTTGGGAATAGGGTTTCTGAGTAATTTTTTCGTCCTCTTGTGATTGGTATGCATCAAGTATATATGCTGGATGGATTTGGCATTGTTTTTGGAAAGATTTGATCAATAATCAATGATAACCAAATTTGATATTTCCATGAAAATCAAACTTTCAAAACTTGCTCAAATCCAATCAAATCTTGCCTTTTTTGTCAAATTTTGAATTTGCTGGCTTTCCATGTATTAATTGGATCACAAAGAAGAAATAAAAATCAATCTTCCAATTAATTTTGATTTTATAATTTATTTTCAAATTTAATTTGCATTTAAATGAATAAATTACAAATTAAATAGAAAAATAAATCAAAAATTCGTGGCATTGGGCTTGGGTAATCCTAATTGCATGAGGAATAAGTTAGGATGAAGAAAAAGTAGGCCCATTTGCAAAAGATTTGATTTTTTGAAGTATCTCTCTTTGTGCATTCTTTCAAAATTGCCCAACTTGTGGATGGTGTAACTTGCTCAATTTTCCACATTTTTGAGTGTTCTTGGACTTTTTGGAAAGCTCTAAGAGTCCTCTAAACAATGTCTTTGGTTTCATCTCAATTGGAGTTACCATGCTCAATATATCTTCAAAACAAAAAGTTGACTTTTTGTTGACTTTGAAAATGACCTGTAATGTTTTGAGCTATACCTCTCAAATGAAGCATTTTTTGGACATTCTTGTGAGACATGAAGTTGTAGAGAATTGAATTTCCTTCAAAATGAGCTTTGGTGGGAAAATTTCTGAGAAAGTATGAGAAAGTTATGATCATCAAAGTTCATTGACTTTTCACCTAGAAACCCTAATTTAGAAAGTTTGACTTTTGAGCAAATCTTGAGTTTTCTTGATGAATCATGATCAACCCTTGATCAAATGATGAATGTAACTTCAAAATGAGGATGTTGACCAAAAATTATGAAGTTTGACTGTATGTTGACCACAGTTGACTTTTTGTCCAATACAACTGATTTTCAACCATCTGAGCAATTGCCTGAGGAAACTTGACTTGTGAGGCTTGAAACTTGACATGGAGAATCTTTGAAGCATATGAGGAGGCATGAAGACCATTGGAGATGTTGGAAATCCATCTTGACTTGAGAGATACCAAACCCTAGTTTGGGTTGATTGTCTAGGAGAGAGTTTGTCTGATCAACTCTTGAGGAATCCTTGAGTAGGGGTGTATGAAATCTCTTGAATAGATGGAGGGAAAATTTTGGGGTATGACAGTGCTATACAAAAGAAACTTCGACATGGTCTTGATCAAACGCATGGACAGACACAAAGTAGATATATTAATACATGAAGTGCATGAAGGATCCTTTGGAACTCATTCAAATTGGCATGCAATGCCCAAGAAAATACTAAGAGCAGGTTACTATTGGATGACAATGGAATCCGATTGCTGTAAACACGTTAAGAGATGTCATAAGTGCCAGATCTACGTGTAATACGGTGAACTGACTTTGTAGGTTTTGTATCGCAAATGTGCGGATAGCAAGAGTCGCCACCGACTTTTATTTTTATCCAATTAAGGGAAGGTAAAAGTACAGAAAAAGACCTTCGTTTAGATTACGAGTTCGGAGAATGGTTATGAAAAGAAGGTATTAGCACCCTTTCCATCCGTAGTTATCTCACGGCTCTTAGTTGCTCTAGATCACCTTTTAAATTGCTTTCCGTGTGACAAAAATATTTTGAAAAAGGCATTTCACTTTGACTTTGTAATGACTCATGTAGGAGTGTATACAAAGTGTTCGAAATGTTTCGTTTTTTGAACTTTGAAAAGATGTGGTGTGAAAGCATTTGGTTTTAGAGCAAGCAACTAAAGACTTATACCCACTCAATTGGTCGTTTTACTTTTACGTTCCTAGAATAGCGCCGCCGCCATTAGTGGTTAGCTCCATTTGTTGGATAAGCGGGACATTCGAAGGGACGTCGGATGGTCATAGAAAACTTGTAAAAGTATCCTAGCACATTCGAAGGACTATCATCGCACCGCCGCAAATCGTAAATACCGGGCGTCACCGAATCTTTGTATCGAAGGAACTATGATGATTTGTTTGAAGGCGGTGCTAGAACACCTCGTTTGAGGACATGACCATTTGAATTCAATAGGCAACGAAGAAATTACCCTAAGGGTGCATGTGTGAAAAAGTGTGTCAAATTCATATTTTATCTTGAAAATTAGTGAGCTATGTTGGTTATTATCTTGCCATACCACCTAGTTACTAGCAATTTATAGTTAAATTAAAATAATGTAAAACGGAAAGGTAAATGTCCTACGCTATTACATGGCTTTGGGGCGAACATGATTTAAAATGCAGAAAATAAAGTCCTAATTTAAACTATTACATCCCATAGCAGTTACATTATTGAAAAAATAAAATGATAAAGAAAGAATCGTCAACGGATCAAATGAGAAAAAAGAAATCGGAAAATACGATATAATCGAACAAGAGAAAAATGTTAGAAAATGCAAATTTTATATGAGAAAAGTATTACATGCTGAAATAATATAAATATGCTAAAATAAATTTTTGGGATTTTGGATGCAATTTAATAATTTAAAATGAATTAAAAGTGATTTAAATGCAAAAATATGAATAAAAATAAATATGCATGCAAAATTGTATTTTTAATTTTATAAATTAAATAAAGATTTTATGAAAATAAATGCAAAAAAAGAAAAATTTTGATGATTTTAAATGCAGAAATAAAATTGTGAAATTAATTAAAGGTTAATACCTATTTTCACCCACGACATATGGGGTGTATTTGACCAAAAAAAAGTTTCAATTGTTACCTTGACAAATTTTCATTTTTACCTTTAGGATGCCACCACCTAAAGGCTGATGTGGCTTATGTTATTACACATTTGTAAGTTTTATTTTGCCATGTCACCAATTCCAATTAAAATGTCGAATGCCCTTTTCTTAATTTTTCTTAAAATTCCAAATTATTTGCAAAGTCTCTCCTTCTTCTCATGTTCCTCCTCTTAACAACGTTAATCTTCCACCTCTTCATGTTCCTTCTCTCACTCCCAATCTCACATGTCTCACCAAATCCCCAACATTTCTCCCAAAATCTCAACCTCATCCACTGACCACGAAAAATCTCTCCCAAGCGTTGCTCGTCCCAAAGCCCAAACCTTTCGATGATTTCCACGGCTGCCCAAGATTCTCATCAACCCATTTCTCTCCTTGTGAAGAAGATGATCAATCGATCTTTACCCGAGTTCTCAGCGTTTCTCATCTTTTGATGCGACTTTTGGGACATCTCGGGTCCTTTCAAAACCTAAATCTGAACCCTAATATAGGTGTTGAATCTATGGATTCTCATCCATGATCTTATGATATGTGATAAGCTATTGTTGTGGTTCGGAGAAATAAGAACAAGAGTCCCTGCGGCGATTGCGGTGACTAGGAAGAGGGCCAACCGGTGATGGAGCTTGTGAGGGTTCGAGATGCAGTATGAAGGAGCATATAAATTGTCGGAGGTGATAAGGAGGACAAGGATGGTATATGATTTCGCGTGTTGGCAGTATTGAAGAGGAGAAGAGATTTCTTTGCGAGAGGTTGTTGTGATGGAGGAAGAGAAGAAGTGGGTGAGGAAAAGAGGTTGGTGAGGAGGGAGATTGGTGAGAAGTTCTTTATTATGGAGGAGGAGATGAGAATAGGTGAGGAGAAGAGTGCGAGGGGATGGGCTGCTTGGGGTGGAGGTGGAAACAAACGCGAGTGGAAAAAGGCGGGTAAGCATTCGTGGTGACATGAGGGTGGCGGCGTTAATGAGGTTCGATTCCTTCTCGGTTCCTATTTCGTCGGTTTCAGTTCGAACGAAAAAGGGTTCACCACATCAAATGGGTGTTTATTTCCAACCTCACCAACATCGTTAACTTATCAAAATCATAACTTGGCATTGGTTGAAATCGGATACCCTCGGTGAATGGTAGTATGGTGAACCATCGAATCAGTCGACTAAGAATCATTTGATGTTTACGAGTGGAAAGAAGATTCATGTGTTGGGGGTCGAATTGAAACATAGCATTTGCAAAATAATTTGGGATTTTAAGAAAAAATTAAGAAAAGGGCATTTTGGACATTTTAATTGGAATTGTGTGACATGGCATAACAAAACTTACAAATGTAACAAAAACATAAAGCCACATCGCCTTTTAGGTGATGTGGCATCCTAAAGTAAAAATGAAACTTTAAAATTTGTCAAGGTAACAATTGGAACTTTTTTGGCGGGGTTTTCAAATACACCCCATATGTCGAAGTGAAAATAAGTATTAACCCTTAATTAAAATAACATGCAAATAAAGAAAATAGAAAATATGTTAAGTTTGTAAAAAGAAAAACATTGGTCTTGCCGAGTTGACGGAGACCTTGCTTTCAAACTTTAAGTCCCTTGCCTTTGCCATCGAGGCAGTAGCGTTTCTTGTTTGAAAGGGAGCGAGTAGAAGAAAAACATGTGTCGCTTCGATACTCAGATCACGCCAAGCGTCTTCGTCGTTTCAAAAATTTGAAAATCTGCGTCGACCTTGGCTCGGCGCTATGTCCCCAACAAACATCAAAAATCCGAATACATAATATAAATGAATTCTAAAAGCATGGTTCGATTCACAGGATCATTACGAATGCATTGGTATAGGTCTCATGGTCCAATTTTTCCTATTTGGTGAAACCCTAAATCGACCTCGAAACCCTAGTAATGGCATAACTCGATCCGAGCACTCAAAACGCAATTAAACCGTCCGATAGCTTGCATACTTGATTCTAAACATGAACAAACAATCAAAACAAGTTAACAATGCATGAATGATGAAAATCGATTTTGAAAAAACTTGACAAACCGAAATCGTGTTTGATGGATTCTTGATGGTTTTGAGCAATGTAAGGATCGGAATGCTTCGGAGATGTCAAGGAATGTATTGGACACCTCAAAATCAATTGAAATGCTGGAAGTATGATTGCCAATAGCTTGAAGGTCACGGATTTTTGAGTTAGGTTAGGGTTCTCGAGCCAATTTTACATTTCTCTCTTGATAGGTATGCATCATATATTTATCTTTGGATGGATTTGGGATGGTTTTGGGAAGGAATCAATCAACATTCAAAGCAAATCAAATTTGATTTTTGTACAAAATCAAATTTTCAAAATTGATTAATTTCAATCAATCTTGCCATATTGATCAAATTTCGAAATTTCTTTGGCCTTTGTGACTTGGGTCTCAAGGAAGGAATAAAAATCAATCTTGCAATTAATTTTGATTTTATACTTTATTTTTTAAATTTAATTTGTCTTTAAATGAATAAATTCCAAATTAAATAGAAAAATAAAATAAAAATTCGTGGCATTGGGCTTGGATATTCTAATGGTGTGAGAATAAGTTTGGATGAAAAAAAAGCAAGCCCATTTGCAAAAATTGATTTTAAGTATCTCTTTGTGCATTCCTTCAAAAATTGCCCAACTTGTGAATCGTGTATCTTGCTCAATTTTCCACATTTTGAGTGTTCTTGGACTTTTAGGAAAGCTCTAAAGTCCTCTAACCAACCTTTTGGTCTCATCTCAATTGGAGTTTCCATACTCAATATATCTTCAAAACAAAAAGTTGACTTTTGTTGACTTTGAAAATGACACCTTAATGTTTTGAGCTATACCTCTCAAATGAAGCATTTTTGGATATTCTTGTGAGACATGAAGTTGTAGAGGTGAATTTCCTTCAAAACAAAGAGGTGGTGGAAAAATTTACGAAAGTTATGATCAGTCAAAGTTGATTGACTTTTCACCTAGAAACCCTAATTTAGAAAGTTTGACTTTTGAGCAAATCTTGAGTTTTCTTGATGAATCATGATCAATCCTTGATCAAATGATGATGTAACTTCAAAATAAGATGTTGACCCAAAATTATGAAGTTTGACTGTATATTGACCATAGTTGACTTTTTGTCCAATACAATGATTTTCGACCATAAAGCAATTTATGCGAAAAGCAATCTTGACTTGTGCTTGGAAACTTGACATGGAGAATCTTTAAAGCATATGAGGAGGCATGAAGACCATTGGAGATGTTGGAATCCCATCTTGGCACGAGAGATACAAACCTAGTTTGGGTTGATTGTCTAGGAAGTGTTTATCGATCAACTCTTGAGAATCCTTGAGTATAGATGTATGAAATATCTTGAGAAGATGGAGGGCAAATTTTGGGGTGGACATTTGCTTACAATTCCAATCTTATCTTTGGAGGTTAGATTGACACACTGTCTTTCGTGACACAGAGGTGAAGATGATTGAACACTCAATACACGAAAATTTGCACTTTGTTGGTGGATGATCTTTGGAATGGGCTACGGATGCCATTTGGAGAATTTGGATACTTCAACTGGGGATGAGTCGTAAGCTAGACTCGAGAATGTCGATAGGAGAATTGTGAGGATGAGCTTAAGATGCCATCTGAAAGATCGATCTTTGGGTGAAGCAACTCGATTTTTTCAAAAAAATCATTGAAATTTTTCAAAACAACGATTGAAATCGCCACCTAATTTTATTTGTCCTAGAAAAACGAGAAATATAGATAAAACCCACGAATAAAAGAATAAGGCGGTCTCACGAGATTAAAGAGATATAGGTTAGGAGTTGGTTATGCAAGGGAAAGTATTAGCACCCTCACATCCATCGTACTCGATGGTACCCATTAGTTCAAAGTGTGGTTGTGTGTTAGTGTGAAAATTTCACGATCTTCTAAGTTTTGAAAAGGAGAAAGAAAAGGAATGTTTTATTATTTTTGAGTTTGACACGGTTTTGAGAAGTGTGCCTACATATTTCCTCGTGCAATGGGAAAGTCAAAACTCCGTAGTTCTTCTAGAAAATGTTTGTTTGTTGATTGATTTTAAATGAAAAGACAAGTCGTCATTTTTAAAGAGAAGACTAATCTAACGTCCACAGGTGTGATAAAGAATAAGGACTACGCACCAACATGAGGAGGTTTGAGAACACCTCAGTACTCAAGTGGAGAAGTAAAACCTTGGGAATAGAGGAAGAAGCATCTCAATTATAAATGAATCATGTCTAATCTTGAAAAAGGGTTTAAAAGTAAAAGGTGCTTGGGCGCAAAAAGATATTGAATGTGTTGGAATTGATTTTAAATTGTGGATGACAAGTACCAAAACGTTGGGATATCCTCTAATGATTCAATACTAAAGATTGGTGATTGAGGTCAACGATCATCTCTCATCAAAATCTTTATTATGAAAAGAGTGAGGTGAAACAAAGTTCACTTTTTATTAAGTGTATGGAATAAAGTATTTAAGTCATTGGGTTTACCCTCTATGGAATACTTTACATTTTAATTAAATCGTCGGATATCTCTACGGTTCAATTAAATACCATAGCACTATAGTTTTTGTAGAAATTCATTTTGAAAATAACTACGACGTTGGATCGAGGTTTGAGAGAAGACTACGTTAGGTAAATTTTTATTGAAAGTGTTTTGAATGTTTGGTGAATGGAGAAAAGTAGGATGAGATAATTGTAAATCACAGTAAAATCAACAAAGCCCATACAAGGTGGTCAACCTAAGTATAAAATAATTAAATTACATGTGTACTAGCAAAGTGGGCTAGTCTACTATAACGACTAATTGGAACAATTAATGAAAAATAGCTCATTAATAAAACCCGAGAATCAATACATATGTGCATGTGTAGTCATGACGCTTAACTTTATACTTATTTAAAATGATTTACAAATTATTAGTTTAAAAATTTTAATTTTGTTATAAGTATAGTTAAATTAAATAAAATAAATATGCACTAGATAATTATTACAAGATTTGTTCTTGGGAGAGGATACATAAATTATAAGCAGAATTAAAAAATAAAAATAAGTAATTACAACATAACAAAAGTAGGGATACATTAGCCAAAAGAGAAAGTTGTAAAGTAAAAAGCAGCCAAAATTAAAATGTTAAACTTAAATATCGATTATATATTTATTTTAATTAAATAAACTATAGAAATTAATTCTAAGAACTATGGGAGAATATTACTATAATATAATTCGAACTTATTTACGAATGAATAAATAAAGTATAATAATAAAAGTAATATATATATAATATTTACAATATTAAATATAAAAATAAATATATATGTATGTTTATATTTACAATTAAATATACTAAAAAGCATTATGTATAATTAAATTTAAAGTATTAAACATAAAAAATAAAAAGTACTAAGTATTTTAGATACACATTACTAAATATTAAAAGCACAAATATAAATAACGATTATAAAAAATGAATGTGTATAGATGCAACAATATAAGAATGTATTCTTGGACAATTCTTGGATGTCTACACAAATAATAACTCGTTAGTAGCATAAGTAGTATATAAATACAATTGCAATAGATCGGAAGATGGTTAATAAACAAAATCTGACGAAATCAAACTTGTATGATGCATATGAACAAATAAATGTTACGATTAAGAACTAAGAAATCAAATTAGTAATCAATTCACCAAGGAATTAACCAAAATTCATGTTATTACTCAATCAAAAATATGGAGAATGAAGTTCTAAGCATCTAAACCGTATGAATCAAAATCGGGCAGCCACTACATGAACTTGATAGTGCTCAAAGATTCATCTAAAAATGTTCAATAACAAATTAAAATGCAATATAAAACAAACAAATGCCTCATAGTTTCTCGGTTAAATTCACACGCATAAATAAATGCGGTATCATTGTCAAACCATCATCGAAACTAAACAAATACATCTTTATTCACAAACTTCAATAAAATAAAAATGAAAAAATACAAAATTTTAATGGTTTCTCAGTTAGATTTCTCATGAATAAACGAGAAACAACATCACCTTCATGAAAACATACAACTTTCAAATCGTAAACTTCAATTAAAATGAGAATAATGCAATATTGTGATATCCCTAATGGTTTCTTGGTTTGTATTAACGGATAACGCGTTATCGATATTAAACCATCATCAAAACCCAAAGCTACCTAGAGATCACTCATCACAAATTCCATTGAACATAAGCGAGAAATAACACAATAAATATTCCAATAGTTTCTCGGTTTGATTTTACACGAATAATCTGGTTAATCAATAAGCCATCATCGAAACTATAAAAAATGCATCTTTACTCACAAACTTCAGTCGAAAAATAATTAAAAAATGAGAAAGAATACAATATTTTTAAAAATTTCTCGTTAGTTTCTGCGAATCAGCAGCAAACAAAATCACCTTCATAGAAACCCACTCAAACTTCAAACATCCTTCACCGTAAAACTTCATTCGCATTTTAAAATGAAAGTAACATCATAATATGATGTCCCAACGATTTCTCGTTCATCCTACACAAATGAGCGTGTTGATGTCGAACTCTCATCGAAAACTATATGAATGTCAAAATGAAATTAACGAGGATACGCTAGCATAAGCAAAACTTCAAATCCAATTTGATTTTAGTAATGTTATAAAACCGGCAACTTAAGTAATCAATTGAGACAGATAGCACTATTGAAATGACATGTTTGGACACATTAGACGATTATCACAATAAACCTTTGTTTAGTAGCAATTTTAAATAAAGTTCAAAAATCATATTTCAAATTCTTTGTCAATAAAAGGCAATCTGAAGGAAACATCTAAACTTGACTTAGGCAGATACAAATATTACTAACAAGCTTTTTACGAAACTTAAAATATTACGGTGAACATCAATACTGGCATCACAAATATCTTGAAATATGGTCTAAAATACGAATCACATCGCTTGCAAGTTAACGTCGACGAAAGTGGCCGTGTTATAGCTTGGCAGTCGGCATTTAAGCAAACGCGCCGTTGTGAAGCCGGAAAAATCGTTAGCCGATATTGGTGATTACCATCATGTGTCAACATCCAGTGAAATCGGTGAAGATAAAAGTGAAAAGGGCAATGCTTTCCGGTAATAGGAAGTAAGTAGCTTTATGACGTGAACAGCAAGCAACTTATTTTGGAGTAGCAGCAGTTGGCAGCAGTCACAGGTAACAGGTTTCGCGGCTTTAATTGCAAACAGCGATACAAAGCAGTGAGATGAACGATGGAAAGGACGAGAAAAACGCGAAGAGAAGCGGCAGTAGCGAGTGAAATGATATGACGGGATGCGAAGAAAGAGAAAACGGTGAAAAACAAAAACTGCAAAGATTCTGGGGTTAACAATGGCAAAATGGGGGTTTTGGAAGAAGATGAAAACGTGTGGAGGAACAAAGTTGTTTCTACTGTTTTCTTTAACGAACCGTGGAGGAATGAAAAAAATTTTCTTTTACTTTTACCTCTTTGTTACATTTTTGTTTGGTCCGCCTCAATTTTGTCCCCCCTCCTCATTATAATCTAACATATATATACACAAATTTAAACAATATTTAAAAATACCAAACCTACTCTTATGGTTAAAACCACAAAATTTAAAAATACAACCCAAAAATATTTTGTTTTGATTTTTGAGATAAAAATTGACACTTAATTATAATTAAAAATTAAAACAACAATTATTAAAAAAAAAAGAACACATTAAAATAAACTATTTTGTAAATTAAAAAAAATATTGAAATAAATTTAAAATAAAATGATGATAATAAAGAACCCGATTTTAAAATACTTACAATTTCAAAAGTCTTCGCGCCGAAAGAAAAACACATTTTCATGATCGCGACACGTAGATTCATAAAAGCGATGGTAAAAATAAAATTTGAAATATTTTCCGCTAATTACACATGTCGAATACGCCTTTAGCATACATTTGTAAAATCAGTCGATATCACCGACATATAAATAATTTAAAAATCAATGCAATAAACGAAAGAGGTAGCAACACCATATTTTACAACTAAATGCAAACATCAATTTAAATTAACTTTCATCAATTTAAATACGCAAATGCATGCAAAAATAGCATTTTTTTATTTATTTTATATATAATGCAAAATAAGCGAGGGAGTAACAAAAGGGAAAGGCCGCCCAGCTCTCTAGTCGTTTTAAAAGCATGGAGATGGGCTTAAGATGCCATCTGAAATACATTAGACTTACATTTTCGAATGAAATTGTTATTGGTTTACATTGATTTAACCGCCACGCAAAAAGTGAACCTTATAGACAAATACCAAGATGGGCTTAAGATGCCATCAACGCCGTAATCACTAAACTAAATAGTCATGGTGATAATAAAAATAAAATAATCTTATGCGATTACTATGAGGGAGGTTGTAGTTGGCAAAAATGGATATCTTCCCCGCCGTATTAATCGCTTACACCGCCGGAGGATAACAGCGGTCTTCAAACCATTTCCGCGTTCGAAACTTAATCACGAACTAGTCGTCGGAGGACAACGAGGCGGTCTTTAACCATTTTCCCGTGGGCAAAACTTATCACAACCAGCCGCCGAAAAACGCCAGACCGTAATTTCGTCAATCCACCAAACGCTTTACGTCGCCCCACACTGCAAAAAAACTTTGATAGAATAATCATTAGTCTTGCCACGCAATGCATGTTATGCCGCCACCGTGACTTTTATGAAAATGTGCAAATGTTGTGCAAATAACACAGTCTCCATAAAAAAATGAAATATGACTCTTCGCCGTAAAACCCGCAAGATCCATATTCCTCCGTACACTATATGTCTTGGGCTCCTATATTATCGAAAAGGTAGAATTTGAGCTCCCGTCCGTCTACCACCACATCCATTTAAAACACTTGCCTTGTCACAAAAGCCCCAGGGCTTCTGAGCAATGGCAAAACAATAGGAGACCAGCCCAAAATTTACCAGTTTATTTTATAACTCATTTGTCGCTTTAAAAATAATAAAATTTAGTTATGTTGACAATTAATATAAGGCTCTTGTATTCATTCAAAATTAGTTTCTTATCCGCACATGATTTCCTCTGCCGGACTTTAAGGTTGTACACTCGGGCGTTACCGCACCTTGTCATCATCAACATTGCGGGTTTCTTTGAAAAAATATGGAATTGAGGAACACAACCTGGTATTTCTCGGATGCGTTCTATGTATAACCGCCAATTAAAAGTTTGGACAAAATCATCCGTTGGTTTATGATTAAAATTTCTCATGTAATACGCATTTTATGATTTATATCTACCAATGGGAGGTTGATTGAGAATCGGGAAAATACCGCCCTCGGCATCATTGCCGTTGGTTTCAAATACCATTCTATTCATTCAAAATTCTTACAAGCTATGGAAATGTTGCCAAATTCAAAGTTCCAAAACAGCGTCAGCCACCAGACAAAACCAATTTCAAACAATTGTTATATTACCAAGCATAAACGGTTATATTTACAAGATTCAAAAATTTGAGCATATTTAGCAAAACAATTCAACAACAGGCCGTGTAAAGACATTTTCACGTGTCAATTCAAATTCTATTCAAATTTCAAAGGAACAATTCCAAGATTGTTATATAATAAATTACTCAATATCTCTTCAAACTCAAATGGTTTACATTGGTATCAATTCCAAACTACAATTTGTTTTACAAATTCATGATTTCATCTCAAACACAAGTCCTAAAACTATTATCGACATTGGCAATTTAATTTCAATTTCATTCATTCAAGTCTTATATTGAATATTACAAAAGAAAAGATTTATTCAGGGCATGTTCTTAGTTGGCAAAGGTTCTACAAAAGCAATTCTAGATCCTATAATTCTAAGTCCTACAAGTTTCTAAAGTTCCCTAATGCTCTGATCCCGAAGTTGTTTCAAACTTTGTCGTCCTCCGAGTTTTCTTGGCGTATGATCATTCCTCTTCATCTCCATAGCGTGTCCTCTTGCCTTCTCCATCTTCTCAAGGTTTTCTTCTCAAGCTTCATGCTATTGCCACGGATCCATCTTCTCTTCAAGCTTGCCAATTCTCGTTACATGAAATAAAACAAAAGAACACAAGTTAGAAGCATAAACATAATCGAAACAAACGAAAAGTAAGAAATTATCAAAGGATCATGCTTTTGTCGAAACATCATCATTAGGCATTTAGGCGGAATCGGGTTTTCAACAATAAGCCTCGAGAATCTTAAAAAGATTAATCATCGGCGGAAACACTTGTTAAAATCGCAGGTTAACCCGGTTCACGAACAAGCAAAAGCAGCAACAATTTAAATCCAGACGTGAAAACAACAATTTAAATCCAGGCAGCAAAGAAATAGAGGCAACCGATTCGATTCAACAAGGGACAATTGAGAAAGAGGCAGCGATTCGATTTGGTTCAATTAGGGCAGCATACAAGGAAGCGACAAATCCACGGTTCAAGGCAACAATACAAGCAATAGACTAAAGTATGAAATATCAATGAGGACAATCTAAGTAAAGAGAGAAATCATCACAACATTGAGCCCACTTAAATCCCAAAAGTTAACAAGTACAAGAGATTACAACGGGCTACGAGACAAGAAGAAGATAAGCCACAAAGTAGATCGGGCGAGGTTGGGCGGGGAGTTTGGACCACAAAGCAAAAGCAAAAATGACGAAAATTCATCATGACATAATAGACGGATGGAAGGGACAAGCTAATATCAAGATATAATATACATTCAAGATTATAGATAGAGGGTAGCATCCATTCTTATAAAAAAGGATCGAAAAAACCAAAAGAGCAAGTGTAATATCACATTCTAAAAACCAAAACCGAGACAACCATCATCGGACGAAAAGAAAACAAGGACATTTACATTTCTATATTCCAAAGCAAACTAGAGGAACTACGAGTTTTGCTTTCCCATTACGAGGAATATGTAGGCTACAGTTACGAAACGTGCCAAACTCAAATAATAATAAACAAATTACATTTTCTTTTAGCATCCATAACTTAGTAAACACACACACAAGCGTAGAATTAAATGGGTCCTCCAGTACGATGGATGTAAGAAGTGCTAATATCTTCCCCTTACATAGCGACTCAGATCCCACTTTTTGGTCCGAAGACCGCCTTATCCGCATGTTTGGGGTTTTATCTATATTTCCCGTTCTTTTGAGCGAATAAAATTAGATGGCGATTTCACTTTGTTTTCGAGAATTTAAAGATTTTGAGCCGAGTTACTTCGATTAGCGACTTCGGGACCGATTTCATAGCGAGTCAACCCTAATTTAATTCTTAAACTTGTGTTTACTATTCATTGCCTATTATTTCTTTATATCTGTTGATATATTTTTTATATTGGGGCATTTGTTTGGTTATGGTTCATAAGATAAGCCCAATACCGAGCTTCTAGGAAACATAAGTTTAGAGTGGTTAGTAGCTTAGGTCATTGGACATCCGTGTTCCTTGGATACGTGAGACCACAACTTAGAGTTGGTCTTTTTAAGGGAGTTATTGCATCGTGCGATGATGCGGGGTGATAATTCTTGGACAAGGGCCTATAACTCTAAGTATTAGGATGTCAAAAAGCGAAACCGACCGCTCAAAGTTTTGAGTATCCCTTTAGAAACCGTTTCTGGAGTATACTTTTGAAAATACTATAAATCATGGCGATTATATTTTAAAAGGATACGAGTCTCAGAAACATTTAACATAAAAACATTAGAACCAACCTTGTTTGGGGGTGTGGGTGAGCGTGAAACCATGTCCGACCGTCCTTTTAAACCCATGCTATTTGGCTTTACATGTGATTTCGCATAACATCAATATATCGCATCACATTGCATTTTACATGCGTTATCATCACATCGCATTCTTACATGCATCATCACATTGCATTTTACATGCGTTATCATCGCATCGCATTCTTACATGCATTATCATATGGCATTCTTACATGCATTATCATCATTGCGTTCTTACATGCATCACCATCATTTGGCATTCTTACATGCATTACTATTACATTGCATTCTTACATCGTTACCATTACATTACATTACATTCTCTAATGCATGCATTTCATCTTCATCGAGCTCATTTCATTTCTTACATCCAAAATATCAAACAAACACTCGGCCTTGCGTTCAAAACTCAAGGATGTCTCGGAGGACTATAGGCGAGCCAGTGGTGGGAACTTTTAAGGAGAAGTTAAGCGCTTGAAGAGTGGATGAATGGGTCATGGACCTCTTGCAAGTTGTGTTGAAGAGAAGAACACCACACAATCTCATAGAGTTTGGTTCTTTGCTCTATCATCGATGTCTCCACGAGTCAGGACATCCACATGTGGCGAACTCTCGATTCGAAATTTTTCTTCGAGTATCATCCTCGGCCTTCAACCGAAGATTCCTCGACAACAACGACAACTTGCTCCCCGATCGAAGAAGAAGAACCAAATCGGTAATGTTAATCCGCATTATCGTCGATATGCTCAACGGGATATTCAGCCAATCCGATGTCGTATTCTCAACTATTGCCTTACGATTCGGGCGGTGTTGTGATACCAAGGAGTTGAAGCCGATACCGAGGGGTTGCTAAAGCTTGGTTTGATGAGAAAGCTAGATGTGCTTTTCATACTAACTACTGTGGGACACGGCGAGGTATTCGGCCTTCAAATGCAGTTCAAGAGCTAATTGATGATAAGGTTACATTCTTCAAGCAGAATGGATCGAGCTTGGACATCTTACTTGCAAGGTCTAATCATAGCAATTTTGGGAACTTCAAAACTCATTGGGACAATTGCTTACCAAGGGAGAGTTGAGACTTTGAAGAGTAGTGATGAAGTAGACCAGATGTTCATTGAGGAAAGGTGGTAACCTCCGGCAAAGATATCTCAAGTTCTATCAAAGGAAGTCGGTTGCAACACCAACTCCTTATCCTCCATTACCATCTTTCGAATCTTTGCATCAACACTTACATGCGATCTTCCTCGACTTCACGGTCGAACTCTCAAAATCAATATGCCTCGAATAATTTGGAAAGAAGGAATGCTCCTCTTGATCCAATTCCGATTACCCTCTGATCGACTTCTGCATACACGGTTCAAAGCTCATTGGTGGTTCCCAAAATTCTTAACCACAAAATTTTTCCCGCTTGGTTATGATCATAACTTGCGATGTGGATACCATCTTTGATACGATGAAGCCCTCCACAGAGGATTACAGCGCCTACAAAGCCAAAGTTCAAAATTGATTGACGGAAGTACTTGACTCTTCAAGGAGGAACTGTTTGTGAATGGCAACCCGTTACTCAAGTGAATGCAGACTACGAAAGTCATACGAATCAACAAGTCAAAGCAGACCGAGTCTCCTCAGCGATAATGATCTTTTACTTCTTTCTGCATTTTCATGTGTATCTTGTTTAATTGTTTAAACTTTGTTTGCATGTAGAAACTTGTTTGTTTTATCTTAATGCAATAAATATGTTTGTCTTGAAGTAATCCATTCATTATCACTCAATCCATTCGTTATCACTCTTTAATTGATTTGCGAGCATTTTGATACCAACGTTACCATTTCTTCGCTTAGGCAAAGATTGGAGGGAGGATAGCGATGATTAAAAATGCAGTCTCTAGTCATGTGCTTTTAGGTAGAACCACTTATGATGTACAGGCCTTGTTTCAAATCCCCAAACACCGGAGTTATAAGGAGATAGACCCTCGTTAACCGCTGAGCCTTGAAGTAGGAGTTTCTTTTCTATTGGAAAAACCCTCATCATTTCACCACCAGGGCGGGTAGTGTTGATTAATCTAATCGGCGTTCAGAACTCGTCAAGAAGTGTGCATTTAAGGATACAACAATGGCTATCCTTCAAAAGGTTGAGAAAGGTCAAAACCACGATATTGACCTTAAATCATCAACTATAATAAATCAAAGAATGATACCACATGGTATCTCTCACACCTCGAAAGGTCAACGGATAGCGGCGCCATAACGGTTACCCTTCATCTACCTAAGGACTCAGACAGTCACCATCACTTTTAACAAATCAAAGGTTGTATCTGAATCACGACTTGTTCAAAATGAATGAAAAAGAAAGAAAGCCGCTAAGTCGAAACTTAGTAATAAGTCGCTTAGGCAAAAGTCGAGGCAAAATCTAGGAAAAGAAAAATCCCAAAATGCAAAGAAAATTCCCAAAGGAACAAGTCGTGTGGTTAGACACAAAGACAAATGTGGTGGTTATGTGTCAAAAACCTATTGGTTCCTCGACCATCATAAACTCCTTTTCGAGAGATGAGTGCTCGTATCGGATAATTGAACTTAGGTGAGAAGGACATCAAGGAAGAAAGCGGGCACCAAATATTTAAAACCTAAAATCCTTTTCTAAAAACCCGTGAACCAGGCCACGTTACAACCCTCAAAAGTCCTAATTGAAGCATGGGTTAATTCAAAAGCATATAACGAAGAGATCGCGTTTACCTGACTCCTACAGTATATGCTAAGTATCTGTGTTGGTATCATATGCCCGTCTTATCTTTCAAAAGAAAAGTTTAGGTGTTGCACTCCAAAAGTGTTTCACTCACAAAAATCATAATGTTTTCATACAAAACTTCAAGACGCATAAATGTTGCATTATAATTATCACAACAAACATTCTTCTACATGAAAAACATTTGTTTGACATTGAAGAAGTTCTCATATTGAACATCAGTGAAGAGTTTAACTTTGTCCAAAGAAGAGAAACTTGATTATTACTGCTGAGTTAGCGATTATTTGTAGCAAGAGGCGGGGGCGTCTAGGACTCCTTTGAGCATGTCACCAGTTGTCTTCTCAGATTACATTAATTTGGGGCAATCAATAAAATTGACTCCTCAATTTACTATAATCAGAGCAAATCCTTAAGAGCAATCGTCGATTGATTTAGTCTTTCTCAAAAGCGATTAGCTGAGACAACCATCATTCCATGTTTCATCAACTTGAAGCAATCACTTGAACATAGGAGTCTCTCTAAAGGCTGTTTACATCGGGGCATTTCGCCCAATCTTTTGAATCAATCGGTTCAATCAAAGATAATTACTTGACGTGGAAGCCTTCAAAGCTCTTGTTCCGCCAGATAGTCGCTCACTTGTTGTTGATCAGGCGATTACTTAATGCGGTGGAAGCTCTCTTAATTGGAAGTGTTGAATCAATCGACTGTAATTACTTGAGATGTAGGAGTCTCTCTAAAGCTCGTCCTAGAAGCGAGGCCTTCCCTATGTTTGCATAGCTCCTTATTTAGATCACGGTCAATGCGAGGAGACAACTTGAGGCGTGAAGTCTTTCCAAGATTCGTTCTAAAGCAAGCTTCTGAAAAGATTCACACGAAGCAACTACTTGAGGCGTTGGAGTCTCTCGATATTCATCACAGGGCAGTCGGCCATTTATCGAGAATCCGTCACTCACGAGTTCAATAAATCTAAGGAGGTTATTTGAGATGCGGAAACACCTCAAGACTCCTATCGAGGCATGGTATTCCCATATCGAAATATCCGGTTCCTTTGAAATCACGATGATCGGTAAAGTGTTCGTCAATCTACGAGGATGCAGGGACACTCCTTTGTAGGAAAGATTTCTAGAAGGTCTACCAGACCGGGGCATAATAAGATTACGAGTGAAAAATCTAATGCAGTGCGTTCCACGCGTAAGACGCGCCTCTAATCATCATTATCTAATCAATTCGAAGTTTACTCTTCTTTCTACAAAAATTAGCATTGCTGACCCTTCATTCCAATATTTGGAGCTTGGTCAATCATCTTGTTGTGCCATGTTCTTTTATCCTCGGACTAACGGTGTTCGAGATTCGAGTTTGATAGCGATGCATTAACGGTATATTCATGCATTCATTCATTCATGCATTCATATCATATACTACATAGCACATTCATTCATAAACCTCGGCGAGGACTTAGGATGTTTCAAAATACACTAGTGATGCTTCTCGTAGAATCATAGTTTGAACTATTTTGAATGACAAATTTAGTTCTTAGATCACAAATTCGAGGCTCGACCATAATCGGTCTACAATGTTGATGATTCTCAAATCGAATCTATTCCAGAGTGATTGGGTTTCCCCAAGAGAACTCTTGTATCAAATAGAACTTCTTTATAGAGTTTCTTTTGGGGTACCCCATTAAAAGGAGAAGACTTTTCTCAGATGACAATCTAGCTTTTCTCCCCAGTGCCAGGAGAATGCTTGGGTGAAAGACAATCGACAATAGTGTCGACTCTCAATGAAGTCTCTTCCCAGTCGATTGATCATCCCCAGTGAACTCTTATGACAACAAGATCGTTCAATTGGATTCCCCAGTGATATCTTCCTTCTCTCAACAGTCAGGAAATCATACACCATTTGCATTAAAGAAAAATCATATCATGCATATCATATCATGCATATCATACTCATGCATTAGCTTGACTATCCGTTTGCGGGTTTTCAACTAAAAGTAGATATCCTAGTAAGGATCAAATTGAAGGATTAGTTCTCGGACGACAAATTATCCTCTTCTCTCGGCACTGGTGATATACTTGTATGGGTCTCAACAATGATGGTTTCTCCAATGAGATTTCTTCCCAGTGGCTTGATTGTCTCTTTCAAATGGACTACAATAAATAAAATTATCAACGGGAATCCCAGTGAATTTTCCACGGTTTCTTCGAAGTTTCCCAGTGAAGCTTATTTTCTCTCTCCCAAGTGAATCTCCTTGAGAAGGATTACTACAACAGTATTCTTGGTATTTTCAAAGATTTCTTCGGACAAAATCTTCTCGGCAAATACTATTGGCGATGGCTTCACATATACTCCTACGAGGTGTTCTCGAAAATTACATCCAACCACAGTGCGTTTATTTCCCGATGAGTTATCAACTACTCAACAAATAAATATCCACCGGTAGGATGTTTATTCAAATCTCAAGATATTTCTCAATTCGGGCGTTGATCTCCATATCTACTTGCGCATTGTCCATACAATGTAGCAAATTGAAGCTCATTACCAAGTTTTTTAGTCCAGGTATTTGATCGATTCTTCTATCAACGGTAAAGCTATACGCATACATTGAAGATCTTGTCAAATCGGAGTTGTTCAACATGTCCGTACATATTGATGAATCTCTCAGCGAAGAAAGCGTCGGAAACAAGATTTACCGACTTCATAAACATCTATATCGCACGGTGTGCGGATATTGTTTTGTTTATCGGAAAATTATATTCTTGGTGCTTTCTGATTTCTTTCGGAAGTTACACGGTCAAAGACATTCGACATGCCATGCTCCTCGCCCTTTCGTTACCAACAATTCCGATATTATTCTAGCCATATGTTAGAAGAACTCTTTGTTAAGTTCTCAATCAACCAATCGAGAACTCTTTGTTAAGTTCCCAATCATGTCATTCAATTATTTAAAGTCTCCAGTCATGAATTGAGAGAACTCTTTGTTAAGTTCTCGATCCATCATCGAGAACTCTTTGTTAAGTTCCTAATCATGTCATTTTAATTACATTTAAGGTCCGAGGTAGTCCTTGAAGAGAACTCTTTGTTAAGTTCTGATCCACATCAATCGAGAACTCTTTGTTAAGTTCCTAATCATGTCATTTTAATTACATTTAAGGTCTCCGGTAGTCCTTAGTTGAGAGAACTCTTTGTTAAGTTCTCGATCTTGTCAATCGGGGAACTCTTTGTTAAGTTCCCAATCATGTCATTCGATTACATTTAAGGTCTCGGGTAGTCCTTAGTTCGAGAGAACTCTTTGTTAAGTTCTCGGTCTTGTCAATGAGGAACTCTTTGTTAAGTTCCCAATCATGTCATTCAATTACATTTAAGGTCTCAGGTAGTCCTAGTTGAGAGAACTCTTTGTTAAGTTCTCAGGTCTTGTCAATCGGAGAACTCTTTGTTAAGTTCTAAATCATGTCATTTCAATTTTGTTTAAGGTCTCCGGTAGTCCTTAGTTCGAGAGAACTCTTTGTTAAGTTCTGATCATGTCAAATTTTCAATTTTTGATTGTTTTCTTTTCGCTTGAGAAGTTCGTTTCTCTTCTCATAGCATTTTCATTAAAATTGTTGTCAAAGTCATTTCGGTTACAGTTATCCCGTGTTGTTAAAATCTCCTAGTAATTGTGTTAAAGCATTCGTTAATGCTTAGTAAGTTTTTCTCTTCAAGCGTTTTCTTGGCTCGTAACAAGATTTATTATCTGTTTTATTGTGGCATTGATTTCCCGCGGGAAAAATTTTGAGGGTTCTCTAGTATTCAATCCTCTTACCTTGAGCGTTCGAAAGTTGTCAATCTTTCCTTACAGGTCTAAGATGATTGAATAGAACCAAGCTATCCTTTTAAAATTTACCCTCATTTATTTTATAAAACTTCGTGTGGCTCATTTGTCAAGCTTTTCAAAGAATATGAAATTTAGTTATGTTGACAATTAATATAAAGGGCTCTTGTATTCATTGAGATTGAGTTTCTTGGTCCTGTGATTTCCTCTGTCGGACTTTAAGGTTGTACACTCAGACGTTAAATCACAACTTCATCATCAACATTGCGGGTTTCTTTGAAAATATGCATGGATTGAGGATGTGAATGACCTGGTTATTTCTCGGATGCGTTCTCGTATGTTTAACTTGCATCAGTTAAAAGTTTAGACAAAATCATCCGTTGGTTTATGATTAAAGGTTTCTCATATGTGCATTTTTGTTGATGTTTTATCTACCAATGGGAGGTTGATTGAGAATGGGATAAATATCCTTCCTCAAAGGCATCATTGGCAAGTTGGATTTCAAATACCATTCAAATATTCATTCAAAAATTCTTACAAGCTATGGAAATGTTGCCAAATTGTTTATTCAAAGTTCAATTATGAAACAATTTGTCAATACTTCAAATGACATTCAAACCAATTTCAAACAATTGTTATGTTATTGCAAGCATAAACATTTATACAAGATTCAAAGGGTAAAAGGAAGTTTGAGCATATTTATTTCGAACCAATTCAATGTGGCGGGCTGTGTAAGTAGGACATTTTCACGTGTCAATTCAAATTCTATTCAAATTTCAAAGGAACAATTCAAGATTGTTATAAGCAATAATAGAATTACTCAATATCTTCAAACTCAAATGGTTTACATTGGTATCAATTCAAACTACAAGATTTGTTGTTACAAATTCATGATGTTTCATCTCAAACTTACAAGTCCTAAAACTATTATCGACATTGGCAATTTGAATTTGAATTTCATTCATTCAAGTCTTATATTGAATATTACAAAGAAAGTTTATTCTGAGCATGTTCTTAGTTGGCAAGTTCTACAAAAGCAATTCTAGATCCTATAATTCTAAGTCCTACAAGTTTCTAAAAGTTCCCTAATGCTCGATCCCGAAGTTGTTTCAAACTTTTATGCGTCCTCAAAGTTTTCTTAGCGTGATCATTCCTCTTCATCTCCATAGCCGTGTCCTCCTTGCCTTCTCCATCTTCTCAAGGTTTTCTTCTCAAGCTTCATGCTATTGCCACGGATCCATCTTCTCTTCAAGCTTGCCATTCTCGTTACATGAAATAAGAAACAAAAGAACACAAGTTAGAAGCATAAACATAATCGAAACAAAGCGAAAAAGTAAGAAATATCAAAGGATCATGCTTTTGTCGAAACATCATCATTAGGCATTTAGGCGGAATCGTTTTCAACAATAAGCCTCGAGAATCTTAAAAAGATTAATCATCGTGGAAACACTTGTTCGCAAATCACGGTTTAGGTTCACGAACAAACAAAGCAGCAACAATTTAATCAAGGCGCATACGAAAAACAATTTAAATCCGACAAAGAATAAAAGCAACCGATTCGATTCCAAGGGACAATTGAGAAAGAGAGAATGATTCGATTTGGTTCAATTCCGGCGGCAGGCAGAAATAAAATCCACGATTCAAGGCACAATACAAGAGGCAATAGACTAAAGTATGGGCTATGACGGACAATCTAGAAAGTAAAGAAAATCATCACAACATTGAGCCCAACTTAAATCCCAAAAAGTTAACAAGTACAAGAGATTACAGCAATGCGGAGACAAGAAGAAGATAAGCCACAAAGTAAGATCGGAAGCGAGGTTGGAGCGAGGAGTTTCGGACCACAAAAGCAAAAGCAAAAGCGAGCAGAAAATTCATCATGACATAATAGACAGATGGGAAGGACAAGCTAATATCAAGATATAATATCATTTCAAGATTATAGATGAGGGTAGCATCCATTCTTATAAAAAGGATCGAAAACCAAAAAGAGCAAGTATCATTCTAAAAAAAACCAAAAACCGAGACAACCATCCATCGGACCAAAAGAAAAAACAAGAGGCAGCATTTACATTCTATATTCCAAAGCAAAAACTAGAGGAACTACAGAGTTTGACTTTCCCATTGCGAGGGAATATGTAGGCACAGTTACAGAAGTAGTGCCAAACTCAAAATAATAATAAACAAATTACATTTCTTTTAGCATCGCTTAGTAAACACACACACAAAAGCGTAGAATTAAATGGGTCCCATCGAGTACGATGGATGTAAAAGTGCTAATATCTTCCCCTAACCAACTCGATCCCACTTTTTGGTCACGAAGACCGCCTTATCCGCATGTTTGGGGTTTTATCTATATTTCCCGTTCTTTTGAGCGAATAAAATTAGGTGGCGATTTCACTGTTTTCGAGAATTTAAAAGATTTTTGAAAACCGAGTTGCTTCAACCGGGTTGGAAGAGTCAGGAATCCGTTGTAATCCCAGGCTGGGGGATGAAGATGTAGTTTCCTCCGGTGCACTATCTAACCAAGTTTGGTCTGAATCTCTTGTTGGGGAAAAAGGAAAGGACTGAGAAATATCCGCTGGGGATAAATACCTTGATTGGGGGTGAGGTGTTACTTCTTGGAGATTGATGTAACATTGCTTAGTTGAGTGGAATTGCTGCTCAGTGGTTCCCTTTTGCTTCTGTGGGGAAGTGTGTTGTAGTGGTGACACCTTTGTGGGATCATGCTCTGTGAGGAACATTTTGGTGACTTTTAGTCGCCATCTCAATTCTGGACTGTAATAATTACTTTTATGTTCACTTTTGTATGTTTGTGATTAGATTCTTATTGTCAAATGCATATAATCATTCAAAGCAAGCGTTGGACTTTATGCAAACCACAATAGCGAAAATTGTAAAGAGAAAGAACTTATATTTATTTGAAAGGTGGCGTATGGCCAAGTAGTTTTAATACACAAGAAAGGTAAAAGCTATCGGAAACAATCTCGTTAAGTCTCAACTATACTACTCATATATTTCAACTATCTCATCTTCTTGCATCGATGAAAGTGAGTGAATTGATCTTCGCCATAGATCTTGAATCTTGATAGTAGTGCAGAAGCGGGTGACTGGAAGAGACATAGTAAATACGCTTGAATCCCAACTTTTGCCTAGACCACCCTTTCGGTTTTCGATCCTAGGATACCCTTATTTTTGCCTAGGTTAAATGGAGCCTGGTCTATTCATGCATAGTATTTTTGACTATATACTGCGTTCACGAGGTGTGGAAGTCTTCACCATCCATGGTGCTAAGTATCATAGCTCCGCGGAAAATCATGTCTTGACTACAAATGGTCCCTCATAGGTGGGAGTCCATTTGCCCTGGGATCACCTTGTGGAAGAATGATCGCTTGACTACTAGATCACCGACTTGGTAGACTCGGTGCTGACCTTCTTGTTAAATGCTACGATCATTCGTTTACGATAAATCTCATCCATATGCGATGGATGAAATCGTTCTCATCAATCAAGTTAATCTGGTCGGCGAGTCGGACCCATCGTCTTCGCCTAACTGCCTCTGGAGGACTCTGGTTGAGGTATCGAACCTCGATGGGTAAGGCGACTTCCATACCGTATCTGAGAGAGAGAAGGAGTTGCCCACAGTGGATGTCGTCTTTGTAGTCACGATAACCATGAAGAGCAAATGGTAACATCTCATGCCATCCTTGTAAGTCACTGTCATTTTCTGTATAATCTTCTTAATGTTCTTGTTGGCGGCTTCCACTCGCCATTCATCTTAGGCCGATAAGGAGAAAAGTTGTGATGCTTGATCTTGAGCTGCGTGCGAGTTCGGTGATCATCTTGTTGTTGAGATTAGAGCCGTTATCTGTGATAATCCTTTCGGGAATGCCTATACGGATAAGGTTATGCTTGATGAATCGAACCACAACATTCTTAGTAGAATCACGAAAACGGTATACCCTTGGTAAAGTAATCGATTGCCACAGGATGACGATGTCCATTGGTACGTGGGCTTAATTTCTCCAATCATGTCAATGCCCACATTGCAAAGGCCAAGGAGAAGTTAAAACATTGATCTGGAGGTGTGTACTTTGTGCATAAATCGGCACTTGACAAGATCGAGCATAAGCGGTGACAATCACTTCATGGTGGACCAATAGTAACTTTGTCTCAAAATCTTCTTAGCCATGGTGTGTCCCTGGAGTGGGTACCAAATGCGCCGTGTAACTCTTCCATGATGCGTATTCTTTGTTTTGGTCTACAGTAGATAAGCACAAGTCGTGGTTGCGCTTGTATAAGATGCCGTTCTTTGAGAAGAAATTTGGATGCAAATCTTCTCATGAACTTCTTATCATTAACAGATGCCCTATGGGATATTCACGAGTCAAGATACCTCTTCACGTCATAGTACCAAGGTTTCTCTTACGTCAAGCTCATAACAATATCTTGGTTCGTCGAACTTCTCATGATGATCAGGGAGCCTCGTTGTCATCGACCTTGAACATAGGCGACATAGTAGCCATCAATGCATAATTGATTCTCTTCTCGTGAAATGATTGAAAGTAATCTCTTGATAGGGGATCAAACTCGAACATCTCGATAGGGAATGAGATTCGGATGCTTGTATCCACTCGCCCTTAATCGGTGATCACTAAAATTTGAGTCTCCATACACGCGAACTTGATTCTTAAATCAATAGCGACTTTATACCCATGATGCACGCCAATTCGGCCATGTTGTTGGTGCAATGAAACATAATCTGGCGGTGAAAGCGTGTATCACTTTGAGGGATGTAATGATGGCGCCAATGCCATTGCCAAGTGCGTTTGAGGCTCCATCAAAGACCATGGTCCATCGGGATCCTTATTCGAGTCCTTCGTCAGGCACAGTTCTTCCAATGTTAACTAGTAAAACATCTTCATCTGAAATCGAACTATGGTGATAGTCATCTGACTTGATAGGCAAATGATCGGCTACTACACTTCCTTTGATCGCTTTACGAGAAGTGTCTTTGGATGTCATATTCGGTCAAGATCATTTGCCATCTTGCTATTCTTAGGAGAAGCTGGTTTCTCAAATATGTATTTTATCGGATCCATCTTGAAATCAACAAGGTAGTGTGAGTCAACATATCTTGTCTTAGTCGTGACGAAAGCCAAAGCGTTAAGTTTTCTCGGTGAGTATCTTGTTTCACGGTCGGTAAACTTTTGCTAAGGTAGTATATTGCATGCTCTTTTCGACCAGACTCGTCATGTTGCCCCAACACACACCCATTGAGTTCTCTAACTTATCAAGTACATGATAAGAGTCTTCCTTGATGGCGGCATCGAGGATAGGAGGATTACATGAAGGTACTCCTTGATTTTGTCAAGCGATCGGATAATCGTTCCATTCCTACTTGATCTTTCTTGTAACTTAAAGATTGGCTCACAAGTAGCGATTAGGTGTGCAATGAATCGCAATGTAGTTTAATCGGCCCGAAACCTCGACTTCCTTCTCGGTGCGGGGCTGGCATCTCTTGAATAGCTTTAACCTTGGCGGTCAACCTCAATACCTTTACCACTGACAACAAACCCAAGGAGTTTAGGATCGACTCCAAAGGTGCACTTGTTGGGATTAAGTCTAATCATGCTTCTTCAACTCATCAATAGTTTGCAAATGATCAAGATGTTCTTCTTGATCATGATCGAGCTATCATGTAAATCGGCGTAGACCTCTATCTCGTGATGAATCATGTCATGAAATAATGTCACCATATATGCGATAAGTGGCGCTGCGTTCTTCGATCGAACGGCATAACCTTGTAGAGAAAGTGCCCCATGTGTAACAAAGTAGTCTTCTCCATGTCTTGGAGCCATTTTGATCGGTTGTAACGGAGAAACCATCCATGAAGGAGAAAACCTTATCTTTGGCGGTGTTGTCACCGAACATCAATATGAGGAAGTGGAAAATCGTCTTTCGGACTTGCTTTGTTCGGATCTACGTAATCCACACATTCGTACCTTGCCATCCTTCTTGAAACGCAGGTACCACATTTGCAACCTTGAGGGATAAGAGGTGTGACTAAGAAACCGGCGTTGAACCTTTCATAACCGGCTTTGATTTTCTCGACATCTCGGGGCGATCTGACCAGACATACATTTCCTTTGGGAAAACCTTCTTTATCGGCAATCGGTGTACCACAATATCAATGTCAAACCAGCATGTCTTCGTATGACCAAGCAAAAACCTCAATATAGTCTCGTAGCATCTGAACCAACCTTTCTTTAACACTGTTCTCAAGACCAGCTCCTATCTTGATCTCTTTCTATCGTTAGTACCCAAATTCACAACCTCAACTTGCTCTTAGTGTGGGTGTATAACTCGCTCTTCTTCTTTGTGCGATCGCAAGTTCTCAGGCACTTCACAATCTTCCTCACTTTCGTCTTGACTTGGTAGATCGGATTATCGAAGTCATATTTAGCAATAGCATACATTATTAACGAGATTCGGAGTGATTACGATGTATCACGTGGGTGTGTGTAAGAACACATAGCTTTTGAAGGGTGATAAAGTAAAGAAAGAAAACAAACAATTGAATGCAAAATTCAACGATTTATTGAATGAAAATACATGAGCAACAGGATAATAACCTCATGAAGCGAGCCATGATGCCGGGCAAGGCACTAGGCTTTCAAAGTTTATTGTTCAAAACATAAAGAAATACGAAAAGCAAAACAAAACAAGAGCAATTACTCGACTAAAGGAGATTGGTATAGCGTCTTGTCTTCAATTCTGAGCCCATGATGCCGAGTTGGAAAGATCCACTTGCGATGTCGAAGTCGTTGTCGTCGTCTTCTATAGCATGGATTCCACTACGGCTGTCGGAAAGGAAGTTGGGCAGCACGTTCGCGGCGTATCATCTTGACCCTTGATGGTGAAGCCTAAACCGGTCTTGTCAAATTTGAAAGGAAGATCGAGAGCTGACCCCAAATAAACTACTTCTTAACAATGACTTGAGCATCTTTCGGTGAGGCCATCCTAAGGCGGGCTTGTGTAACCGGAGTAGCGGGAGAGTCGCGAGCATGACTCACGGATTGTTTCAAAAGCTTGACAAGGAGTCTCAAAATTCACCTTCCATCGAGGTATCGGAATAGTATGAATGGTGACCATATACTCTTCACCACATCTT
The DNA here is from genome assembly GCA_021764765.1 of Vicia sativa. Lineage (NCBI taxonomy): Eukaryota > Viridiplantae > Streptophyta > Magnoliopsida > Fabales > Fabaceae > Vicia > Vicia sativa. Next base: position 78,083,072 of record CM038793.1, on the reverse strand, counting down.
GTAACAACTTCCCTTTCACCGGTACTTGATTTCGATGCAAGGTAGAGTATGACTTTGCCCATGTATCCAAGAGGCGTCCAAGTAGGCAAGAGTAAGCGGACGGATGTCCATGACAAAAGTGGAATCAAAAGTCAAGAACCGACTTTAGCAGTGATGAGCTCTCAATCTTTATAGCTTAGAACCATCAAAAGCTCTCACAATAATGTCCTTGGGTCTCGAACCAACCCTTGACATCAAGTCGATCAAAAGCGATCTTGAAGGATATTGAGGCGAGCGGTATCCACCAAAACATGAGACAATGTTACTTGCATTCAACAGAGATGTGCAAGGCTTTGTTGTGTTCTTTAAGCGAGTCAAATCGACATCGAAGAAGCCTAGCCGTTGTTGGCAGCCGGGCTAGCAAACTTCAAACTGGTCGGTGGTAGTGTCTTGCGGTATGAGCATTCTTGAAACTTCACCAAGGCGTTAGCATGAGCCTCGAGCACAAGAAGCGAGCAACATGGAATCTTGGGCGAGTGTCCCAGCATTCCACATTGTAGTCACTCTTCTTGATAATCTTGAAATTTCCTCCATTTCTTGTTTGGAGGTGTCTTGATAACTTCCTTTGGTATACGGTTTGACGAGATGAGTCACTGGTTCTTTCCCTCTAGCTTGGGAATGGATTGAATAAATGGAATGCATTTGGAGTCGCGATGTCTTTTGGAGGAGATATACGGAAGAATACCCTAGATTCGGTCACCTTACGATCCGTGATGTTGTCAATGTCGAGAATGGTAGCTTGCATTAAGATCTTCAATGGTGAGAAGGTCTTGCTTGCGCCATGATAGTAAACATCAACTCCATAATTCAAGGATAGCTTTGTCGGAGAATATGGGCTGGTCTTGGAAGTAATAATGAGAGGTGCCACTCTAGCACGAGATCGTGAGAGAAATCCTTATTGTGTTAACATCGGCATAATCTTACGGGAATCGTCACCCCATCCGATTAATAACATCTTCAATAGGAATCTTGTAACTCTCGAGGCAATGTACTTCACCATGTAATCATACTTTCCACTTGGCTGCCCAAGGTATCATCTGATGATGCTATTTCATTCGCATTGTCGATCTTCAACTTAGACATTTCTTCACACACTTACGCACGGTGGTTTGAAATAGTATCTCACGGTTATCCATCATGCCTTTGAACACGTCTTCTCAACCAAGCACAACCATCAGTGCGGATGGGCACCAACCAGTTCTCTGGGCATCACAGGTTGACACGAAACAAATTCTTCTTACGATCATCGGAGGAATGGTCAAGTCATCTATGTTGAAAACATAAGTATAAATCAATTGGAACTCTTGTCATGGTTAGGCATAGGCGCGTTGATCACATTCAGTCTCAGCGGGAGGATCAAATTCAATCCTTGCTTCAATCATATCTTGAATCTTGTTCTTGAGCCCGACAATCATCGTGCTATGTCCAGGCTATTGGAATGGTAAGCACACTTAGCATTAGGATTGTACCGGAGAGGAGGTGTTGACATACGAGAGGATCCCTCAAGTAATCGACTCTGCTTTCAACATGTGTTGCAAGGCTTGCGACAATGGCATGTTGATCTTAAATAAGCATCTTCGTGTGGCGTTACGGTTACGCGTTGTCTCGGGAGGTTGTCTTGATGTAGGATTGGAATCACAAGCGCCTGATTGGCCTGATCGGTCTTGGCTCGGCTTTTACGACCATACGGCATTAGTTTCTTTCTTACCACCAAAAGATCTCTTAGCGGCATTTGAAGATGTCTACATGAATCTTTCCACTCTTGATACCGGCTTGATACGCTGCTTTGTCAATATCGACTCGGTGAATCCGGTGAAGTTTCAATCGGATGATTGAAGAATGGGCTGTCGGTGTCCCCATGAACATATCAACCAACTCCCTATTGGACAAGGGTGGTTGAACTCACTGCTAGATCTCTCCATTTACAGCATACTCCTTGAACTTCTCGTCGACCCATAGACATGCTTTGTAGTTGCATGCGGTGGGTGTCAATTCAACATTGTACTCATCTTGTCAGTAAAGCATCGATAAGTCACTCAAATACGGATACGGTCATTCTCTAGGTGATAGTACCATTCAATTAGGTTCGGACAAACTCTCTTGAAAATAGTGCATCCTGACTACATCATCGATGTAGGGATTGATCTTACGAACATAGGACTTCAAATGCAGCTAGGGCAAGACGCCATCATACTTAGCAAAGTAGGAACTTTGAACTTGGGAGGAATCACAACACGGGGACAAGACTTAGATCATCAAAATTCACCGGACATCTTGAGTTTTCCACGGCATTGAGACGGTCTTCAAGTTGCTTGTACTTGTCATCTTCATCGAGTATTGGCCATCATCATAGTTCTTCTAAGCTCGGCTATTGCCTTCACCATTACCTTGTTACTTTATTCGGTCTTGACACTTCCTTGAGAGCTCTATCCGGTGACCCTTTAGGACCACCTTTGTAGCGTCTTGTGTTGAGGACCAACAACCTTCTTCTTCTATTGATGAGCTTCAGATCTTCTTGGCCTTGGACCAGTGGTGAACATCTCTTGAAATAGAGCATTACGAGCTTGAAGATCTTTGTGATGTTCAAGAGCCATTTACGCTAAAATAAATAGCGAGCAAATGAAAACCAATCTCAATGTACACATGATGCAATGTTATGCTATGATATGCAATGTTTATCACGAATGCAATGCAATGTTTTCAAGGACCTTAGAGATTTAAATTTGTTAAACAAGCAGAACAAACATTTATTAGTACTCTTTTTATTATTCTTTTCTTTTTAAGTACAAAAGATAGTTCAAAACAATAAAGAAAACATAAAAATCCTAAAGCTCTAAGTCTCCATGGGCGCTTCCTCTTGGTGCCGAGGTAGGCGTTGATGTTTCGCTCTCGAAGTAGCTTGTCAACTCTAGCACTTTCTTCTCACTTGCATAGCAGAGCTTCAAAGTATCCCTTTCTTCTTTAGTTGAATCGAGATCTCTTCAAGTTCTTCAAATCGGTAGGCATGTCGGGATGGAGAAGCAGTATAGAATGCGTCACCTATAGCAACAGGTTCCATAATTCTTTGAAAGGCGTGAATGGCATCATGAGGTTTTGAGCTCGAGCTCTCACCCATTTGAGTAAGGTTCCCAAGGAATGGAGTTTTGGTGCCCCAAAGTCTTGGTATCGATCTTCTTTACCATGCCCCAAGCGTGTATGAACCTTAATCGATAATGCAGAATCGTGTTGTAATCGAACACAACATCTTGGAAGCATATCATGTGGACCATCTCTTGAGCAAAACCAAAGCTGCGTAGAAATAGAAGGGTTGTAAGTAATACCTCCCTTATACCAGGTAGTACATTAGGAATTCTCCACAACTTCGATGAATGTGAAGTCCTTTTGAGAGAAAGATAACGGATATCGAATGAGAGAGTGACATCAATCTTTGAGACCATCTCACCTTTGTTCATTCTTCAAAGCTGATGGAGGAAGGTGCGAAATAAACCACCTTAAGTAACGGTATACAACACATGAGAGTTCCTTGTCTCTTAGTAGTACAGTGTGGAAGAGTGTAGGATGTCTCCAAGTAAAGTAGGCACGGGATTGCGGGTAGAAACAACTTGATGGCATTGACATCTATGAATTGATCCAGTTAGGAAATAGAACCAAACCATAAATTAGCAAAGGCCACAATGTCTTGAATGCATGGAAACTCATAATGATTGAAATTCTCGGGCTTTCTTAATTAAGAACTTGGAAAGTAAACCCTAACTCCTTCTAGTTTCCCAATTGGCTTCAATGTACAGCGCTTAAGATGTAAAGCGGATGCAATGTCTTCGTACTTAGAACCTTTTCTAAACCGGTGAATGGCATTTGATCAAGAATAGGTATCCCAAGTAGCTTAGAAACTCTTCAAAGGTAGGAACAATGATAATCAGGAATAAAAACAATGGTGTTTGGATCAAAAAAGCTGAATAGGACATGCATCATATCTTCTTCAAAACCGAATAACCAATCAAGTAGATAACCATGTCTTTTGATGAAGCATGGTAAAATTTCAAAAACAAATCTTTGGTGAGAAGGGTATACCCATGAAGTTGATTGGATAGTCTTTCTAGAAGCCATAATACCTACAAAGCAGACAAAGATAAATCCTAGGTCCTTGAAATAGTTAGAAATGATATGCACAAATGATGTCATGATGTCATGTTTACACACCAAACAATTCATGAGCCTAGGTTAAAGCTTGCATGAGGTATAGTGATTACCCCACCAAAAGTTTGAGTTGGTTCATCTGTCCTATAATAATACTAGGTTCTAGGAATCTCATCATGAATCTTTCTCGTAGCGTTTATTTCAATCGACTACCAAGTGGTGTCGAAAAAATATCCCAATCGTCTCATAAGCGTAGCATCGGTATCAACCAACCTTATACACCAGCAACCATCTCACTACCTTAATGGCCAAGATGGGTCAATTAAGGTTCTAAAAGTTTAGTTAGCGCTTGATGACACCACGCGAAGCCAAATACTATCTTCAACTTGGGAATGAAAGTATCGACAACAATGTCACGCTTCGCGTATATCGTTGACCCGTTTAGTTATATCGCCTAGCCGCAATGATTACTACCCTAAAAAAACGGATCCGGTGTGGATCCCCAATATAATACAAGCAACCCAAAGATAAAGCATACAATCAAACAAATTATCTAAAAATCCAAAATTCTCTCTTTAAAATCCCAGCATCGCCATTACATATCAATGCGGACTTTTGGATTTATATACGAATAGCAATACGCCACCAGACTTTTTATCAATTAAAAATAAAAGTGAAAAAAACCCCGTTAGATTACGGTGAAAATGGTTATGAAAAGGAAGGTATTGCACCCTTTCCATCCATAGTTATCTACGGGCTCTTAGTTGCTCTAGATCACTTTTAAAATTGCTTTACGTGTGTTTGACAAAAATGTTTTGAAAAGGCATTTCGCTTTGACTTTGTAATGACTCGTAGGAGTGTATACAAAGTGTTCGAAATGTTTCGTTTTGAAAAGAGTTTGAACTTTGAAAAAGTGTGTGGTGTGAAAAGCATTTGGTTTAGAGCAAGCAACTAAAAGACTTATTACCCACTCGAGAATTGGTCGTTTTCGTATTCTACGTTCCTTTAGAATAGCGCTAGCCATACCATTAGTTAGTAGGTAGCTCCATTCGTTGGATGTAAGCGGGACATTCGAAGGGACATCGGATGGTCATGAAAGCAACTTGTAGAAGTATCCTAGCACATTGAGGGACTATCATCATTTTCGTGGCGACAATCGAGGTCAAGATCATGTATTCGAGCGACATCGTGGGTCTTATGATCTTTGTATCGAAGGGACTATGATGATTTGTTTGAAGGCAGCGGTGCTAGAATACCTCTACGTTCGAGGGACTGACCATTTGAATTCGTAAAGGCAACGAGAATTACCTAAAGGGGTGCATGTGTGAAAAAGTGTGTTGAATTCGGTATTTTATCTTGAAAATTAGTGATATATTCATTATTATCTTGCCATACCGCCTAGTTACTAGCAATTTATAGGGTGCGGAAATTAAAATGCGGAATGTAAAAATGCGGAAAGGTAAATGTCTACGCTATTACATGGCTTTGGCAGATACATAATTTAAAATGCGGAAAATAAAGTCCTAATTAAACTATTACATCCCATAGCAATTACATTATTGAAAAAATAAAATGATAAAGAAAGAATAAATCTAAATGGATCAACACAGCAAGAATGAGAAATAAAATGATATGAATCGAACAAAGAAAAATGTTAGAAAAATGCAAATTTTAATATGAAAATTATTACATCTTGAAATAATATAAATATGCTAAAATAAATTTTTGGATTTTTGGATGCAATTTAATAATTTAAAATGAATTAAAAGTGATTTAAATGCAAAATTATGAATAAAAATAAATATGCATGCAAAATTATATTTTTAATTTATTAAATTAAATAAAGATTTTATGAAAATAATGCAAAAGAAAAATAATTTTGATGATTTTTAATGCAGAAATAAAATTGAAAATTAATTAAAATAACATGCAAATAAAAGAAAATATAAAATATATTAAGTTTGTAAAAAAGCAAAACATTGGTCTTCGAGTTATTTGGAGACCTTGAAACTTTAGGTCACCACCTTTGCCATCCCAGCGAGCCGGTAGCGTTTCTTGTTTGAAAGCGGAATGATGAAGAAAAACATGTGTCGCTTCCACGATACTCGGATCACGCGCCAAGCTTCGTCTTCTTCGTTTCAAAATTTGAAAATCTGCGTCGGCCTTGGCTCGGCCTATATCCCTGCAAACATCAAAAATCCAATACATAATATAAATGAATTCTAAAAGCATGGTTCGATTCACAGGATCATTAAGATACATTGGTATAGGTCTCATGGTCCAATTTTTCCTATTTGAAACCCTAAATCGACCTCAGAAACCCTAGTAATGGCATAACAAATCGATCCTCAAATTGATTAATAAAATCCGAGATAAGCTTGCAAACTTGATCTAAACACATGAACAAACAATCAAAACAAGTTAATAATGCATGAATGATGAAAATCGATTTTGAAAAAAAAAGACAAACCGAAATCGTGTTTGATGATTCTTGATGGTTTGAGCAATGTAAGGATCTGAATCTTCGGAGATGTCAAGAATGTATTGGACACCTCAAATCAATTGAAAGCAATTGGAATATAGTTGCCAATAGCTTGAAGGTCACGGATTTTGAGTTAGGTTAGGGTTCTTGAGCAATTTTTCATTCTCTTGATAGGTATGCATCATATATTTATCTTTGGATGGATTTGGATGGTTTTGGGAAGAATCAATCAACATTCAGCAAATCAAATTTGATTTTGTACAAAATCAAATTTTCAAAATTGATTAATTTCAATCCAATCTTGCCATGATCAAATTTGAAATTTGCTGGCCTTTGTGAGTTGCTTGGGTCTCAAGGAAGAATAAAATCAATCTTGCAATTAATTTTGATTTTATACTTTATTTTAAATTTAATTTGTATTTAAATGAATAAATTCCAAATTAAATAGAAAATAAAATAAAAATTCGTGGCATTAGGCTTGGATATTCCTAATTGTATGAGGAATAAGTTTGGATGAAGAAAAAGCCCATTTGCAAAAATTTGATTTTAGAAGTATCTCTCTTTGTGCATTCTTCAAAAATGCCCAACTTGTGAATGGTGTATCTTGCTCAATTTTCCACATTTTTGAGTGTTCTTGGACTTTTGGAAAGCTCTAAGAGTCCTCTAACCAACCTTTTGGTCTCATCTCAATTGGAGTTTCCATGCTCAATATATCTTCAAAACAAAAGTTGACTTTTTGTTGACTTTGAAAATGACACGTAATGTTTTGAGCTATACCTCTCAAATGAAGCATTTTTGACATTCTTGTGAGACATGAAGTTGTAGAGAATTGAATTTCCTTCAAAACAAGAGGTGGTGGAAAAATTTAGAAAGTATGAGAAAGTTATGATCGGTCAAAGTGATTGACTTTTCACAGAAACCCTAATTTAGAAAGTTTGACTTTTGAGCAAATCTTGAGTTTTCTTGATGAATCATGATCAACCCTTGATCAAATGATGAATGTAACTTCAAAATGAGGATGTTGACCAAAATTATGAAGTTTATTTATGTTGACCACGTTGACTTTTTGTCCATCAATTGATTTTCACCATCGACGATTATTTGAGCAACTTGACTTGTGAAGCTTGAAACTTGACATGGAGAATCTTTGAAGCATGAGGAGGCATGAAGACCATTGGAGATGTTGGAAGTCCATCTTGACACGAGAGATACCAAACCCTAGTTTGGGTTGATTGTCTAGGAGAGAGTTTGTCGATCAACTCTTGAGGAATCCTTGAGTATAGATGTATGAAATATCTTGAGAAGATGGAGGGCAAATTTTGGGGTATGACACTTCTGTGAGATAAGATCCTTGTGCCTGACTACTCGGTATTCTCTCCACTACTGCCGTTCTCCATTATTGGGCATCGACATGATTGGAGTAATTGAACCAAAACTTGAATGGTCCTTCCTTCATCTTAGTAGCCGTTACTTCACCAAATGGGTCGAAGTAGCACCTTACATGTAGCGTTACAAGACATGTAGTTTTGAGGTTCATCAAGAACAACCTCTCATTTATCGATGGAGTTCCAAACAAGATGAAGTCTGGATAATGGATCGAACTTAAACAACAAAGTGATGAAAAGAATTGTATAAGGAATTGAAGATTGACCATCATAACTCTTCTCCTTACCGACCAAAATGAATGGCGTCATGGAAGCCTCCAACAAGAACATTAAGAAGATCATCAAAAATGGTAAATCACTTACAAAAGGCAGGCATGAAATGTTGCCATTTCTTTACATAAATTATCACCTTGAGTATGGACTTAATGACTCTTTCTCCTTAGTATATTGCATGAAGTAGTACTTCCGTGAAGTTAAAATTCGACATCAATAAGTCCTTATGGAAGCTAATTTATCTAAAAACTAAATGGTATCCAGGAATACGTCGATTGAACAATAAAACGTTATTGCTGTGTCATAGACAATTATATCAAAGAGTTGAAAAGCCCGACAAAAGTTTGACCTGTTGAATTTCAGAAGCGACCTTGTGCTAAAAAGATCTTGTCTTTCAACAGCGATTCTAAGGCCAATAGTATCCTAATTACAATTCCGTCGTTGTTAAAGAGAACTTTCTTTGGAAGTGCATGACTCTTTACAACCATGGATAATGATGAACTCCCGCATCCACATGTCGTTGATGCGGTCAAAAATACTTTGTCTAAAAAGACAAAAGAACAATAAATTAAGTCGAAAACCGAAAAGACTTAGGCAAAATGAGTGTCGGTGGGCTGAAAACACGAAAAGGCGGTCAGGAAAAATTAGAGATAATAAACATAAAAGCGTTTATCTGGTAGATTGAAAATACGAAAAAGACAATCTAGGCAAAATTAAAGTTAATTGACAAAGTAACTACATAAATGCAGTACTTCATCAGCACGAAGAATATTCCATCAGCGGATCTTCAATCAAATATTCTCCGATCAAGTAAGCATAGTTGAAATTCAAAGTTGTTAGGGAGAATAGCGATGGTACTTTCAATGTAGCCTTTCCAAATATTTACCATTTCAACTTTTGTAAATAATCAGTGGAATCACGCCTTTTGTTGATTACCATCCTATTAAATAAATTTGAGCCTTGTGTCCACTTGTTTGCAATTTTGTTTTATTCTATCTTGCAAAATAAGCGCTTTTACTTGTGATAATCACTTTTGAAACAAAAAGGTTTAAACTAATTTACTTCTAAACTTTTGAAATAAGCGAAATTTTCCTTTGAATTGTGAACATAGAAGGAACATCAACAATTGTCTCCATGGTAACTTGACCTTTAAATGATAAACAAATGTTTCAACATGAAATTTTCTCTTCCTTGAAAGAGATTATCAAAATACGGTATTCTTATCCAAAAGAATTCCCAAACCTATGCTTGCCGTTAATGCTTTCTCCCGAGAAATCTAAGCATGCAACTCTTGATTCATCACCAATGATATCTACATTCTTGATGATTTCTTGATATTTGATTAAGCTGTGACAATAGTCTTTTCCAAATAAACTTTGTTGTCTTCATCAATATCGTCAGCATGCATATGACATACATGACATTCATACATACCATCATTAATGCATTCTTGGATTTTCAATGTTTGCTTGAATATCACTTGTTTTAGGTTACATTTATTCCGAAACAAGTATGGTATCATCTCTCGATGGTATCACCTCTAAGCATAAAGAACACATTCTTTCTCAATTTCCAATTGATTCATTCCTCATTGGGTCGAGTCTTATTTGGCTGTTTCTTTCCAGTTCTTTCTGAATAGAACCTCGTCTCTAATCAATTCATCTAGATTTCACAGAAAAATCTGCAAACAATAAGCAATTTCCTCGCCATCAGGGCAGCTTATTTCCTTTCATCTTGAACTTAGCATAAAGCAGTGTTCTCCTTAACAAGTAAAATCATGAAATTTCATTAACAAATTTCTACGATTGTCTTTCTCAGAAACCTATATCTTTACAATCAAAGCGCCCACATCTTCTCAAAGCGATCCTCGACATGATTGTAATGGGAAAATAGAAACTCATTTGAGATTTATTTCCATTTATATTTGTTATTCACGAGGCTGAATAATCGAAAAAAATAAAATCTCTCTCTCAAGAATTACCTTGTGTATCCTTTGTTGATAGCGGTAATATCTTTATAACTCATCCGGTTACCATCACAATGATGATAATCGGTATAGTCTTCATTCAATTACCATAACTATCACCGGTCGATAATTGGTAATATCACCTTTGTTTACCTTGAACATTGACACGGTGACAAAGGTAATCTTCTTGTTTCCCAAAGTGAAGCAGATAATCCTTCCTTTAACTATCTTTCGATGAAACATATACTTGTTTCCCAACAAAGCAGTTCTCCTTTCTTAGGCAGATTGAGACATCCTCACAGATATTTTTCACCAGTTGTGTCACCTTTGGTTCCTCCTTAGTAAATTTTTTGCAATCAATCACTTTGCATCATTCGCATTTTGGTTTCTTAGGTCCAACATTTGCATATTATGATATTTAAGTGTCTTTATCGAGGCGAAGATTTTCATTTTCATATCTCAAGTTGAAGAAACTTAAATAGGGCATCTGTCATACCTAATTTTGACTCTTTTCTCAATGAATGACCTAATTGTTTGAGAATGATATCAAGATCACCAATGAAATATCTTAAACATCATCGACATCAAAATCGAATCTCACTTGACCATAGTAGTTGGACTCGAGCGAGACCATCTCGGGGATTTCAATCAATTTTAAGCATCAAACACCTTCCATAAGGTCCATTGAGCTCTCTAGATCATCAAACACATATGGAACACCTCCAGAAGGAATTTGATTTTTACTTTTTGAAGGTATGCCTTGAAACTCAAACTCTTTTAGCATCATAAATGAAAAATTCGATTGCTATTGTGTTTCGCACATGTGAGGAGCTTTAACCCTCAATCAATTGTTTGATTTGATGCACATACACAATTACGATGATTTCTCAAAATTATGGTTCATGTGGTTATCACAATTTAGTAGCCATACAAAAGGTATGAATCGGAGAGGATTGGGGTTGAAGATGGTGTTCTTGGGCAGACATTTTCAAATTTAAATTCTTGTTTTCTTATATATTTTACAAATTTTTTATAAGCAGGATGAAACACCACCCATTGGCGAGCACTTGCGCTCTTAAGTCACTTGCCTTGCCAAAGGTCTATAGTTCGAATCCCCTCAAACCTTTTTTCACTCACCAATTTTCACTATTTTAAAACAATTTTCCAAACTTGTTTTCAAATATAATTTTCTAAGCGTGTAAATAACAAGCCATGCATGTGGCTCGGTGGTACTTCTTTTCACATACTGAGCCTAAGGTCCACAGTTCAAACCCCTTTGGCCACAAAACATTATTTTAGCACTTGTTTACTTAGTTTTTTACAAACTTCAACATTTCAAAAACAATCAAAACTTCTTATTTTGAGAGATGATTTTTGCACACTTCTCATTAATATATCTTTTTATATGATTATGTCAAAAATTCCAAAAATATTTTCTTTGATATACTTTTATTAGGATAAAAATAAGACTTTTTAAGTATTTTAAAATGCTTTTAAAAATGTTTTCTTCTTGATTTTTCAACCTAATCTTTTCAAAACTTTCATGTGAATAATTTTCACTTTTCAAAACTTTCCAAATCTTTCAAAATGTTTTAATTAACCTACACACCTCTTTTCCATGATTGATTCGATTAAATATTTAGAAAAATAAAATTGAACTATTGGTTTTTTCAAAATCTTTGAAAAGCAAATTGGAATATGATTGCCCTTATGTATTTGCCACAGTTTTTGATTAATTAAGTTCTTAACCCCAATTCTTTCCCTTTTTCTTGATAAATGTATGTATCATACATTTTATCTTGTATGGATTTGGAATAGTTTTTAGGAATATAATCAATCAACATTCAAATCAATTTTCATTTTTAACATCGATCAATTTTTAAAATTCTTTGGCCTTTCTAAGAGTTTAGCAGGTCCTCCCAAGGTGTAAAAATCAATCTTGCATATTAATTTTGATTTTATACTTTATTTTTAAATTTAATTTGTATTTAAATCAATAAATTCCAAATTAAATAGAAAAATAAAATAAAAATTAAATGGCATTGGGCTTGGATATTCTAATTGTATAAGGAATAAGTTTGGATGAAGAAAAAAAACAAGCCCATTTGCAAAAAAATTGATTTTTAGAAGTATCTCTCTTTGGCATTCCTTCAAAATTTTAACTTGTGAATGGTGCATCTTGCTCAATTTTTCCACATTTTGAGTGTTCTTGGACTTTTGGGAAGCTCAAGAGTCCTCTAACCAACCTTTTGGTCTCATCTCAATTGGAGTTCCATGCTCAGCTATCTTCAAAACAAAAGTTGACTTTTGTTGACTTTGAAAATGACACTGTAATATTTTGAGGCCATACCTCTCAAATGAAGCATTTTTGGACATTCTTGAGCAGACAAGTTGTAGAGAATTTAATTTCCTTCAAAACAAGAGGTGGTGGAAAAATTTCTGAAAGTATGAAGAAGTTATGATCGGTCAAAGTTAGGTTGACTTTCATCTAGAAACCCTAATTTAGAAAGTTTGACTTGCAGGCAAATCTTGAGTTTCTTGATGAATCATGATCAACCC